>JAJHSJ010000015.1:60537189-61090072 GCA_021015155.1 Magnolia officinalis
CTCTGTCCTCTCCGGTTTCTGAGCACGGTCCGTGATGGTTGACCTCGAGAAACCTCGATGGCAACACCCGCCCTTCCCACTCCTCGATCCCCCCGCCGTCATAACTGTCGTCTCCCTCTCCGTCAAATCCACAAACGCCGCTGACGACATTTCCATCTGTGCTACCCTAACGGCGCCAAGCAGACGCTCCGGTAGCTCCTCCTCCGTCTGCGCCTCCACCAGAAACCCCATGTCTATCGTAACGGCCGTTACGTACCCTAACGCCAGGTGGAGGATAGCGCTGGCGATCGTTGAGCTGCCGATGTCGACGTCGATCTCGAGGTAGTTCTCGCCGCGGTGGTAGTTACACGTCAGAGCCTTGCCGAGGAGGCAGGCCGCGTAGTTTCCCACCGCGGCCTTCACGATCCACGGCCCTTTCACAATCCGGTTCACGATCTTGAACCGGGCGTTCCGGAACGAGTCGTCGCCATGGACGAACCGGTAGAAGAGTGAGTTCGGAGGGATCGGATCATCCGTCGAGAAGTAGAACACCGCGCTGTGGTTCTCGCGGCCCGGAACTTGGAGATTGACGGCGAAGATGAAGGCTTTCCGCGATCGTCCGTTGGACTGAGCCCGGCGGAGGGCAGACATGATCCGGTTGTCCGATCGGGCAAGGACGTTCTCTAGCTTGCCGGCAGACCGGAGCCAATCGACGCCGGCCGGTTTGAGGAGCCAGTCACCGGAGGGGGATTTCTGCTTCTTGGAGAAGTAATGCTTGCTGCGAAGATGGAAGAGCTCGCCGGGGGGCGAGGCCCAGCCGTTGGATCCTTTGTGGAGGTCCACGTGTCTTAACGATCCGCTGTTGATCGCTTCGTCCTGCCAGTCATCGGATGCGGCATCTTCGCCTGATTCGGATCGGGTTCCGGCGTTGGAATTCTGCTTCGTTGGGCACATCTTCGTCAATTTTCTTTTGATTTTTTTCTATTTTCTTCTAATTTCAGATCTGTGGCACTTGCTAGAGAAGTCCGTCTGAAAGGGAGCTCTGCTGAATATAAAGGATCAAGAACTTGCTACCGCCCTTCCTTTTGTGGCGAATCACGAAAATGCCATTGCAATGCTATCTGCAGCTGCACGTGGGTTAGCCTCACTGAAGAGCCCCACGCGTATCCTGCACTACAGACCCAGTGCATCGGATGTGTACCGTTTATTCTACGACGCAAATCGGGACGCGGATGTAAGTGTTTCATCCACGCCGTTCATCGTTTTTCTCAGATCAGTTTAACGAATGATCCAAAAATTGACGAAGGTCCAGGTCTTAAGTGGACCACAAAGTGGGGATTTAATGTTCACCATTAAAAACTTCTTGAGAGCTGGAGAAGTTTTGGATCGAGCTGATATTTGTGTTTTCACTTCATCCACGTCTTCATGACTTATTAATAGGTTGGATAGTAAAAAAAAACATTACGGTGGCCCTTAGAATAGTTTCAACGGTGAGTGTCATACCACTGTAGCTTCCTTTGATGTGGTCAACTCGAGGTGTGGATGTGCTTCAATTTTTGTTTCATATCTTAAAATGACCTGATAAAAGCGATTAACGGACTGGATAAAACACTTACATCACGGTGGGCCCCACAGATCCCTGTGTAGACGGATTACTGTCCGGGCAGGGGGTAGGACGCGATCCGCGTTCGCAAATCGGATATGCATAATTAAAGTTCCTCCACATGTTAAGATTTGATTGGAGAGCAGACACTATAGTTGTTGCTAAGGGGGTGTTTGGCACAGGATATTAGATGGGATTAGGTGGGATATAATTGCATTTTGTTCACGTGCAATTTCATCCGATATTTGGAGAGTGTTGATGCAAGAAACCAAAGTTTCCTCTTTCCACGTCCAAGCACCTATATTAGAGAAGATCAAAGGAGACCCTGGCTAGAGCAGGGACCCTTCGTTGCCAAAGTCGGGATAGGAATCTAGGTTTGGTCGTATAGAATGGTTTAGGGCAAGAGATTCTGCGTATTTCATTAGTATGGGTTCATCCTATATTTATAATGTATGTATGGTAGGGTGGTTTGCAATCTCAGACGCAACTTTAATTACTGGGTGAGATGTGTGTGAGTTGGGATTGTGAGCAATTACCCTGGAATCACGCGGTGGACAGTTATTGTAACGCCCTAAAATCGGGGGTCGTGTGTAAACTCGACTCCCGAGTTCCCGGGGTCACTTAACACCAGTTTTCGTTAATATGCGCTTAATCGGTTTAAATGCGCAGCCTGGAATTACTTGAGACATGAATCACATCCACAACACATATACTGAAATGAAAGGGGTCAGTTACATATACATATATACGTCCAAAAAAAATATAAATGGGTCGCGCCACGCGTGGCCCAATCAAAACAACAAAAGTATGTTATGTCCAAAAAGAATAGGGTCGGGCCCACGGCTCAGCAAGCCAGTCCCGCCCCTCAAGCTGGCGGAGAACCGTCCACCAACTGGAAGTAGGAGAGCTCGTCCTCCTCCTCGAAGCTCGCCTCACTAGGCTCCTCAAGCTCTGAGTCAACTACATCTATGAACGGATCTGGTTGGTGTTTTAAAACACCGTCCTAGAGTGAGAGTGAGTGATCAATTCAGTATGTACTATTAGTCTCAAGTTATAACAAACATCAATTATAATATGAATTTAATGAAAAGCAGTCAATCATAAACACCTAGCAACTCTTATTAGAATGCATGCATGCGGGATGATATGATGCATGCCCTCGCCACAACACTCCCTCGAGTGACTCCATCTTACGATCGCGTATGACAACACTCCCTCAGAGCGACCTCAACTTCCGAGTCGCCACCTTAACTAATGCAATGTCATGCTATCGTGTTAGCCAAGTTATTAGTTAGGTCCATTCATCCAGCAGGTTGGAGAATCTGATACACCCCACGTATCAATGCCCTAAACTGGTTGCGAGGTCAAGGCTCCATCAATGCGTGAGGCCGAGGCCCCGCTGTCCGTGATCCCGTCGGGTTCCTCTTCCCCGACTTCAAGCACATGAGGAGTGCCGAGAGAAAGGGATCGTTCGCGGTCACTACAAGGAGGCGCGGTACCCCAGCGTAGGCCGACAGCTCAGACACAGTGTCTGATTCCACCATGCCCTGCTCACGAGGCTGTGGACCAGTTTCAAGTGGGTTATTGGTGGGCTACAACAGTTGTAGGGTAGTCAGGTTCCATACGTATGTGAACAAACAGGGTCAACAAATAGGGTTGATCAGACAGTAGGCTAGACTGCACCAAGTTTTTGGGGTCCGTTTCTTTTACTTTTAGTAAATGAATTCTTTTTAAAAATTTTATGATGATTTATCATCAAGTTTCAAGTCATCCCACCAAATTTCATATCATTTGGAGTTGTAGATAAATTATTAAAAATCTAGAAGTAACCACTGTCTGAAACTAATAATTTTTATACAGTTGACAAAACATCTTAATTTTAACTATATTATAATTTTTTATTTTATTTTTTACTTATTTATATATAAAACTAGAGTCATTAAGTTTCAATCTGGCTTTTGAATCACCTAAATCGGAGTTGTAACGAAGGAGATATGAATTTTTGAAGTTGACCAAAAATCGCAGAAACTGCAGCGAGGGCAACGCGGATCGGCGAGGTGACAACACGGGCGGCGAGGTGGCCATGCAGGTCGGCGGGGTGGCCACGCGGTCCTCTGGACCGTTGGCGGGGTGACCACGCGGGCGGCGGGGTGGCCCCGCCGATTATTGGCCCGGAAGTCTTTCGGCATTCCCGAGCGTCGGAAAAGCTCCCCGGGAAGTACCATATATGATTTTGAGGTAGAACGAGATGATCTACGCAATGGGCCTATTAGTTTCCTGAGATTCCTCCCATTTAGTGGCCAAAACTCAGTTTTATTCTAGTTTCACTACTTTCTGGTAAATTTTCATTCACCCCCAATTATTTATCTCCAAATGGGTCTAATCTATCAAATTTTGCCTAATATTCACTCATTTAGTATAG
Source organism: Magnolia officinalis (assembly GCA_021015155.1). NCBI lineage: Eukaryota > Viridiplantae > Streptophyta > Magnoliopsida > Magnoliales > Magnoliaceae > Magnolia > Magnolia officinalis. The sequence continues at coordinate 60,541,194 of JAJHSJ010000015.1, forward strand.
GACAATGGTTTTGACTGTTAAATCATTTAGTATCCGGCTCGTTTCTGCCTATGTACTAGGGAAGTTCAAGAATAGGGTGATGTCCGGTTTATATTTAAGGAGATATGTTGGAAAGAGGGATTTCGACTTAGGCTTGTCTGGCTATGGGCATTTATTTGTACTAAACGGGGTTACAATACCACTCCCAACTCAAGATTTAGGAATGGCCTGTCTGGAATGGGTGTGGGACAAGATTTTAAAACTTATTTAATAGGATTTGTAAAATGAGTCTTGTGTTGGAAGGGGTGATATGGGATTTCCAAGGCCCATGATAATGGATTACCAAGTGTAATTTGAAGGGAAATCCTGCGATTTACCTTTAATGGCATGCATCCCAAACCTGGTATTGGAAAACATGAGATACAAACAATCTAGGGACAATACCTTACATATGTATTTATTGCTACTCTTACAATTTTATTCACCTTAGTCCCACCTAACGCAGTTGGCAAACGAGCCCTTAGGGATTAGGTGGACCGGAACAACTAAATTTCCTAGTTAGTCGAATCGGATCTTGCCATTAAGTTCCCGAGTTCTTGCCTAGGAATGGATTGTGGCATTGCAAGACTCTCGAATCCCCCTCTCTAGCGTCACTATTCCCTCTCTCGCTACCCATTCCTGATTACTTGCAAGTCCTACTTTTCGTCTACAATTGTTGGTTCAGGGTCTGAGATGGTTCCTAGCGTTCTAAGTCCCTGTTACGTTTTCTAATACGTATCCTCTCAAGTAAGCGGATGCGTTAGTGAGTTCATGACCCACGACCCAAGGGATTCCAAACTATTGCTTTGATACCATCTTGTAACGCCCTGAAAATCGGGGGTCGTGTGTAAACTTGACTCCCGAGTTCCCGGTGTCACTTAACACCAGTTTTTGTTAATATGCGCTTAATTAGGTTTAAATGCGCAGCCTGGAATTACTCGGGACATGAACCACATCCACAACACATATACTTAAATGAAAGGGGTCAGTTACATATACATATACGCGTGGCCCAATCAAAACAACAAAAGAATGTTATGTCAAAAAACAATAGGGCCGAGCCCACAGCTCAGCGAACCAGTCCCGCCTCTCAAGCTGGCGGAGAACCGTCCATCAACTGGAAGTAGGACAGCTCGTCCTCCTCCTCGAAGCTCGCCTCACCAGGCTCCTTAAGCTCTGAGTCACCTATATCTATAAACGGGTCTGGTTGGTGTTTTAAAACACCGTCCCAGAGTGAGAGTAAGTGATCAACTCAGTGTGTACTATTAATCTCAAGTTATAACAGACATCAATTATAGTATGAATTTAATAAAAATCAGTCAATCATAAACACCTAGCAACTCTTATTAGAATGCATGCATGCGGGATGATATGATGCATGCCCTCGCCACAACGCTCCCTCGAGCGACTCCATCTTATGATCGCGTATGACAGCAATCCCTCAAAGCGACCTCGACTTCCGAGTTGCCACCCTAACTAATGCGATGCAATGCGTTCGTGTTAGCTGAGTTATTAGTTAGGTCCATTCATCCAGCAGGTTGGAGAATCTGATACACCCCACGTATCAATGCTCTAAACCGGTTGTGAGGCCAAGGCCCTATCAACGCGTGAGGCCGAGGCCCCGGGTCCGTGATCCCGTTGGGTTCCTCATCCCCGACTTTAAGCACATGAGGAGTGCCGAGAGAAAGGGATCGCTCGCGGTCACTACGGGGAGGCGCAGTACCCCAGCGTAGGCCAACAGCTCGGACACAGTGTCTCATTCCACCATGCCTATCTCACGAGGCTATGGACCGGTTTCAAGTGGGTTATTGGTGGGCTACAACGGTTGTAGAGTGGTTCAGGTTCCATACATATGTGAACAAACAGGGTCAATAAACAGGGTTGATCAGACAGTAGGCTAGACCGCATGAATCAGGCGAGCGTAAGACGAGTGACATCGGGCACAAGGGACCCATGTAGTCGAACTACAGTCATCCGAACACACCCGCCCAAACCCGCGGGTCTAACTATGACATAGCCCTACCGATGGGACCACCGTCTCTCATCATGTTCCTGATCAACCCAAGGGCGTGAGGGGATCCACAGCATGCCAACTCTACAGATTATCAATTAGCATAACAACCACATATTCTCAAGCATCTCATATATCATTCAGATTCTCATAGCAAGCAAGACTAACCATATCATGAAACAAGTGCATGTGAGTTGTGTGTGTGTGAGGAAGTTAAGCACTTCCTCCAATTCCAGAAATCATGTGCACAAGGGTAATAAATCATACACACATCGAAACACCATATATGAGGGAAAAGGATAGAGCAATAATGAGCAGACTATCACCCATACATAATATCGTATGAGAGGCAAGATCAACGCTATTATGAAAGCTAAGCATGAAATTCATACAATTCCAACAATATACAACCCCTAGGGTTTCCTCTAGATGATTTAATCATAGCATTCAAGCAATCAAAATCATTAAACCCACACTAAAATTGTTGTTAGGCCACCTAAGAGCAATAGTCCGCACCTTCGGATTCATTGAAGGCTTGGGATCGACCTAGGAGGGTGGATTTCGAGGGTCGCTCGGCCAGAATCCTTAAAGCAACATTTAGAGGTTAGGTTCCCATGAAAATCCATCCTCATCAGAAGGATTTCAAGGAAAATAGGAGATGGACCTTACCTAGATGTTCAACGGGATGAAAGAGCGTTCGTGGATGAGTGATTCTTCTTAGAGGAGAGGTAGGAAGTTGTGGGGGTTTGCTCTCCTTGGGCCCCATGTCGATCTAGGGTCTACCTCGCCCTCCTTTCTTCACCCTCACTTTCTCTCGTCTTTGCTCATTTGCTCTCTTTACTCTTTGGTGATTGTGGTAAAATGGGAAGTTATGAGAGAGCTAGAGATTGGTCGTTGGAGAATGGAGGAAGTTATGAGGGAGAGAGCTTGGTGGTTGGAGAGTGTAAGAAGTTATGAGGAAGAGCTTGGTTGTTGAAAAATGGAGGAGTTATGAGGAAGAGAGAGAGAGAGAGAGAGCTTGTTGTTGGAGAATGGGGGGTTATGAGAGAGAGCTAGGGTTTATTTCCTAGAGTTGGGCCCCTTGGCCTTAAGTTTCCATGATTTCCCAAAATAACCTACAAGGACTCTATTTGATGTTGAGGCGGCCCTATCACATTTGGGGTGTAGGTGTCTCATGGCCCGATGAGGGGCCATGCAAAATCTGAGATTAAACGGATGAACGAATATGGGGTTTGAACATAGGGTTCCAATTCTTGAAATGGCCCTGGGAGGCCCATTCTGATTGATGGGGCATTTCTGGTGGCCCTCTGGCCATGAAATTTATAGGATAAGTGGTCCATAGCCCGATGAAGGGCCATGCAAAATTTAAAAACGATCGGATATGGGGTTTGATCGTACAGGCCTGATTTGCGATCAACGGTCACCGTGCCACGATCGGGTCCCAGATTTGGTGGACGGGCGTAGAAAAATACATTAAACATTCATCGTAAATTTGGAAGAAATTCGACGGCTGAAAAGCCTGGAATCTTAGTTTCATTCAAGTGATAACAGATTCCAATCTGGCATTGGTGGGGTGCATTTGGCAAGTGCCAGATTCCAATTCTGGGTGTCCACTGGGTCCGCAGTCCGCGATGGGCCACAAGTCCAATGAGATTTATGATTCTCTAAACTTTTAGATTTTTCTGACCTTCCCACATCGCGATATGGTCCGCACGGGCTGTCACTAAGTGTAATCGGGCTACCTGGCTTGACGGCCCGCACATGGTTTGATCGTGACCAGACTGGACCACTCATGTATAAGCTAATGTTGGGTGCTAATGGTCAGTTAAGTGATATTATAAGTTAATTAAAAAAATTTCAATGATTTTTTTAGAAATCCAAAACAGTGAAAATCGAGGATGTTACAGTTACGCAAGAGGTAGGTGTCGACGGTTACTTTCGAGTCATGTATAGTTGAAGAAGGTCACCCGCTCAGCCGAGGAGGTAGGTTGGCACGGTATGGACCCCTCGTTTATCTGTGTTGAAGTTGAGTTGAACTCGTCAATCACTCGGAGATGAGCGAGCTGATTGAAACCAAGTCGAACCCATCAATTGATTGGGGATGGACCGAACTTCACTGGGGAGCTCGAAAGTTTTGCATTGGTCGTCTGGGTTATTGGCTTTTCCGAACTAAAGATTAGACCTGTCTTCTCGTCGGTCTTATCTGTTCTTAATGAGCTCTTGCTCAACTTTACCGAACCGATTTACTGCTCGTGCTTGTCTTGAGCCGAGCTGGACTGACCAAGGCACTTTAGGACAGTCTTCGCGAGGTACATAGGTGGTGGCTCCGGGACGTGCATCGCTGAAGGCTATGCTTGGGGGCGCGATCTTTAGCTTTTCTAGGTGAGATGATGTGGGAATGTGTGCTAGTCAGCCCGAGCCGAACTTGAGGGTGGTCAGACTACCATTTGTCCATAACAGAGAGTATGGGAAATGTTGGGATTAGGTGGGATGGAATCGCATTTAGTCCTGTGGAATTGCATTTGGTCCCACGAGGGATTTATGTGGATTTTAAAATCCACTCCACATGTGGGCCCCACATTGATGCATGTGTTTATCTATATCGCTCAACCATATAGGTTTTTTACATGCGACATTCTGATCATATATGTGTATAAGTGAACGACATCCATTGTGAATTTGGTCCATTGATTACAATTCCATGGTCCACCAAACATGATTTTGTTTAATCCAGTGTTTTTCTATAGCAAAAAATTTATCCCAAACTCGATATTAGATATCTACAATCCCATGGTATTTCCAAACATGCAATCATTGTACAATAATGATGTTAATCCCATCTAATACTATTCTATTACACAGACCAAACACGCCCTAAAGCTATGATACTTACCATTTTTCCTCTATGCCGTACATCCATTACTCTGATCTATTTTATGACATGAGCCTAAAAATGAAGTAAATCAAAATCTCAAAATAACTCATTGTAAAAAGTAGTATTGATTGAAAGTTTACCATTAAAATCTTTTTTTAGGACCATAAAAATTTTGGGTCAAGCTTATATCTGTTTTTCCCTTTGTCTAGGTCCATATGACCTTATGACTTAATTAATGGGTTGGATATCAAATAAATTTTATAATAGGCCTTAGGAGGTTTTTAAAGGTGGATACTATTTACCTATGGTGCAGTCCATCTGAGATGTAGATCTACCTTTTTTTATGATAAAGTCTTAAAATAATCTATATATATATATATAAAATGAATGGCATAGATAAAACACATACATTATGGTGTGGCTCACAAAGCACCAACTAGTAGCAAGTAGTAACCTGGCTTGGTTTAAAATTTGTGCATGTTGGACCGGGCGCATCTTCAACACCGACCTCCGCATTGAACATCCCTTTCACCTTTTCATTTTAGGACATGACCATAAACGTTAAAGAGATTCAAAACTCAAATGGGCCTCACGACAAAAAACAAGGGAGAACATCACAAAAATGTTAATAATGAGCATTCAATCCCTACAATTTATTGTGGAGTGGTCCACTTCCTAAATTAAACCAACAAAAAAGATAAACGAAATGGATATGACACAAAGATCATGGCATCCCAAGAGGCCCGAATTTACTGTAATTGCCTAAGGAGTCGCAATAAAATGTTGTAAGGTCTGAAAATTCAATAGATTTAGAATTTAAGGGGCCTACACTAAAAGGGGCAATGGAGATGGGATGGCCAACGATAAAAACCTTCATGGCCCACCATGATGTTTTATAAACCATACAGAATGGTGCTAAGCTGAGTCACACGAGTCTAAAGGTGAAACTGAGTATCATCCCAACTCAAAAAATTTCATGGCTCCCAGGAAGATTTTATTGTCCATTCTCATCCACATGCTTTTATATATTGTGTGGACGTGAATTAGGTATCACCCCAGCCTAATTTGAAATATTGTGAAATTTAATTAGATGACACGCTGCTGTTAGAGATGAGTGGATGAAAAGTCCTATTAAACGGTCCTAATAACAACCAACCCTTCAATAAAATCGAACAATAATACCTAATCAGTATAATACGTTACCTTTACTCACGTCCTAATATGAGAGGGTACAAATAGGGCTGAAAGTCGGTGGGTTCAACCTGACCAACCTCTGATCGACCTGACATTCGGTTGGTCTCGGGTAGAATGTATTGGGTTCAGTCTTGAGCTTGGGTTATACATACAACAACTTGATAAAACTGGGGTCGAGCTTGGGTTGAGGTCATGGGTTGCCTGATCTAACCTGAACTCAATTGATATATAATTGAATGTGGATCATCCGTGTTAAAGGCATGGGAAATTCCAGTGTCACCAGGTCTCATTAGTTCACGTTAGTTCTGAGGACCCAAGCTAACAGGATAAGCTGAATTTCTCTCTCAAAGAGATTCCGTGCTGCACAACATGACTTTTAAAGAAGTGGTGGTCTTATATTTTAGCTTGTTTAGAAGTTTTTTACGATAAATAATTATATATACAATTAATAAAATCAAAGGTATTGAATTATAATAGACTAATATAATAACGAAAATATTCTGCATGTATCCACCGGACCAATCCGATCCAGCCGGCTTGGGTTAGGCTTGGGTTGAGAATTCCCATCATGAGGTTGGGCTGAGTTGGGTTAGGGTTGAGGTACAGGAACGTTGGGTTTGGGGGAGGGTTGAGCACCAACCGACAGACTTTGAGCCCCGTGTACAAATGATGGACGGAGTCGATATCTCTCACACACCACATTGGGTGCACGGATATTTTTAGCCGGGAGTGGCATGATCGTAATTTAATCCGAGAGTGGCGTTTGGTAAGATGCCCCTGACCAAAGACAGTAAGCTCCCGCACTATTTTGACTCGTTGATGTGAGAATCTGGATTGCGACACGTGGATAAATACAGGGTCGACGGGACGCCGATGTATCAGGAGGAACTCATGAACTCGCACCGATTGAAACTGCATGGTGGAGCGCATCATCTGACCGTTGATTTAAACCGTTGGTCCTGTCGATTCCACTTTTGATAGACGATGCTCAGTAATTTCCGGAATCGAATAATCTCATCCGTTGACTTTATTGCATAAAATAGAAGATAGTATTCCATATCTTCAGAAAAGGACAAATTACAAAGAAGTAGTATTCCCAGGGCATCATCAAACCACCGTTCGGCTCAAATCAACGGTTATAAAACTTACACACCGTGGGCTCAATCCACTGCTGCGCATGATCCCATCGATTGTTCACACGAGCAACTGAGAGTAGGTAGATTTTTTTTTTAATGTATTAACGAAAATGCCCTACGCTAGAGTGACGTCACCAAGTTATGCGGGCCCTACCATTATATATGTATTGTATCCACACCGTCCATTCATTTGGCGAGATCATTTTAGGACATGAGCCCAAAAGTGAAGCAGATCCAAGGATCAAGTGGACCATTATATAAAATAGTGGTGTGAGTGACGGGTACTGTTGAAACCTTTCCAGGCCCACCATGATGTTTATTTGAGATCAAACCTGTTCATAAGTTAAAACAGGCGTGAAAGAAGGTAAAATGCAAATATAAGCTTGATGTAAAACTTCTGTAGATCGTAAGATGTTTTTAATGGTAGGCCTTCAATCCCCATTGTTTTCTGTGGTGGGGCCCACTTGAGCTTTGCATCTACCTTATTATTTGGGTTATGCCTTAAAATGATCTATTAAAATAGATGGCCAGTGTGGATATAACACGTACATAAATATGAAGACCATGGAACTTAGTGACGTCACTTCTGTAGCCAGATAGCTACTGAAGCGGAAGCGGATTGGGTAGTGTACCTCACATCAGCTATATAGCTGCTGTAGGTACGTTTCGTGCGAAGACGATCGCTGACGCTCCTTACGAGCAGTTCAAAGGAGATCAAAGTTACGTGGCCCCACAGTGATGTATTTATTATTATATTTATACTATTTATCTATTTTAGAAATTATTTTAAAGCATTATTCAAAAAATAATCATATCCAAAGATCATATGGACCACACCACAAATAGTAGCGGAGATAATTTTCGCCATTAAATAATTCGTAGGGCCTACATAATTTTTCAACCAATCTGCTCATAAGTTAACAAAGACTTGAATAAAAGGAAAAAAAAAAAAATCATATTAATCCAAAACTTCTATTATCCAAACAGGTTTCAACGGTAGACGTTCAATCCCCCACTTCCTTTTGCAGTGTGGTCTACTTGATTGTTAGGTCCATCTTATTTTTCGTCTCAAGCCTCAATAGGAGCTAGTAAAATGGCTGGACGGTTGAATATAACACACACCTTGTGATCAGACCCATGAAACTTGCTGACGGACGCGGATTGCGTCCTACCTTCGCCCGGACGATAATCCATCCAGGCAGGTTCTTTGCGGTCCACCGTGATTTAAGTATTTTATTCCTACTCTTCATCACTTTTCTCATATAATTTTAAGGTATTATAAAAAAATGAAGCAAATACACATACTACATCAAAGGAAACTGCAGTGATAATAACACCCACTGTTGAAACCTTTCTAAGGCCCGCCGTGATGTTTTTTATTGCCCAGCCTATTAATAAGGTCATGCGGACTTAGATGAAGTGAAAACACAAATTTCAGCTTGATTTGACACTTCTCCAGCTCCCAATAAGTTTTTAATGGTGGACGTTCAATCCCCACTTTGTGGTCCACTTAAGCCTAGAAACTACCCTTAAAATAATCATATAAAAATTATTAACGGTGTGGATAAAATACTTACCTCACGTTGGGCCCGCAGAGCCCTGCCCGGACGGTAATGGATTACCGTCCGGGCAGGGGTAGGACGCAATCCGCGTCCGAGGTACACCAGCCAACCGCTTCCTACTGAAGCCGTCCGTATCTAATCCCCGTCCTGCGCTACTACGGAGCTCTGTTTCTTTTTAAAAGACGAAATTGCCCAGAGGGTAGATTTTATTTACGAAAATGCCGTGGACTTGAGACCTCTATTGGCTTTTAGTTGGTACAAGTGGGGCGCATGTTTCAGTGATCCAGGACGTTGATATGATGGATCTCACGGTGGATGGTCCATGCCCCAAAAATCCAACGGATTGAAATATCCTATCTTTAGAAGTTTTGACCTTTAATGGTTGAAGGGAACCACACCCTATCTTCTTTCCTCACCGTTGGAACCAGCCACTATCGGGATCTTAAAATCGATGGTTTGGATCCCAGAGTAGAGAGTACCATTTCTTGTGTAGACTGAGAAATGTAGCGTGAAGACTGTTTTTCTGACCCTTTGACTGCTCTACCGTTCATCCGCATTCAGCTTGCTAGTGTACACGTGTCAAGCGTACACGTATCGTCTAAATTGTCTAAAGCTGGCCCTACTTTAGGTGGGCCATCCCCTCAAGTCTGATTGATTGGATGATATTAAACTAATTATTCAACATCCGTTGCTTGAATCTGGACCGTTGGCTTATTCCATCTTAACCCTCCATTTGAAGGCCTCCAATCTTACAATCAACATCATCCATTCAATGTACTTTGACAGATTGGAGCCCATGATTTTGTCAACGTTTGGGATCAACGGCTACGCGATATTCATACTCCGCTACCCCTTTGGCCTTTGTCAATGACTCGGACGCCATTACTGGTGATGGCTATATTGCGCAGGGCACTCAGTCCACGCACTCCACGCGTGCTTTGTGGTTGCGTGATGGAAACCAGAGCGGATTCGGTGAGGCGGGGGACACATCGACTTCGGTGAGGCTATAACTGTGGGGACCACCTTGATGTATATGTTGTATATCCACACCGTCCATCCATTTTTCTAGATCATTTTAGTCCTTTAGACCAAAAATTAACTAGATCCAAATCTCAGATAGACGACATCACAGGAAACAATGGTGATTGAATGTCCACTATTAAAAACCACCTTGGGCTTACCGTAACGTTTATTTGCCATCCAACGTACCGGATGAAGAGAAAAAAAAATATATAAGCTTTATCCAAAACTTCTGTGGCCCACAGTAAGTGATCGTGGTTGAACGTCCACCGTTAAAAAAAACCTTCCTAGGGCTACCGTAACATTCATTTGCTGTCCAAATAAGGTCACAAAGACCTAGATAGATGGAAGGGGAAATACAAAATATCAGCTTCATACAAAATTTTTTGTGGCCCACAAGAAGCTTTTAATGGTGAGCATTCAATCAACATTGTTTCCGTTGGTGTGGTCCACCTTAGATATAGATCTGGTTCATTTTTGGGCTCATGCACTAAAATGAGCTGGAAAAATAGATGAACCGCATGGATATACAATACACACAACAAGGTGGGCCCCACTGAATCTGCTCTCTTTGGGACCCGCATCTCAGAGATTTTTAGGACCGGGGATCGTTCCGGCACATGGACGAGGCACAAAAGCCGGATCACCTGTTATGCATGTGTGAGTAGGTCGGAATTTCCATTAAATATTTTAATTAATTAATTATTATTATGTAGCTGTTAAACCAGCTAAGTGCACCTTAGCATCATTAAACACCGGTCAATGGTCTGGCCAACATCCCAAAGTTCCTAGAGCCCAACGCCTTCATCCAAGCCATCCATATGTTGGATCCAGTGGGTGGGCCATGATCTGAGATTGGAATCATGAAAGGGGTTTGTTATATACCCGACTGGACCCGAATTACTGACAACATGGTTTGAAAATCGGTTTCGGTTGTATCTTCAGAATCGGGCCGTTTTGGACGAGCACGGATCAGGTGAGACGGGTAACAGCGTAGTGGATGAGGGCCCACTTCGATGTATGTTGTGTGTATCCACGCCGTTCATCTGTTTTGCCAGCTTATTTTAAGTTATTACCTCTTATTTATACAAATCTCAGGTGGACCGTACCACAGGAAAACTGGGGATTGAACGCCCACCATAAAAAAAAAAAAAAATTCTAAGGCCAGTGTAATGTTTATTTTCCATCATACCTGATGATGAAGGGAAAACGCAAATAGAAGCTTGATTTAAAACTTTCGTGGCCCTTAAAAAGTTTCAAATGGTAGGAATTCAATCTCTACTGTGTGGTCCATCTGAGATTTAAATCTACCTCATTTTTAGGACCATATCCTAAGATGAGCTGGCAAAACGGATAGACAGCATGGATATGCAATACATGCATCAACATGGGCCCACGGTCAGGGCATATGTGTAACATCCAATCCGTCCATCATTTGAGCTCCCAAAAATCAGGTTGATCTATAACTGAAGTGGGCCACACCCAGAGAACAGTCAGTACGGTGAAACGGCAATGAAAACTTCTAGGCGTCCACAGCAATACTTACGTGCCAACCAACCAGCTCATAAGGTGAGTCCGTGCACGCTGAAGGAATAAACAAATATCATCTTGATCCAAATCCTCAGTGGCCCCACAAAGATTTCAACGATAGCCGTCCATATCCCCCTTTTTCCATATAGGTGTGGCCCTAGCTCACGTTGCAACTTTAGCCAGCGAAAACGATGTAAAGGGTCTATATCGCACGCATCATCTCGCTTGGCCCGCGGAGCTTTTTGTCCGTGGCTTTCCCGCAGGCAATTCGCGTCCGGTTGCGAGTAGGTTTTTGTACGCAGATTGCCTGAGGAAGGTTAAGTGGACCCAACCTAATGTTTTCCAGAAATACACTCTGTTAGGATATGAGCCAAAAAAATAAGATAGATCTAAAATTCAAGTGAGCCTCAAAACTGAAAAAAGTGTAAAAAGAAATGTTGAAACCTTGTTAGGTCCGTGATGTTATATGTCACCTAGACTGAAAACACAAGATTATTGGGCTACAAAACTGAAAAATGTATTAAAGGAAATGCCTACGGATGAAACCTTGTTAAGTTGGAGATGTTATATGCCATCCAAATTGAAAACACAAAAATATTAGGCCACAAAACTGGAAAAATAAGCACGCAAGGAAATGCCTAATGTTGAAACCTTATTAGGTTTATATGTTATACGACAGCCATACTGAAAACACAAAATTATTGGGCCACAAACTGGAAAAAGTAGAAAAGTTGCCTACTGTTGAAACATTGTTAGGTCCATAATGTTATATGCCATCAAACTGCAATCACAAAAATATTAGCCTAATTCTATACTTTTGTGGCCCATGAATGATTAAATAATAGATGTTCAATCCTCACTTTATTATTATTATTATTATCATTATTATTATTATTATTGACTTATTTGAGTTTTTATGTGCCCAAAACTCAGGTGAAATACACTTTTTAGATATACTTCGAAGAAGTTCATACTAATTCACAGATAAGGTGGGCTATGGATTACAAAACAAATAGACGGCTAAGAAAAGCTCCTTTGTACATTGTGACCAAGCTGAGCTGATGTCCTAACATGAGAACCCAATCGCATCGTACCCATGTGTAGACTATAATCCATCAAGCCAAGCCTCAGTGGGGCCCACGAAGATGTATCCATGTTGTCCATCTGTTTTACCTATACCTGATCATTTTAGGGTATGAACCAAAAAAATAAGGCAAATACAAGGATCAAGTGGACAGTCAATAATAGATTGAACTCTCACAATTAATATATTTTTTTTTATATAAGGCTTTTGATGGAACTCATATATTTGTGGTTCAACATTGAGTATAATTATCACTTCTACTACATATGGTGTGGTCTATTTGAGCTTTGGATCTACCTCATTTTTTAGTTCATACCCTTAAATGACAAATAAATATCACAATGAGCCTTAAGAAGAGTTCAACATTAAGTGTAATTAACACTGCTATTACATGTGGTGTGTTCTACTTAAGCTTTGGATCTACCTCATTTTTTAGTTCATGCCTTTAAAATGATCCGTAAAAATGAATGGACAACGTAGATAAAACCCATACATTACGGTGGGCCTCATAGAGCCCCAATGCAATTGCTTTCCCCCTAACATGAGCTTAAGGGCTCGTTTGGACAGTGGTATTAAGTTGTATTAATTGAGATTGCATTACTAATCCCACTTTGAAATTGGGAATGATATGTTTGGAAGGATTGTGAGATGGGATTAAAATTAACTTGGTAGGCTTTGGAAAATGAACCTTGTGTTGGAAAGTGTGAAATATGTTTACTAATCCTGGATGATGGATTTTTGCTTTATCTTCCTAGGATTTATTTTTTAATGCATACATTTCAAATATGGTATTAGAAAACATGGGATACACCAAATCCAGAGACAATACCTTACACATTCATTTATTGTAACTTTTATAATTCCATCCACCTTAATCCTACCTAATGCAGCGGGCCAAACAGGCCCTAAAATTTATGAGGGAAGGAGTGAAAACTCATAGTAAATCCCATCAAACATCCCACCGGGTGTGAATTAGATACTAACAAGGTCAGTAGCTAAATCGCTATTGAAGTGACGTTACCATGCTCTGTGGACCATACCATGATGCATGTGTTGTATCCATACCATTGGACCCACCACAGAAAACCGTGGGATCAGTCATACCCTCCGATCCAACCTATTCATAAGTTAACATAGAGATAGTGTAACGCCTTGATTTCCTCAGTTTCATCTGCCTCTTCGGCTTCATCTTCATCATCATTTCCCCTTTCATTCTCGCCCTCGTCATTCCCATCAGTTTCCTCTTCCTCTTCACTAGCTTCCCCATACTGGTCGATATGAGCCTGTCTTTGCCTGGGTCCCACGCCCATAGAGTTTAACATCTTGTTCCCCAGAATCTCTACCGGTATGTGATGCCCGTCTGATCCGCCAATCCCAAACTGGTCAGCTATATAGCAGGCCAGACGGCCAAATGGGAGAGCTATGTCCTTGCGAGTCGATCTCGCGGCCTTCACGATTTGGTAAAGCACTGTGCTCGGGGCGCACACTTTTGCTCCTTGGCCCACCTGATACAAGAACTCTACCATGTAGCGAGAGCACTCGGTGCGGTTCTTCAATCTCGGATATACATTGTGAGTGGCAATGCGGTGGAGTACCCGATACTTGGGCATCATGTGAGTTGCGTATAGGCCGACTTCCCTATTCCAAGGGGCAGCTTGGCCACACAGGAAACGAGTACGTTCGTCGCGGGCCGCCCTTGATTCAAGGTTCATTTCATCAATCTGCACCTGCCCCAATGGTACTCCCAAAAATTCAGCGAAATCTTCGACTCCCAAATGAGTTTCCTCGCCACGCACAATAAGATCAAACCCAAGAGGCTCGTAACTTGGATTTCTAATCCGAGTGTAGAACATCCTAGCCTGCCCCACATCGGCCTGCGTGTTCACATGAAACATGGGACCCCACTCATCCTTCATCAATCGGTTAAGTAGAGAGTTATTACCTGTGACGTTTTCTTTCACGAAAGCTTCGAAGGCGACATGGCGCACGCGAAAATTTCCCAAGTCCTTTGCGAGCGCCTCATCCCTCCGGGAATCGTTCCGCCCTTTCGACCGTACCTCTGCGCTCGCCTTTCCCTTCATATCGGCCTTCTTTTTACCACGTCGTTCTTGGCTCGGTCCTGCTTCCTCGGAAGCCGGTCTTTTCTTCCCCATAAGGGAAAGGATCACCAGAATAGTGAAAAAAGATACTACAGTGGCAAGGAAAGCCATCTCCCTTGATTAGGATGGATTGTTGGGTGAATGCCTTGGGTTGAAGGGTTTGGGGCTACAAGGAATGAGAATGAGAAATGGAGTAGGGAAATGTGAAAAAGAGGAGGTGGGTTTTGGAGGAATGGGAGTGAGGGAATATGAAGGAAATGGGATTAGAAAATGGTGGAGTGGGGTTTTGAAAGAGGGTGTTTGGAAATGAGAGAGAGAGGTGGACAGAAGTGAGGATTTGAGAAGGTGGGGAGGAAGAAATGAGTAGGGTGGAGGATTTGAGAAGTGAGATTAGAGAAATGAGAGAGAAATGGAGAGAAATAAAGATTTTGAGAGGTGAGATTTGAGACTGAGAGAGAGGAGTGAGGATTTGAGAAGTGGGATTTGAGAAATGAGGGAGAGAGGTGGAGAGAAATGAGGAGAGTGAGTGAAATGGGGAAGGGAGTGTGTTGCTTTAAAGGGGGCAGCAGTGGGGCCCACCCAAATTTCGAAATTCATTGCAAAATTTCAAGTGGGAGGTTCGGCGGGGCGGAAACGTGGCCGAGCGGGGCTGCAACGCGGCCGGGCGGGGCCCACGCGGGCCACTGGACGGTCGGCGGGGCGGCCACGGCGCTGGCGAGGCGAGCCGCGACGGGCGGGGCGGAAACGCGGGACCGGCAGGGCGGCCACGCCGCTAGCGGGGGTGAAAAAGCGCACCCGGCGGGGGCCACGCCGCTCGCTGGACGTCCGGCGGGGCGGCAACGCCGACTAGCGGGGTGGCAACGCCGACCCCCCCTTGGTCCGGATTTGATCTCATGATTCCCGGGCGTTAGAAACGTTCCACGGGAAGTGCCATATATGAATTTGGGGTAGGAGAATGTGATCTACGCAATGGGCCTATCCGTTTTGGGAGATCCTTCCCGGTTAGGGGCCAAAATCTCCATTTTTTCCATTTCCCCCATTTTCCAGCGAAATTTCACTAGCCCCCATATCTCTGTCCCTAAATGAGCAGAAACTACCCAATTTGACCTGCAACTAGTCCACTTATACGCGAACATTGGTTTCGGCCTCAAAATCCTTCGGTCCTCGACTCACTTCCGCCGGTGTGTCAAAAGACCGGATGACACTCAGATTCGACGTCTAGTATCGCTATACGCCCTCGCTCCCCAATTCTAACTAGTTAGATGACCTATCCCTTGTCTACGATTGTCAGTTCGGAGTCTAGGGTAGTTCAGAAATTCCTAAGTTCCTATCGCATCTACTCTCAAGTCAGCGGATGCGTCAGTGAGCCCATGACCCATGGCCCAGTTATTTCCAAACTATGCTTTGATACCAACTTGTAACGCCCTGAAAATCGGGGGTCGTGTATGTACGCAACACCCGAGTTTCCGAGGTCACTTATCATGCGTTTAACAGTTCTAGGATTAGTCAAATTAACTGCGCAAATTTGGAACAACATGGAACATGAATCACAACCACGAGTCTACTGGAATGGAAGAAAAACAACACAAATATATGTACACGTCCAAAAGAATAAGGGCACATGGCGCCACACGACAAAATCACAAAAATATATCATGTCCAAAAGAATAGGGCTGAGCTCCCAGCTCAGCAGTCCGTCGTCACCACTACGGATCCGCCACAGCTCCATCCATTAGCTGGAAGTAGGAGTACTCCTCCTCCTCATCCAAGTTCGCAGTGCCAGGCTCTCCTGATCTTCGCCACCTGCATCTATGGAAGTGTCTGGTTGGTGTTTTAAAACACCGTCCCAGAGTGGGAGTGAGTGATCAACTCAGTGTGAACCATTAATCTTGGCCCCATGTTTCCTAATTTTTCCAAATTAGACCTATGGGACCCGTATTAAGTGTTGAGGTGGCCCTAGCGCCTCATTGGCCACCAATTTCGGCGTGTAGTTGCCTCCTAACCCGACTAGGGTCCATACAAAAATTGAGGACGAACGGATGAACGGTTATATGATCTGAGAAGGCGCTTCCGATCTTTAAGTGGACCTGTGGGGCCCATTTCGGTGATTGGAATAGTTCTGGGGGTCTTCTAGCCATAAAACTTATAGGTTAGGTGATACATGGCCCGATGAAGGGCCGTGCCAAATTTGGGGCCCGATCGTGGCACAATGACCGTTGATTGCAAATCGGACCCGTGCGATCAAACCCTATATCCGATCGCTCCCAAATTTGGCACGGCCCTTCATCGGGCCATGGATCACCTAACCTATAAGTTTTATGGCCAGAAGACCCCCAGAACTATTCCAATCACCGAAATGGGCCCCACAGGTCCACTTAAAGATCGGAAGCGCCTTCTCAGATCATATAACCGTTCATCCGTTCGTCCTCAATTTTTGCATGGACCCTAGTCGGGTTAGGAGGCAACTACACACCAAAATTGGTGGCCAATGAGGCGCTAGGGCCACCTCAACACTTAATAGGGGTCCCATAGGTCTAATTTGGAAAAAATAGGAAACATGGGGCCAAGAGACCCAACTCTAGGGAAATAAGCCCTAGCCCTCTTTCACAATCTCATTCACTCTCTCAACAACAACCCTCTCTTCCTCTTATCTCTCCCTTCACCTCCCAACAACCATTCCCCTTCTCCTTAATCTTCTTCCAATCTCCAACAACCAAGCTCTCCCTCAAACCTCTTCCAAAACTCCAACAACCCATCTCTTCCTAACAACTTCCACCATCCTCTAACAACCAAGGAGAGTGAAGTAAGAAGAAGGGGTAGGCAAGGAAGTGTGGTGGACCCTAAATCGAGTTGGGGCCCAAGAGAATCGACCCTTCATCACCTTCTCCCTTCCCAAAGGGGAAAACCCTCCGTCACAAACCCCAAATTCGTCCGTGGGCCATCTAGGTAAGATCCTCTCCCTTTCTCTTCTTGAAATCCATATATTATGGTGGGATTGGCATAGAAAACTAACATGCAAGGGTTTGGTTTAGGGATTCCGTCCGATCGTCCCGAAAGCCTCTTTCCTAGGACGTTTTTTTTCGTGTCGCCAACGGTCCATAGGGCGGACTATTGCTCTTAGGTGGCCTAGCACCAATTTTAGTGTGGATTTAATGATTTTGAGTGCTTGGATGTCATATTTAAATTCTAGAGGAAACCCTAGGGAATTTCATGTTGATTGGATCTGTTAGAGTATGCATGTTTAAATCTTAAATAGGATATATATGGTGCCTTCACATGATATTATGTCGTTTGATAACATGCTTGTTGTTGTTGATTTCGTATCCATCATATGAAGTGCTTATTTGTGTGTGTGATTATTTACCGATTTTCATGATTCCTCAAGATGGAGAAAGTGTTTAACTTCCTCACACAACGCACATACACTCACATGCACCTAAATCATATGATGATACTTGATTGCTTGTTAAAGGTATTTGTTTTGTATGGTTAGGATGCATGAGATTATGTCATGGATGTACTAGCTGATAATATGAGTAGTGGGCATGCTGTAAGTCTCTTTTCACTCTCTTGGGGTGGTCAGGAACCTAACAAGAGAGTGTAGTCCCATCGGTAGGACTATGCTAAGGCTAGACTTGCGGATTGGGTGGGAGTGTTCGGGTGGCTGTAGTTCGACTACATGGGTCCCTTGTGCCCGAGGTCATTCGTCTCACGCTTGCCTGATCTGTGTGGACTAGCCTATTACCTGATCACCCTGTTTGTTAACCATGTTCGCCCACATATGTATGGAACCTGATACACCCTATAACCTTTGTAGCCCACTGATAATTAGACTACAATTGGTCCACAGTCTCGTGAGAGGCATGGTGGTGGAATGGGACACTGTGTCCGAGCTGTCGGCCTAAACGGGGTACCGCGCCTCCCCGTAGTGACCGCGAGCGATCCCTTCCCTATCGGCACTCCTCATGTGCTTGGAGTCGGGAATGAGGACCCCGATGGGATCACGGACCGCGAGGTCTCGGCCTCACGCGTTGATGGGGTCTTGACCTCGCAATCAGCTTAGGGCATTGATACGTAGGGTGAATCAGAATTCCCAACCTGCTGGATGAATGGACTTAACTAATAACTCGGCTAACACGATTGCATTGCACGCATTAGTTAGGGTGGCGACTCGGCAGTCGAGGTCGCTCTGAGGGAGTGTTGCCATATGCGATCGTTAGATGGAGTCGCTCGAGGGAGTGTCGTGGCAAGGGCATGCATCATATCATCGCATTGCATGCGCATTTAAATAAGAGTTATTAGTGTTGATGATTGTCTGCTTTTCATTAAGTTCATATTACAATTGATGCATGTTGTAACTTGAGACCAATGGTTCACACTGAGTTGATCACTCACTCCCACTCTGGGACGGTGTTTTAAAACACCAACCAGACTCATTCATAGATGCAGGTGACCCAGGGCATGAGGAACCTGGTAGGGCGAGCTTGGACGAGGAGGACGGACTCTCCTACTTGCAGCTGATGGGCGGCTCACTATCGGCTAGATCAGACTGGATTTGGTTTTGCTGATCCGCGGGCTCAATTTTATTCTTTTTGGACCTGACTATCTTTTGTTGTTCTGTTGGACAACGCCTTGTGCGACCCTTTTATTTTCCTTTAGACCTGTATATATTGATCTCTTCATTTCAGTAGATTAGTTGTGGTTGTGTTTCATGCTCCAAGAAATTCCAAGCTGCGCATTTAAACTGGATTAATCATAAAATTATAAAATTGATGATAAGTGACACTCAGGAACTCGGGAGTCGAGTCTATGCACGCCCCTCGATTTTCCGGGGCGTTACAGTGGGCCATCTAGGTAAGATCCTCTCCCTTTTTCTCTTCTTGAAATCCATATATTATGGTGGGATTGGCATAGAAAACTAACATGCAAGGGTTTGGTTTAGGGATTCCGTCCGATCGTCCCGAAAGCCTCTTTCCTAGGACGTTTTTTTCGTGTCGCCAACGGTCCATAGGTGCGGACTATTGCTCTTAGGTGGCCTAGCACCAATTTTAGTGTGGATTTAATGATTTTGAGTGCTTGGATGTCATATTTGAAATTCTAGAGGAAACCCTAGGGAATTTCATGTTGATTGGATCTGTTAGAGTATGCATGTTTAAATTCTTAAATAGGATATATATGGTGCCTTCACATGATATTATGTCGTTTGATAACATGCTTGTTGTTGTTGATTTCATATCCATCATATGAAGTGCTTATTTGTGTGTGTGATTATTTACCGATTTTCATGATTCCTCAAGATGGAGAAAGTGTTTAACTTCCTCACACAACGCACATACACTCACATGCACCTAAATCATATGATGATACTTGATTGCTTGTTAAAGGTATTTGTTTTGTATGGTTAGGATGCATGAGATTATGTCATGGATGTACTAGCTGATAATATGAGTAGTGGGCATGCTGTAAGTCTCTTTTCACTCTCTTGGGATGGTCAGGAACCTAACAAGAGAGTGTAGTCTCATCGGTAGGACTACGCTAAGGCTAGACTTGCGGATTGGGTGGGAGTGTTCGGGTGGCTGTAGTTCGACTACATGGGTCCCTTGTGCCCGAGGTCATTCGTCTCACGCTTGCCTGATCTGTGTGGACTAGCCTATTACCTGATCACCCTGTTTGTTAACCATGTTCGCCCACATATGTATGGAACCTGATGCACACCCTATAACCTTTGTAGCCCACTGATAATTAGACTACAATTGGTCCACAGTCTCGTGAGCCGGGCATGGTGGAATGGGACACTGTGTCCGAGCTGTCGGCCTACACCGGGGTACCGCGCCTCCCCGTAGTGACCGCGAGCGATCCCTTCCCTATCGGCACTCCTCATGTGCTTGGAGTCGGGAATGAGGACCCCGACGAGATCACGGACCGTGAGGACTCTGCCTCACCCGTCGTTGGAGCCTTGCCCTCGCAACCAGATTAGGGCAGTGACATGTAGGGTGATCCAGTATCCCCAATCTGCTGGATGAATGGACTTTAACTAACAACTCGGTTAACACGATCGCATTTCACGCATTAGCTAGGGTGGCGACTCGGAAGTCGAGGTCGCACTGAGGGAGTGTTGACATATGCGATCGTAGACGTAGTCGCTTGAGGGAGTGTTGTGGCGAGGGCATGCATCATATCATCGCATTTCATGCACATTTAACAAAGAGTTATAGGTGTTGCTGATTTCCCGCTTTTCATTAAATTCCTATTATAATTGATGCCTGTTACAACTTAAGATTAATGGTTCACACTGAGTTGATCACTCACTCCCACTCTGGGACGATGTTTTAAAACACCAACTAGACACTTCCATAGATGCAGGTGGGGAAGATCAGGAGGAGCCTGGCACTGCGAACTTGGATGAGGAGGAGGAGTACTCCTACTTCCAGTTGATGGATGGAGCTGCGGCGGATCCGTAGTGGTGACGATGGACTGCTGAGCTGGGAGCTTAGCCCTATTCTTTTGGACATGATATATTTTTGTGATTTTGTCATGTGGCGCCATGTGCCCTTATTCTTTTGGACGTGTACATATATTTATGTTGTTTTTCTTCCATTCCAGTAGACTCGTGGTTGTGATTCATGTTTCATGTTGTTCCAAATTTGCGCAGTTAATTTGACTAATCCTAGAACCGTTAAACGCATGATAAGTGACCTCGGAAACTCGGGTGTTGCGTACATACACGACCCCCGATTTTCAGGGCGTTACAGATAGATGAAGTGAAAAAAAAATATAAACTTGATTGAAAACTTCTGTGGCCCCTAAGAAGTTTTGAACGGTCGATGTCACTATCCCCACTGTTTTCTATGGTGGGGTCCACTTGAATTTTAGATTTATCTCATTACTTTTATCATGTCATAAAACGATCTCTCCAAATGGTTGGACGGTATGGATACAACACACGCACACAGAGCTTGGTGACATCACTTAAGTAGCTAGTGGCTACTGACCTTGTCAGTATCTAATCCGCACCGGGAGCTTCCTGTGATAAGGGCGGCCCTTGCAGGCAATCCACATCAGCTTTTTTTTTTTTTCTTTTCTTTTCTTTTGGACGCGGATTAGATACCAACAAGGCCAGTAGCCAGATCGCTGCTGAAGTGATGTCATCAAGCTACGTGGACCGCACCATGATGCATGTGTTGTATCCATACTGTCCAACCATTTGGAGAGATCATAAAGCGGACCCACCACATAAAACCGTGGGAGCAGTCACACTCATAGTTGATACATTTATAGGGTCCACGATGATGTATTTTTCAGATCCAACTTATTCATAAGTTAACATAGAGATAGATGAAGTAAAAACAAAAATATAAGCTTGATCGGAAACTTCTCTGGCCCCTAAGAAGTTTTGAATGGTGGATGTCACTGTGCCCACTGTTTTCTATGGTGGGGTCCACTTGAACTTTAGATCTATCTCATACTTTTTCTCATGCAATAAAACAATCTCTCCAAATTAATGGACGGTATGGATACAAAACACGCATCATGGTGGGTCCGAATAGCTTGGTGACGTCATTTCAGTAGCGATTTGCCTACCGACACTGACCTTGTCAGTATCTAGTCCGCGTCCTTTTGTTTTTTTTTTTTTCTTTTAACTTGACTGGGGTGGGCCCTACTTTTTGGTGGTCCCGATTGATGCAGATTTCGCCATGTGAACAGTGAATAGTACCTGCAGTAAAACCCGTGTAACTTGTCTTTGAGTGTGCTATCAACGGTCCGCAATCATGTATGAAATTACAAACTACAAATAAATAATTACGCCTTTCGTTTTCATTGGGAAGCGTTAAGCTTTTCCCGCGAGGAGAAATTGAAGGTACACGGATTACCTACTGACAGGTTTGAGTGGCGAGACTCGCTACTGAAGTAACTTCACCAAGTTCTGTGGGCCCACCTTGGTGCATGTATTGTATCCACGCCGTACATACATTTGGAGAGGTCATTTTAGGGCAAGATGCAGAGAATGAGGCAGATCCAAGGCTGGAGTGGACCCCACCAAAGAAAACAGGAAATCGGACTCAGTAGCCTTTTATAGTACTGAGTAAACTTAGTTGGGCCTACCGTGAATGTATGTCTTTAATCCACGCCGTCCATCCGATTTTTCAGCTCATTTAAGGGGTTGAATCCAAAATTTAAGAATATCAAAACCTCAAGTGTATCATACCACAGGAAAGAGTGGTAATAATGATTTTCACCGTTGAAAGCTTTCTGAGCCCCACAATGATGTTTAAATGCCATCCAACCTGTTGATAAGATCACACAGACATGGATGAAGGGAAAACGCAAATATCAGCTTGATCGAAAACTTTTGTCGCCCTTGAAACTTTTTAATGGTCGGCGTCACTCTACCCACTGTTTTCTGTGGTGGGGTCCACTAAAGCTTTGGATATTACTCATTCTTTGGATCATGCCCTGATATGATCTCTCCAAATGGATGGACGGTGTGGATACAAAACATACATCATGGTGGGCCCTACAGAACTTGATGACGTCACTTCAGTAGCGAGTCTCGCTACTCAACCTGTCAGTAGCTAATCGGCGTCCAAATTTAAGAGTCTTTTCTTTTCAGGGTATACGCGTGTGAGATATACAGACTAAGGGATGGGCCCACAAAGTACTTGTCCTGTTCCGGAAATCAGGTTGGTTCACTCATCACATGAGCCACACGTGTGTATCATATAGCTCTCTCCTCGCACGATCCGTCCTTCCTCAGCTCAGGAAAAAGGAAAAAGAAAATAAAATAAAATAAAAGGGGATGTAAGTTGTTGGTAATGTGACGTAGGGGAATTGACTGGGAGACCCTACCCAAAAGCATAAAAGGAAATCGAATTGGCTGGTTCGCCGTACGCTACCGACTTAAACTGGTGTGTTGACGTCACTAAATTCTGAGTTCGCATATGAGGTACGTGTCATATGAGCTCCTTGTCCGGCTTGAGCAGAAAAAAACGAGCTCCTAGCCTCGCTTGAGCCGAACAATAAAACAGACCCCAAATTCAAGTGACAGCACTGCAAAAAAGCAACGGGGGATTGAACATCCACCGGTGAAATCCTTTCTGGGGTCACAAAAATTTTGGATCAATATGATATTGTTTTACGTTATCATTTACGGCCTGTTTGGCCAGCCGGATTGAATTGAAGGGGATTAGGAGGGATGGGATCAATTTTAACGTATCGATGGTGATGTTAGTGGATTGGTTTAAGATCCATGGTATTGCTATATCTCCTGACAAGTTCGGGAGGTCTTTTTGGTTAGTTTGGCATATCCCGAGATCACGGAAGTGAGTTTGTTCGGATGTGGCATGGAATGGAATGAATTCATTAGGCAAAAACATACGGCGCGTTCGGATATTAGTTTCAATATGCCAGGATTGATATTCGGTTGGATAAAATTCCATCCACTTGTACGGTACATTGTAGACAGTTCATGTCATAGAAAAAGGGTCTCTAATAGACCACACAAACTGAAACAGTGTCATCCAAGCCGTCCAATATAACTTATGCAAGAAGGACTTGACATCTTACAAAAAAAAAAAGAAAAAGAAAAAAAGAATGTGGTCTAGATATCTAGTGGACCACACCATTCTCATTACGGGCATTATAATTATATGCACGTGTAGTAGGTCCAGAAATGAAGTGGCGCACCACGTGAAGATCGCGGTATCTGGATCGTCCAATATAACTGCCCAGTTCTAAAATGACGTTATCTTAAAAATGGGTGTTGTCCAAATATCTAGTGGACCACACCAATTGACAGTGGTTGGAGATAAAATTAAAGTCAAGGTGAAGCAGTCCTAGATATACAGGTGACCACGCCAAATGTTACCCATGTGATCAAATCAACTACCATACAGAAACAGTTCAAAATATGTATTCTTCAATCAGGTACACAACTACTAATACCTAGAATTTAAAAATAATAAATAACGCAAAGAAAAGAACCAGAATGACAATCAGAAGTGCACAAAATCTCCCTCCAAAAGACGAGGCGAGATCATCAGTTGGCGTGGCCCTAGAAACCATGGTTCGGGTCGTCCGTTGGATAGACGAAGTTGATGAATGATGAATGTCAACCTCGTCAGAATATGCGGCAACATATCCCACATGAGATCCTCATCCAAGTCCCGACTGTGCACTGGTATTACTGAAGTGACTGTCCCAACATGTAGCAGTTTCCTTCCAATTCTTGAAAGCTCGATGTCTGCTTCCGTTGTATCCCTCGACTTCCAATCTAGCATGTCGGTAATCAAAACAGCTCATTCATGTTCGCAGGCGCTCTCCCAATTCGATACTCCTGTAAATGGTATCGAACGCCCCAATATGGAGCTATAAAACTGGGTGAATGAGCGTATCCAGCATCGATAATATAATATTTTCCTACACATTTGAATGAATGTTCCATTAAGTGAAAAATCAAAGATTTCATAAGTATTAATTTGATGGGTAATCTTTGAACAGATAACTAGTACCATGTGAGACAAGTAAAGGATCATTTGATCAGGTCAAAGCATTGTGTCGCACCCTCACATCCGAAACAGAACCCTCCCAATTGGCCAATACATATATAAAATTCATATAAAATGAACATGCCGCAAGTACATTTTGAGAGATGAACTCTTTCCGATTGTGGAAGCTCGCATGATCCGTTGCTTGGACATGAGTAGGTATGTGTGTCCGATCAATTGCACCAACACAATCCTAGATGCATTTCATCAAATTTCGTTTAGGGACGGACTTGTTAATAGAGGTTTGTGAATAACAATATAGATAAACATTGACTATCAATCAAAATGATACCTGAAAGTATGAAGCCCAATTTATATTTGTTTAGATCTCAGAGGGTGTTTCTAATCCTGGTTGTTTAACGAACTCGAGATATAATGATACAATGACATCTAATACACGATGAAAGTGGCGGCTAATGGTTTCACCTGATCGAATAAATCTGTGTCCTATTATCCAATTGCTAACATTATGTCCCACGGTGTGGAGGAAAATAACTAACCGTTCTTCTACACTCACATTACGAGTATCGCGCAGATGTGTCTTCTCGCGTGGTTTGTACATAATTCAAAAAAAAATATCTCGAGTCATCCTGAGTTGAGTTACACAATCCCTGTCTATCGCCCAAATGATAGGGTTGATGAACATCACCCGCTCATCATCGCCGTGTCGTGCCAATTGTTTGAACATGTATACGCAACTGTATTCCCCAACAGTTGCTACACAAGCTGACATCGCTTGAATGACAACAGCCCGTTCCATTTCTTCATCCTCATCATTATCCATCACCAACTGTGCATCTACACATGTATGTGCGATTGTATTTTTAATATAAATTCTAAATCGATAGCTTAATCTACTTCCCAAACTGAATATCTTACCATAGGGATTATCTGATAAAAACAATTTAAAGGTGGGATATCTGCGGGAATTACATGACTTAGAGATGATTACATATAGCTACGTCATTTTTTTTTAAATACCAGGGTTTAATTCTAGTAAGTATATAAACATCAGAGCCCTAAATACTTATGATAAATGAAAATGGTATATATGCAACATATATCCAGACCTTTCACTAAAACATATATTGAGTATGGTTGTTTAGGAAAGTGATAATTTTGAATGAAAATAGAAACAATTCAAATATTAGTAGAAATGTAGATGCAAGCATACATACCTGAAATTTTGTTGAAAATGGCCTGTGTGGAATAAATTGAGAGGCCCATTGTGATGTATTCGAGGCCCATGGGATGTGGCCCATTGTGATGTATTTGAGGCCCATGGGACGTGGCCCATTGTGATATATTTGAGGCCCATGGGATGTAGCCCAATGCGATGTATATGAGGCCTTTATATGAGGCCCAATGTGATGCATGTGAGGCCCTTGTATGAGGCCCAAAGCGATATATGTGAGCCCCTTATATGAGGCCCAAAGCGATGTATATGAGGACCGATGTGATGTGTGATTCCACCATGATATATGTAATGATGTTTATGATGAACCATGCCTTGAGAGCAATGATGGTTAAATGTCCACATTGTAACTCTCCCTAGGGCCCATTGTTAGGCCCATTCTCACCTCCCCTTAGTGGGCTAACCCAAATTGTTGGGCTCCCATGATCGTTAGCCCCATTATTAATATGAGTAAGCCGTCTAGGCCCATCCTTGATATAAGGAGAGTACATCATCATCATATAAATGCTTAGTATAGATTCATGATCCATGCCCATGCGCATCATATGTATGCTTGCTATGAGAAGTGATTGATCATAACACATGTCATTGGACAGATTATTACGGGACTCCCTGATATGAGAAGTTGCCCACATGAGCATGCGGTACGCGCAGGATTGCTGCATGACTGGATAGTATGATTCATGCATCTCGCATCTGTGTGATATAATTTCTGTACGCCCTAGCATCAACAGAGTCATAGCCTCCACAAGCATATCGTGGATGATAGGATTGGACACCAGAAATACTGTTACTAGCATCAGAGCGTCATAGATGTCCTTGGATGAAAATCTCTAAAGCCGATGGTACCAGAGGATGACTCCAACGTCGAGACCAAGTGGATACATGAGTGCACAAGGGTCATATACCAGTAGGTCGCGTCTCGCACTGTGTCATGGTAGGTTGGAAAGGGGTATGACCTTATCCGCTCGAGGGTAGGGGGCAATGCTAGGTTGAATCTGACCAGCTCGTAAATGGGTCCGCTATCGACGAGCCGGGCCGATATTGGTAGGCGGATAGTGAGGTCTCTTCCACTTGCATGGTTGCACGTCCAGTGGGAGGCGATATGGTGTATAGTGTACTAGACCCCGGTGATATGTGTATATATATATATATTCTATAAGCTTATGCACGATAAATAAACTGTATTAATATGAGGATTCAGATGAGATTTGGTATGCTTGAGTTGCACCTCGCATATGACATTGGCCCTATAGGCCTTGCATCATATTGCCTTAGTATGACCGATAGCATTCATGCCTCGTATCGCATGACCTTGTTATGACCGATAACATTCATGCCTTTCATCGTATCGCCTTAGTATGACTGATGGCATTCATGGACTTACCAGCATTTCGGCATTACTCTGATATTGCATACTTGCATTGCTACTTGCGCACACACTTTCACCACTCTCTAAGCTTTCTATAAGCTTATGCACGATAGATGCAAGCAGGTGACGCCAGGGCGCTGTTGTAGCTGAGCAGCAGCATTGAGATTGGAGCGTACAACTGTTTTCTAGAGCTTCTGTTATTGATATTGTATTTTCCTTCCTTATTGTACTCAAGTTTTGATTATAGTGGATTTTTGTGATGGTGTTCTCGTTATTGTTCGGGGGTTATGCTTATAGTTATGCTTATTACAAATCAAATTCATGTTGAAAATCCTCCTTGTAGGATCCCAAGATTGGAACTTGGTATATGGGTGCCGAGAGCCGAGAATGGGGTATTATGGAGGCTGTCGCCGCCGGATTTGACGATCGAGAATTTTATGAGCCCAGTTTTTGAGTTTGGGGTATGACATAAATTCCTGAGAACCATAGTAATAAACCCGATAACCTGAACTTGATGAATAACGTCATTTTATTATGAATGGAACTATAGAATTTGGATATTGAAGATTGCTACTTTATCAGATTAAAATACCCTAATGACACAGTTACACTTGGAGATGGAAATGAACCATTTAGATGGGGCATGGAAATGAAACATTTACCTACAATAAAAGTAACCACGTAGAAATAAGAAAATTATTATGGACCAGTGTACAGAATGGACTGTTCACGGTTAACAAATTACATGAAGTAAGGCAAGTGGATTATGAACCCGGTTTACAGAAATTACAATATACATAGAAATAAGGCGAGAACTTGTATTTGGATTTGAAAGTAGATCCATCCTATAGAAAATTTATAAAGTAAACTTCTCAAACATATAACAAACCGATTCATAGATGACATGTAAACAGCAGCAAAGAGAAGCAGTCAAACATTTACTTCTAAAGTTAAATATGTTTTGAGCAAGTATGAGGCACCAAGTCAAACCAGTGGATTTTTGTTTCAGCAAGCATTAGATAAAGAAATGGCACAACTCTTAATGACCTAGACGAGTGTGTTAAAACCCAGACAATACTGGACAGCTAGACCTGGTTTGTAACAGAACTAGCCAAAAAAATGTGGTGAGTCACTAAAAAATTGGGCCAAGCAACTGTAAATTGTTTTTGTGAGAAAATGCAAGATCACCAGGTAAAGCGTGAAAGCCATAACTCTACCAGTAAACCAAACGCTCTAACCACTATGCTAAAGGCAGATCATTCATAGTTCCTTTGATTTTAATTGATTTACATGAAGGAGATCCCCAGCCAGAACAGGTCCTACCAGTTGGACCCTGCTAAAAATAGCCCAGGTCTCATTCAACTTTAAAAACTGACCTAGAGCATACATCTAGTGTGGATGCATGATGTAGAAAAAAGAAACTCCTTTAGACTTTCTTAACCATATGATTGCTCACCAGCAAATGGATAAAAAAGTATAGCCAGTGGTCCGAATGTAATATGATGACCGTGATTGTTTAATGGAAGAACTTCCAATCCAGTGTCCATCAACAACAAGTCCGAATTGATGAACAATCTGGGATCACTCTCCAGCTATACAGAATGCTTACTGGAAGACAAGTGACTCCATTTGGGCACTACCAAAAAAAGGGGCAAAGGATTCAGACCACGCTACTTTTTGCTACCGATATAAACCTTCACTATGGTTTCTACGGTTTTAATCTGCAGCTAAAAAGTTGATAGACCATTAATAATTAATAGTGTTGTAAGGGGCTCTATGAGGCCTTAAAAAAACTATATGTTCTATCTAAGCCGTCTATATATTTGTAAATATTACTTTAGAGGATGAAAAAAATCAGCTAGATCGAAGGCTCAAGTGGACCACACGGTAGGAAACATTGAGATTAAATCACATTTGCTTCCTATGGTGTGGTCCACTTGGGCCTTCAATCTATCTTAAGTTTGGGATCATAAACTAAAATAATTTAATAAAATTAATGGTTGGAATGGATAAACAAAATACATCATGGTGGGCCCCACGGAGCCCATATCAGGACCACCCACGGTCCTTCTCACGAACTGACGCCCAAATTTGGGTGTGAGCTCAAAATAAAGTCGCGCCCATAATGGGGTTATTTCTCTCTCTCTCTCTCTCTCTCTCTCTCTCTCTCTCTCTCTCTCTCTCTCTCTCTCTCTCTCTTCGTTCCTTAATCCCCCCCTCTCTCTCTCCATTTCCCAATCCTCTCTCTCCCTCACGATCTCTGCTCCATCTCTCTCATTCCCCTCCCTCTCTCTCCAATTCATCTATGCCGTCTCTTCTATCTCTCTTCATTGCAGCAGCCGTGAAGCTCCTCTCCATAGCTTTGCGGTCCTTTCTACAAGCAGCTGCGAGGTGTCAACCTCTCTTTCTCTCACTGCGTCTCTCCCTCCAAACATGTCTCTGATCGCAAACGAAGATTTCCAGCACATCCTTCGTGTTTTAAACACAAACGTGGACGGGAATCGAGATCTGATCTCGTGATGTTCGGTTAGGGTTCATTGATTTTGATAATTAATCTTGACACTGGTAATAGATTTTAGATTTTGTAGATCTGTTCATTTGAATCGAATTCTCTTTTATCTTTGCAATTTCTAAAGTCTATGTTGATTTTTTCTTTTGTGAATTGGGTTTTACAGGTTAGTGATGTGGGGAATCTAATCGAATTGTATGCTCATTGGCACTTGCGTTTACTCCCTTACTATTCGTTTGATCAGTTCATACACAAGGTGGAACAAGTAGGTGCCACCAAGCATGTACAGGTAAGCCACTTCGAATGTTAGGTCTTGCACATCTTTGCTCTGCACACATGTGCTGTAAGCTGTGTTAGTTAGGATTTTGCTCAGATCAGCTTTCCTCTGCTAGGACATTGTAAAGGAAGCTAGTACAGGGAAAGATGCAATGGGCAGGCCATGTATCTTGGTCCAGAGGTCTAGGTTCTGTATTGAGCTGAAAAGGACAAAATCTTGGCTTATCTCTCTTCACTGAAATTGGGCCAGTTCACTCTTCGGCTCCTCTTTATTTGATTGGCCATATTTTTCAAATAATCAGTCACAGTTATACAGGCACGATTGACTTCCTGTGTTTTTCTTAAGATATCAAGATTTATAGATCTTTAACCTAGGCATTATGACCATGAAAGCCTGTTAGCTGATGATTTTGATAGAGGTCAACTGTTACAAATGATGTTATTTTGATAGAGTATGGTAGGTGTTTGGTTTTTGGCCAATGAAAATGTTCTTGTATTAGTATTCCTGTTTCTACTCATTTGAAAATTTTCTGCTCATTTGAAAGATCATATGCATGCATGGTAGTAGTTTGTTTTTTGGCCAATGAAAATATTCTCGTATTGATGTTCTAGTATATGCATATGGTGGAGCAGGACCAATTTTTGCTCATTTGAAATTTCTTGCAAGAGATGGTGTAAGACCCGTACCCTAGCTCGTACTGTTCCGTCAATTCTCGCGATCCTTCCTAGCGAATTCTGGTAACCTGCGACGTATAATCAAAGTTTACGAGCGACCCTAAGTCGTATTCTGTAGAATTGAGTTGGCTTAATCCAAGACCTGTATCATTGCGACCGCACCGTCGCCGCGGTTCTAACACCGCGACTAGCGCACCAATCCGATACCCTGGCCGAAAGATGTGGGCCGGCGTTTATTTCGAAGGAACGCCGCGCGTTGTAAATTCCAAGAGAATCTCTACAACATGTCAAATCAATCCCATCAATCACCCTTCATGTCAAGTACAAGCACCCCCATGCTTTCTTTCTCCACAAGCCAAGCAATGGAAGATTTTGGCCATTCATCTAGACAGGCCTACCAATGACAGTATGTACCCCAAAAGTCATAATATTTGGATTATTCAAGGTGCTGAATGATGTAACAGTTAACGATAGTGCTAGGTTGGTTTTGACCTGGAT
Source organism: Magnolia officinalis (assembly GCA_021015155.1). Classification (NCBI taxonomy): domain Eukaryota; kingdom Viridiplantae; phylum Streptophyta; class Magnoliopsida; order Magnoliales; family Magnoliaceae; genus Magnolia; species Magnolia officinalis. The sequence goes on from JAJHSJ010000015.1 coordinate 60,572,792, forward strand.
TTTAAACTCATTGAGGCATGCCTGTTCAAAATTTTGCTTTTGATCAGGCCAACCCAACTCATTGACACCCACACTATTTTGAGGATTTTTCCATTGAATGTCAGCAGTGGTTGGACTTTTCCTATGGGAGACTAGCCATGACCAAATTGTTGATCCAACGAGCCCCTCTCTACAAAAAATAACTCTATGGGAGACTAGCCCTCACATCTCAAATGAGGTTTGCAAAAATATTTGTTGGAGAAGAAAACATGACATCCATGTTGAGAGGGAAATAGTTCACCAAAAATAAGGTTGGGATGCAAGATCTGTGATCCTTTTCTTCTATTGCGGGATCCATTAGATCAAGGTTTGGATCCTGAGAAATGCAACAACTGGGCTACTGATGTTAATGGAGAAGGGGGAAGAAAAACTCCAACTTACATGGTTAGGATCTTCCAATATGCGACAGTATTATACAGGAATGATCTACTTTCAAATCCAAATAGAACAGTAAATATCTAATTTTAGATCACAAACCCAATAGCTAAGTCGATCCAAATCTTAAGTGGAATATATTAGGGGAGTCAGTGGTGACTATCATAGAAAAAATTCTTATGGCCCACAAAAAATTTCGAGTTTCTAATATTTATTTAGTCAAACCAGTATCCATGTCTTTTTCACCTTATCAACAAGTTAGATTGGCAAATAAACAGTCAGATGGTTCTCAAGAATTATATAATGATGCCTATTCAATCAAAACTATTTCCCGTTGTGTGGTCCACTAAAAGAGTTGGATATGATTTATTTTTTGAATTGTATACTAAAATGATTTGCCAAAATATATGAAAGGAGTATATTTAAGTAAAATATATCACAATGAAGCAAAATGACATAGTCTACGGTACCTGTCAGTCCTTTTTTTACAGAAAACAATTTTCAAGTAAAGAAGGAGCAGAACATAAGGCAGATGTGGGAATTATATGATGCTAGGAAACATTCACAGTTAGTTGGAATGAAGGTAGGAACATATAGAGTTTACAAAACATATAATGAACCAAAAGACAAAACATACTGAAACAGTTAATATTGGAAATGAACATCCTTAAAAAGACTAAAGAAAATGGTTATTGGGATTAATCTTTGTTGTTGTTGGACAGTACGTGGGTGTTTGTTTTTGCAGTATTTCCAGTTCAAGAACTCAGTACCAAGAAATCAAGGAAAAAAAAAAAGCAAAAAAAAAATACAAAACTTACAACATGTCTGCCACTTGTAAATCAAAATCTAAAGAAGTGCAGACATCATAAAATCCAAGCATTGCTAGAAACCAATCAAAACCCCAACTGGGTATGTGTTTTTGCAACATATCAAGCTGAATTTCTTCATACCGACCACGAAAAGAAGCAGGAAATCCGAAATTACCATAAAAACAAACATGAAGATCAACATCAAAAGAAGAGTAGACACCAAAAAAATTCATGAAACCAATAACTAAAATCCCAAAAACCAATCATTTTAAGTTCAAGAACACAATACCAAGCAAGGAAAAAATGAAAAACAGAAAAAATATTAAGTTTACATCCAGTTTCCACGTGTAAATCAAAAGCTACAGAAGTGCAGGCATTATGAAATCCTGGCATTGCTAGAAACCATTCGAAAACCCCATTCGGGTATCTGTTTTTGCTTCATTGACAAGCTTAGTTTCTTCGTACAAAACCCCAAAAAGAAGCAGAAAAATTGAAATTACCAAATATACACGCGAAGATCGAGATCTAAAGAAGAGTATACATTTAAAAAAGAAAAAAAAAATTCCAAGAAACCAATCATACCAAGTTCCGAACTCAGTACAAAAAACAAAAAACAAAAGACAACAAACTAAAATTACAACTAGTATACCCTCCAAAATCAAAAGCTAAAGAGGTGCAGACATCATGAAATCCATGCATAACTATAGTTCCATCAAAACCCCATCTGGGTTTCCATTTTTACAACATATGAAGCTTAATTTCTTTGTACAGATGATTGTTTATCTCCAAGTGTAGAGGTTCATAAGTAATATCCTGTGAATATAGGGTCGATCCCACAGGGAGATGAATTGTGAGAAGGAGAAAATCAAATGCAAAATAAATTAAGTAATAAAAATTAAACTGATGATTTAATTTTGAGAGTTTTGAATAGATGTAATTCAACTGAATTAAAACAACACCCAAGCTTCAAAGTTCCACACATAGGTTAATGTTCCAAAATCATGATGACTTGGATAACACAACTAAGATCCAAGCACAATGGTCGGCCTAATCGAAAAATAAGACAATTTAAACATTTTAAATAAATTATATAAAAGATTAGAAAATCATGGATTTGCACCATTGATATATATTCTTAAGCGCCAGTGATTTTAAGAATTCATATCTATAAGATAATAGATATCAAAGAAATGTAGCAGGTTGAGAACCTCTCTTATCTAGAAAATTTAATTGATTCAGGGTAAGCCTATCCATTAATGTGGATCTCATATGATGGAAACATATGGATCTCACATTAGGATAAAAAACTAAACATAAACAATAGATAACATGCATACACCATTCTTCTCATCATTAAAATAATCAATCATCATAACTATGAAAACATTAAACCAATGTACTTCCCTTCTAACTTGGGCTAGAGGGAACTTAGAAAAACATAATTAAAATAGAGAAAGAAAGCAACAAGAAAGAATAAATATCTAAAAACTTGTAAAGAAAAATAAATTAAAACTATAAAACTCTCTAAAAACCTTATATTTTGCTTTGGGATGCCTTAAATGATGCTTAGGAATGCCCTGAGAACCTCTATTTATAAGTGGGGAACTCCAACTTTCACACCAAGTTGAAAAACTCTAGAAACCACCTCAAATTTACGTAGTTTACTAAAATAGACTCCACTCTGCACAGTTTTTTAAAATAGACTTCAGAGTTTTAGAATACGCTTTTTCAGGATGATTTCAGGATTCTTCACTTCAAATCTTTGATTATCTTTATTCCTCACTTGGTTCTCTTAGATCTTTGGCATGTGAATCGACGTATGAGATCAAGGCCTACCACAACTGTCTTTCCGTATTAGCCCAATCATAAAGAGTAGAATATAGCACCCTTAGGTAAACTTTATCATCAAACACTTAGCACGATAATGATGATTTTGACATTTATTTTCAAACCTCAAATGTGAAAACTTTTGAGGGTAGATCACATTGAACTAGGCTAGTGTATTTATTATATACCCTAAAACATATATAAACCCGAAACCAACAAAACTTAAGCAAATGAAATGATAATATCTTTACTTATTCCCCTTAGGCAATTTCGGGGATGAAATTATTTTTAAGGGGGGTAGATTGTAACGTCCTGGATTTTCACTGTTTTGGATTTTCAAAAATCCTTAAAAATTTTTTTTATTAATTAACTTATAATATCACTTAATGACCATTAACACTCAATGTTAGTTTATACAAGGGTGGTACCAGTAAAGAACCGCACAAGTCCGATTAATCAACTGTATGATACCAACGAATCCGCCCGATCACTTGAACATCAGGTGTAGCCCCATGATTTACACACATAGGACCCAAATCTAACCGACCCATCGTTAACTAATCAAGACAATCATGACTAAATTAAAGATCTAACCGAGGCCGAGTCAGATAAGGCTCAGATCTTAACTAATAGACCAGGTCAACCCCGTTACTCTTTTAGCCTAAAATCGACGGTTTAGAGTAATCATGACCAAATCTCACTTTCACTAGTTATAAATAGGCCACACTATGAACATAGTTAATCCAAACCCTAATCATTCCTCACGAGAAATCTCAATACCTAATTCATTCTAGAAATGCCCCGATTTTCTAAAAAAGCTCTAGACCGCTTGTTGGTCGGCCACTAGTTACAAAACTATAAAATAATGTCCGTCTTACTGGGCTTGACGTCCATCGCGGGAGTCGGACCTAGGTACTGTCCAGATCCGCTTAATTTGAGCCAAAGGACGAGTGCATGAGAAGTGCAAATACCCTAAAGGAAGAAGCTGAAACTTAAGTGAATTGGGTCGTCCACTCTTATACAAAGTTGAGGATTTCGGACCGTCAGTTTACGACCAAATTGGAGTAAAGATATTTCCCTGCTCATATCCGTGTAGTCGCAGCCTCAATCGACCATCGGTGACTGTTGAATAGACTTCTAATCATATCTGTCGATCGCCGCATTCAAATAGCGGGTCGAACATGTCCATACGTAGATCATCATTAGGGCTAACTATCCTACGGTGTATATCAATATGTACACCCCATAGTGGGCCCTAGAGGCTAGAAAAACCCTTCCATAAAGCTAGTATAGTAAAAACTCAACCCTTGGGGCCATTTACACCAAATCTGACATTATAAAAGGGCCTCATTTGGGCATCCCCTCTCCCCATACGAATTTGCCCTAGAAGAAAGAAAAGGAAAGGAGAGAGTGAAGAAAGAAGAGAAAGAGAAAGGAGAGGAAGGAAGAGTGGGTCGTAGTTGAAGGTAGGGCCCAAGAGAAGTCGATCCTTGCAACTCCTTCCTTCTTCCTCAAGAGATCCCACATCCACCACTCTAAATTCGAATTTTAACCGATTGGAGAGGTAAGAACCTATCTTCTTGAGATCCTTTGTTTTGAGCTAGATGTTGCATGTAATCCTAACATGCAAAGTTCTTTTGACTCAGGGTCTCTACGAATCCACCTGCAAGTTGTCAATCCTAGGTCGTTTTCCAAGATCCCAACGATTCATAGGTGCGGACTATTATTCTTAGGTGGCCTAACACCAATTTTAATATGAATCTACTGATTTTGCTTGTTGGGTGATGTATTTGTGTAATCTAGAGAAACCTAGACAAGACTTTATACTTTAGGTCCTCCCCAAAATCAATACGAAATGATTATAGAATGTTTGATGTTTCTCAACATGATTGAGTATGCATTTGATGATTGCTTGTACATTCCTTGCTCGATTCTTGTATAATGTTTTCCTCATAACATATTTGATGCACTAACCCTTGTGTTATTTTTGTACTATGAGATATATTAAATGCTTGGTTTCCTCACTAAGCACACAACGCACATGCACATATATTTCATAATATTATTAGCATTTGCATTGTAGAAAAATCTGAATTTTTATGTTTGGAAATATGAATGCATGATATCGCTTGTGTTAGTAGATAAACCCTGATTATTGAAGTGTTATTAAATATCATCAAACCCCTGGGTTGGTCAGGAATCTGAGGTGAGAGATGGTGGTCCCGTTGGTAGGACTATCCTGAGCCTAAACCCATGGATTTGGGCGGGTGCGTATGGGCGACAGTAGTTGGACTACATGGGTCGCTTGTACCCAATGTCGTCTATCACGTACTTGCCTGAACCCGTGTGGTCTAGTCTACTTACTGACCAACCATGTTTGTTAACCATGTCTGCTCACGCCTGTATGGAACCTGAAACACCTTTCAACCACTAAAGCCCATTGATAACCTATTGAAACCGATCCACTGACTCGAGATTCGGCCATGGTGGAATGGGACACTGTGTCCGAGATGTCGGCCTACGCTGGGGTGACGAGCCTCCCCGTGACCGCGACCGATCCCTTTGCTCAGCACTCTCCATATGCTTGAAGTCGAGGCTGAGGATGGGGAACCCGACGGAATCAAGGATCGCGGGGTCTTGGCCTCGCAACCAATTTAGGGCATTGACATCGCGAAGTGTATTAGTTTTCCCAATCTGTTGTTTGAATGGACTTAATTAAAAACCCGGGTAAAATGATCATAATCGCATCGCACTAGTTAGGTTGGCGACTCGGCAGTTGAGGTCACAATGAGGGTGGTTGGTCATATGCGATCGTTAGATGGAGTCGCTCGTGGGAGTATTTTTACAAGGGCATGCATCATATCATTTATCATGCACCTGCATTAACAAGATTAGTTAGGTGTTTATGAATATCCGTCTTTCATTAAATTCATAATATAATTGATGTTTGTTACAACTTAAGACTAATAACACCCACTGAGTTGATCACTCACTCCCACTCTGGGACGGTGTTTTAAAACACCAACCAGACTCTCCAATAGTTGTAGGTGACACAGAGTACGAGGAGCCTGGTGGTGCGAGCCTAGATGAGGAGGACGAGCTATCCTACTTCCAGCTTATGGGCAGTTCTCCATCGGCCTAGTAGACGGATTTGGATCGCTGAGTAGGGGACTTAGCACATCATTCTTTTTGGACGTATTATTTTTGTAATTTTGTTGGGCAATGCCTTATGCGAATTGTATATCTTTAGTCATTCCCACTTTAGTAAACTAGTTGTGAATTGTGATTCATGTTTCAAGTAATTTCATATTGCGCATTACCCTGATTAAACATAAATTAGTAAAATTGGAATTGGATATAAGTGATACTCGGGAACTTGGGAGTCGAGCGTATGCACAACCCTCAATTTTCATGGCGTTACATGAAGTCAAGTAATAACTTGGTTGATCCTTTTACTAAACATCTAACGATAGAGGTAGTAAGGGTATCATCTAGAGGGATATGGTTAAAACTCTTTAAAAGTTCGACTACTGATAGAAACTCAACCCAACATTAGAAAATCTCTAAGTTTGCAAAATTTAAGTACATACGAGGATTAGTTCTGGCTCTTACACTTTGAAGATGTCTCTGGTAATATATATGTAAATTAGTACAAATTTCTGATGGGCAGGATCCGATTATATTGGCCAAGTACAGAGCATACATTTGTATTAATTAGATGCAAAAATGTATGTGTGATATGATGTGACGACTATCTAACCGGGGTTTTTAATGGGCAGGATTCGATTATATCGACAAGCCACAAAGCATATACTTTGATCGATAGAGTAAAGAGTAAAATGTTAAATGGATTATTATGCTAAGCAAGGGGGTAGAAAAAGGAGTAGATGTTGTACGATGCTAATATTGGAATTGGATAAAGCTGCCTAAAGTTTAGATGGTTGGATGGATGGTATTGTTGCAAGGATTAGATGAAGCGGCTTAGCTAGATCGGGATTTGGTTGGCTTGAGAGTCTAGGATTAGGGTTGAGCTAAGACTAGGCTCTCTTCCTCACTTTCACTCTCCTTGGTGAAGGGATGGGCTGACTATGACTTTAGAGGCTATGAGTTTGTTGGATGATTGTTGTTGTTGAAATGAGAAGGGAAGGGATCTATTTATATCGTCACAACCTGATTTTCTGGTAATTCCTGACAAGTTTAGGATTAAATTAAAGGTGAATGACGGATATCCCAGATCACCACGTGGCGCGATCCGCATGGTTGGATGGCTTGGTAAAAGTGTGATTTTGGGTTCAAACAAGACACATTGAGGTAATTTCACATTGTCAAGTGTGCAGACATCACAAATGAGGGTTTGGCACTCGTGGGGAGCTTCACATGGCACTTGTGGAGAGTTTCTTGCCGAGATAGGGGGTTTGCCACATGGTGGGTGGCGGTCAAACAGCCGCCCAAGGCACACCTTTCTCCCTGTTTTGGTAGGGGGCTCCTACATATGCGAGGTACCTCTGTGTCACATGTTATCTGAGTTGTGAATTTCCATGAGTTGAGTAGTACCTCTGTGTCACCTTTGGTAGGGGGCTCCTACATGCCGCGATGTGTCACATGTTATCTGAGTTGTGAATTTCCATTGGACTTAGGGCTTCCACTTTGGGCTTGGATAAGGCTTGGGTTGACTAGGGAAATTGGTCAGGCTTTGAGTCAGTGAGTCCACTCGGAGCGACTCAATGAGTTGAGTAGTTTTCTTTTTTCTTTTTCTTTTTTTGAGTTAGCTTGTCAGTAGTACACAGACTCCATGTTAGCCACCCCTGCTAGGGATTGATACCAAGACCTCAAGTGTTGAAACGAGGTATCTCCACTCAGTCTGCCAGTTGAGTTATTGAGTTGAGTAGTTGAGTTGTCTTGGCTTGGACCAAGTTTTGAAACTTCTAGAATTTAGGTTTAGGGTTTGATCAAGGTTTGAGGGTTTGATCAAGGTTTGGGTTCAAGGTTTGTACATCCAGTGGGACCGCCCAACTTGTCAGCTTGTCAACCTTGGGTGGGGGTGTATACAGTTAGATATATGCAAATGCAAGTGCCCGTGTATCATCGCGTTCGCCGGAGTATCAAATAACTCCTTTTCCAAAAGTAGAGCGATGGCATCCACAGCAGATGACGCAAGGTGAGCCGTCAAAGTGGACAAGCTAAAACCGATGGGATCTGTCAAAAAGGTTAATGATACGAGTTTGGTTTTCAACTCTGACAAGTGAGGCCCATCGTTTTGTAATCGAGACCGTTGATCCACCACGTCCAACTGTCGATGGCCCATGCCCCTAAAATCTCATAATTTGATGGATCTAAACACCAATATTGGAATTATTTTCAGTTGAATGTGGACCGTTGCAGTACTTCTAATCGAATTGTCCTACTGACGTTTACTTATGGACATAATCCTTGAACGGTGGGCAATAGAAACTAATGGTCTGGATTACAGAAGCATGTCCCCGTTTGACAGAATTGATCCAGACCATTGTTCTATTACACCACTGTGGATGAACCATCCCAAAAGATCTTCCTAATTGAAAGATCCTAGCCATCAATTTTTTTACTTTCTTGAATGAAGGTGTACCTTTTCCTGTGTTACTCTTCTTAGCCGTCCATCTATAGGCCCCAAATCAGATGTTCTGATAGTCCTATTAAGGAGATGTTTTTTGGGCACGGTCCACCCAGCAGACGAAAACAAACCAATGGTCTAGATTGCCAAACCATTGCCCTTGCTGGACAGAATAGTTCCTCACCTGGAAAGCTAGCTAAGGAATGTTTTCTGGGCCCTACATTCATCTTTACACGCAGCAGACGTGCCAAACACGCAAGCGTGTGGAACATCTGAGCGGTTCAAAGATGGGCCCCAGCCATGAAGATAAACCATTCACAAAAACCAATCCGGTCTGGTCATCAGACAGGCCATGTGTAATTACAACCATTCATTTAGTGGGCCTTCAGCATGGCCCACCGACAACGAACATTGTCAGGAAAAGAGAACCGTCCGTAGTGTCGATTGGTCACATCCACAAAAAGTAACATTGATTAGTTCAATTAGGACTATTCACTACTTTCGCTTTCCACGGTCCATCATATGTCCACCAATCTCACTATATAAGAGTACACTAAAGTGTAATTTCCTAATTATAATCCATCTATAGTGGGCCACACTATTTACACGGTTCGGATTTTAGTCATCTGTCCAAATGACACGTGGCAGGGGATGTATCGATCAAATACATCCATACACTCGCAACAGGACGGATGGATTACGGTTTAAAGTAAAACCCATGAGACAATTCTAACCATTGCTTTTTCTATAGTTTATCTCACATTTCAGTGTTAACTGTTTTTGGTTTCCATCGTTGATTTAATGGCCACAGATTAGATGGATAGGATTAGCTAACAGGATGATATTTAAGAGATAAACCATCCAATTTATAGCCTTACATATGGACGGACCTGATTTGCATAATATCTTGCCATGTGTGCTATGGAGAGATGGATGTACCGTAAATGGTTCTTCGCGATCTACATTATCATCATTGTGCCGACGTTGCTTGTGTTTTTAGTGAAAAGATTTCCAGACATTGGAATATAAGTTGCCGTACAAGGTGATTATGTTGGTTGAGAATTATTTAATACTCAGGCAGCGTGCTACATTTCATGTGCGGGCACTCAGAATTGTACACCTGTCTAACATTCACTTGAATTAAACCGACTAAATTGTGGAATCCATTGTCACTGAGTCACAGTCCAAAAATCAGATTGTTTTACTGATCCTAACATCTGATTCGTGGACACTTGTTTGCGGAATGGACCATTGAATACTTTTTATTCCTAGCCGTTCAATTAATGTCCACTAATTTGACAGTCAGACAATCAAATAAGCGAAATATTTGGATCTCGATACATGTAAACTGGAAAACGATGATTTGGACAGTTTAATTTGATTTAATTGCTAGCCGTCTGTGCTATCTACAAGAAAATTTTAAGTGCCTGCGTACCATCTATCACACAATGCCAGAGTATCAAAATGCTTCCCATGCTCGTCAGGACCGAGGTCATGACAGAATCCTCGAGCCGTGAATTTATACAAGTGAGGACCATGGTCCCGTAATCCATACCGTTGGTCTGATTGGTCCTGCCATCCTTGGCCCATTCTCTGAAATCCATCCGATGAAACAATCCCAGTTTTCCGATCTGTAGCACACAAAAAATGCACGACTAAGAAGAAATATGCAGCAACGGTCGAAAGGGGCTGAGATTGGATGGTTAGAATTTTCCTATGTGGGCCGCACTTGCACAAACGCAACTCACTGGGATCTTAATCATATGCCTCGTCAGCAGTACTTTGGATGTGTGTGTGTGAGCTGGCGAGTTGGTGTGCATACACGTGCAAGATAGCTGGAATGCCTAAGTGCGCACGTGTATGAGCTGGGCACACAGTTCTTAGCAATACCATTTTTATTTTTATTTTATTTTATTTTTGAAGTCCGCTCATATGGTACACGTGCCACAGGTGGTACTGGGCTGTTGTGGGGCTCAAGTGAAATACGCATCTGATCCAATCCGTCCATCGTGTTCTAATCAACATTATCATTATAAGACAAAAAAAATCAGGAAGATACAAACCAAGGTGGGCCACAATTCAGGAAAAATGTATAATCGTACCTAAGAACCTCTACATTCGAACGATGTGGTCCACCTAGGTATTCAAAGACGATAATTTTTGGTGTGTCCCTTCATCCTTATAGGGCATGTCTGATGAATGGATTAGATGGCATACAAATGACTCGGTGAGCCCTGCAAACAGTAGGAAATGTTGTCTCATCCTAACCTCTCATTGTAGTCTGGGCCCACCTGATTTTCCATTCAGGCTGATTTTTGGCCCATTTCCTAACGTAGATAGGCATATCTAATGGATGTGGTGGATCTGATGCACGGTTGACCATGCCCCCACAACAGCCAGATGCCAACACAGGAACCACATGAGCACATCTCATTTATTTATAGATTTATTATATTAGTTGTGAAGATTTTTGGGAATCTGGTATCATAATATTCGGAGCTACCTGGATTACACTGTAAAACCATCAAACCATGATTCTTTCCAGCACAAAAAATAAAGGCTTGGAAAGATAGCATCCTAATGCCAGAGAGGGTCTTTTATAATGGTCCATTTTAGGTTTGTATAAGTGGGGTCCATGGTCTAGGGATCATACAAGCCATTGATATAGTGGCCCTAATTTCCCAACTTGGGTACTCCAATCACTACACGAAATTGGAAATTCCAAGCATCATGTGTGTGCTTTCACGGATTGCTAATCATGCGTGCACGCACATACCATTGGATGTGAAATTTTTTCATGTTTTGCAATGATGGAAATGTTTACTAGTTGTAACCCAAGCCATGAGTTGAACCTAGGCTTGGTAGGCTGGGTTGGGTTAAGGGTTATTTAAGCAACCCAACCTTGAGTCAAACCTAAGCCTAACCAAAGTTACTACCCAACCTGACCGACTTGTTTAGTACTCAACCGTAGAGGTGGGCATCGAGTCGAATCAGACTGAATTAGGGCTGACCTGACTCGATTTGCGCTGAAATAGACCTGATTCAAACTCGACCGACTCAGTAATAAGTCTAGCATGCCTAACCCGATCTGAGTCCGGCCTGGACTAATTTTGGACCGAGTCCGACCTGTCACAAGTATCGAGTTGAGTCGAGTTAGCACTGGGTCAAGTTGGGTGCAGCGGGTATCCACAAGTTGAAATCACAACTCAAAACCTAGGTGCACTTGCCGGAATTGCAATCTCTCCGTAAGCTACATGGCATCTCAGATCGTCAAATCTGATGTGTGTGTGTGTGTGAGAGTCGGGTTTCAGATCGAGTTGAATTAGTGCCGAGTTGGATCTTTGGCCGAGTCGAGTTGAGTTACTGGGTGACCGGAACTCGATTTGGTTTGAATTCGATTGGACGAAGTCTACTCGGTTCGGATTGACTTACCCACTCGATTCGGTTCGAGTTGGGTCTAAACAAGCCGGATGAGTCGAGTTTTAATAACTTTACTCAACCCTAATGCAACTAGGCCCGGGTGCAATTAACTTTAATAAGGGTTTTAATGCATGGCCCTGTGGTAGACAGTATATGTTTCACCACAGAAATTAAGGATTCGAGTGCCTATGTGGTGTGTATTAAAAACAAAAAATTGGGCAATTCGATATTATTTTACCACCTAACTTAGAAAGAGTGGATGTGGGTGTAACAAAATGCCGATTATCATCTAATTCGAGTTAGGTTGGGTTGCCCAAGACCTCAACCCAAGGCCAACAAGATTGGGTTCTGGTTAAGGATTTCCAACCCCAAGACCAACCTGACTCAATCATACCTGACCTAAAGTCCGGGTTGGCCAAGTTGGGTTTGAGTTGAGCTTGACCCAAGTTGCACCCCTAGTGTTACTACTCCCAATTGAAGGGTTTTCTACTGAGAGAGAGTATGTGTATTTCGGTGCATGGGCCATCCATAGTGATGCCTATCAGATCAACGGCTGAAATCGTTATCCATAACCCCATGACTTGTCTGAGTTGGGCTGAGTCAGGGATGGGGGGTTGACTCTTATTTATTTACTTCTTAATTATTATTAAGTTTTTACAAATGGGAGGCCCAGTATGTAAATGGGCTGGGCCGAATCTATGCTGATAACAATCTGGCTGGGCCCACCTAATCTTAGATCAGCCCAAACATAACTCTAGGTCATGGTGAGCATTAATAAACAATATAGACTGACTAACTCCTTTAAGCCAGGTCCAAACACTCCCCAAAACCTGTTTTTTTTTTTTTTTTCTTCCCTTTAAGGGTGTTTGGATGCACCAAATATGATGAAATTTTGCAAATTTCATGACAGTCAGTGTAACCAAACGCACCTTAAATAAAAATGCATTTTCAAATTGAAAAAAAAAAAGCATAAAATTATTTTTATTTTCTTTTTTTGGTAAGACAATGGTACAACCCAAGGGCTCGATTATAGCTCTCATTTTCATTTTTACAACATATTTAGGACTATCAACAGCTGGGCTTGGGGCAGGCTGATGCCTATCCAAGCCCGGCCCACAAAGTTAAACCAATGCTCGAGCCTGGCCCCAGCCCATGACAGGCCCAAAGCGAAACCAACTGGCCTGATTTTTGGAAGATGATCCATCAACAGTGGGTCCCACAAAACTTACTATAGTAAATTGGACAGTTTAATTTGATTTAATGCATACCACGTGTACAATCTCAGAGTATCGGCGTATCGACCGTCACACTCTACCCGAGTATCATAGTTGAGTTGTTTGAATGCCACGTTTATAGTTTAATGTACAATTGATCTTCCCACAAGGTGCGAGTGGCCATTTAGGATCCACCGTCTATCATCTCACATTGGGCCCCGCGTGCTGATCGGAACCGTCCATGCTTGGGAATCTATGCTACATATGCCACGCTAAGAAAGTTAAAACTGAATGGAAGAATGTGTAGATTCCACACGTGTGCCAGCATGGCACAGGTGCGAAATCTGATCCATCTATCATGTCTTTGGAAGAATAAAACATGGTAGAATCAGCACGTGGGCCCCAATTTAGGAAGTAGGTGGGCAGGTTAGAAAAGTTCAAAGTGGTATATTTGTTTTACAAGCCGTGTATCAACCTGATTGTTGGGCCAAGCAATCAATTGGATAGTAGACGTATGGTGGAAGAGAGGAATGAGGGCTGTTGAGTAGCGTTTGATCTGTAACGTTTCATACGTGTATTGGAAAAATGGTAAGGATGTTGAGTAAATGCTGTGGTGGCTACCGTGGGACCAGGAACTTGAATCCTACTCCCTTAATTCATGCTAATCTGGTGCGCATGTGTAGCATCTGGGCCGTTCATTAGGTGAGGTATAGGCCAAGTGCATGCTCTGCGGTCCATTAATCAGGTCAGTCTATTCATCAGGAGGTTTACGTGTATGGAGGAAATGGACAGTTACAAGCAATTGATCAGCAGCGAGTTGCCACGTGGATGGCAGGACAGGCCTGACTTTCAAGACACGACAGAAGTGGTGGGCCCTGTTGCTTCGAATCAAGCAAAGTAATCCCAAATCCCAACGGCATAATTAAATCGAAACAAAGAAGGCAATTCTAATTTAACGTGGAATAACTTTGCATTAAAAAAATCACGGCATAAAGCGAGGATTAATGCAGTATAAAAGCAATATTACCAGAGATATATGATTTTTCTGATTCGAATCACTCTAGAATCTCATTTAAATACCTAAATATGCCATTTAATCTTTTAGAACTTAGAAAGTCATGATCACTCCCTGATCTTGATTACATTTGATATATATAATATTTGTTGCTAGTTGGTTTTGAAAATTTGGTCATGTGGTAAATGTGGGCTTAGCAAATTTGAATTTATGATTTAAATCAAACTAAACAATTATGACTCAAGTGTCAAAATAGGCAGATAAATAGTATATGACCGAGATCGAATGAGATCGGTCATGTATTCAACCACTCGATCAATGTGTAAATTAGATCAAGCAATATTTAGAGGGTATGGTTCGTCCTTTAATGGTGTGTTATATTTTTGCCTTACATATGAAATGACTTTTTAGTATAAATAAAAGATAAACGAAAAAAAAATTCATAGAGTCGGTTTCAAAGAACGGTTGCGAATAACATTTCTAAACGAGGAATTGAATCCAACATATGAGTTTAGACCAAAATTACAACTAAGATTATCAATTACTTCATTAATGCTGCAGATTACACTATGAAATATAAACAACATACAAAAAAATAAATGATTACACTAGGAAATGTAATTGACTTGCAAAAAAGGTAAATTGATTACACTAAGGAATGTAAATGACGGATAATTAAAAGATATATTTGGATTTAATTAGGTTGGTATGAGACATCTTATTTTGTTGAATTTTTTTGCTATTTATAACCTTAACATGGCCATCTAGATCCTTTTAATATTCTAACAATTACTATAATCGTTCAATACCACTTGGCCTTCTTTGCTCCTGCCTTTACCACATATCCTGTAACCGCTTCTACACGGTTGTTCTTCTATCAGTTGCTTCAGCAATATCATGGCATTGCTTGATATACTCCAACTGTACTATCATAGAATTCTCTTCATATACCCCTATAAATCTCCAAATACATTATGCAAACCCATCTATATCACACGTAACTTGTTCTGATTGGATTTCACAGGAATTGGCAACAATGAGGATGAACATTATTATGACCGAAATAGAATGCACGTTTTCGATGAGACCTTCGATGGCATCGATACACATCGAAGAACCCTCAATGCCATCGAGTAGCAACTTCCAAAATTATTCAACAATCAAATAGAATTTTTCCAAATTTTCTCGATGAGATCAAGCATACGTCGATAGCATCGACATCTACTCATTGGGATCGAGGCATCGATAGACCCTATTACACTTAAATTTAAGACATTCGACAACATGGCCAGATGATTTATTTTTTTTAATTTTTTATTTAAAAAAAAAAAAAGAAAAAAAGAAGAAGCCTGCGTCAGGGTTAGCCCAAGACCAACCTGTTTACCTAACAAGCCAAGAATTTTGGCCATAAACCAACCTGATCCACTTCCGATTCATAAAAGCCAAGCCCTACCCAACCTAACCCAACCCAATTGATTGTAATAGAGTCAGGCTAGACGGACCCAGCACTACCACACTTCAGGTACGCCAGCCCTCCTTAATAAGTGGGTACGTACAAACACACATATTTATTAATTTATTTCAGGTTTTAGGCACGGTTGGGTAGGGTCATCTGGCAGAGCCCTTTGATAAGCTCTGTGGTTAGGTGGGTACAATTCAACCCCAGTCCCGAAACTTAAATGCTCCACGTTTTCTTACCCAAACCCAGCATTTGGCTTGGCCCGGCATCAGATTGCCCCAGCTAATCCACCCACCAACCATGACCCATTGCCATCCTTGTTTTTAGGTGTTGCCATACATCTTTTTACATGAAAATAGCTGTTTCTTGCATGGTTTAAAGGCTCAGATGAGTCTAATGCCAGGTTGTCCGAGTCAACTCAGATTTGGTTATACCCGATCGGTTCGATACCACGAATCCATCCGAGTTTCCAGGTCTTAAAGCCTCCGATCAAACGACCATTTCCAGCCTCTCATCAGTGTCCAACCGTTCCCACTGACGGCATCCGCTGAAGCTTGATTTTGAATTCATTTTCTGATCTATTTCCAGAGTAAAACACTATTTTAAATATCGTATCAGGTCTTCATCGGCCTTCTCTATTACCTGTAGCATATGGCCTATGGTTCTAAAACCGAACTTACCTGACTCAACTTGAATCAGTTAGATCTCGAGCTGAGTCACTGGAAAACCTGGTCAATAGTACCAAAATTCAGTGAATCTTATCCAAGTAACTTGACTCAGTGAGGTTTAAAGCCGTGTGACTCGACATACAAGGCAACTTGACTCAGTGAGAATTAAAGCCGAGTCTCGTGGAAATTCACCGCGGAGCATGAATTGTTCGACTCAGTGCGACTCGATGTAACTTGACCGAGTTGCTCCAAGGACATCGAGTTGAATCAAGTCTCACGTTTTGAACATCGACTTCGTGGCGACTGTGACTCAAACCTGACTCAGGAAGACTCGAAAGTCGACTCAAGAACCCAGTTAACTCGAACCGAGTCACTCAGTGAGTCATAGCGTCAACATTAGTAACAAAATGTAGAAGTGGAATGAGCTGATAAAAAATGGGATTTTTAAGTAGGTGCTTATTGTGAGATGAAATTACAAAAATGCCCTTATTTATTTATTTTTCTTTAAAAAGGAGTTAAAGTCAAGAGTTTAATGGCCCATGTGTACGCGCATGATATACAACCCATGAGGTACGAACAAAGCATTAGGCCAATCAAATCATTAAATGGGCTGTGCTTGGATTAAGATATTTTGAATGGCGTATATTATTTTTTATCAATTGGCCCACCTTGTCATAATGTTGGTGTGCATATGTTAAATGAGTTGGATGGAAGACACATACCACATGGGCCCACAATCTTGATTGTCCATTTTATTGTAAAAATAAAATAAAAGAGAGCAGTAACAGCTCCTCTCTTCTCAAAAATCCATACATCCCTTGTCAGTGTAGGGACTGTTATCTCTCGAGCACAGGTTTATGTTTGGCCTCAATAGAAAAATGGAGCACCTAAAAATGCATCTTCACAAACCAAGAACTACAAGATCACCCCTTTTATTCAGGTGAGACATTATTTGGTAAAATCCAAATCATAGAGGAGCTTCATGTAAAAGTTCCTTTTCAATTTATAAAAATATTGATTCAAGATGAGTTGAGTCTTAGTCTAACCTAAGAACATTGAGTCAAGTTGAGTTTTCAGATTTTTAAACTATGATATGGCTCGACACTTAAGTCTCCTTTTATAATTGTTTGTTGACTGGACCGAGGGAGCAAGGTGAGGAATTGCATGCCACTTTTCGAGGAATTCTCATTTATTTCAGTTGCACATTTTAACCTTTTAGGAACCGAACCGGCGCCATAATGCATTACCTGGGTATCCCAACCGTCATTCCTTACCCGAAGCGAACATTATAAAAGTATCACTCATCCTGGATTTACATTATACCTTTGGCTTCTTCTTAATAATAAACTTCAAACTCCATGACCTCCACAATGTTTCACCATTTTCATGGATGGTAAATGCCCCAAAATGGAAGTCATTGGGTTCAAGATTCTATGGGACGATTAAACAGGAAAAAAAAAAAAAAAAAACAATGGTTGATGGTCAGGTGAAAGAAGGTGATTTTCTGTGGGGTCCACTGAACAGTGGGTCTTATGTGGGCTTGGGCCTGAGTCCAAGGCTGGAATCATGTAATTCATGAAAATGGCTTGAATTTTACAGTGGAATATATCCGGAGTTACTTGAGGAATTTGAGGTATTATGAGAAATTGAATAGGCAGGATTGTTCATGCCATCATTCCAAAAGCATTCGTCGATCGATAATAGCCATGGGTTGGAGTTTCTGGCCCCGGTGATTTAAGTGCGCAAAGGCAAGCAGGTAGAAAATCTAAATTGGGCCAGCCCAACGGCCCACGAATAGAAATTCGGGTTTATTTCTATGCGATTGGAGTAGTTTTCTTCAAATTGCAGAGAGGAAATGAGGTTACTGCCACATGAATGCAAGAGAGCCCGTTTATATACCATGAACATGTCAAAGTGGCACATGTATATGCGATCTAATCCATCCATTAGGTGGGATCAACCATTTATATGCTGAGATCCAAATACCAGATGAAGGCCCAAACCTGATTAGACCTCGGTCTGAGTCTTCAGGAACTAGACCCAGACCGAAAATGACCATGTGACCTTATCAAAAGCCTTCCCATTGACAGCCCTACACCTCTCCTATAGGGGTGCACACGGAACCCGTAGAACTGGTAAACCGGACCGGAACCAACCAGACTGCACGGTTTGGTCCAGTTATGAAGTATACCGATTCCAGTTTTCATTCCGTAAATCAAAGAATTGGTTAGTTTGGTTCGGTTCTCAGTTTGGGGTTCTACATAATCGAATTGGACCGTGAACCAGACCATAGAACCGAACCTGGAACCTGACCCCTTGGTCAATAAATATTTAAAAAAAACAAAAAAACTATACCATTTATCAAATGGATCACAACGAGAATAGACATTGGCAGCAAAATCATTTTGGAAACATGAAAGGGTCATCAAAACAAACCATTACAAGATTACTCTCTGTGAAAATTTTTGTTAGAAGAGCTTGAACTGGATTAAAATTATTTAAAAATAAAAAAAAAAAAAAAATAAAAATAACCATGCAATTTGGTTGGATTTTAAAAACAAATCATGCAATTGGGCTGGATTATAAAAAGCCTAGAACCGGAGAACTGAACCAGTTTTTAACGGTCCAGTTCCCATTCGGATCTAGGGTGCAAACGGTCCGGTTCCGGTTCTAGTTTTCCTATAACCCTTGGGAACAGTTCGGTTCGATTTCACCCTAGAACCGGACCAAACCAAACCGTGTGCACCCCGTCTGAATGCATCCATATTTGTGCTGCCTTTGGACTGAACTTCAAGGCCCATGGACCAGGGACCCGGACTTGGAGCCCAATAAGTAAAACCAACCCAGCCAGGCTCGGACATAATATGCCTGTACTGCCCAGTTGAATCCCTGATCAAGATCAGAGCCCTTGATATCCCATTAGGTGGGCCCTCAATCAATACAGTTACAAATCATACAGATCACCAGCATCTAATTACAAGAAATTTTATCTTGGGTTGTCTAAGCAAATATACAAGGATGGCGATCTGGCCCACCTACCTGTCCACCAATCGAATTTAAATTTTACGGTCAGATTAGTTTGGTGAGGGGTTGATTCACCAATTCCGTTTGGTTGTTCAACCAACATAGCTTTCACTCTGTAAATTTTTTGTTTTTATTTTCACAGTACAAGACACGGCAGTGGAATTTCAATCTACGGATACAGCGTAACTTTCGGGATAATGATATGTTACATCCACAAGGGGCCCACGATTTCAACAGCCTTGGTTACGACATGGATGAGCTGCCGTAATTTGGTATTTTGTAGCAAACGCACGTTGAAATCAATGCTGGGCAGAAACCGAAAGTTATACAATGCTAGTTTGTAAAGTTAAATAAAGACATTCTAAAGCTTAATTACCACAATTTATTTAAGTGGGTATGACGTTTTGGTGATCCACGCCATTGATATTATGGCCCTACTTAGGATATGCTAAGTGCCAAAAGTCTTTGGATGGAAAAATCATAACCCTTAAATAAGTGGCCAACAAATAAACAACTAAGAAACAAAATAGAGCTATGGTCCAGTCCATGTTACATTATTGTTGTTTACACCTAGCTTATCATGGGCGGATCGAATGATGGATCGAAAAGATTCGGAAGGCATCATGTGGCAACCATGCCATATGTGGATGTAGATGGGCTTTAAGAGAAGTTAAAAATGACCAAATCTAGAACATTTAATGCTAGACTTTTATCAAAAGTAATTCTTGTTGCTCAAATATGAACGGGCGTGGGCCATGCTCACGAGCATGTGGATACCTGCACCAAGAGTATGTAAAGGACATTGGAGGCACTAATTATAGCAGAGGACCATCCGATGATTAAGTCAGGCGAATGAACTCATAATAGAAACAGAATTGCAGTTAGGGTTTTTATTTTTTCACCTCCCTCCTTTAGTGACAATGAGAATATTTATAGGGTGATTAGGCCGCTTATGGGATGACGTATCTTGTCCAAATATATTGAATCATTGTATCTTGATCGAATACACCAGATATGCTAGAAAGTCCATTTTCAAATGGGAATCGATTTTCGAAAGTATTGCTAAGCACACCTCGATCGACGTGATCTTCAGCTTTGATTTTGCAGGAGCTCTCCTTTATTGGCACAGGGCAGGATTCTTTGTAGATATCCCACCTTTCGGGTCGAGGTCGATTAGATCGGGTCGACAAGCGAGTCATGTTGCTGAGCTATGCCCTTAGGCTTTAGCTCGGTGTTGATCCTTCAAGGTTAACTTATCTCACAATTGATGCATGCATATTTTAGGGAGCTGATCCTGATAATTTTAGATGGTTCGGTTCTTAGACACCACTTATGATTAGTCGGATGTCTTGTACAATAGGTCAGTTCAATTTTCACCATAACAGTAACTCTTGCAAAAGAATCTCATCAAAGCATAGCTCTTAATAGCCATTAAATGTTAGAATCTCATTAAAAAGTAATTCTGCAAAAGAAAATAGTCAGTAAAAAGAAAAGAGTCAATCAAGATGACGATATCTTTTCTATACATACGTGGTTCTTTTTTATACACGTGGTTTGACATAATTGGTTACGCTTAAGTAGAAAATTAAGGAGATTAATGGAAGGCCACCAACTATTAGAATCCTATACAAGGAGCACCCGATGAAGAGGTCCAATCTCATGTTAAACACAGTCCCTCTACACAACACAATGCTAGATTGCTTCTGTCCGGCCCCATAGCTATAGTATACCTAAGAGTATTATAAATATATGGTTAAGTCCTTACTTGGGAGATCAAATCCCGATCACATTCTGCTGACCGTTCGCCTTGATTGTTTGTCTATAAAGTCAATCATAAGTATTTATCTTCTATTTATTTCTCCGTCTATATTGTTTTCTTTGTTAATTGTTCTGAGCTTCAATTATAAATTAATAAAATTAATATTTTAGCCTTCTAACTTTTAATTATTTTCACCCACCACTACATTACTTAGAAACCTGGAGCATGCTATCATCATTGAAAAATAAAAATAAAAAATCATTGGCATGAGATAAAAAGTTCTCATTCAAAAGGATTAACCCTTCCCTTCTAAATCACTTAATAGATCATTGTAATATTAGCGGTTAGATAGTCTTGTTAGCTTTAGTCTGATCCTACGGCCAATTTGGTATATGGGTTTGAAAGCATTCGGTATAACTAAATCAAGTGTAACTCTGACATATCTGCACTATCCTAATTACACACATTTAATTTAATACATATTATTTGTTAACACGTGTCACCTCATGTTTAATTAAATAACAACAACGTGTATGAGTCATCCACAGCTAGGCCAGTTGTATGAATGGTTTGGATCACCGAACCATGGCCCACTTCGTCCAATCTGAAATCATGATCTTGGAAATGCATGATGTGTGTTTGATTCAAATAATAATAATTATAATTATAATAATAATAAATCAGAAACAATGAATAAGACCGTCTGAAAGGATATGGTTGCATTGGCTATTTCGTTTTTTCTTTTGGATTTTGAAAAATAATAAATAAAAAACAACGAATAAGACCATCCGAAGGAATACGGTTGCATTGGCTATTTCGTTCTATCTTCCGGATTTTTCATCGGCATTTTGCGTGTTGTGTTTTCCATATTTTGTGTCATTTAGCTACGGTGTGTCCTTTGGCCAAATGACACGCAAGCAAGGAATCTGCTTAAGCTGGCCATCTGCAAGCGTGCCAAAGTGGCGCACGTGTGACATATCCAAGCTGCTCATCAGCCGGGCCCTGTGATAGTGACCGTTGATAAGAAGGGCCACGCATATACGTCACTTTATCCATATTTATTTTCTACAAGTGTGGCCAACTTTGGCACGTGTCGAGCACTTGTGTGTGGCTGCACGAGTATTACTCGATGCCGTTCATCTGGTAACGCCTTACCCTGGATGGCCCACCATGAGGAATAGAATAACCATTGAAAGACTTGGTGGGGCCCACTAGATCAGAAATAATTGATCAAGACCTGCCTAGCATTAGCCATCCATGTGATCGGCACTTTGGGCCCACCATATCATCCGATGTGCGCGACTTTGGAAATTTGGCTGTGGTACCACTGGATGAACGGTCACCGCGAGTGGTCTCTTGTAAGGTAGTCGTCAGATGAGCTAGTGTTTGATTATTCTACAATCACATTGTGTGGGCCCCACCGTGATGTACTGCCCACATCCACTCCGTTCATAAAATCTCTAATTTAACTATACATGTTCCTGAAATAATCAGACCAATGGAAAACATATGTGGGACACACCACAGGGAACAGTGGGGATGAGGAAATACAGCCTTAAAATCTTCAAGATTGTGTTTTGGCCCATTGTGTTCACAAAATTCCATCCATTCCGTTCATAAGATGTGGCCTAGCAGGATGGACGAACAGATAAAAATTCAGGCCATTTAAAGACTCTGGTGGGCCTCACTTCATGATTATTTTTTTTTTGCATGGCCTAGTTCACTTGAGCTTTGGATCGACCTTAGGTCTCCAAAAATAACATGAGAGAACGAACATGATGGACGGAGTGGATATCATGCATACGTCTCTGTGGACCCCACAAATGTAATTGTTACATAGCTTCTTCTTCTGAAAACGTTGTCCCGTAAACTTCGGACAAAAACACGACACGTAAGGAAGGTGAGAGGAAAGGGTCGCGGATTGCCTACTGACAATGCAACTCGCTGTAAGATGGTACTGTGTGGGTCCCACTATAATGTATGTGTTTTATCCACGCCGTCCATCAATTTTTTCAGATCATTTTAGTCCATAAATCCAAAAATGAGGTAGATAAAAATCTAAGGTGTACCACACCACATAAAACAGAAGTGGTTGAACGCCCACCATTAGAAACTTCTTGGGGCCCACCAAAAATTTGGATAAATCTGATATCTGTGATTTCCCTTAATCCAGATTTTTGTGAACTAATAAATAGGTTGGATGGAAAGTAAACATTACAGTGGGCCCCATGAAGTTTTTAACTGTGGACGTTCAACTACCACTGTTTTTTTGTAGTGTGGCCCACCTGAGATTTAGATCTATCTTAATTTTGGACACATGCCCTAAACAATCATTCAAAATGGATGGACGGAGTGGATATAACACATACGTCACTCTGGGCCCACAGAGCACCATCCAGTGGCTACGTCGCTACTGGCAATGTCAGCACGTAATCCGCGTCCGGTGTAAAGAGACTGCTTCTATTTGTCCGGACTCCGAACCGTTAGAAGATGGCCATCAATGATCCAACGCGCTTGATCATTTAAGAGCGTTTGTTGCCCAGACGTTGACACGTGTAAAATTTATCAGTGAATCTTGACCGTTCACAAAGTTCGTATTATCCAACCTTACTTATAGATTAATATTGGAGGTTAACCATTTTGCATTTCACCGTCGATGGAGGCCACTTCTGTATGGATAGGATAGCTTTAGTTGTGATTTTCAACCATGGGCCACACAACAAGAGGACCCTCTATATAGACGGTCTGGTATACCTCTCCACACCAATTTTCCACGTGTCAAGTACTGGATCACGAACATCGCATTAATCAGCGACATCACCAGGGTCGAACCTCGTCGAAGTAATGAAACTGGAGGACGAACGATTGGTGAGATCAGATCCGCGGCAAAAGTAGGTTAGGCTTTACCAGCAATGCAATGTGTGGGGCCCACCGTGATGCTTTCATGACATGGAATCCGTTCAGCTTCACATCCGCACTCACGTTCTACTTGGTACTGAAAAGCAAGCCGATCCAAACCGCAAGTGGGGCCCATCACAGGGAAAAATAAAAGATGTGAGGCTATTAGTAAAAACCTTCTGGATTGTGTTATGACATCTAATCCATTCAGAATATGTGATCCCCCAGGATGAATGGACATCCCCCAAAATCAGCCCATTCCAGAATTTATGCGGGCTATGCGCCTATGCCACGTGATTTTTAAAAAAAATTGCATGATTTTACATGGTGTGGCCCACCTGAGTTTTGTATCAGCCTAATTTTTGGGATCCAAAGAGAATATGAGGTTTTTCACATGATGGACGGATTGGATGTCACGCTGCATCCACCATGTAAATGGTGGACACAGAATTTATGCAGGCCATGCCACGTGACTTTAAAGTTTTTTGCATGATTTTACATGGTGTGTCCCACCTGAGTTTTCAATCAGCCTAATTTTTGGTATTCAAAGAGAATATGAGGTGGAACACATGATGGACGGATTGGATTTCACGCTGCATCCACCCATTGTCTTGTAGGTTAAGCTTACCTTGTAGAGCTTTGTAGAGGAGGGTTGTTACGTTGCAATCAGATGGTCCACTTTTCTCTGCCATTTGCGGAGATGATGGGACCCACTCTCGAAGTTTTGGACTCTTTCATATTTACATAGTTCCCATGTGTAGACTATCCAAGCCATGAAATTATATGGGCCCCATCATGAAGTTCACCCCACATGAAAAATCAAGACTATAACTCATTGAGTGAGCCACTCTCGTCCCTAGATCTCAACCACATGGCCCACCTAACGAGTGGTTGAACATGATTTTCACGCCAGCTGATCTTCATGACTGCCAACCTTCTTTACGGCTCGCATGTCCTACCCATGATGCGTAACTTACACTGCCCAAAAAGGAAGTTGATGGGACGGAAGCGGATTCCCCGGTGGCAGGCGCTGTGGGGGCCACGTTGATGTATATATCCCTTATATCTACACCGTCCACCCTTCTTTTCAGATCATTTTAAGGCATGAACCCAGTAATAAAGTAGACCCAAAGCTATATGTTACAATGGGAATAATGACACCGACCGTTTAAACCTTCTTGGGCCCACCGTGATATATATTTGCCATCCAACCTGTTAGTACGGTCCATGTCATCAATAATGGATGTACAATACAAATATCAGCTTGATCTAATACTTTTGGAGTCTGAATCCTTAACTTGCCACCTGCTGGGATTTCCTACTTGTTAGAATGTGATTGGTCCATGTCATCATTGATAACGTCCATAATGATGTGGACCAATCACATTGCAACAAGCAAGAGGATTTGTATTCAAACTTTTGCGGCCTCCAAGAAGTTTCCGATGATGAGCTTTCGATCACGTGGGCGGTGCAAATTTCATCCAGCATTTGGGAAAGATGAGAAAGGTTGGGATTAGGTGGGATGGAATTGGATTTGGTCCACGCGCGGAGTTTTCATGAATTTTGAAATCTAGTATCAATTGATGGAATTGGATTTAGTCCCACGAGGGGTTTTTGTGGATTTTAAAATCAAAGTACCAATTGATGGAATTGGATTTGGTCCCACACGGGTTTATATGGATTTTAAAATATAGTAACATTGATGCATTCATTTATTCATGTAGTCCAACCATATACGCTGTTTACACATGACATTCTATTTATATATGTGTACAATTAAATGACATACCTTGTGAATTTGGTCTGTTGATTATAATTCCATGGTCCACAAGCATGATTTTGTCTAATCCTGTGTTTTCTAATAACATTGATTTCATTCCAAACATGAAATTGGATGGCTAAAATAACATTGTATTTCCTTATATGCAATCATTGTGCAATGACAATGTTAATTGCATAGCTTTGGATCTGCTTCATTTTTTTTTTTTTTGTGCTCTAACACGTTCTGCTTTATTTTGTCTAAGGCTCTTATCTTAGTTTTATACCATTTAATGATAAATGATTCTTCAATCAAATACCTGGCATGGTTGCATGGAAATCTAGACTGTCCAAACAATTGATCTATTTGTGGATGGATGAAAAATTAATTTTTACTGGGGAAGATAACATTAACCATTTGATTTTCTCTTCGAATTTGAACTGCTCATTATTTTAATTTTAACCGCCCATTTGATACCCACTAATTGGATGGTTAGGATTGATTTATCAGTGCTAGTTTAGAAATACGCTCCATCCACCACGTATGAGGAGAAGAAATACCACATT
Source organism: Magnolia officinalis (assembly GCA_021015155.1). NCBI lineage: Eukaryota > Viridiplantae > Streptophyta > Magnoliopsida > Magnoliales > Magnoliaceae > Magnolia > Magnolia officinalis. Next base: position 60,599,214 of record JAJHSJ010000015.1, read on the forward strand.
TTCAAAATGGTAGTAAACTAACACAGGAATCATAGTGTCATTCTCGTAATTTTATGAAAACTACGGAATTATTTGTTTTGCTAAGAAACGAAACAGCGTGATGCTCCCATGCTGCACATGTGGGTTGTCTTGAAGAGTCCCTCTCTCCTCTCTCTCTCTCTCTCTCTCTCTCTCTCTCTCTCGAAGAGTCTCTCTCTCTGAAAAAACTCATGGAATTTCAGGTCCCTCTGTCTGTGAGAATTGTTGGAATTGAATGTATTTTCTTAGCTATCCTCTCATTTTCTATCTTTATTCCTTAGCTTGATATGCTTCTTTTGAATCAATCCAATGAGGAAAAATAAAAAATAAAAAAATCCAAAATACCATCAAAATGGCAAGAAAGAAGAAATAACTCTGAATTAATACAATCATCAAAAACCATTTTTCATTCAATCTTTTCTCTATAAAGAAAAGCTATACATACATTTTGATATAATCCAAATAAAAAAATAAAAAAAATTCTCCACGTTTGGTTCCACTAACTGGATTGAGTTGTAACCAGTGGCGGTGACTAAAATCTCTCTTTTACATTGTTTTAATGTGGAATATGAAGCAGTGCAATTGCAATTTAGCGATCCAAAGACTTGATATGAATACTAAGAAAATTATAATTTTGCAATTCAATTCAGTAGCGCATCCAAACGCACCCTGATCTTGTGTGGTAGAGAAAAACACAAAATATGAGAAGTAATCAACCTACTCTAATTTTCTTCTTGAGCGGTGGAGGAAGAGCGAGGAAGATTGAAGTTAGATCTCGAGGAACGGTGAAGAACCCTTGTGGAGGTGGGCCAGCTTTTCTTTTCAACGGTCGAGGTTTCCTTGGTGCAGGTGGGCATACCAAAGGCGGCTTTATCTTTTGATCTTCTGATTTGGGTGTGTGGCACTCTCCATCGATGTCTTTCTTTGAATCATTGACGTTGGTTTTTATCGGTGCAATCGATGGGAATTCTTCAAGACCTTCGGAACCCATGGATCGCTGAAAAAACTAGAATTCTACAGCAGAGATGCGGACGATGTCAAAGAACATACTACGTAAATATGTAATTATATAGTATTGGATTGGATGTAAGAATTCGACGGAGAGAGAGAGAGAGAGAGAGAGATGTTTGGGAAGAAAATGCTAATGAGAGAAGAAATATAAAGAAGCAATGGTTAGAGAGAGAGAGAGAGGTGTAGGGAAATAAATGAGAGAAGAAAATAAAAAAGGACGTGGTTGTGTAGTGACCCCAACACCACCTAGCTGGTTTTAGGACTATGTGGGGTCATCTGTGATTTATGTTTTTAATCCACTCCGTCCATCCGTTTTTTCAGATCATTTAGGTCAATAATAAAAAAATTAAAATATATGAAACTATAAGTTGAATCACACCATATGAAACAATGAGAATTGAATGCTTACCGTTGAAAACTTCTTGGGAGCTACAGAAGTTTTGGATCACGGTGATTTTTTGTTTTTCCATTAATCCAGGTATTATTTTACCTTATGAACTGGTTAGAAGACATACAAATATCACCGTGGACCCTTGAAAGGTTTCAACGGTTGATGTTATTATCCTTAATGTTTTCCTGTGGTGTGGTCTTTCTGAGATGAGGGTATCCTTCAATTTTGGTTTACTGCCCTAAAATGAGACGAAAAAACGGATGGACGGCGTGGATTAACACTTATATCACGGTGGGCCCCACAGAATCTTATCACCGCGTAGCTAGGTGGTAAGTGTGTCATATAAAGAAGCAATGCTTTGAGAGGAAGAGAGGTGGAACGCAAATGATTTTGACGAATACTAGAAAGGTTCGGAAGGTACAGAAAACCAAGCACTGATAAGATGTTGGAATTAAAGAGGAGTAATTTGATCAGCTGCCCACATGCAAGTGCATGGCCACTGTACACGTGGCATAGTTTTCTCTCAATCAAATCTGTCCAAATAATCGGATCATCAACTATTTTCTCCACCGTTCAATTGGTGTCCATCAATGTGAGTTAAGATGAAATTTTCAACCGTTCAGATCCATCAATGAGATGCTCGTTAATGTGTGTTTAAGTCTGTTCAATGGTTTATGGCTCGCGTACGATGGGGTATTAGATATGAACGGCTTGAATTGACTTTCATACGTGCCAGTGCATAGAAACACTGTGAAGGTGTACGAAATAGTATACTCTGCCAGAGTATTAATGTCCTTTTTTCTATTGGAATTAATCCGGCCTTTAACACGGGCTAGCTGTTCCGAACGGGTCGTGGGTCGGCAACGGCGCATGTTAGTATGGGCCCTTTTTGCTACTTTTGATTCTGTAGTTACTGTTACAAGTTGCCATTTTTGGTGAAATGACGAAATTGGGGCCCGGGCGACAGTGACATCTGTCGAATTTTAGCGGTTAACCAGAGTGGCAGGTTTGTTATTTCGGCCTAAACTGCAAGGGCTTTTAAGTAAGTTGCGTAAAATTCAAATGATCCAGTGCTCCGTGAGGCATGCCAATTTCGTGCCTCAATATCGTGTACCGTACATATGGAATGTGTAAATGATGATCTGAACCACTTAGGTATCTGATTATTCTTGTCCACCATATAAAAATTAACTTGATTGGATCATGAAAAAATATAATAACATATGAACCGTTGATGGCTTCCCCTTTCAATGAGAATAATTAAAGGGTTATGATCATCCAATAAGTGAGGTTTTTGGTTTTTCGCCCATTAAATATTCGATGCACGGCATGAACGGTTTCGATTTCACCCTTCCTTTTCTATGTACGCATAAACAACATGAAGCATGGTGTTTCTGAGGCATTAGATCCACTACCAAAGAACGGATGCTGTAATTCTTCTGTAGGATCTTAATGCACATTAATCTCTCCCTTCCTAATCCTTTTATCTCGCCTACTACATCGTAATGTATCATAACCATCGATCCCACAGGCACGTGGCATAAACACAAAATCCAAACCATTCAAATCACGGATTGCATCATGGATAGCATAAGACCAAAAAATGCTCCGAAAATTCTATCCATCCATCCAATTCATGGACATTGAACGGACGGTCAACAATCAAATGCCTACTAATTAAACAATTAGAATTACTTGATCGAATCTAATCCTTGAATTACATTCCATCTACATCTCAGTCCACAATTATCCATGATCGACAGAATGCATGCCACATTTACGGTAGATGTAAGGATGACTATCTACGATCACCAGCGGCTCTCCCTTTCCCGCTAACGAATCATTGGCCAGAACATCATAACCATCCAAAAGTGAGGGTCCCACCATGAGCTCAGCCGGTGCGAAAATCAGGCTCGTCCAATCTTCAATCAGACTCCACCATCAAAATCACTACCCAGCCGACGGCCAGACTCAACCTACACATGTGGCCCACCTAATTAGTAAATTGGAATAATAATTTTGACACTTGACCATCATGATGGGCCCCACATTTTTATTCGTCCAGATGCCCGATATACACGACACTATGGTAAGAAAAACGAGGCTGCATGTTAAGTTGCCATGCAACCAGCTGTAGATGAATTCAATAAGTGGAGCCCATTAGAAAATGACCAATTTACCCTCAGTGTGATTATACGATCTAAAATGAGATCCTTCGCCGACGTGTGAGGCAAAAGCTGTTCAAAATCACATGGTTTTGTTGGATGGTGGCTACCCTTCCCCTTTTAAACAAAAGGAAGAAAGAGAAACATGTGCCCTTCAACGCCTTCTCTCACAAGACTCCTACGCACACCTCTTAATAAAGATACTAATCAATCGCCTAATCTTTTCACACGTGATACACTTGCACAAGATCTCAACCGTTCATTTGATCGTACTGCTATGGATGGGCCATATGCGAAAAATCACACCATTCTTATAATTTTAGGTACCATCTAGTGGAAATTCCAATTAAAGGTTGACTATTTTATGGGAATTTTCTTAATTTTTTAATTTTTAATTGGTGAACGTGATTGCCCGGTTGATGGGAGATTACACGCATCCATGGTAGGCCTACCAAACGAATGGTCCTGATTCCATATACGTGTACCACGTGTGACGGAATTCAATGCGAAATAATTGATTCAGATATCAAGCCGATTGCGTCCCGCCCCCGCCTGGACAGAAACGGTCCAGACGGGGGTTCGTGGAGCCCACCTTGATGATGTATGGGTTTTATCCACGCCGTTCATGCATTTTTTTCAGATCATTTAAGGGTATGAGCCCAAAAATTAAGCAGATCCAAGGTTCAAGTGGACCACACGGTGAGGATTGAACATACACCATAGAAAGCTTCTTGGGGACCACTTAAGTTTTGGATCAAGCTGAAATTTGTTTTCTCTTCATTAATGTCTATGTGACCTTATGAACAGGTTGGATGGAAAATAAAAATCACGGTGGGCCCTAGGTAGGTTTCAACGGTGGGGGTCATTATTATCGCTGCTTCCTGTGGAGTGGCCCACTTGAGATGTGGATCTGTCTCTTTTTCGGTATCATGCACTAAAATTATCTGAAAAAAATGGATGAACAGCGTGGATGAAATCCATACATGACGGTGGGCCCCACAGAGTCCCTGTCTGGACCGATTTCCATCTCGTTGAGGGCAGGACGCAATCCGTTTCCATCCTCGTTGGGGAGTTATTTGATACTCCGACAGCATGTAATGCTAGATGTTCTGCCACTTTGAAATTGTAGACGTGGCATGCTCTAAATTACGGAATCCATTCTCAGTGAATCACAGTCCCAAAATCAGGTTTCTTAAACAATCCTAACCGCTGATTCGTGGGCACTTGTTTGTTGAAATTGGACCATTGGATACTCTTCATCTTAACCGTTCAATAAATGTCCAACGATCGTATAGTCAAATAACCAAAATAAACTCAATTTTCTTTGGTTATGATACATCTAGAAGGGGACCCACAACTTGTACAACTGACATGCCACGTGTGCAATTTCTACCGCGTCAGTATCATCCACCACTCTCTGCCAAAGCATCAAAGTATTTTCTCATTTTCTCTCTTGCATCAGATGCCTCTCTTTTCCTTCAGTTGGTACAACATAGGATCCTGATATTCGTTGAAGATAAGGTCATTTCCTGTAATTATGATACGAATCAAGGGCATTTCCGGACTATTTGAGTATCCACGAAGATTGCAAACATGCAAGGAACATGAATCCGTAAAGCAGTTGGTGGTGGAAGAGTATACCGCACGAAAGGAAGCGATGCAGATCTGGAAAATTACTAAAAAAATGAAAAAAAATTGTGCTATTCAGAGTACTACCCAATTTAATACTCCGCGGGATTTTTACTACACATAGTGGCCCACCACTGACTATCAAAATCACTCATCGAGTAGTCCCATTTATGGATAGACCATTGCAAGAACCCCAATTGGAAATTAACATAGATCCCACGTGGCAACAATTCACAGTCAAGAGGAAATTTTCATTAATTGGACGGTTATACTATTCAAATATCTGAAAACAAATGTGGGTCCCAACCAATTAACGGTTCTGATCAAATGGACTATAAATTTGAGTAGTATAGCAGACTACTTATCTGATCTAAAAAAACAAGGAAACAAAAAGAAGGGTGGCGTGAAATTGAGTGAAGGGAACTGAGTTTCCTTTAGAATAATAATCCCAACAACTGAGTCAACACAGCATCAGATCCACAAACAAGAGAGAAAGAGAAGGAAAAAGACACCAATACCCTTCTTTTCTTTTTTATCTTTTATATGTCTGGAAATTCATGCATATTAAAAAATAAAATATAATAGAAAAGGAAAAGAAGCACTTTTTTTAAATCTTTGTAGGAGGCGTATTTAATACTCTGGCAGGTGCGGTGGTTCATACTCACGCACTCAACAATTTCAAAAACTAAATGCATTTCATTCAATTTAGACTGTTTATAATGTGGACCAACATAACTGTCCGTTAAATTCCCACCAGCGGACGGGTTAGGATCACCCTTTTTTTATATAATTTTTGGGCTTTAAGTTCCATCTAAATACGGTAATATAATTTGGACGGTTTATTTTGAATGAAATGTATTCCACGTGTAAAATTTCTGAATGCATGTGTATGATCGATCGCACTCCCAGAGTATAAAATATTTTCTCCATCTTTTACGTTAGGTGAACCGAATGGAGCGTTGCAGTTAGTTTGGTTTCTGAGAGATGATACGGTAGAGGCTGAAGAACCGTAATACGGTACACCCTCTCTACTGTACACGTGGAAGATTGATGCATCAACCAGAGCCATATACCTAATTCTAACTGTTCTGAAGGGCTTGTCCTTCAAAGACAAAATACATTTGAAAATTTTCGACATCGAACACTTTTACTTTTAGAAACTGAATATTGACCGTTAATTCTTTGAAATCCACCTATCTGACGATAAGAATCATCTGATAGATTTTTGAAAAAACTATTCATACGAATATTTGTATTTAAAACTGGATGGACGGTTCTGATTGAAAATTCACTGGGCTAAATTATGATATTAGCAGATTGATGTACCATATTCAGATTATAGGGCGTCTACCATATCATCGTCCTTTTGGCACTGGACCCTCACATGCTTCCGGCGTCATCGACTCATCGCCCACATGGAATGAGAATCGGGAAAAACTCCATACATCTTTTCCCAAAAAAGACATTTGTTCCCGTCTCTTCATTTTAAGAGAAGAAGGGAGAAATTCTATGGTACTCTCGCAAATTTTGGTGGGCCTGTGGCATATATCTACCTTAATCTTAACCGTTGAAATTTAGTTGATGGAGCATGAGACGAAATTCAAATTTCTAAAAATTCGATCACTAACGTTTACTTGTTGAATTTGGATCATTCATCCCTCTTTCTGATAGTAAACGTATTGGATGGCAAGGATTTTGTAGTAAACGTGATTTTGGGTGATGCCTTCTGGATAGTGGGCCCCTTGAATGGGAGTTTTGGAATGAGTATTAGCTTGCCACGTGTACTTATATAAGGTGCATGTGTATCATTTTCCATACTGCGCTTGGTACCAACAATTACAGGAACAGATCACGTAATGCATGACTGATCACCGCCCTTTTTCTCCTGGTGGTGACGCATCCACCGCACACATGGTGAGCACTTATGATAATCAACCGTCCAAAATATTCGCCAACCTTGATTGAACAATCCTAGCCATTCAATTGATGTGCCAATTTAAAGGAAAAAATTAGACGGTTGATATCATCAGATCAGTGCAAATTTTGGGTCATGCTCCATTCATAGCATGACGCTCAATTCGGATGGCATGGATATCCATCCATTTTTTTTCCAGGAGGAGTCACCACCTTTAAAACATAACGTACATGTCATCCACAGCCTTCTCTCCATCTCTATTTAATCTCCACCGTCCAAAGGAAGGGAGGGAGTCTCTATCGGAAATGCTACTGCCGCTTTACGAATTGTCTGGATCACATGAACGGGGACCCGAGTCACTCAACACTAAACGAGAAAAACATTGATACTCTGGCAGAGTGTGATGGATGATACACATGCACTTTGAAAATACACCTGTGGCATACAATTAACTCAAATCAAACTGTCCAAATTATGACTCACAGTTTAAATATTTCGTCAAAGAAAAACTATGCTTTATCTGACAATTGGATTTATGGACATTTATTGGACGGCTAAAGTTGAAAATATCTGCTAGTCCTAATTCAACAAATAAGTGACCTCCAATCAGAGCTTAGGATTTTTCAACCAATCTGATTTTTTCACTGTAACTTATCAACAGTGGTTTCCACGGTTTAAACGGTTCAGATTGAAGTGATGAATTACATATGTACAATTTCTTCACGCCTGAGTATCAAGCACCATACACTACCAGAGGATCAAATAAAACTTCCCAATTCCAAAATGAACTTATGAGAGTGGGAGAGAGTAGGTGCCACGTCAACGTAATCAATCCAGTCACGGGATGAAGTTTTAAGTATTTAATACTCTGGTACGACGCGATAATCCATACTCGCGCACTCGTATTTGTAGATTCAGTACACATCTTGCTCAAATTAAACCGTTCAAATTGTAGGGCCCTCTTCAGATTAGATAATAGTCCAGAAATAAAAATAACCCAGACGTACTAATCTTTGATTAGTAGACATTTGTTCAATGAGTTATGGCTTCTGATTATTTTCCATCTTAACCCTTCGTTATATGTAACAAAAAGAAATCATCCAGTTGGGACATCAATTCGTTAAAAACGACTGGTTCAGGAAACATCTAAAGTGGGACCCATGATTTCAACGGTTTGATTTGAGTCCTTGAGTATGAATCATCACAATCCACCAGATCATCAAAGTTTTTTCTCTTTTTTTCTCAACCTCGTTGTTGGGCTCCTCTCATTCCAAGAAAGAAAGAGGATCGGATTCCCCAGTTTGGTTGCGTTATAGCAATAGGGTAGTTACCAGGAGTAGTTATATGATACTCAGTCAGCATACGACGCTAGATACACAGGCACTCAGAAATTCTACTCGTGGAACATATTAACTGAAATAACTGAGTAGGTTGCACATCCCACTGTCAAAAGTTCACAACCCTAAGATTAAATTGGTCGAACAATCCAAACCTCTGATTCACAAACACTTGTTTGTGGAAAAATGACCATTGGATATGTTTCATTTTCAACGTCCAATAGATGTCCACAAATCCAACAGTCAGATAATCAACTAAGATCATTTATTTTTTTTATTTATGATATATCTACACTGGTTACCATACTTTGTACGGTTTAATTTGGCTACTTGTATACTACATTTATAAGGAACTTCTAAATGCCTGCGTATCATCAAGCACACTCTTCTAGAGTAGCAAAGTTTATACCTTGTAGTAAAAAGATAGCTGCATGAGCCATGCACTTCATCGAAAATCTGCGTAGGTGAGAGATACTACTCTATGCTAGGGTGGTTGTGGTGGGGTTACCCAATTAATAATGAGGTCTCACACACAACCTAAAACTAGACCATAAATATCCAGGTGTCAAGCGTGTGGACTATACAACCAACGTGTGGGGCCACTGATGTCTGTGAGAAATTCACCCACTCTATCTATTTTGCTGGATTATGGTAAGACGTGCTAAAAAATGAGGTGGATTAAGTGGGCCACATGACAGGGAAAAAAAATGGAGATGGAAATGCCTGATATGTTTATGTCCCATCCAAGCCGTTCATAAGGTCATTCTTATTGGAATGAACTACCCTGATAGAAAACCTCTTTGGGATTAAGAATGTATCAACGGTGGATTTTAAATACACAATGTTTTTTTTGTGTGGTCCATTTGAGTTTTGGGTCTGTCTCAATTTCGGTCTCTTATGCTAATATGAGTGGGCAAAACTGATGGACGGGGCAGATTTCACACAAACATCCGGTGGACCCATAAACGTTCCCATCCAACAAATTGACCACCGCAAACATGATTTCATTTGCCACATGGGCCACACCCAGCAGATACGGATAGTCAATTTGCCTGATTTTACCCAAAACACATGCCTGGACACCTGATAATCATGGGTTGTTGTATCAGTCACCACCGAAACTAGGTCATATCACCTGAAGTCGCTTTGGGCCATTATGGGCTGTACAACTGTATACTGGTATGTGTGGCCAACCTTTTTAATGGGTTGGGGACGCGGATTGCGTCCTACCCCTGCCCGGGCCCGTCTCTAGCATCAATTTAAGGTATGTGCCCAAAAATGAGGCTGATCCAACGCTCAAATGGACCACACCAAACAATGAGTTTATGTTGCATTAAATTCACAAAGAATTAAATGCAAGTTACACTAAATGCAACAGTAATCTTTGGTGCGGTCTATTTGAGCGTTGGATCTGCATCATTTTTGCTGCTTAGATAAACAGATATATCACGGTGGGCCCGTCCACAGAACTGCCCATCCATGGCTGCATGATAATTGTGTAATCATGCATTAGTTACATAATCTGTATGACCAATATGGCCAAGGTTTTGAAAATCTTGCAATAATATTACAAAATTACCGTAGACAATATACTTATCATGAGACTATTGAGAGGTTTTCATAATCTTGGCGGATCTTAAATCATCAGGTTTTTATCATGAATTACCACAATATTTAAATAATTTAAAAAAAAAAAAAAAAAAAAGCCATTAAAAACCTTTGGAGTTTGTTGTATAAATATCTATTTAAGTTTTAAATTTATTTATTAATTTATAATAAATATTTTATTTTCAGAAAGATTTTCCCAATAACATTCCAAGAAAAGCTCAAAATTAAAAAATCTCTCTACAAAATTTTAAGCCTAGGCAATGAGATTTATCACTGTGTTGACAAATAACAGAATAATCCTAGTTGGTTTTGTTCAAGACCTCAACAACAATGACTATGACAACGACAGGAGTAAAGATAATAATAATAACAATAGCAACATCAGCAACAATACTAATAATAATAAAAGAGAAGGATATTTGCACCTACTGCCATTGCTAAATACACTCACTTTTTTTCCAAATTGATAATCCAATTGTATGTATTGGGTAAGAGTATTGTTTGAGGTACCGATCCCGAATTCTTAGGTCATGTTTGGTATATGGGCTTAAGCAGGATTAGGTGGGATGGAATTGCATTGAGTCTCATGCAAAATTGTGTTTTGGAGGCGATGGGAATGATTGGCATTGGATGAGATGGAATTACATTTGGTCTTATATGTGAGATTTTTTGTGGATTTAGAAATTTACTATTTGTGGGGCCCACATTGATGTATGTGCTTTATTCACGCCATTCATCCATATGCGTAATTTACATGTGATATTCAAGTTATACGACATTAATTATGAATTTGACCCATTGATTACAATTCCATGGTCCACCAAACACCATTTCACTTAATATAATGCTATTCCCATGAGAAGAATTTGATTCCAAACATGGGTATTAAATAGCCCAAACATACCATGGAATTTCCAAATATACAATCATTGTACAGTAATGATGTTAATCCCATTCAACATGCCATTAGAGATTAAAGCATCCTAATAGGCCTTGTTAGGTTTATTAATTTTGGAGCAAGAATTAGAATTCAGCTGGGTTCAATAAACAATTAGGTCAGATTTAGGTGGTTTAGAACCGATTAGGTCCATATTCAAGTTCCGATGTATATTTGAACATAAAATTTTAATATTCTCAAATAATGAATAATTGATTAAGGGAAAAAGCTAGAAAAATCATTCTGTCTACCTAAGTTGGACAATATTGATGTGATTTATTATCCAATCCTATGGTTGGATTCAAATCTAACCAATTATTAATAACTAATAGGACAAGGTAGGATTAGACGGTTCACCTGACAGTGTAGGGGCTATGAGACAAAAATAGAAAACTTGAAATAATAAGTGGTCACACAATGCAATGGGAATAAATGGTGGGTCCATAATTTCTAGTTGATGCAAGCAGCCATCAATAATTTTATTTTAGAATAATCTATTTGATGGTAAAAAATAATTTAATTTGAAAATAATATAAAGAGAATTTAATTTGAAGTGTTATCGGTTGTTTATAAAACTTTAGTTGGTTGGCAATGTAGGGTTTAGATTTTACATGTAGAAAACATGGAGTTGCACGAATTTCTTCTCTTTTTTATCTATTTCTTACTATAAATAGTTCATACTTATTCTTTCTTTTTCTGCGTGTAGCCCTTTCTAAATCTAACTTTTCTTTTCTATTTTCACATGTGCTTTTCTTTTCTATGATTTCAAAGTAATTTATTATGGTTGTCAATGGGCTAAGGTGGTTTGTTGGCCTTAAGGCCACACCAACCTGGTTCAATCTTCAGGTGAAATATTAAGGGTTGGGTCCAGCTTAAAATCAGGAATGTTTTTCAATTGAGATAGACTTGGATGGTGTAAAACAGCTCATCAGCTGGACCCCAATCTGGCCCACCCTGACTCATTAGGATTTGTAATATATTAAGAAGTTTTTAAGGCGAGCATTCAATCATCATTGTTTCCTATGGTGTCGTACATTTAATATTTCGAACTCCTTTAATTTTTGGATCATGCACAATAATAAGCTGAAAAAATGGATGGACAGCATGTATAAAACACATACACCATGGTGGGGCCCACTGAGCTTTTCAATCAGCAAACACTACCATGCGCTCCCTGTGCCATTGTCCAAAAATCACAATGTTTGGATGAATCTAGCCCTTTAATTAGCGACACGTAAGCACTAAAAAGACATAAGTCATCAACGGCTACCATTAATTATAAGGCCCATTTATTAGATGGTCCCAACACGCCAGTCACCATTAAATTTAGTGAAGGTCCAATCAACGGCTGATCCTACAGGATGCCTGGTTCAGATCATAACACACGTGCCACATGTGTGACACTTAATCTGTAGGCAGTAATCCACTCCCTATATTATATTACATTGGGATCTTCATTTGTTCAAAATGATATTCATATGAAATCACATCCAACTCTTGAAGAGAATGAGTGGGCTATCATTTAAATAAATGGGGGTAAAATGTCACAATCAAGACAAATCCCATTCTCGGCAATCTATCGACCATGAAATTTCTCGGGAGATTTTCAATTTTCCAGGCTTTCTCCATGATATAAGCGATATGAAATTTAAGATATCGTGATAATTCGTGTTATATATTTTTTGAAATTATCGTGATATTTTCAAAAATATCGGCGATAATTATCACACCGGCCTCAATGAGCATGTCATGTTATGAGGGAGCATACATGAAACATTGCGAGATTCCAAGAAGATTTTTTTTCTTTCTTTTTTCTTCCCTTTTTATATAAGAAAATTGGGGAAAACCATGATAGTTAGTTCGAATTTAGTTCATCCACATGCTTGCACACGTGCCGATGTAGAACACGTGGGAGATCTGAGCTGTCCATCTGGTCAAGATAATGGTTAGATTTTCTGCCTCTAAAATCATGCTTTTTCAGTCCTCAGGTGAGTCATAATTTAAAAAGAGTTGACCCAACGGTTGCAATTTTTTTTTTTTTTTTTTGTAGCTAACTATCTGTTTTCATATGGTGTGAATCAGCTTCGATGTGAAATAGCCTGATTTTTGGGCTGGAATATATAAATAATGTAACCCGTCTGATGGAAGGATCTGATCCTACGCATGCGTGCAATATTGGCACGTGTGAATGCGTGTGCATGGAATTAGTATGCCTCAATTTACCCACGTTGAGTTGTCAAAAGAAATTATTAAAAATGAAAAAAGAAAAAAGAGGGCGAGTGGTCCAATCCATTTCAATTACCAAGGACATGCTGTTTGGACATCATGAAAATCAGATTCATTGAAATTGTAAAATACCCATCAGATTTCTTGGTGGGGAGAAATATCTCTCTATGAACAAGCAGGTGGGCCAGTAGCTGCCCTGATCTGAAAATCAGGATCGTAAGCTCATCACGTGGGCCACCTGATGCATCTTACCAGTGGGGCCCACATCATAAGAGGCTGTCACGGGCCGGGCCGTGGTTTTCAAGCTCAGCCCGCTTAGTAAATCCGATGTTACAAGCAGGCCCGTGCTACCCAAGCCCAAGCCCAGCCACACATTTTTGTGCAAGATCTAACCCGTTCATTAGGTTGGACTAATAGGCTCTTAGGTACAGAACGGGCCCACAGGCCCGGATCCTAGTATTACACTCCAAGCCCAACCCAATATCAGGGCAGGCCTGAAAGTATGGTGGGCCACGCCACAGATTGACAGCCTTAATTCCGTGGAAACGCTCTTTAAAGTAATGGAATGGGCAGGCCTGGGCTTATTTCAGTCCAGATTTTGAACTGGTTGGGACAGGCCTGTTGGGCCTTTCCTCTTCAATATTTTGAATTAATTACCTCAAGGCCCGGACCGGCCCGTTACTAGCCCGATTAAAAATGAAAACCATTGCAACTACCAAAACAAGACTGGTGGTGGGCCATCAGTTGGTTGGGTTTGGCCTGGTGTAGCGAGGACCTTCTGTTATCTCTTTTAGTTAAGGGCTGGGCCACACGCAGGAAATTCAGTAGAAGACCGTCGCATGATGGCCATGTGCAGTCCTAGACTCATACAGGTCCATGAATTTAGCCTCGGCCCATAAGGACCGAGCCTGGCAAGCCCATGATGAGGGCCGGAAAAAAGTCGGCTTGGGTAGGGGTGCACACGGTTTGATTTGATCCTGTTCTCGGGTGAGACTAGAACCAAACCGTTCCCAACTGTTCCAGGAGAACCAGAACCTGCACCCTAGAACTGAATTGGAACCAGACTGTCAAAGACTGGTTCATTTCAGTTTAGTTCTACAGTTATGATCTTTTTATAATCCAGTCCAATTGTTTTTATAATCAAACCTAATTACATGGTTATATATATATATATATATATATATATATATATATATATATATATAATCCAGTTGAATTGCACGGTTCTTAAGAGACAAAGAGAAGCCACGAAAGGAGGAGAATAAAGAAAGATTAGGTTTTTTTTTTTCTTTTTATGTTTAAAAAAAATTAAAATTAAAATATTTATTGACTGAGGGATCTGGTTCCATGTTCGGATCCAAGGTTCTGTTCTATGGTTCGGTTCAGTGCTACAGAACCTCAAACCGAGAACTGAACCGAACTAGCCAGTTCTTTGATTTTCGGAACCGAAACAAGAACTGATGCACTTTAGAACCAGACTAAACCATGCAGTCTTATCGGTTCCAGTCCGGTTTACCGATTCCACGAGTTCCGTGTGCAACCCTAGGCTTGGGCCCAATTTGGCCCAGACCAGAAATTAATCAAATACCTATTTTCCATGCCAACGTTCTTCATCCAACCGTCGGTCAGGTGGGCCAAACATACACTAAAAGAAAAAAGACAATTAGGAAAATGAAAATCATCATACTACATGCAAGGCTCATGTGACGGACGATCGGAACGGCGTATTTAGAGTAGAACACCTATATCTGTGAAGTTTAGCTGGGCCAGACTGGGTCAGGCTAAAATAACTTGAGCCCATGTCGGCCCATAAAGCGATCAGGCCATAGATATCAAGCCCAAGCGGCCTGAAAATCTGGTTCATTGAGGTGCATCCAGCCCTATATTCCTCAATCATCAGGTGGGCCAGAAAAATGGGCCCGAACTTTTAGGCCGTTGATCTGTACAAGACCAATTTCATACTGAAAACTGTACCGGCCGTGCCGAGCTCTTTTGGTTTCCTTGGACCTAACATGGTTTGACTTGTGATGCCTGGGCCTGGACCACTTACTAAACAGCGGGCCCAAGCTTGACTCGGCCCAGACCCGCCCATATTGCAATGGATCCACCTTGCATTAAAAAAGGTTGGCGGGAATCCCAATGCAAATTCAAAAGTGACTTTGGGCCTATTGTATAAGGCCTGTGTATGGGCCGACTTGGCTTGGAATGCTTGGCGTGGGCTAGACCCGGGCCTCATTCAAAGCCCATCCTTTAATTGGTCCAGGCTCAGGCTGTTAAGAGCCCATCAACACGGCCCGTTTAGGGTTTCAAGGGCATTTTTGTCATATTTCATGCATGATGGGTCACACCTAATGAACGGCCTGGATCTTGTGTAAAAGTGGAAGGCTGCATATCATCATGGGCTGTATTGGGCCGATTGTTTCATCCCGTCGCAGACCCATTTGGGCTTGGGCCCAATATTTACACTGAAGCGGGCTTGGATGAATACGATCTGGGCCAGTGAGGCCTATATCTAGGACGGGCCTATTTTAAAACATGGTCACAGATTGCAAACATGTTCAAAAGGGCTCCACTCACGTGTAGGACTTGTAAGTGCCCGAGTATCAAGTCTGCTAGAGTATCAAATCATTCCTCTTGGTTTTTTTACATAACACAACCTCATTAATATGGTATTTACATTCCAGTACCTAGTTAAATTATTTTTAATTAAGCTACCTCACTAATCAAGTTAATTATCATAATGGAACCTTCCATTAAATTTCACTAAATTCTATCAGATTAAGTGATCTTTTTTCAAATTTATTTATTTATTTATTGCTCGGTTTGATATGAAATCCTGCATTTTCACTACAAATTTTCAAAAAGAAAAAATCAAGATTTTGATAAAAGCTTTCTTTTCTTGCAAGAAATAAGATAATATATATTAACAAAACCAGCTCAAGAAGTCAGGATTTTAAGAAAAGAAAATTACTTCATGGGACTATTCTCTTGTCAATTTCACATACTACTAATTAAAATAAAAGGTGTATTTTTAAAACAAAAATCAAATAAAATCCAGTATTTTCACCATAAGTTAATTGGTGGGCATTTTTGTCATTTATTAAAAAACTTCACTTAATCTGACTAATTTTAGAAAGTAAAAAAACTAACGGAAGGTACCATTATGCAATTAACTTGATTAATGAGATAGCATAATGAAAAACTAATTCATTTAAACCAGAATGTAAATACCATATTAAAATGGGTGACTTTTTAGGTAGAATAGATGGATATTATCCAATGGCTAAAGTTCCACAAGCTTCTTGTAGACTGGACGTCTCCAACTACAAAGAAGTCCTTAGGAGTCGTTTGGCACCATGGATTGGAGGGGATTGGAGGGGGTTTCAAATCCCCTTGGTTGTTTGGCGCATAAAGTAACTAGGTGTTGCAAATCTAGGGGTTTCTAATCCCTTCTTTGAAGGGGTTTGCAATCCAAGATGAGAGCTTGGATTACACCTAAAATCATTTCAATAGTTGCAGGTGTGACATGTGTCATTGTACACTATCTTTTATTAGGCACATGGCCCACTATGATGATTAGCACCATCCAAACATTGTCTATATTAGTCAACGATTAAAAATCATTGGTTAGTCAGTTAGACATGATCTTGTGCTTGTGGCCCATTTGAGACTTGGAATTTCATCATTTCCGGACAAAGCATATATTTCAGCGGGCTTATCATAACCATTGTGTCAAAAATTACATATCTCACTAATTAGATATATTAAAATTGATTTAGTAATTAAATTGAAACCCTATAAATATACCATGCATAAGTATTTTTGAATTAAGGTTGATTCACCACACACCCAAACATGCCCTTAGTATTTAGCCAGGGAAGATCTCCACCTGTTCATTCAATGCATGCGATAAAGCATCGCGCATAATAAAGATTGGGAAAGGCTTTTATTACATAGAGGGAGAGAGGAATGCTTACCTACGCATCGGTTCTCACAAGAGAGAATGAGAACTTCTTCAGAGCTCATCTTTTGTGATATGAGCTTAAAATTTGGACTGCTCATGTATGCATTATCCCATGAAACCTCCACGGCCCAACTTTTACCCTTACCTAAAACTTTTGTAGGCTTTGTCAAAAGAGAGATAAATCAAGGGAGGAAACTGTTTCCCTTTTCCATGACCCACCAAAGCTTTGGATTAGGGTGAAAATTAGACTCTGATGGTTTAATGGGGTGCTGCATCACGTGGACAGTTCAGATTTCGAGCTCATAACATGGGAGATCAGTTTTGAAAAAGTTCTCACGAAAACGACACAAGCATTCCTGTATATATATATTTTGAAACACCATTAATGAATCGATGTACTGGATGGGCTAAAAACACAAAGACATCAGGAGGTCAATCTAAAACTCCTGGTGAACCATGACAAAAGGAAATAATTTTCTCTCTTAATTTATCATTTCTCTTTACTAGGGCCAACCAGAGTTTTAGATCCTGGTGAAAGTTGGGCAACGAGGATTTCACGAGGTACTATGTCACGTGAAGTATTCAAATTTTGTTCTCATATCAATTCAGATGAGTTATGAAAAAGTTGTGATGGTGGTTTGTATGACCTATCACTCCATCTCAAGACCAATTGGGTATGGGTTCACCATGGCAAATAAATTCTAACCATCGAGCACTCCTGACATCCAACCCTTCCAACAGGTTAGTCCCACCATGAGGTTCATGAAGTGTTAAAATCAGCCCTTTTTATGTGTCAAGTGAGCCACACCATAGAAAATAATGTATAGGCATTGAAAAATAGCAAAATGGTAGTTTGATTCACTCCATGAGCAAACAAAGATGAATTTTGTAGTAGTTGATCGTTGTGATAGGGATAACATACATGAAAAGTCGTAAGTTAGCCACTAGATGGACTATAACTTATAGCCAAGGGTTGTAATGGGGATAGCCCAAGATAGGTGGGGCCCACCGTGATGCTTGAGATAAATCCATCCCTTCCATCTGTTTTTCCTAATCATAGTAGTATATGGCCCAAAAATAAGGCAGATACAAAACTCAAGTGAGTTGTACGATAGGGAGAAGTGTGAGACCACCGTTGAAGTATCCCAAGGGTTTACCTTGATGTTTATATGTCATCCATGCTATTCATAAGGTCGTTCCTATTGGGATGAACTAATACCACAAAATTATCAGACCGATCTAAAACTTCTGTGGCCCCATGATAGTTTCAACGGCAAACTTTCAATTCTCACTCTTTCTTGTAATGCGACCCACTTGAGTTTTGGATCTTCCTCACCTTTTTCCCTTTGGCAAAATGAATGGAGTGGAATGAATTTCTCAAAAGTAACATGGTGGGCCCCACCTAAATTCCCATCACAAGAAATTCTTGTGAAAGGCTTCCATAGGCAATCCATATACCACATAGCCAATTAGTTGAAATATGGGGCCCACCATGTTTTTTTATAATATCTGGCCCACATAGAAAAGTTGTACCATCAAGAAAATGTGGTGCCTCAAAATCAGGTTTATCCAACTATTAAGTGGGGCCACCATAGAAAATAATGATCGACCATTTTTTACAAAAATCTCCCATTCACATGAGGTGAATCTAAGTATTTAATATTTCTATGGGCCCACTATAAATAAAAAATCAACAACCACCCAAAAATCTCTACATTCATGTGGACTGCATTTTAGTTTTTAATTTATTTTTTTTCCCATGGGATGGACCATAATAATTGTATAACATCTCACCCGTCCAACAAAGTCATTCCACTGTAAAAATGTAATACTCCAAAAATCAGGTTAATCCAACCATTAAATGTACCCTCATGGAGATTTTTACTGTGGTTCCTTGTTTTTTATGGTGTGGCCCACCTGGTAATTAAGTCGAATTGATGTTGGGGGTCTATCCCTTTCATTACGGATAGATGGGTTGAATGTTACAAGCATCAATGTAGCCCCACACCTAATTAGCTAGACGTCCAGAGAGAAGGTTAGAGCCATCATGTTACAAACACCAGGGTGGGCCCTACACAAGTCCTTGTAGACTAGTCTACTATGCAAGTGATTGACCTGCATTTGAAAAGTCATTCTACTTGCCTGCTCACACGCTTATGTCTCTCTAAGGCCATCATGTTGTGTGTATTCCGTCCCACCCGTTCATTAATTGGGCCCCACCATATGATCGGATGCTTCAAACACAAGGCCTATCAAATCATTAGGTAGGCCAGACCCTGAAAACAATAAACAACCAGCCAGAAACATTCAAATTCGCATAGTCATGTAGAGCGGGTCACAGACACTTTCATGTCCAAGATGAACCAAAGAAGGTCCAATCAGAGTGGGAAGTGATCCGGACCGTGAGAACCTTAAACCAGGCATATCTCACAAATTAAAATGAGTTATTCAACATGGCATATATGATTTTTGAGTAGGCTAAGTTACTTTAGCGACTCAACCCTGCTACGCAGGGTTGTGTACGCCGAATTTGTGAGATTCCATTAGATCTATGGTCAAAAATTCATTTTATTTTCATTTTTACTATTTAATGTAAGTTTTAGTTTGATTATAATTCTTCGTCCTTTGAGCTTTAAGAGTTGTGTACATGTAACGTTCGGCCCATCCAGAACAGTGTCCTGAGGCGTCCACGTAAGAACTGTCGTAGGACCGCTCGATTAAATCGCTCGTGTCAGGTATACCACCAACAAATTAACTCGGATTATCCCATTAATGCGAGCGAGTTTGATTATATTGGGACCGAGCGCGGGCCATAAAGCCGGTTTGTCTGATTGTACCTGGCAACTGCCTGTGCGGGCCGTGCAACGGCCAAGAAAAGGCGGAAAAATCTAAAATTTGGAGAGGACGTGGGCCTCCCTGGGCTTATGGTCCGTCACAGACTACGGACTCAGAGGATGCCTGAAAATAAAATATCTGCGCCGTCCAATCGGCACTCGCCAAGTGAGACTCGCCTCAGCCTTAGCCTAAAGTTTAAGATTTTAAATCAATGGCCCTTTATTTGAAATAGAGAAGTGAGGCATTTCAGCCGTCGGATCTCTTTTAAATTTTCATCGAAGGTCGAAAACATTTTTCTGCACCCGTCACAAAATTTGAACCTCGATCGTGTAATGGTGACCGTTGATTGCAAATCGACCCCTTGCGATAAAACCTCGCATCCGTTTGCTTTCAAACTTCGCACGACCCTTCATCGGGCCATGGGGCCATCAGGGCAACCCCAACAGCCAGAAATGGACCCCACAAGGTCATTTGAATATCGGACCCGTACAACAAAACTCCACATCTGTTTGCCTTCAAACTTTACACAGCCCTTCATCGGGCCATGGGGCACCTATCCTATAATTTTCATGGTCAGGGGGCCATCAGGGCTACCCCAATAGCAAAAATTGGATCCCATAAGGCCAATGAAGGGAGTTAACAGAACTTAAGGCCATTTAGCCCAAAATTTCAAGGTATAAGACCCTTTAACTCTCATTCTCACTCACTCCCACAGCAACTCCAACAGTAAAAGAGAGGAGAGAGTGAAGAGAGAAAAGAGAGAGGAAGGGGAGAGAGAGAGAGAGAGAGAGAGAGAGAGAGAGAGAGAGAAGGAAGAGAAAGGAGAGGAAGGGGCTTTAATTGAAGGTGGGGCCCAAGAGAGGTAAAGTCTGAAGGGAATTTTTCTCCTCATTGCTGGGTTCGATGAAATCGAACCAGTTTCGATATCATCGATAATTGTCGGATTTTTCACCGCTGGTCGCTGGACAGTTTTTGTCTTATTTCGATATCATCGAAGGACTTTCGATGATATCGAAGGCTGTCATCGAGAGACCATCGATGACATCTATAATTATCAGAATTTTCACCCCTGGTCGCTTGACAGTTTTGGTCCTGTTTCGATATCATCGAAGGACCGTCGATGATATCGAAGGCTATCATCGAGAGACCTTCAATATCATCGAAGAGTTACGCAAATGCGATTGCGGAAATACAGATTCTACGGATTTTGTTTCCTATTTGGATTCTACCTCTTTCTATTCCTATATAAAGGGGCGTATGAGGGATTGGGGTGTATTCCAGGGTATTCTAAGGTTTTCTAGGAGGGCTTGGGGCTATCAAAGGTGTGTGTATATGTGTGTGTGTGTGTGTGTGTGAGAGAGAGAGAGAGAGAGAGAGAGGAAGCTTGTGGAAGGGAGGCTATGCTCGTAGAGGTGATCTACCATATCTCAGCGCTTCCACGTCCTTGTAATCGGTGAGATCTCTCCGTTTTCTGTATTTCTCTTATTGTTTTTCTACTCTTGCATGAGTGAAGAAGGTTTGATCCAAGCGGTGTGTGCTTGTGATCAGTTGTAACGTTCTGCTTTATAGTGGATTGTTGATCTGGACGAGGTTCTGTGGTTTTTACTTCTTTGAGGGTTTTTCACGTAAAATTCTCTGATGTCGTGTGGTTTATGTTTTGATTGTTTTTCATTGCTTTATTATTCCATAATTCTGGTTTGTTTCGGGAGGCTAGATCCTAAGGTTTTGTGCAAGGCCCCTAACAGAGCCTTGCAGCTCCCCCATTTTTCTTCAAGGAAATCCTTCATCCACAACTACAAGAACAATTCTCAACTAATTGGGGAGGTAACCACTCTTCTTCTTTAGAAACTTATTGTGTTAAGTTAAGCCTTGCATGTATCCTAACATGCAAATGCATTTAACTCAGGACCTCAGCAAACCGACCCGCGAATTCGGCAACCCTAGGACGATTCCGCAAGCTCTCAGCGATCCATAGGTGCAGACCATTATCCTTAGGTGGCCAAGTACCAATTTTAGGATAAATTTAATGATGGTAGATGTTAGAGTAATGTGCATGAGTAATTTAGAGAAAATCTAGCTAGGAACCTACATGATAGGTTTACCCAACATGTATGCAATGATAAATTGTTGTTTGATTGGTCTTGAATATGTTTGGGCATGAAGTTGGTGCTGCATGTTCATTTTCACATTTGATTTTTGCATGTTCTTCCCTGTAGTATGTATAATTGCATTTTTTTCCTACTGTATTTCTCTACACTATGGATGATGTGGTCTTTGGTCTCTTAGGTAATCTGGCACCACATGCACACACGTTTAACTTATGCTGTTAAGAGTAGTTGCATTCATTTTAACATCCTGAAATTTTATACTCAATGTATTGTACGCATGATTCCATCTATACTAGAAGATGAACTCTTAATTGCTTAGAAGTGTTATTGAATATAACTCATTTTCTAGGTTGGTCAGAGAACTGAGATTTGTGAAGGTGGTTACGTTGGTTGGACCGTCCTTGACTAAACCGACTGAATTCGGCGGACACGAATAAGCGACAATAGTGGGACTACATGGGTTGCTTGCACTCGATATCGTGCGTTACGTCCTTGCCTGGATTTGGACAGTCTAGTCTACCGACTGACCAACCGTGTTTGTTAACCATGTTTGCTCACGCCTGTTTAGAACCTGAAACACCCATCGCCCACTGACATCCACTGACAACTACTAGAAATTGATCCATAGTCTCGTGAGATGGGCATAGTAGAATGAGACACTATATTCAAGTTGTCGGCCTACGCTGGGGTGACGAGCCTCCCTGTAGTAACCGCGAGCGATCCTGTTTCCTAACACTCCCCACGTGCTTGCAATCGGGAGTGGGGACCCCGATGGGATCAAAGATCGCGGGGTCTTGGCCTCGCACGTTGATGGGTCCTGACCTCGTAAATGGATGAGGGCATTAATATCATCGGGGTGTATCAATTTCTCAATCTGCTAGACGAACGGAATTAATTAAAAACTCGACAAACATGTTCACAATCGCATTGCATTAGTTAGTTTGGCGACTCGGCAGTTGAGGTCGCAGTGAAGAAATGTTGGTCATGCACGATCGTTAGACGAAGTCGCTCGAGAGAGTATTGTTGTGAGGTCATGCATCATACCATAATTCATGCACATGCATTAATAAGATTAGTTAGAGATGTATGAATGTACGTTTTTCATTAAATTCATTATAGAATTGATATTTAATGTAACTTATGGCTAATATCACTCACTGAGTTGATCACTCACTCCCACTCTAAGACGGTGTTTTAAAACACCAACCAGACTCTTCAGTACCTGCAGGTGATGCAGAGCTCAACGAGCCGAGTGGAGTGAGCATAAACGAGGAAGAGAAGCTTTCCTACTTCTAACTTATGGGCAGGTCACCGTAGACGCAGCGGATTGGCTTGGGGCTATTGAGTAGGGGACTCAACACTATTCTTTTGGACATTTCTCATATGTATTTTGTTAGGAGACGCCTCATGCGGCCCGTTTGATATCTTTTTGTAGACTCGTATATCTTAGTTGTCCTCATTACAGTAGTTTAGTTGTGGTTGTGGTTTACGTTCCGGTCGATTCCATTTCTGCTCATTTAAATTGAATTATATACAAATCTCTAAAATTTGGTTATAAGTGACACCTGAGAACTTAGAGGTAGAGTGTTCATACGACCCCAAATCTCAAGGCGTTACAGTACAATATAAAAATTACATAGAAAAATTAGGAATTTTCCAACATGAAAAGTGTTGATAAAAATTAGAAGAATAACACGATTAAGCCAAAAATCATACTTACTATTTTTGTCAAAAATAATCAAGTCTTTTAGAAACTATGATAATCTATAAAAAGTAAAATTACTAAGTCAGGAATTTTAGAGAATTTCAATTAGAGTTATTTAAATATTATTATTTATAGTAAGTCACGGATTTTAGTGAATTTCCGTTAGGGCCGTTTGATTTTCCAAATGCTGTTCAAATGCCTTGTAAATAGTCAATTATTACAATTTCACCAGTTTGAAATTATGATGTAATTCTTGCTTCGAAAAACGTTTCAAAATGATTGACATTAATTTGTGGGCCCCATCGTCATGTATACAACATATCCGCATCGTCCATCCATTTCACCAAAACATTTCAACACATGAGCCTATGAATGAGGCAAATCTATCATTCAAGTGGCCACACCAAAGTAAACAGTGGGACTAAGAAGTTTTTAACGATGAATGTTCAATTCCATTTTTACTATGGTGTGGTCCACTTGAACTTTGAATCCACCTCATTTTTTGGCTTGTGCCCTAAGGGTCTGTTTGGGCGGTGGGATTAGAAGGGATTAGGTGGGATGGGATTCATCTGGTCGTGTGCCAATTCCACTCCATGTTTGGGAAGAAAGGAAAAGCTTAGAATTACATAAAATGGAATTGCATTGGTCCTGTGCCAATTTCACTCAATGTTTAGCAAGTTGTGTAGGTCCTACCATGATGTGTGGGCTATATCCACACCGTCCACCCATTTATCGAGATTATTTTAGAGCATGTGCCAAAAAATCAGGTAAATCTAAAGCTCAAGTGGACCCCACCATAGAAAGCAATGGGGATTGAATACTTACCGTTGAAAACTTCTTTGAGGCCACATAAGTTTTGGATCTACCTCATTTTAGGCCCATACCATAAAATGAGGTCACAAAACAAATTAACAGTTTAGATATAACACGTGTGTTATTCTCAATAATTTGAAATGATAGTGGGTATATCCATTCAATGTACCATGGTATTATCAACCAAGCATGACATTAATTTTATCCAATGGCAACAGGGAACGATCCCTGTCATAGGTAATAATTATGTTTTTTGAATCCTATCCCACCTAATCCCTTCTAATCCCCCTGCCCAAACAGACCCTAAAATCATTAGGCATGATGGATAAACAGTGTGAATAATCTACATACATGGCCGTGAGCCTCACGTATGTTTGGCAGCATCCTTGGCTGTAGCGTTAGAAAAAATAAGAGTCAAATCAACCATTGGAACTGTGCAGTAATTAGACTGGAAAATAATTATTACTTATTTCCTGTGCATTTACCTTTACTCTAAAAAAAAAAATCAAACTACCTTAGGAGTTGGAATAGTTATCCACCCGAGGAAGATGGTGATCTACCTCGCCAAGTCAATCCCTGTGTCAAAAATGAATGATTGTGGCCCACCGTTCTAGCCAGGTTGGATGCCCTACAAAGACCATGGTGGCCCTCGCATGCCATCCTTTGACACGTAGAGGAACCGCCTCATCAATATATATATATATAGATGAACCACGGTCAAAGAATTGCATTGGACTGGCAATCCTAACCATCTATTCATTAGATGCTTGCCTAGTAAGTGGGTATGAACAAGGTGGGCCACTAGATAGGTGGGTCACCATGTATTACGCATGACCCCTATATCACCCTGATCAGACAACCAACAACATTTAAGAGCAGAATCTTCCAATCCAACGGTCTTTATTAGTCGTTGGTGGGGCCAGCTTAGCCCCCAAAAACACACACACCATACCGAGGTAAGAAAAAATCCAATTCCATCACTGTGTTAGTCTAGAATACTGGCCAGCATTTTCAAACGCTGCGTAGGAAATGAAGACTTCTTCTAAAAAGTAGATTCTATTCCATCTTGACCGTTGAAAATCTTGATAGAAATTTTTAAGACATCAAAGTCTTTCTGAGACGTTGGTTCTTTCCAATCTTGACCTTTTGAAAATCTTTATCATAGGAATTTTCAGCAGACACGAAACCGAAAACGTCCATGTTAAGGAATTTCACACAAGTACTGTAGGGAGCGCGTACAACACAACTCTCTGTGGGCCCATCATGATGAATGTCTAACATCCATTCCGTTCATTTGTGCCAGATCATTTTATTACGTGAACCCAAAAAATCAGGCTGATAAAATATTGAACTGGACCACACCACAGGAAAATGTGTGGATAAGGACACGCTGAAACCTGTTTTGGGCCCACCGAAGTTTTGAATTGGGTGGGAGTTTTTTTTTTTCCCTTCATCCTGGTGGGACTCGTCTTATGGACGGATTGGATTGAATATAAACACAATGGTGGGCCACAGGAAGGTTTCAATGGTGGTTGATCGGTCCTCAACTGTTCCTGTGGTGTGGTTCACCACTTGCTTGAGCATTTGTATCAGCCTGATTTCTGGGATCACTCCCTAATATGATCGACGGCGTGGATGTCACACAAACATCACGGTGGACCCCACATAAGACTTTTTTTCTGCAAATTGTTGTCGGAAATTCTCTTCCAAAATCAACTTAGTTGGGTGGGCTCGGGCCACTTGTCGGGCTTTTAGTTAGTCCGGCCCAATAGTTTTGGTATCCACGGGTCTCTGAGGCTTAGCCCACTGAAAGTGGTGCACCCCCTCAAACTCCTAGATGGGCCGGACTTACTGAGCCTGAGCCCGGTCCTATTAATGAAAAAGCTTAAATTTTAGGACCAAGCCGAGCCCTGGAACCTATAATTCCAGCCCAAGCCCGACCCATTTGACAATCCTAACCCAGTGAGAATTGTCCAAAAGGGCGCTGGCGAGACCCGAGAGAGGGTCAGAGCACTTTAAAAAAAAAAAAAACCTTTGATGCTCTGGAAGAGTGTGATGGATGATGTGCGGGCACTTAGAAACTACTTAGAAATTGCATACCTTCTAAATAATTAATTCAGATAAACCATTCTTAGGTAAATTGGTGGACATTTATTGGACGGTTAAAATTGAAAGAATATCAAATGGTCTTATTTCTACAAACAAGTGGTCTCCAAACAGAGGTCAGATTTGTTCAACGAATCTGACTTTTAGACGGAAACTTTCACATTTTAGCTGGTTCAGTTTGAGTTTTATATGTGCCACGTGTACACTTTCTTGCGCCTGTGTATCAAGTGTCAGCCACAGTGAGAGTATCACATAACTCCACTTATTAATTTTGTCATTATTTTTAACTTTTCTTCCGTTTTTCATGCATGCCTGAAACGAAGAACACTGACCCCACGTGCACCGTCCACACGTATCTCATACACAGGCATTTGAACCGTGTATCAGGTGTGGGCCCAGTAATGGCGAAGTATTTTTAGCCCTACCATTGTTTTGCACACGTGTGAGCTACCTGATTTTCATCCGGCCTGAATTTTTTGCCATATCATCTACAGATTGTATCCCACCTGTTAGACGGCTCGGATGTCCTGAAAACGTGCAACGTTTACGTTTGTACGGGGCCATGGACGAGAGCGCCTGTCCATTCTAAAAACGCGGACTTATTTGATACTCTGGCAGCATACGAAGGTTGATGCTCAGGCACTCTGAAACGGTGCATATGGTTTACATCAGCTCAAATTAAACCAATTAACTTGTGTAAAATACTGTCTCTAATCAAAATTACAGAGCGCAGATTGGTTAAACGATCTAAAACCTCGGATTCTTGGATAATTTTTTCGTTGAAATGAGACCATTGGATTTTCTCATTCTAAAAACGTCTACCAATCCGATAATCTGACAATTAAATAAACCTAAATTTTGGTTAGTAATTAATATAAACTAGAGCCCTTACTTTGTACGGTTTGATTTGAATCCATTGTATTTCTATGTGCGATTTCTTAGTAATTTCTAAGTACCTGCGTATCATCCATCATACTCTTACGGAGTATCAATTTTTTATATCCGTACAAAACTCGCAGTAGTTGGTATGACGTATGAACCGTCGATGTGTGTCGACGGCGTATGCTTTCGAATGTGAGAATTAAGAGGGCCGGAAGCATTTAGGCTATATACGTAACGTGATCTGGACCGTTGAATCGATAGGCCTTACTACAAGTGGCATTTTTCATTCCCAGACGTTGATTTGTTCTTTCCTAACCATCAATTCATAGATAGTATAATTCAAATATGATAGATTTCACTTACTTGCACTTTTACGGTTGGGCCCACCACGTCAACGGTTTGGATCACCGAATTATGGTCCCTGCTTGTAACTACAGGGGTATATATATCCTAGTGCATGGGGACCTTGGTAACTTCTTAAGAGTGAAAACGCATACTTGGTTATTTCGTGTGAACAACTGAGAAATCAAACGCCGCGTGCTCTGAAACTGAGGATTATATGATACACTGACCCGCAGCTTCGTATGGTTTACACGTGTTTCAAAATATGATAAGTGGGGCCATCAACATATAATCGGCACCATTAATACGTTTTTTTCTGGTAAGCTTCCTTCATTGGAATTATTAGTATCTTGCTCTGTGGCCAATGCATAAACGGCTGAGAAGAGAGTTAGAACAACAGTTTGAGCAGCCCCAGATGTCAGTGTTGTACCCTATTTTGGGCAATTCTGGAAAAAGGAAATAACGAAATAGGAGGTAGATAAAAAGATTTTCAACATACTTGCAACGCTATTTGTAGAATTATAACTAACGTAAATTCAATTTTATATGTCATTGAATGGTTCCAAAACTTTAATGAGTGAAAAGAGAAACATGGTTGAGCAATTCAAGATACAGAACGTAACGAGAAATGAAAGTAATTTTAGCCGACAAAAGAGGAACAATCACAAAAAGAAAATATAACAAAAAAATGATATAGAAAAAGGTTTTTCGACTACTATAATGATTGTAGTAATGGAAGAAGCATCCAGAAGAATAAACTATATGGCAGAGCTCTATAAATAATAAGGAAAATCGCAAATTAACAATACTATCATTTTATTTTATCTCAGCTTATCTCAAAAATAGCGATAATCAAGTTGAGGTAATTCTTAACTATATTATTTAGTTGTAATCCAAATTTATTGTATTTATCCTTTATCCAATATCACGGTTTTTTCAAGAGACATTTTTGCCGTCATTCTAAGTGATTGATTATGAATTTTTCATTTTGTTTGATTTGCATTGGTAAATTGAAAGTCATTTCTTATGAAAGGCAAAAGGTAACCCATTTTCCGAGGAAGAAATCCTACCCTCTGATTATTGTCTTATCGTTATAAAATTCTGCAAGTGTCTAATTAAGTGACCGATCTTATCAGAATCTTCTCATATACATTTGTATTGAACGTAATTGCTTATTTCAGTGCTTGGGGTCAAAGTTGATTAGTTTGGATCAAGCCACTATATATATTGATTCTGGCATGCCCACATACACTACATATAACATGAAACAAATCGAGCGCCAATAATTTTGGCACACTTAGTGGGACCCAAAAACTACTCGATTGTCATCAATATTTATTTTTAATAGTGGATTGTCGAATTTTCAAACACATGTCAAAATTATTAACTTGAAGTGTTTGTAGATTGTTTTACTTGCGATAATCATAAATTACGTATATTAAACCTAAATCTAGTTGAACATGGATTACCCATGAAAGAAGGTTAATGACCACATAAACAGCCGCCCAGGTGGATGACGACTAAAGTGACGCAAAAGATAAAGGAAAAAATTGAGCAGTTTTTAAAGCATGTTTCATTAAACTGTAACGCCCCGGAAAATCGGGGGTCGTGCATAGACTCGACTCCCGAGTTCCCGAGTGTCACCTATCATGCATTTATGGTTTTTTTTTTTTTTTTTTAAATCAATTTTAACTGCACAATTTGGAATTACCTGAAGCATGAAGCACAATCGCACTTGTCTACTAAAATGAAGGATATCCCACATATATACAGGTTCAAAAATAATAAAGGGTCGCCCCAGGCGTTGTCCAACAGAACAACAAAAGATAGTTAGGTCCAAAAAGAATAAAACTGAGCCCGCGGATCAGCAAAACCAAATCCAGTCTGATCTAGCCGATAGTGAGCCGCCCATCAGCTGCAAGTAGGAGAGTCCGTCCTCCTCGTCCAAGCTCGCCTTGCCAGGTTCCTCATGCCCTGGGTCACCTGCATCTATGAATGAGTCTGGTTGGTGTTTTAAAACACCGTCCCAGAGTGGGAGTGAGTGATCAACTCAGTGTGAACCATTGGTCTCAAGTTACAACATGCATCAATTGTAATATGGACTTAATGAAAAGCAGACAATCATCAACACCTAATAACTCTTATTTAAATGCGCATGCAATGCGATGATATGATGCATGCCCTTGCCACGACACTCCCTCGAGCGACTCCATCTAACGATCGCATATGGCAACACTCCCTCAGAGCGACCTCGACTGCCGAGTCGCCACCCTAACTAATGCGTGCAATGCAATCGTGTTAGCCGAGTTATTAGTTAAGTCCATTCATCCAGCAGGTTGGGGATTCTGATTCACCCTACGTATCAATGCACTGAGCTAGTTGCGAGGCCAAGGCCCCATCAATGCGTGAGGCCGAGTCCCCACGGTCCGTGATCCCGTCGGGTTCCTCATCCCCGACTCCAAGCACATGAGGAGTGCCGAAAGGAAGGGATCGCTCGCGGTCACTACGGGGAGGCGCGGTACCCCAGCGTAGGCCGACAGCTCGGACACAGTGTCCCATTCCACCATGCCCGGCTCACGAGGCTGTGGACCAGTTTCAGGTGGATTATTGATGGGCTACAATGGTTGCAGGGTGGTTCAGATTCCATACATATGTGAGCACACAGGGTTAACAAACAGTGTTGATCAGTTAGTAGGCTAGACCGCATGAGTCAGGCGAGCGTGAGACGAGTGACCTCGGGCACAAGGGTCCCACGTAGTCGAACTACGGCCGCCCGAGCATACCCGCCCAAAACCCACGGTCTAGCCTCGAGGCGGTCCTACCAATGGAGCCACCTTCGCTCTCCTCATGTTTCCTGACCAACCCAAGGGTACGAATAGCAATCCCTAGCATGTCGTCTACCAATGCATCATCTAGCATATACAATCTTCATGTTCTCATGCTTCTCAACATACAATTCCGATTCTCATACCAAGCAAGGCCAACAATATCATAATACAAGTGCAAGTGAGGTGTATGTGTGTGTGGGAGGAAGTTAAGCACTTCCACCATTGCAAGATATCATATGCACATGATCATCATACATTCTATGAAGCAACAATGTAGGGAAACAATCAACAAGGCATGAGCACCTAATCATCCGAATACCCAATCATGTGAAAGGTAATAACAACACCAAATGAGGATCAACATGCATTCCATACGAATTTCAACAATCATGCAATTCCTAGGGTTTCTCTAGTTTCTCCAATCATAACATCCAAACAATCAAAATCATCAAACCCATAGTAAAATTGGTGCTAGGCCACCTAAGAACAATAGTCCGCACCTATGGATCATTGGCGACACGAAAGACGTCCTAGGAAAGGGGCTTTTGGGACGATCGGCCGGAATCCCTAAACCAACCCTTGCATGTTAGTTTCTCCAAGACAATCCCACCACAATACATGGATTTCAAGAAGAAAAAGGGAGAGAAAATTACCTAGATGGCCCACGAACGAATTTGGGGTTGCGGCGGAGGGTTTTCTCCTTTGGAAAGGGAGACGGTGTTGAAGAATCGATTCTCTTAGGCCCCAACTCGATTTAGGGTCCACCACACTTCCTTGCCTACCCTTTCTTCTTACTTCACTCTCCTTGGTTGTTGGAGGATGGTGGAAGTTGCTAGGGAGAGAGATGGGAGGTTGGAGTTTTGGAGGGGATCAAAGAGAGCTTGGTTGTTGGAGATTTGGAAGGAGATTAAGGAGAAGGGGAATGGGTTGTTGGGAGGTGAAGGGAGAGATAGGAGGGAGAGAGGGTTTGGTTGAGAGAGTGAATGAAATTGTGAAAGGGGGTTAGGGCTTATTTCCCTAGAGTTGGGTCTCTTGGCCCCATGTTTCCTAATCTTCCCAAATTAGACTTATAGGACCCCTATTAAGTGTTGAGGTGGCCCTAGTGCCTCATTGGCCACCAAATTCGGCGTGTAGTTGTCTCCTAACCCTACTAGGGTCCATGCAAAAATTGAGGACGAACGGATGAACGGTTATATGATCTGGAAGGGCGCCACCGACCTTTAAGTGGCCCTGTGGGACCCATTTCGGTGATTGGAATAGTTCTGGGGGTCTTCTGGCCATCAAACTTATAGGTTAAGTGATCCATGGCCCGATGAAGGGCCGTGCAAAATTTGGGAGCGATCGAATATAGGGTTTGATCGCACGGGTCCGATTTGCGATCGACGGTCATCGTGCCACGATCGGGCCCCAGATTTGGTGGACGGGCGTTGAAAAATATATCAAACCATTACCGTAAATTGGAAAGAAATCCGATGGTTGGAAAGTCTCACATTTCAATTTCCTTGATCAGTGCCAGATTTCAATTCTGGCACTGGTGGGGTGCATGGGGCCCCTGCCAGATCCCACTTCTGGGCGTCTGCCGGAGTTGCGGTCCGCGATGGCATTCAAGCCCAGTGAGACCAACGGCCACACCAAGTTTTAGAATTTTCCGACCATCCTCGGTCATTGTGCGTCCAACACAAGCGGTCTATGATGTGTAAACAGCCATCTGACTTGGTGGCCCACACTAAGCCCTATTATGGCCAGTCAGACCTATTAAATTGGGATAATCTTGGATTAATTAACTCGTGTATAAGCTAACGTTGAGTGCTAATGATCAGTACGTGATAGTATAAGTTAATAAAAAAAAATCAAAGATTTTTGGAAATCCAAAACAGTGAAAATCCGGGATGTTACATAAACTCATCAAATATGTCAAATGAAATTTGAATATAATGCATATTATCAAGAAAAACAGTAAGCTCAGAGTGTGCATTGACTTTCAAAATTTAAATCGTGTCACACCAAAGTATTTATATCCCATGCCTATGGTCGATTAGCTGATCGCTTGAGCTGTTGGACATCAAATGGTATCATTTATGGATGATCATTCAAGATATAATCAAATAAGCATTGCAGTGGAAGACATCTCAAATAAAACCTTCAGATGTTATGGTCATTTAGGTATGTTTTATTATGTCATAATGTCATTTGAGCTTAAAAGTGCAGGTACTACTTATCAAAGAGAATGCTATTTTCAATTATATAATTGAATGATTCATGAAAATCTATATCAATGGCGTGGTGGTAAAATTAAGCAATTTAGCCAAATATTTTAACCACTTATGAAAGTCATTGAAATGATGAGGATTCATAAATTAAGGATGAACCCTTTTTAATGTGCTTTTCATATATCGACTGGAAAATTTCTGAGATTCATGGTACATCGAAGAGAAATTGAAATCAATCAGCATAAGACGCGAGCAATAATAGAAATTTGACTATTGAGAAACAAAACCGAGTTATAAAGGTTTCTTCTCAATGTTATCATTATGCGACAATTAATTTTTATCTATTCTGTAAAAACTAATGTGTTTTATCGTTTATTGAAACTTAAACAAGGAGATGAGTTCAGATGGGAGGCAGGGCATCAGTTGTCTTTTAACAACATTAAGGATTATTTGGCCATACCACCAATGTTGATGTAACCAGTAAAGGGTCGATCACTCAAGTTGTATATTGCGGTTTTATAAAATTAGTTGGAGCTTTGTTAGCACAGGATGATGATGATCGAGATTTATGTTGAAATCAGTTGAAATAGACAAATCCATATTAAAAGAAAAATCGTGTATTCTTGTTCATCAACTTCATCTTATAAAAAGAGGTTTCCATAATTTAGATAGTTTAATTTGAGTAAATGCATTCCACGTGTACAATTCTTCGGTGCCTATATATGAATTATCATACGTTGGCAGAGTATAACATAACTCCACCTTGAAACGTGAACACTATTCGTAATACGAAATCGAGATAATGCACTGGAAAAACATCTCCTAATGGGATACGACCCGTTCCAATGCCCACCCCTATGAAAGAAGATGTTAGAAAGTATACGCAACTCGGATTCACGTGAGTAAAGATTAAGAGGTGATTCTTGTATATGCATGAAAGATCATAAACAATTTACCCATTAGGTGGGTCATTCCAGTATGAAAAAATTTCTTATTGAGTTGAATAAAAGTATGGCCCTCACACATAGCATAAATCGACAAATCAACATTAAAAGGAAAACTGTGTGTTCTTTCTCATCAAATTCATCTTGAAATTTGTGTTGTAGAGCCATAAAAGTGGAATACGCACTGCTAGTCTTGTCCGAAAGGGTGAAATGATGTTAATTCTTCGAAGCAAAGCCCGGATAAGCAGGCTCATCAAAAGGCAAAAGATGAGTGAAGGCATATAGGCCCATGATTGTTGGACTCATGTAGTTACATGCAAAATTGAATGTATTGGTTGACCGACTCCAAAATGTTAAAACTACTACAAGGAAGAAGGTATTAGCTGGATATTAGTGCAAGGAAAGTTTGGTATATTTCATAGATTCCAACCTGCTTCCATGTGACATCATGTTGTGCTTCAACATGAGTAAACCATTCTGTCTACCATTCTTAAATTTCTGCCACGATCTCGGAGACTTAAAAGCATAAAAAGGGTTCGAGAAATGATCGGATTGCACAAGTAGAACTTCAGGGCACTTTAGAAAACATGGTTTGATTTCACGAAGTTGTTTGTGAGTAACCGCATGGTGAAAGGCTGGACCAAGTGTAAAAAATGTCTTGATCGATTTGATGGGAGTATTGAAAAGAATGTCATTTGACCACTCCTGAGGAAAGATCATCCAGATATTTGAAGAACGATTCTAAGTGGAAGGATGGAACGGAAGAGAATGAAGATGCAACCATGATAATCGAGAGGAAGAAAACTGTAAAGGATGTTTCGAAACAAGAGAGAAAAAGAAGAGGGTGAAGGAAGGTAAACATCGACATAAAGTTGTATTTATGTATCTGCCACAATATGTGCGTATCAATGAAAGGGTAATCATGACTCTCCATACAACACGATTTTATGCGACAGTCACATGAACAACCTAGAGAAAAAAAGGTAAAAAAAAATATCTTTTAATAGAACCTCGGTCAAACAGAATTTATGGGGAGACAACGCATAGGTCAATGACTGATTGCATTAATTGTATTGAGCAACGAAACAATGTCGCTTTCACATTTTCCCTAAAGGTGAAGTGACGTGGAGGACAATGTTGTACCCTATCTCTGGTCATTCTGGAAAAAGCCATTAAGAGCGTGACATGTGGCATTGCATTAGAAATAAGATGTGAATGAAAAGATCTTTAAGATACTTGAAGTGTTTTTTGTGGAATCATATCTGACGTAAAGCCAATTTTACACGTCATTAGATGGTTAACGAAATAATGCAGCCAAGTTATCCAAAAGTTTATCCGGTAAAGAGAAAAACGTGGTTGAGCACTTCAAGATACAGAAGGTGATCGAGAAATGGAACAAAACTTAGTGACATATGAGGAACAATCACAAAAGGAAAACATAACAAAAAGAAAGATATCGATAAAGACTTTTCGACTAATATAACCACTATAATAATGGAATAAGCATATAAAAGAATAAGCTAAATGGTAGAACCCTATAAATAGTAAGGAAAAAACCAAATTAACAATAATATACAAATCTAATACACAAACAAACTAAATATATCAATTTACTTTACCTCAGCTTATTCTACGAGTAGCAGTAATTTTTATCTCTAATATTTAGTTTTAATCCAAATCTATGCTCGTGCGTTGGATTTATCTTTTATCCAATATCAAATAGTTCTTTTAAGAGATGCATTCTTGAATCTCTCTTAATCGCTGATTATGAGTTTTTACTTTTGTTTGATTTATACTGATATACTAAAGCCCTTTCTTTATAACAACAAAAAAATAATATATCTTAAAAGGAAGAACCCCACTCTCTGATTACTGCCTAATCGTTATAAAATTCTTCAATTATTGCCTGATCATTGTAAAATTCTACGACTGGCTAAGTAAGCGACCAATCTTCTCATAATATGATCATATATGATCGTATTAGACATATCTGTTTATTTCGACGCTTGAGTTCAAAGTTAAACGATTTGGATCCCGCAGCTATATCGATTCGAACACACCCAAACACACTACACGTGATACCGAACAAACGTTACGTCAACTAGAGGTGTACATGAACCGAGCTAGGTCGGTTAGCTCACTCGACTCGACTCGAAAAAGCTGGATTCGACTCGGTTCGAAGTTAAGTTCGAGCCGAGTCGAGCTGGTTTTTCGAGCTCGAAAATGTGTTCGAGCCGAGTTTGAGCTGGCCCCAGCTCGACTCGACTCGGATTAAACCCAGCTCGAATCGAACTAGTTCAGTAACTCAGTTACTTTGATATGGTTGTTGCTCACCAAGTGTTTGATGAAATGACTCAACAAAGTGTGGCCGGTGGCAATAAAGCTATATATATAAAACAAATACCATTTTTTTCTTGATTCTTATGTTGCTTAAAAGGTGTTTGATAAAATACCTGAAAAACCTTTGCTGCTATTTTACATACGGTAGGATTTTGAAGGTGCAGTCCAGGTGTTTATGAAAATGCTGCAATGACGAACTCAACTCGATCTCGACTCGAACTCGGTTCGAACTGGCCAGAGCTGCTGACCGAACCGAGCTGAGCTAGCCAGTCAGGCTCAAGGATCGAGCCGAGCTGAGTTCGAGCTGAGGCTAGCTAGTGGCTAAGCCGAGTCAAGCTGAGGCCAACTCGACTGGATTCAACTCGATGTACACCCCTAGCGTCAACAGACCAGTACTCATCAGCTACCCCAAATGTCAAAGCTAGGAACGTGTGTATAATGCAGAAAAATCGATAACTCACGTATTATAAGTTTGGAAACAGAGAAAAAACTTGGTTGCTCTTGTAGTGTGTGATGGAGGATACACAAGCACTTAAAATTTATTTCAAATCACTTATGGAGATTTCAAGTAAATTAAATTGAACCATTGAAATAATGGGCTCTCATTTAAGGTGTACTATAAACAGAAGTTATGATTATTTGGTTATCCAACCATTGGATTTGTTGAGATTTGTTGGACTGTAATATCCAAGGGTCACATTTCTACAAATAAGTGTCCACAGATCATGGGTTGAAATTGGTCAATCAAATTAATTTTGGAACAATAATTTATAAAAGGTGGTTTCCACAATTTAAATGGTTTAAATTGAGTAAAAACATTCCATGTTTCCACGTATACAATTTTTCGATGCTTGTATATGAAATATCATACATTGGCATAGTACCACGGAAGTCGACCTTGAAACATGAACACCATTCGTGATACAAAATCAAACTCATCCAACGGAAAAACGTCTCCTTCTGGGGGACGTGGATTTCCCGCGAAGGAACCCGGATGGGGCCTACTGTGATGTTTGTGAGAAATTTAACCGATCCATCTGTTTTTTTAGTTCAATTCAGGACATGAAGCCTAAAATAAACCGTTTCCAGAGCTCAAGTGGGCCGAAAACATCCACAATTGAAATATTGGTGGGTCACAAAAGTTTTGAATCATGCTAATATTTGTGATTTCAGTTCATCCCATTAGAAATGAAGTTATTAACGGTATGGATGGCTTGTAAATATCATGGTCGAACCAGGTAAATTTTAACGGTAGAAATTTCCCTAACCATATTTTCCTTTAGTATCGCCCACTTGATCTTTAAATATGGTTCATTTTTGGCATCATGTCCTGAAAGCAACTTAAAAAACGGATGGAAGGGGAGGATTTCTAACAAACATCACACTGGCCCCACCTGGTTCCCATCGCAGGAACTTCCTGCGAAAGCGTTTCGCAGGAAATCCGCGTCCCCTTACGGGACAGGACTCATTCCAACGCCAACCCGTAAGAAAGAAGATGTGACACGTAACGTGGAATTCAAATTCGCGTGAGTAAAGATTGAAAGGTGATTCGCGCACAAGCATGAAAGATCAGGGACAGTTTAAGTATTAGGTGGGCCATTCCAGTATTAAGAAAGTCCCTAAGTCTAATAAAAGTATGGCCCACCTAGTAAGTGGACCATCCTAACCTATTTAGACAGTCATCCGATACCCCACACTTATACAACCAGTTTTACGTAGCTCAAAACACATAAGCGAAGCTCATGGGGCCCACCGTATTGTATATATAATTCAGATCCATCTGATACATGGTTGGGATCTCTTACACGTGTAACCGATTAAAGCTCATGGGGCCATTCCATTATTAAAGCGTTTC
Organism: Magnolia officinalis; assembly: GCA_021015155.1. NCBI lineage: Eukaryota > Viridiplantae > Streptophyta > Magnoliopsida > Magnoliales > Magnoliaceae > Magnolia > Magnolia officinalis. The sequence continues at coordinate 60,637,383 of JAJHSJ010000015.1, forward strand.
ATGCGCGAATCCCTCCTGCAATTCTCGAAAATCCCGGTACAAGAAACGGGCATTAGTCCAGTCAACCGAGGATTTTGTCCTCGGTTGACTTGTGTTTTCACGATCACAAAAGTCACGAAAGAGAAAAACAGCGGCCGAGTATGATAGGTGATAGGCAGCTAACAGTCACGGAAGAGAAAAACTGGAATTCCATTAGGTGCGGCCCCGGCCACACAAAACACAGTTCGGCCCTGAATGTGGGACCCACCTTGATGTATGTATTGTATATTTACTCCGTCCATTTGTTTTTCCAGATCAAATTAGAGCATGAACCCAAAAATGAAGTAGACTCATATCTAAGGTGGACCACACCATAGGAAAGAGTGGTGATTGAACATGAACCATTAAAAGCTTCAAAGGCCCAAGTTAATGCCCATCGTAACGTTTATTTGCAATCCAACATGTTGATAAGGTCACACAGATCCGGATGAAGGGAAAAACAGATACCATCTTGATTAAAACTTTTGTGGATCATAAGAAGTTTCTAATGGTCAATCAAAACAGTTTTCTGTGGTTTGGTCCACCTGAGATTTGGATCTACTTTATTTTTAGGTTCATGCACTTAAATAAGCTGTCAAAACGGTTGGACGGCATGGATATACAGTACATGCATAAATGAGGCCCCTACGGTCAGGGCTGCACCGAATTTTGTAAGGCCGGACCCGGAAAACGTGGCCGAGTACGACAGATGATACGCAGGCAACTTGTCTGGAAATTGTATACTTAGAATATAAGTAACTGGAATTAAAGGATCTAATTAATAGCCTAGGGTTAGATTTGCCATAGTTATCTTGACTATTGGATGGTTTACGTTTGGACACGTATCCAAAATTACAATGGTTGGCATTATTTCCGAAGAGAGCGTCCCAAGATCGAAGGTTAGACTTTTCGGCCAATATGATTTGATAGGGTTGGACCCGGATTCCACGGTGACCCTCCAGTAGCAAGGTCTTTACTGCCGGTAACGACTAGATAATGGATAGTGTTATGTGCGCCCCACCACTCTGCATGTGTTTTATACAAGCCGTTCATCCATTTTGCCAGCTCATTTTAGGGCATGGCCCAAAAACGAGGCAGATCAAAATCTTAGATGGACCCACTAGTGGAAACGGTGGTGATTGAACGTCCATTGTAAAAATAACATTGGGAGCCATATTAAGGTTTTTGTGACTTAATCAGATTGACCTGGTAGATAAAATACTTACATCAATGTGGGACCCACATAGCACCGTCCAGCAGCTATCTCGCTGTTTTTCCTTAAGATGTGTAACTCAATTAAGAGGTTGGATGGCAAATACACATTACGTTAGGGTTGTAAGAGATTTATAATAGTGGGCGTCTAATCACCACTATATCCTGGGGTGTGGTTCACTTGGATTTGGACTTAACTTATTTTTGGGCTCATGCATAAAAATGAGATGACAAAAATGAATGAACGGCTCGTATAAGGTACATACATTGTGGTGACTCATAGAGCTTTTCCAGCAACACCACGTCGGTACTCGATTTGTCACTGCCGAGTATACGCAGGCCGAGTTCCAGATAAATCACCCCACGAAATCAGGGAGCGGCGGATTTAGATGCCAGTACGGTACGGGCCTTACTTTGGGCCCACCTTGATCTATGTAGGGTATTTCCACGCCATTCATCCGTGTTTTCCGGATCATTTCAGGATATGAGCCAAAAAATTAAGTAGATCCGAATCTACGGTGGATCGTACTACAGGAAACAGTGCTGATTGAACGCTTTGCCATTAAAGTCTTCTTAGGGCCATCGTGGCCAATAATAAGATTTTAGTCGTCAATTACCACTGTGTCCAGTGGTATGGTCCATCTAAGATTCAGATCTGTTTTATTTTTGGGCTAATGCCCTGAAATGATCTAGTAAAACGGATGAACGGCGTGGATATAGAATATATAAATCAAAGCGGGCTCATGGTAAGGGTTAGGCCGAGGCCGCACCTAATCCGCTCCCACGAAGTTATCGCTGGCCTCATTTTCCGGCTCTCTAGTGGGCGACAGCTAATCCTCGTGTCCCTTTGGATTCCTGGACTCGTGTCTTGCATTCGGAAACCATGTGATAGAGCCGGACGCGGATTGCGTCCTACGCCCGCCCGTCTCCAGCTGGGAACGGGCAGGAGCTTTTGGTAGCCACCGTGATGTATGGATCTTATCCACACCGTCCATTCATTTTTTTCCGTATCATTTTAGCTTGTAACTCTAAAAAATAGGCAGATCCAAGTCTCAAGTGGACCACACCATAGGAAGCAGCGGTGATAATGATTCTCACCGTTGAAGCTTTTCTAGGGCCCACCGTTTTACATAGACTTTGGGTGAAGAAAAAACACAAATATCAGCTCATCCAAAACTTTGTGACCCAAAAAGGTTTCAACCGTAAGAATTTAATCCCCATTGTGTAGTCCATCTGAGCCACAGATCTGCCTCATTTTTTGGCTTATATCCTAAAATGATACAAAAATATGAGTGGACGGTGTAGATAAGACCCACACATCTGGACACTCAAAGCTACTGCCCGTTCCCAGCTAGAGACGGACAGGGTAGGACGCAATCCGCGTCCGATAGAGCCACCATCCGCCGGGTACCCGCTAGATCAGGACCGTCCACTTGCCGGACTCTAGTTTAGATGATCCATGGTTCAAAACTCATTAATAGGACAATCCTGGCCATCGCTTTCGTTCCAACCGTTAACTTTCACATGTAACCGTCCATTTGAAGGCCAACGGATCTATTGTTTATCAAAAGGTGTAGAGACGAAATTTCAAGATCATCCATCCATGCAAAATTCCACGACTAATACAGTCACCATCCACCGTTTAATCTGCCACGTGGACAGCTTTGCAGAGACGGCTCAATCATATCACCTCAAGAAAAAATAAAGCACTAGTCAACCACCAGTTATACACGTTTCCTGGAGCGAGTTAAGTTAGTCAACAGTTTTCAATGTAAAAATCAAAATAAAAATCAGGTGGGCCCCACTTGGAGTCTGCATTACTTTTCCACTGTAGCTTATCGGGAAACGAAAAAAGGGTCACGGGAATCTCTAGTCGCACGCGGTACGTAGGGAGTTAGAGTGTGCGTCTTGGGTACCTTTTTTTAGTAAATGATATCAACTCTTCAACGGTTGGGATTGGCCGATGAGAAAAACTACGATGCTCTGACAGCGTGTGGTGGATGATACGCAGTCAAATCATATCAAGCATCCTTCAAAATCCTATCTGGTCCTCCGCGTAAGATGCAAAAGTGTAATTTTCAATCCAATCCGACAGCCCAAGCGCCTATCTGGATCTGGTCCTCCGTGTATGGGCCGCGTGTCGGTGGATCCCTGGCCGTGGGGCCCACATTGTAATATGTGAGTAACATCTACACCGTCCATCTGTTTTGAAAGCTCATTTTAGGGCACAAATCTAAAAATGAAGAAGATTCAAATCTTAGGTGAACTACAATATAGAAACAGTGGTGATTGAATAGATACCATTAAAATTTTCTTTGGGGGAGACCGGAATGTTTATTTGCCATCAAACCTGTTGATAAGGTAACAAAGGCTGGGATGAAGGGACCACATAAATATCAGCTTGATCCAAAACTTTCGTGACCCACAACAAAATTTTAACGGTGGATACTCAATCACCACTGTTTCCCGTGGGGTGGACCACACAAAACTTCAAACATTTCGTTATTTTATAAAACCGGCGTTTCTCCATAGTCATCAATGTAAGACATATCTTTAAGGCAAGGTTACGAAAATGTGTGAGAGAATACTTCGATACTTTGGTGGAATATAATGGATGAAACATATGCATTTAGATTTAATTAATAAAATTGCTCACATGGCATAAAATGACTCAAATTAAACTGTCAAAATTATAGTAATCAGTATTGATTTATCCTGGACGAAAAATGAAGCTGATTTGATCATCTGGGCAATGGATTATTAGACATTTATTCGACCACTAAAAATGAAAATAAAATAAAATAAAATCCAACGGTCCTATTCCCACAAGTGAAAACGGATCAGAGGTTATGATTATTCAACTAAAATAATCTTATTTATGACTTTAGGATAGTGGGTTCACAATCTAGTCGGTTTTATTTGAATCAGTAAATGCAAAGTGAATAATTCTTGAGTGCGAGTGTATCAAACTTCATGCGCAGCCGAGTGTCAAATAACTCCTGAAAAAAGGAGGTTCCGCATAATCCGCACTAATATTTAGTTGAGTTGATGAAAAGTCAATGCACACGAGATAGTGGGAGCATTGGAGTGGTTGTTGCTGTTAGATCAGGTGGGCCTGATCATGCAGATATTCTGTCTCGTAAAGAGGCGGGCCATGATGATAGAAACAGGTGGTTGGGATAGAAACTCTGGCCATGTTTTGATCAGCTATACATTTGGTTTGTAAGATGTGGCCCACCTTAGCAGTGGACCAGATGATTCTTTGGCCAAGGAATCAGGTATTGTAATATTGATTGTTGGATTCTATCTCGTACACGTTACCTAATACGTGCGTGCGTACTAACCGCAGTCATGAGAGGCTATGCATGACTAGGCGCCGTTGATCAAGTGGCCTAACCACGGATAGCCGTCCAAAAACCACATCTTCAAATATCCCATGGAATTAAGTAGTTGACGGTCAACAAGCGTTTTGAAAACCAAACACGTGTCGGTTTTGACCAATGGGCCATCCTAAGTAGGGCCCACAATTTCTGAGGTCCGTATTCAAACATAAGCTTGCGAGCGTATTTATCAGTTGTACGAGGTTTCCCACTAATCTCAAACTCGCGAATCTCTCGAGAATGAGAGATGTACGTGACAAATCCACTCCGTCCATCTGATTTGAAAGACTGGAATCTAAAACTAACAAATCCACTCCGTACATCTGTTTTGAAAGACTACATTGGATAACATATCCAAAATTCATATAGGCTACACTAACGATACATCTGTTATGAAAGACTACAATATGATATCATATCGAAAATTCATATAGGCTACACTGACGAAACAGTGGAAAGGAAAACTTCCACCTTTATGGAGCTAACCATGACGTTTATATGCCATCCAAACCGATCATTGGGTTATTACCACTTAGATAGACTATAGGCGTGAATATCATCCTAATACAAAACTTCTATCACCCTCATGTGTTCAATCCCCACTTTTTCAGGTGTTATGGATCTCATGAGTTTTAGATATGCCAAATTTTCGGTTATGGTCTTTTAAAACAGATGAATGGAGTGGATTCGTCACATACATCTCTATGGCCCCATACAACCCTCAACACAAGAATATATCTATGCGGGATCACATGTAATCCACTCGCCTATGTAGCACGTTAATTAGGAGAGTATCTGGTCTGTTCATTAGCTGGGGTCAATAGCCATTTGGACGGTTAAGATTTTCATAACCATGTCACGTGTCATGGTTTGGTTTACAATTCTAGTCGCATGATAAGCATGTGCGTGCAAGAATTTAATTTACGACTCAATTCAAACTAAACAACGATGACCCCAAGTACTATGCATATATGATCGAGATAGAATGAGATCAGAAGATTATTAAGTTACTCGCTTAGTATATAAATTAGATAAAGTGATCGTAGGGTCCATCTTCTAATGATGGGTTACACATTTACCTTCCCGTATGAAAGGAATTTTCAATACAGATAAAAGAAAAATAGAAAAGAAAACTTTACAATCAATCTTGAAGAGCCCCTACAAAACACTTTTATAGATAGAGAACTGAATCCAACGTATGAATGTAGACCCAAATTACAACTGAAATTATCACTACTTAATTAAAATTGTGGATTACACTACGAAATATAAACAACATGCATGCTAGAAGTAATGGATTACATTAAGAAATGTAATTGATTAAATGATGAATAATTGAAAGATATATAGGGTTTGATTGAGTTAGTATAAGACAAATTTGTTGGGATTTTGGCCTGCGGAATCACACAGATCTAGATTTATGTGATTCCACAGGCCAAAAATTCCAACAAGTGGTATCAAAGCGTTGTTGGGGCCCAGATCTGAATCTGAGGGATTAGTAATAATGGCGAGCACTAGGTATGAGATTGAGAAGTACTCAGGAAAAAATAATTTCGAGTTATGTAAGATCAAGATGATGAGTTCCTTAATCAAGCAAGGCGAAGATGGTGCTCTTGAGGAGCGAAAGTCTACTATGACTGATGGTGATCGGAATACTCTTGATAAGAAGGCTTTATCATCGATCCGTTTATATCTCACGGATGAGGTTCTCTACAACGTCATGAGTGAGCAAACTGCGGCTAAGTTATGGGCAAAGTTAGAGGATGTCTATGCGAAAAAATCATCTGAAAATCGCCTGCACTTGAAGCAGTAGTGGTATAACTTCAAGATGACAGAGGGGTAGAGATCTGGAGGCTCACATCAGCAACTTTAATAAATTAGTTTACAAATTACTGGATATGGAGGAAGTAATGAAAGATGAAGAACAAACATGTATGTTGCTGAATTCCCTTCCGGCGTCGTATGAGTCATTCAAGGACACTATGTGCAGCATGAATAAAACCCTGAGTGTCGACACCGTTATCTCAGCCCTTCAAGGAAAGGCTATGAGACAACTAAACGGTGACATGAGGACATCTTCTGATGCACTATTTACAATTGGTAAGAATTCTGAACAAGCTACAGGTTTTTCAGGTTATAATCCAAATTAAAGGGTAAGGGCAAAGGAAAGGTAAAGTGCTGAAATCGTGGGAAGGACATGTGAAGAAGGATTATGAAATTCCTAAATCGAAGAGAGAATAGTCTGAGGCTTCGTACAAGGAGGCCAATGTTGCCACGTCAGATGGATCGAGTGGATGTGATGATGATGTTTTGTCTGTGTCTACTATCAGGCGGCCATACGATGATCGTAAGGACGAGTGGATGCTAGACACGGACATCTTTTCACATGACTCCTCATCGGAATTGGTTCACCAGTTACAAGGAGTGCGATGGTGGACAGGTATTTATGGGCAATGACATCGCGTGTAATGTTGTGGCTGTTGGTACGGTACACATCAGGATGTTTGATGGGGTGGAGCGCACCCTAACAGATGTCAGGCACGTTCCTGATTTGAAGCAGAATCTGATTTCTCTTGGTGTGTTTGAGGCAAAAGGGTGCAAGTACACAGGTATTGATGATACTCTTAAAGTATCTAAGAGGGCACGGGTAATTATGAAAGCGCAACGACTCGGTAACTTGTACAGGTTGATCGGGAGCACTTCAAACGGTGGAGCTACAGTAGATGCAACGGATTCCACCTCTGCACGTGTGTGGCATGTTAGGCAAGGCCACATGAGCGGGCAGGGCAGGAAGACTGAGACGTGCGGACAGGGATACAGAGCAGGTGAAGCAGCCACCTGTGAGAAGAGTCATACGGCATGATCGCAGGATATCGGCGAGGTACATGGACGACTCCAATATCACAGGTAATTCATCTTCTTTTCAGATGGCTCTAAGTGAGGCTGGTGCTGAGAAGTGAAAGTTGACTATGGGTGATGTGATGGATTCGTTGTACCATACCGATATATGAGAGCTGGTGGAGCTTACAGTGGGCCGGAAAGCGGTTGGATGCAGGTAAATCTTCAGGAGGATACAACATAGATATAGGGCGAGGTTGGCAGCAAAGTGTTATACTCAGAGAGAAGGGATCGGCTTCTCAGAGATATTCGCGCCGACGGTATAACAGGTGTCTATTAGATCCGTATTTGGCGCTAGTTGGCCAACGTGATCTTGAGCTGGAAGGATGGATGTGGAGTTTGTACTTCTGTAAGGGAAAGTAAGAGCAAATCTACATGAAGCAACCAGAGCGGTTTGAAGTTAAAGGGACTGAGAAAAGACTTTGCAGGAGGTCGTGGTTCGACCTGTCGCCTAAGCAGTGGTTTTGATTCCTTCATGGATGAAGGATCAGGGGCTGTAAAGATGGTTCTTGGCATTGAGACTGAAGGAGGAGTGGACTTTGGTAATCACAGGAGGAATACCTTTTGTGTAGGTATTTATCAAGTATGTGATGGGCCAAGTAAAGCTGGAGAACGTTCTCTACGCATCTCTCATCAAGTTTTCCTCAGGACATGTCCCAAAATAATGAGGAAAAAGGAGGATATCTCATGAGCCTTATTCGAATGTGGTTGGCAGTGTATGCCATGGTTTGGATTAGACCGGTTATTTCACAGGTTATCAGTGTTGTGAGCAAGTACAAGCAATATTGAGTAGCGGTGAGATGATAAGAAGACTACGTCTTTCTTTCTTTTGGGAAGACATGAGCAAAGGTGGTTGGGCATGTGCATTTAGATCCGACAGACATGATCAACAAAAATGTTCCTGCAGAGAAGTTCAAGTTCTGTGTAACTTCTCTAGGCTTGGCGATGGTAGAAAAGAAGGACGGAGTGTGCACGAGAAGCTATGATGTAATGCAGAGATAAGAGAAAAAGTCAATAAATTACACGGTTGAAGATTAAAGACTTGGTGGAGATTGTTAAGAGATGTCTTTAATCTGAAGTTTTTGAGGTCGTTCGACCGGTCGTGGGACAGCCACGACTGATCGTGGGAGGCGCTCGACTAGTCGTAGGTTCGAGTCCTGGTACGACTCAAAGTACAGCGACATTGTGCTATTTTTCTCCGAGGTTTACGGCCAGTCGTAGTACGACCAGTCGTAGGAGAGCTACGACTAGTTGTAGGTTACGCAGATTCGTTTCCGAATCCGATGCGGACTGCGGATTTTGGTGTCACCTTTCGCAAGGGTGCGAAAGGGAAGTTTCCTAAACTATAAATAGGGGTCCCTAGGGCTATTCTAGGGTATGCTAAGGCTTCCTAAAGGTATTCTAAAGGGTTCTATGGTTATCAAAAGGTGTAGCAAGGGTGAGGTTCGAGGTTGTTCGAATCGGTTAAGTCCTCTCTCTTTGTAATTGATGCTTTTATAGTGGAATTCTGTCGCTTTGTGCCATGGTTTTTTCTCGAAAGGGTTTTCCACGTTAAATCTGTGTGTTCTCTTGTATGCTTGGTGTCATTGGATTGCTATCCTAGATCTAGATCTGTGTGATTCCGTAGACCAAAAATCTCAACAAAATTTTCATATCGAATTCTTTTGCTATTTATAGCCTTAACATGGCTTTCCGAATGCTTCCCATGTTCTTTCTATTACTATAACTGTTTCATTACTACTTGGTCTTCCGAATGATTTCTTTTAAATTTACAATCTATCTTAATAACTACTATAGGATTTCTTACTGACTCGATCACATTTCACTCGGCCGCTCGATTAAACTCTTTTAGACTATTAGGTGCTTGATCAACTTCCTAAATGGCTATCGACCGCTTAATCACCTGCTTGGTGTGCTTTTGAATTTCTCAAGTATTAACCATCTAGTCATTATATCACTTGTAATTTTATAAAGAATACTCTAATCATCCAATAGGTCCTTCACCCTACGATATACCTTCTTTGATATAACATGTATCATTTTCAATTAGATTTTCCACCAACGGTCGATGATACGATTCAGCAGCATTTATACCTTATAAAAGTCTCCACCATTCAAGCGTTAAATTTTATTTATGTTTTTTTGCGCAATGTCGGCTTGTTTTGATGGGAAAATGTTTGATACTCTGCCGAGTGTGATGGATGATACACAAGCACTCAAAAGTTATATAGAAATTCCATACCTGGCATACTGTCAAATAAATTTACCAATATAACTGGAATCTATATGTGCCATGAGCAGATATTTCCCCTCGTTTAATTATCTGACCATCAGATTGTGGACTCTAAAAATGAACGGTCAAAAATAAATAATATTGCATGGTCCTATTTTCAACAAACAAGTGTCCACGAATCAGGTCATGGTCCTCCAAAAAATCTGATTTTAGAACCCCAAATTACCGTCAATGCCTTCCCCAGTTTATTTGGTTTATTTCAGTGGCCACGTGTAAATCTCTTATGCCTGCGTATCAAGCGTCGTGAGCAGTCAGAGTATCAAATAATGACTCTTCTTCGCATGTTATTTGTTCTTTCACGGTAATTTCAAAACCCATCCTCGCTTTGATAAAGCAACGGTGGTCCCATTACAAGGAAAAGAAGTCGCAGATCTCTTTTCGCATCAAGAAAACCCAAAACCAATCGCAGCCGTCGATCTAAAGTCGCGTTTGACTCGAATTCTCTTAGTCAACCGGCTATTCCGGTTGCCCCACACCATATAAACCCTTGTATTATCTCCGTCTTCTCCCCCAATCTCTTCTCTCTCAACTCGGAGCTGGCGTTCCCTGACTTTAATGTTCGTCTGATAAGATCATCCTCACCCCTCCGTTCTTCTCCTTCAATGGCTGTTGATCTGATGGGACTTGCGAAAATGGACGACCAGATCGCGATCCAAGAGGCAGCGTCTGCGGGTCTGAGGAACATGGAGCATCTGATCTTTCTGATGTCCCACCAGAACCAACCCCAAAACCAGTTTGACTGCCGAGAAATCACCGATTCAACGGTCTCCAAGTTCAAGAAGGTGATCTCGATCCTGAATCGGACCGGTCACGCTCGATTCCGACGCGGACCGAGTCAGACTGGAGCGAGTCCGGCCCCAGTACCAGAAGCGCCTCCGGCGCAAACCCTAACACTTGATTTCTCGAAGTCAAGCCCTAACCCTAACCCTATCATGGAGATGGCGATGAATCGCTACCCGCTGCCGGCTAAGGAGCACTTCAGCATCTCGCCGCCGATGTCATCCACCAACTCCTCGTTCATGTCGTCGATCACCGCAGACGGCAGCGTTTCCAACGGCAAGCAGGGATCGTCTCTCCCGCTCGCCGCCGTTCCGGCCGTCTCCGCCGGAAAACCGCCCCTCTCGTCTTCTTACAGAAAGAAGTGCCACGGCCACTCCGACGACGTTTCCGGCAAATCCGCTGGTTCCAGCCGCTGCCATTGCCCCAAAAGAAGGTACGCTTTTGACTTACGATTCTAAGCATTCCGCGCAAGTTAGCATCCACGCACTCATTATAAGAATCCGATCCTCGCATGGCATCATATTCCAATCCCATTGGGAAATCGATCCCTACCTATTCTTCGCGCCGCGGAAGTTAGCAGATCCTACGCGATGAGGCTAACTTGCGCTGGTTGCGCCCGCTATGAGCAACCAGATGGTTGGGAATCGGATTCGCAAGATAGCCAACATCCTTTTCCTTTTTTTTTTTTTTTTTCTTTTTCTTTTTTTAATATCTATTTTTTAATTATGCGGATGCAGAAAATCTCGAGTCAAGAAGGTGATAAGAGTCCCCGCGATAAGTTCGAAAATTGCAGATATACCTCCCGACGAGCATTCGTGGAGGAAATACGGCCAGAAACCAATCAAAGGATCGCCTTATCCAAGGTACATGACAGAAATACCGCTTACAGTGGCCGAAATTACACGTGTCGGAGATCCATCGGCAAGGGCCGTTTTGGTAGAAACGCACCAATGGCATTTTCGTGAATTCCACTAATTTTTGGGGCTTTTATTGATTTCAGGGGCTACTACAAGTGCAGCAGCGTACGTGGCTGCCCTGCGAGGAAGCACGTGGAGAGGGACCCGGAAGATCCAGCGATGCTGATCGTCACGTACGAAGGCGAGCACCGCCATTCCCAAACTGCCCCTCCGGAAGCAGCAGCTCTAGGCCTCGATCCCCGGGACGGCCAGCTGTAAAAATCAATAGATTCGAGGGGCATTACTGTAAATTTAAACGAGCGGAGCGTGTGAACCGAAACCCTCCCACCTACGTTATAAAATATATGATTTAAGTGGATTTGATTCTTTGTTTGGAATCCGGTTCTTCTTCTTCTCTCTCTCTCTGGGATGTCTTGTCGTGACGTGGGCGTGCAGGTCAAAAGGCGGGTGGAGTCTTTTGGGTGGTGGGCCCCGCGATGAACTGTTTCGGGTAGCAAGCGGTCAAAGAAGACGGCGTGGGTGGGGCCCAGTCTCTGGACGATGCAGCTGCACTGCAGTTTGCTTTTATTCGGTTTCTTTGACTTGTAAGGAGTCTATATTTAATAGGTTCTTTAATAGGTGGTGCGAGTCTGACTGTAAGAAAACGTGAGACGCACGACGGTTGGACTTCTAGAAGATGATATAGGTATGATTTTTTAATTTAAGACCGTCCAAAATTGTGGATGAAGATTATCTCAGAAATAGCAATCAATCCTATCCATCCGATTGATGGTATCGATTGCTATTGTGATAGATAGGTAGGCACGATGGCTTTTGATCTTGGGTCATGTTTCGATGATCCAAACCGTTGATATGATGGGCATTTTGGTGGATGAGGGTTGTACAAACAAAGTCTCGGATTGGAATATTACGTCCCATTGATTGTTTAACTGTTGTCTTCTCGTGGGTTCTTTTTTCCAGTGGTTGTGTTATGGGCCACAGATTTTAAAAAAAGTTTAAGATCTTCCAATCTTGAATTTTTTTCGACTAGGCTTTGATGAGTTGCATATCCTGTCGGATCAATGGTTGGGATTGCAGGAAACGAATGGGGCCATGTTCTCTATTATAAACAACTGGTCCATAGCCTCTTTGCTGTCTGGATGGGCCCATTTACCCAAATCAAGGGTAGGCGTCCGTTCTCAACTGTAGCCCAACTGAATCACGGATTCACTTGAGTTATTGGGCAAAGGTGAGAACGTGGGCTGGGACGCGGATTGCTTCCTACCCCCGCACGTCTCCAGCTGGGAATGGGCAGCAGCTTTGAGTGGCCACCGTGATGTATGGGTCTTATCCACACCGTCCATCTATTTTTTTATTTTTTATTTTTTAATCATTTTAGGACATAAGCCCAAAAATGAAGCATATCCAAGGCTAAGTCGACCACACCACAGGAAGCAGCGGTGATAATAATTCTCACCGTTGAAACTTTTTTAGGGCCTGATGTTTATTTGCCATCCAACCTATTCATTAAGTTACGTAGACGTGGATGAAGAGAAAACACAAATACCAGCTCCATCCAAAACTTCTGTAGCCCCCGATAAGTTTTCAATGGCAAGAGTTTTAAGTTTTCGATGGCAAGAGTTTAATCCCCATTGTGTAGTCCGCTTGAGCCTTGGATCTGCTTCTTTTTGGGTTTATACCCTGAAATAATACCAAAAAAATGGGTGGACGGCGTGGATACTACCCATACATCACGGTGGCCACTCAAAGCTGCTGCCCGTTCCCAGCTCTGGAGACGGGCGGGGGTTAGGACGCAATCCGCGTCCCGTGGGCTGATGCAGCTGATCTATAGGATGAATGCCCGCAATCCCACTGATTGGGTCCCACTTCTGCCGATCGCCACTGCCACCGTAAGCTTGGGAGCCTCACCCAACACTGGGCCCACCTTGATGTGTGTAGTACATCCATGCTGTCCATCTGTTTTGCTTGATAATTTTAGGGCATATGCAAATCTAGAATGGACTACACTAAAATAGTTGTGATTGAACAACCGCCGTTAAAAACTTCAAGCACACGGTAATGTTTATTTTCCAAGAACCTCTTGATAGGGTAAAAAAGAAACATCAGCTTGATCTAAAACTTGTGGCCCAAAAGAAGTTTTGAATGGTCAATCACACCATTGTTTCCTTTAGTGTAGTCCACCTGAGATTTAGATACGCTTCATTTTTCGTCCCGTGTCCTTAAAATGATATGGAAAAAGAGATTGACAGCGTGGATATAACTACAAGTACACGAACGTAGGCCCCATGGTCGGTGCGACAACGTGTCGGGTTAGGCCGGGTTGCACCTCATCCGCTCTTCATAAGCTTAAAGGCACCAACGGACATAGTTACTCCGTACATCACAGTTTGTTTGGCGAGTCCAAACATCACTTTCTGTTGAACAAAGCATTTGTGAAATCGACAAGCCACATGCCTGTAACCATTCAAACGGTAGGCCACAAACCATGAGGATCCCTAGCACATCATGTTGGACACGCCGTTGGTATGACTCAACAGTCAACACACAGGTGTGGCCCACAAGTAGAGCAGGTTTGCCTAATGCGGACGGGGATTGCGTGGGTTCTCCGTGGTGTACGGACTGTGGGGTCCACCGTGATGTATGTGTTTTATCCCTGTCGTCCATTTGGAGCGTGAGCTCAGAATTGAAGCATATCTAAAGCTCGTACAGACTACTATATAGGGTCCAACCCTTTTAAAGTGTTTTGCTAGTGATGCTGGTCGGTGCTATATGGACACCAGCATGATGTATGTATTTTATCTACGCCGTCCATCCATTTTGAAAAATAATTGTAGGGCTTGAACCCAAAAACGAAGTACATCTAAATCTCAGGTCGACCACACCATGGGGAAACAATAGTGATTGAATGTCCACCATTAAAAACCTCATAGGGCCCACTGTAATGGTTATTTGACATCTAACCCGTTGATTAGATAATACAGACTTGGATGAACGGAAAAATATATATCAGCATGATTCAAAACTTTTGTGGCCCTTAAAAAGTTTTTAATGATGACCGTTCAATCAACGCTTTACGGTCCACTTGAGATTTGGATCAACCTCATTTTAGGATCATACCATAAAATGATTGGTAAGATTGGTTGGACGGCATGGATGAAACACATACATTATGGTGGCGCCCACAAAGCACCGACCACTGGCCATTGGCTAGTTGCAGGGTCAGTAGCCAATCCGTTTCCGTCTGTGTGACCTTACGGGGGACGCGGATTTCCTGCGAAAGCCTTTCGCAGAAGTTCCTGCGCAAGATTCTATGTGGGGCCCACTATTATGTTTGTGAGAAAGCCACTCCATCCATCCATTTTTAGAGTTCATTTTAGGACATGCCACCAAGAATGAGGAGGATCAAAAGCTCAAGTGGGCCACACGAAAGGAAACAGTGGAGATTTAGTGACCACCGTTGAAACATTTATATGGCCACAAAACTTTTGTATCAGTTTAATTTCTTGGCTTTTTCACTTCATCTCAGTGAAAATGAACTTATAAACGGTTTGGATGGAATATAAACATCAAGGTGGATCCTGAGAAGGTTTCAACAGTAGGAATTCCTTTCCCCACTGTTTCATCTAGTATGGCCCACTTGAGTTTTGGATCCTAATAATTATCGGTCTCATGTCCTAAAATGATCTCAAAAATCCGATGAACGGGTTGAATTTTTAAAAAACATTACAGTGGGCCCCATCTAGAATCCTTGCGCGGAACTTCCTACGAAAGGCTTTCGCAGTAAATCCGCGCGAAAGCGCAAGAATGCCGTGTAAGGCCCACCACCATATTTTTGAAAAATGTACTCTGTTTATCCGTTTTGTAAGATAATTTTAGGACAAGCTACAAAAAATGAGGTGGATTCAAGACTCAAGTGAGCCACACGAGAGGAAATAGCAGGGATTCAGTCAGAACCATTGAAACATTCTTATAACCATAAAAGCTTTGTTTTAGGCTAAATTTTTTGTATTTTCACTTCATCCTCGTATTAATAACCTTATAAAGGGTTTGGATGGTATATAAACAGTAAGGTAGAGCCTAAGAAAGTTTCAACGGTAGGTATTTCTTTATCTAATTTTTCTTCTCGTGTGGCCCACTTTAGTCTCCGATTCACTTCTTTTTTTTTAACTTATCTTAAAATTATTTTGCAAAACGAATGAACTGAGTACATTTCTCAAAAGCATGGTGGTGGGCCCTCCACAGCATTCTTGCGCAGGAACTTTCGCAGGATTTCCGGTGAAAGCCTTTCGCAGGAAGTTCCTGCACTGGAACCCAGGTGGGGCCACCGTGATGTTTTTATAGAATCCATCCTGTCCATCCGTTTTGCGAGGTCATTTTAGGTTATCAGATAAAAATTGAGCAGGATCCACCACTCAAGTGGGCCGTATTAAAGGAAAAGGTGGTTAGGGAAATTCCTACCATTGAGACCTCCCTGGGATCTACAGTGATGTTTACATGCCATCCATACCGTTAATAACGTCATTCCTACTGGGATGAACTGAAAAAACAAATATTACAATGATTCAAAACTTTTGTGACCCACGAATATTCCAACTGTCGAAATTCAATTCTCACATTTTCGGCCCACTTGAGAATTGGGTACGGTTCATTTTTAGCCTCATGTCCTAAAATGAACTCACAAAACTTATGGACGGAGAGGATTTCTCAAAATCATCACAGTGGCCCCACCTGGGTTCCCAGCGCAGGAACTTCCGCATGCGGTTGTATGACAAATAAACATCAATCTGGGCCCAATAAAGGTTTTAATGGACGTTACGATCCCCACTATTTCTGGTGATGTGGTCCACTTGAGCTTAGGATATGTTTCAGTTTTGGTCTCACGCCTTAAAACGAGTTGGAGAAACAGATGGACGGCATGGATTTAAAAAACACATCACGGTGGGCCCCAAAGAATCCTCACACCACGTAGCTCCGTTGTATTGGGCAATCCGCGTCCGATTACTGCACCAGTTGTTTTCCACATGGACGATCCAGATTATCTGTTGAAAACTGGCCTAATCAATCTGCACGTAATCAGGAGGTGCCGAATTAAATAAAAGAAAGCTGATTCAGAACTGCAGACTGGTGATTCACACAAGTTTAGAAAATGGGAGATTCAACACGTGTTTAGCAAGGCAAGTGGTGCAGTCCACCCTTTTTTTTAAAATTCGGCCTACGTTGAATTACCGATCTCCTAGCACGTGTGTAAGTGATCTCATTCGAAAGACACGTGGAATGCCCAATAAAAAATCCGGACGGTTCATTTAATAGTACTTAAAGGGAGCAAGCCATGGTACAAGAATCATGCAGGTGGGATGATCTCAACACCATGAATGGGGCCAATTTGTTACAACGGTCTATTTTCTATGAGCTATAAATCACATGGTTAGAATCATTAACCCAAAGTATTCCTTTGAAATCATAAGCAATATAAAGTGAGATCTATCAGTTAAATAATTTAAAATGATGATTTGACCTAATTTCTTTATTCACACAATCTTAGCTGTCCATTTTTCATGCTAATAATTGGATGGGCAAGATCATTTGGTTGTTGTGATTTTTGCTATATATATGTGTGTGTGGGAAAAAGTTCTATACTTTCGAGCTCATGGGAACTCCCCATGAGGTCGAGCTGTGTGCGCCCCACCATGATGTATGTCGAACATCAACACCGTGCATTTGATGTGCATTTGATGGGTCCCTATGGGATATCCCAAAAATCCATACCATAAAAAATCATGTGAAGACATGCCTAAAACATATAAAAGCACTTGGTGGGGCTCACATGAAATTTGGATGCGTCGGAAACTTAGTCTGACCCCTCCTCCAAGTGGGACACACAATGGATGGACTGGATTTGTGAACCACATATCAGTGGGCCCAAAAAATGATTATGGATTTTTAATGGAGGGTAACCCCTCTCAATTTTTATATGTGGTGTGGCCCACACAAGTCACGGATTGACTTGATTTTTAAAACCTGGGCCCACCATGGCCACACAGCTCGACTTCATGGGAAGTTTCATGAGTGTATATATATATATATATATATATATATATATATATATATATATATATATATATCTATATATATATATAAATAAAGTTGGCCATACTATGAGGATAACCTTGTAAAAAATCAGCCCCATGTACTCATCATGTGGGCCACACCTGATTACTAGAAAACAATATCTAGCAATTGATAAATAGCATAATGCAAGTGTGGTATGCCCAATGAGTGGATGTGGCTGATTTTTATATGCGGCAATCCTCATGTCTGCCTAAACCTATTGGACGGATTTGATTTCGTATGCACATGAAATTTTGAATGTTATTCGCTAGGTGGACCGTAACTTTTGGTCAACCGTTTGACTTGAAACAGTCTTAGGGATGTCAACGGGCGAGCCTGGGCTTAGCTTCGGCCCCGGGTTCTGAACGGTGTTGGGCCGGGCCTATTTAGAATGGAAGTTTCATACGATGAAAGGTAAAGATTTCTCATGTTAGGCCCACATGATGAACGGCTGCGTGTAACCTCACACACGTGTGTGAGATACATCCAATTAAGTATGCGAGCCCCAAATGCGTCTAGATGTATTGTCCATAAATCATGCTGACACGGTCGTTTGGTGAGGCTTACCTTCATTTGTACGTTGAATGTGTTTATCTGATGAACCTTTCTAAACCGTCTATTTCATTTCTACAGTGTGGCCCACCTGACGATTGAATCATCTTACCTTTTTGAGACAGAACACCTAGACCTGACTGGTAAACGGCTTGCATCTCACGCACGTTCTCATTTTACATTGCGAGAGGCGCTCGAGTGGACAAACATCGGCACGTTCCCCCGGTGCATCTCCTATCACAGACATCAGCCATCGACTAAACCATGCAAATCTAACCGTCCATTTCTACGTGCAAGTCTGGCCCACCTCATTAATAGAACCACCGTATTATTAGGGTGGACCACCCTACCTGGAAGCGGATTGGCTGGTGTACCACACACCAGCTATATAGCCGTGTATTGACGTCAGCAAGTTCTGTGGGTCCCATCATGAGGTATGTGTTATATCCAAACCGTCCATACATTTTTCTAGCTCGTCTTATGGTTTGAACCGAAAACTAAGACAGATATAAAGATCAAGTGGACCACACTGTAAAAAGCAGTGGGGGATTGAACGTCTACCATTGAAACCCTTTCGGGGTCACAGAAGTTTCATATCAAAATGAATTATTATTTTTCCTCTTCATCCATGTATTTTTGATCTTATTAACAGATTGGACGGAAAATAAACGTTATGTGGGCCCTACGAGTTTTTTAACGGTGAAAATCATTATCCTCACTGATATTTTTGGTGTGGTTCATTTGAGCTTTAGATTTGATTCATTTTTTGTCCAATGGTCTAAAATGATCTCTAGAAATGGATGAACGGTGTGGATATAATAAATACATCATTGTGGGGCCATGTAACTTTGATCTCCTTTGAACCGTTCGTACCACTCGGAGCTCGAGGAGCGTCGGCGCTCGTCTTTGCACGACACGTATCTACACCAGCCAATCCGCTTCGACCCTATGAACGTCCGAGATCTCGCATAAGTGCCACGTTGGCAACCCAATAGCTTAAAGGCAAAGGCACGAAATTTCCAAATCTCGACGCTACGCTGTCCTGTCTACAACACAACGGCAGAGCAGGCGGTTCTCATTTTCTCATTTCCATTGGCAAGCCCTACTCGAGGCCACACGTGTTGATATCGGCTTAACGTGTGAGATCTTTGCCATTGATCACGTGGCCCAGATTGTACATTGGCCCCGGCAAGAAACTCAGGATTGTTCGTTCAACATGTGAGCCACGTGGCAAAGGTTTGAACGGTTGATACGAGACGTGTTAAACTATAGTCCACATGTGTGGCTTATAAGGGATCCACTACTTGTAGATTACATTGGGATCAGCTATTCATTGAATTGTTGAAACTTTTGTTTCAACTATTATTTTTATTATTACCTTTAATAATTATGTGGACCACTACTTGATTTACATATATATTTAATTCATAGTTAATGATCATAACACTAACAATAAAAGGATTACTTGGTTTTTATATATATAATATAATATATATATATATATATATAAAATTAATAGTTGATGATCATAACATTACTAATAAAAGGATTAGATAATACAGAGAGTACCGAAAAACGTACTAAAAGCTCCAGAGCTGTTGAGGACTCCACGGGCCACTGCGCCGCAGTATGAGGATGTACACTGATTTCCTTCTTTGATATTACTTGATGCATTGAGTAATGGCTAACGCACCAAAAACTTCAGAGCGGTTGGAAAAACACAAAAATATCTATTTATTTAGGCCATCCTAGGCAAACCGTCCAAGATCTCTTTCTACCCCACATCTCATAGGTCTTAAGGTAGACCCCACCTTATCGGCCACCCCAGCTCAGCATAGAGATGTACTTGTATCGTATTAGGAATTGGGTATATAGTAGAATATCATAATTGATTTATCCGGTATTCAAAATTCTCCCAATAAAAAGATCATATCATAGGGTGAGAGAATGCATAAGAGAGAGAGAGAGATTCCATATTTCATTCTATTAGTACTATTGACTCTCATCCTTCTTCATCTGTAATAGATATAAGACAGACCTAGTTTGAAGTATTAACATTGCAAATCCACTATTTCTTGATGCATTTGATTAAGGTAAAGGTAGCTATAAGATATATGTTTTTACTTTACTTATTATTATTATTATTATTATTATTTTTTTTAATTTTTAAATTTAAGAATTTCTAAACAATGATCCTATGAACTATATAACCTAAAATCTGAATTTCGATTTACACTTGAATCCTAGATTTGGGCAATGTTGATTGTCATAGAACTATTGTGAGCATACGGTTCAGGAGCATTTATTGCATGTTCGGCTGTTTGGGCACTTCGATCCATGTCTATTGCATGTGAGGCTCGAAGCTCTCACACATGTGGCCGCCGTGCACATTAACATACCTGAGCATGTATTAATATGTGAGATGTGTGAGATCTGAGCTTTCCAACAAGTGAGATTAGGACTGAAAGTTCCGCGGGTTCAATCCGACCGACCGGTGACCAACCCAATATTGGGCTGGGCTTGGGTAGGATGTATCGGATTTGGTCTTGGGCTTGGGCCATACAACCACCAATCCGATAAAACTTGGGTTGTGCTCGGTTTGAGGTCTCAAGTTGCCCAATCCAACCTGAACCCGATTAATATATAAGTTTCTTATAAATTAATTATAATTGAGTGCCGATCACCCATGTTGAAGGCACAAGAAATTCCAATGCCGTTGTGTTTCATTAGTTCACTTCATTTCCAATTACTCAAGCTAACAAGATACGTTGGATTTCTCTCTTCCAAATAGATTGCTTGATACAAAATATGACTTTTAAAAGTGTATTTGTCCTATATTTTAGCTTGTTTGTTTGGAAAAAATGAACTTCTTTACAATAATAAACTACATATATAATTAATAAAATTATAGGTATAAAAAATAAGACATTGTATTGAAAATATAATAAACTAATTTAATAATGAAAATACTAGCGTATATCTATCCAGCCAACCCAACTAAGCCCACTTGAGTTGGGCTTGGGTTGAGAATTCCTAACCTGAGGTTGGGTTGGGTTGGGTTGATGCATAGGATCCTTGGGTTGGGCTAGAGTTGAGCACCAGCCCGACCCAGCCGGCCTGACTTTCATCCATTAGGTGAGATGCACTTTAGATCTTCTGACAGAGAAATCAGGCCATTTCACACCTCAGGTGGGTCATATAATATCAAAGAGAAAAGGAATTTTAATTGTTAATTATTCAGGTACGTTGTGGCCCACTTGATAAGTAAAATTGTCTGTTTTTACTAGGTAGAAGATCTAAGCATTTTTTTTTTTTCAACTTTATGGAAAGCTCATGTCTCACAACTTACTAAGGTAGACCTTGGGAAGCTTTAATGGTGGGCATTCAATCACCATTGTTTTTGGTGGTGTGGTCTATCTGAGATTTGGATGTTGTTCATTTTTTGGTCAATACCCTAAAATGATATGCCGAAATGGATGAATGAAATGGATACATAACACATACATCAAGGTGGGCTCGACAGTGGCGGCATTACTTGACATGGCTGTTTCATCAAGGTAATCTTAAGACTTCCATGAGGTGTTTTAAAAACATACTTACCAAACATGCTTTTTCTTTTCCGCCAATTAACTAAAACCACCGTAAGCTACTGGAGCCATAAGTAGCTTATCAAAAGTAACTTGCCATCCAAATCACTCCTTAATGACTAAAAAAAACTAAGGGAAATCTTTTCAAGCTATTCACCTTTGTTACTATCATGGCTCACTGGTATCATTGACAAGCCTAATTAATGTACCAAAACATCTACATGGTTAGACCCACATAATGGATGGACCGGATCTCTTTTCCAAGTGTCACATTTCTATACTTAAAAAAAAATAAAAATAAATAAAATAAAATAAATAAAATAAAAATCACACACACTCACACACCCCACAAGCACCCGAACCCATGACCTCATATTGAAACTTTTGTGAGTCTACCATTGAGCCATGGGGTCGTAGGCAGGTAATCTTGATTCCGCACGGCCATATCAAACTACTCATCACTAAACTCCCTGTCTAAGTATTTCTAAATCTTGCTAACTTTGCAATAAAAAATCGACAAGTCGACTTGACTCAACCAAATGTAAAGTTCAAATATTAGGGAATCATTGCAACTTGTAGTAAGTTGAGACAAGCCACTTGCCTAATCGAACTATTTAAAAAAAAAAAAAAAGTCAGAATAGGGAAAAGAGTTTTAGAAAACTTCTTGGTTAGCAATCTTAACTAATTCCTCATTCCTACTTCTACCGTTACTAAAATTACACTCCATATCCTAAATAACATACACCATGTGATCTGTTTCTTTAAAAGCTTTCATCTCTTTTATAACTAATGCAAAAAGGTATGAACTCCGGTGCATGCCTACAATAACTGGGAACTCACTTGTCTCTTTACTAATGGCCACATTTATTACTGTTCTGACATACATATTCTTAATTATGTCAATATATCATTTTGAAACTCTCAATAGCTCAACTCTCAAGAGATCCAATCATAAACTTTCTCCAAGTCAATA
This sequence comes from Magnolia officinalis, assembly GCA_021015155.1. Classification (NCBI taxonomy): domain Eukaryota; kingdom Viridiplantae; phylum Streptophyta; class Magnoliopsida; order Magnoliales; family Magnoliaceae; genus Magnolia; species Magnolia officinalis. The sequence goes on from JAJHSJ010000015.1 coordinate 60,660,101, forward strand.
AAGATTATGTGAAGATCATTCCTATGAATTGTCAAAGTTGGAAAATAGCTTCCCTGACTTGAAACCAAATTAATTTTTTTATACATTCTTTTCAAGCTTTATTTTTTACTCGGTTATTCTTTCTTAAAGTTTCATAATATGTCCTATAGATTTAATCTGACAATAGCTAGTGCAGCTTTATATGTCTCTTTTATTCTTATAAACCGTTATAATCGTATTTTTCCTCGATTTGTCTTATATTTTCTCCTTTCTTACATTTTTATTGAACAACTTTGTCAAAATTTCTCCAATGGACTTCCAAACTTCTACTAGTATACCATTTAGTACAAGGGTCTTTCATGTTTTTATCTTTCTCAATACCTTTTGACTTCAGATATCCTAATTCTATGTACTTACCCATGAACCTCATTTGAGATTATAATTCTTGTGATCTCTAGCTTCTAAAATAATTATTATTTAACAAATTCTGAAAATAGATTTCCCTTCTTTCATCGCTCTTCTAGTCCTTGACTATACTCCCTAGTCACTACTCATAATGCATCCAACACAATATAGGTTCTAACCCTTTATCTCATTTATGCAAGTTTATAGACATTTTCTTATATTTTCGTCTCCAATCTATTATAAAAATCATCATAAGCCTTAAGTTTAACCTTACTACATTTTAATCAATCTTTTTAGCATTATTATATTATTCGAGATTTTTATAATTTCTATTTCCTTGTCAGGCTTTGAAACATACACATTTGTTGTTAATAGCTTTATGTACATTGTTATTCCACCACCAACCTTCCTTGTATAATTGGTTTTTTCCTCCATATACTCCTAAACCATCTTTTGCCACTTTTTTTTTTTTTTTTTTTTTAAATTTTTATTTTAAATATACTTAGCTACATCATTTCACTTAACATTTACTTCTATTTTATTTTTAAATAACATCGTCTTCTTTACTTTTAAATTCCTCCACCTAATCTTTCCTTCTATTTTGTAATGTAAACATCCATGACCATTAACCTATGTGGTGCAGTCAAACTCTCTCCAGGCATCACCTTACAGTTCATACATGTTGATAATTCTATCTTCCTAAATAATTATAGAGTTTCATATATATTTAAAGAAACGAACAATTCTAATCATTAGGCCATCTCAGAGGCGGCCCCCAATGGGCAAGCATGTTAGTCATCTTGAGTTCGACTATGAGGAAAAGAAGTCCGATAGAGGAGGGCATTTTCTTCATTCACTAGTTCTCATGGAATAAGTGGAGTGTGGTGGGCCACTACAGTGTGTTCATGGTATCAAACTTCTTGAGCAGGTTTGCCTACCATGACAGCCCCAAAAATTAAGATGATCCAACTATCATGAGAGCTACTGCATGAAATTAGATGTTTTTGGATGGTTGTCCATTGCTTTCTACAGTAACCTACCTAATGATTGTATAAGTATGATTTTATGGGACATCTCTATTGGATCTGGATGCGGAATATCCATAGGACCTGTTGTGCATTGGATATGGAGGTCAGAAGAGGGAGACGACTTATCTATTTGCATCGCCATCTCTTTGAAATCGAAATGCCGATGTCTTCCATTCGAATGTCGGGATCTTCCTTTCCTTACACCTCTTCAGAGAAGACACAATGGGATTGAGCTTATGTCGCGGTGTAGGATGTTGGGGGCCTTGCACAAAACCTTAGGATCTAGCCTCCCGAAATAAACCAGAATTATGGAATAATAACGCAATGAAATAAATCAAAGAATAAACCACACATCACACAAGAGATTTTACGTGGAAAACCCTCAAAGAGGTAAAATCACGGGACCTCGTCCAGATCAACAATCCACTATAAAGTATAACGTTACAACCGTCTTGACTCTCGCAGAAGTGGATAAACAATGAGAGAATAAAAGAAAAACTGAGATATCTAACAGATTACGAGGACGTAGAAGTGCTGAGATATCAAGTGCACAATAGATCACCTCTACGAGCAGAACCTCCCTTCCACAAGCTTCCTCTCTCTCTTTCTCTCACACCTTTGATAGCCCTAAATCCATTAGCAAATCTGTAATGCCCCGAAAAATCGGGGGTCGAGCATAAACTCAACACCCGAGTTCCAGAACATCACTTATGCAATATAGATAATGATGATTAAATGTTGTCTGCATTAGTGTATTGAACATGAGTGAGATTAAGCCAAAACAACATATCATACTCCAGAGACAGTTAAATTGCAAGCGGAAGACTGTGATAGATGTATAAAATATATAAAAACTGTGGTGAGTCTTCAAAGTGTGATAACATTACTCGGTTAATAAATTTCAAGTACATTTCTAAAATATACCAAATGTGTAAGTGTAATGTCTTCTATCCCAAACACATATCCCCGTCAATTCAATACCAGGTCTTCATAAACCTGTCAGAGAGCTACATGTAGGAGAACTCCTCCTCCACATCATAGTAGTCCGGTTCTGCTTCATAAGCATCGCCATCACCTGAAACTTACTGGTTGGTGTGTACAACACCGTCCCGTAACGTGGGAGTGAGTGATCAACTCAGTGGAATAATAAAAGCATAGGTTAACATGTTATCAACTCAGTCAAGCAGTAATGATAAAGCAGTACAATCAAACACTCCTAACTACTCTTATTAATGCAAGTAAGAATGCAGTCATGATGTATGCCCTCACCACACCCTCCCTCGTGTGACACCATCTTACGTTCGCGGTATGCATTCTTCCCTCAGTGCTCCACATCTTCCAGGCACATGCAATGTATGATGAGCACGATTACCGAGTATTTATTAGTCCATTTCAAATAGCAGGATTGAGAAACTAAGGTACCTCCCTTGTATCATTCCCAAACATGATCCATTCTAGGGTCGTCAGTCCTAGTTAATCTCAGACGATGGTGTGTTTTCTAGGTCACTGTAAAGGCTGGCAGAGCTGTTATGCACAAAGGTTACACCACTCCCCCATCACCTCTTTAACAATTCATCACTATACAGAAACAGACCTAGTTCATACTCCATACACCGCGACAAAACTTTAAGGCTCACCGCGATTCCAGAGTATGCTCGAGGTTACTACAAAGGGCTGTCAGGGCTGTTGCGCACAAAGGTTACACCACTCCCCCATCACCTTATCAATGTAGGCCAACAACATGAATATAGTGTCCCATACCACCATAGTCGACTCACGAGTCTGGTTGCTCACTGGTCACTACGGGGAGGCACGTGGCCCCAGCGTAGGCCGACAGCTCGACCACGGTGTCCCATACCACCATGCCCGGTTCATGGGTCTTAGCGGATCGAGGTACCATGGTTAAAAGGGATTTCACTGGTAAGTTTGGTACCCTAGGTTCAAGCAGTAGCGTCCAAACTTGGTGAACATACATTAGACAGATCGAGTTACTTGACGAGCTCGGCTAGCTCGAGCGCACAACAAGTTGAACAACATGAAGTGCATAAGCACTTCGCGTGGCCAACCACTATCGCCAACCGAAGTACGACTCGAGTTCGTCGAAAACATCTCACGTGACAAATGAATCACAACCACGAATTCAATTCTGGTACCGATTGTCTGGACTATAATCATAGCCCCAAACAAAATCAATTGCAGATAGATAAAGCAGTAGTGGATTAAGATTGAAATCATACAACTAAAGTCTGATATTATCCGTTTAGGGCTGCCAGGGCTGTTGCACGCACTCGTTGCTCTACTCCCCCATCACCCATGACGGATCATACAACATAAACATGAATTTAGACATATTCATTACATAGATAAAATCATACAATCAATTAGCATGTTATGAAGCACAACACAAGCATGAGTTTATACATATTCAATTCCTAATCACACAGATATCTAAGGAAATCATACACATCGTTAAAAGAGTTGAGAATCATATCTCAACACCCTTCAACATTACAATTTACTAATTACTACTCATTCAGACATTTCAACAAACACTTTAAAATACATACATCAACATACATAACATATGTTGATCGCATAGGCATTAGGCCAAATCCTTTCACTAGGGAGTTGCCCCAATCATAACACGCGTACACCCACGACGGATAGTCATGAAAAGTAGGAATCCAAGTTCCATATTCATTTGAACATTTTCACAACCACTTGGGCTACTCATTTCAACATATATAGCGTTTAGTGGCCGTGGCGTGATTCAGGGCAAATCCTTTTGTCGAAGGGGTGTCGCCAATACAACAATCATATATCCATGACAATTAGTCATGGCGAGCACGAATGAGAATTCTATACTCATTCAGCCATTTTCACAAACACTTAGAATACACTATTACAACATACATGGTGTATGTTAGCAAAACATGTATTAGGGCTATCCTTTCGCCAAGCAAGTATTTTATACATGTATAATATATTCATACAACAAATAATCATGGCAATTACATCTCCAAAAATTTATACATATACAGTATTTTCTAGAATACACAATTTCAACATGCATAGTGTATATAAGCAAAACATGTATTAGGGTGAGTCCTTTCGCCAAACAAGTAATTTATACACATATAATATATTCATACAACAATTAATCATGTCAAATACATTTCTAAAATTTATACGTATACGGTACTTTCTACAAATACCTAGAGTATGTAAAATTCCATATTCTTCATCGTTAATCGAAACAGAAAACAGACAACACTTTGTACATGTGCAATTGCATACAGATCATAAATCTATCATTATCTGACATTGAAAGCATTGAAAACCATAACCTATACACCTAAAGTACGCACCTTTTGTCGTAGAATTGTAACGGAGTTGATAGGTTCGCTAAGCTTTCGTATATGACAGTTTGGTAACCTATAGAATGAAATAGGTTAACTATTTCATAACCTACAACCTATACAATTCCAAAACAGATTAGGGTTAGAGTTTCTTACCTAGAAACGGAGCTAGAATCGCCGGAAAAGTGATTAGAATGGAGTGGTGAAGCTCGTATAGCGGCAGGGAAGAGTGGCAGGGAGGTTCTCCCACTGCTCCCACACTTTCTCTCTCTTTTCTCTCTTCTCTCTCTAGGGTTTCTCTCAAATTCGTATGGCTGTAATGAGAGAGGGTTTAAGGTCCTTATATAGCCTAAAAACTAACCGAAATAGACTCCAGGTCAAAGTATACTTAGGTTATAACAAAAGCAGACCTGTTTCAGCTCAACGGAGGACTTTTGGCGGCCCTCCTTGAGCCAAAGGTCGGACTTAAGCTCACCGACACCGGATCTAGGTGGAATTAAGTTTTCGTTTCGGTCGGGATTCCAGATCACGCGTGGCGGACCAGTTTCAGTTCAACGGTCAGCGGTTCTCGATCGAAGATTCCGAGTACATGTAAATTGTATGAAATTTCTCCTGATCCGAGGGTGTAATTTGGTTTGATTCTGACGGTCTGGTTGCTTAAAACTGATTCGCAAGCAACACGTGCCAAATTACTATTCAAGATATTCTATTTTAAATTAATTTCACATTTCTCATACTCTTCACTCCGAGCTCAAGCGAATAGCGCTGAGACACTATCTGGATTTGATTTTCGAGATGGTTGTCAAGCCTAGCAAGGCGGTCCTAATTCCTTAACTTCGTGTTAATCGGACTTCCGATGTGCGGTCCAAATCTGATACGGAGTTTCAACGTGCTCCCGAGAGCAGTCGGGTAATGAGTTTGATCCGAGATTTTAGGGTAACCTAGCGTCAATGATTCTACAAGTTTTGGGTCTTGCAGATCGTATTTAAAGCGATTCTAGCGGATTTCGTAACTAATCTAGTTTTGCACTTAGTTACCTTGTCTCATTTCTAAAGGATTTAGTCCTATAAGATTTCTGTCTGAGGTGGTACTTAGTCTTTTGTAGTTTGTATATAAAGTGATCCAAGTTATACTACTTAGCTAGTTTAAGATAGTGTCTAGGGTGAAAGCACTTTGAAAAATTGAAAGATCAAGGTGGTGAAGGGTGGGATTTGTAAAGAAAATATATTGAAAAGGGATTTGAGGCTTTAATTGAGTGTTTGAGAAGTTAAACCTGTGTTAAGATTGACCCATCCACTAAGGACGTCTAATTCCAGGTTGGGAAAAATCCGGGCTGTTACAAAATCCCTTGTAAAGCTTTAGGAAACCCTCTTGTCATACCTAGAAAGCTCTAGGTACCTCTTATTTATAGTTTAGGAAACTCCCTTCCGTATCCTTGTTGCGAAAGGACTCAAAATCCACAATCCACACAAAATCGCGAAACGAATCTGCGTAACTACGACTGTTCGAGTGGATCCCTCGACCAGTCGAGCGGCACTTCGACCGGTGGAGCGGCATCTTCGACCGGTCGAGTACCTTGAAAATCTAAAACCTTAACTCACTGGACTTTGAGTCAAGCCCTGCTCGACTGGTCGTGTACCAGCCCTCGACCGGTCAAGCACGGGAAAAAAAACCCATCAAATCTTCCCCTTTTTTACCCAGGAGGGATTTACCTTCTTCAAGCTAGCTTGATTTCTACAAACCTCAAACTTGCCCTTGAGCAAAGCCTTGGTTATCATATCTGACCCATTATCGTTCGTGTGGACCTTCTTAAGCTGTAACACCTTCTGTTCCAAAGTATCCCTGATCTAGTGATACCAAATCTCAATGTGCTTGGATTGGAATGCTGACTTGGATTCTTGCTCAAGTGTATAGCACTTGACAATCGCAATAGACCATGTGCTCCTCCTACTTCAGGCTAAGTTCCTGTAAGAACCTCTTCATCCAAAGCATCTCTTTACATGCCTCTATGACTGCAATGTACTCGGCTTCTGTCGTCGACAATGTTATGACCTTCTATAGCTTGCTCTGCTAAGAAACCGCTCACCATGCAAACTTGAACATGAATCTCGATGTAGACTTCCTGGATTCTATGTCATCTGTCATATTTGCATCTGTGTAGCCCTCTAACACACGTTTTCCGTCACCATAGCATAGGCTCAACCTGAATGAGCCTCTTAGATACCTCAATATCCATTTCACCGTTGCCCAATGCTCTTTGCTAGGATTGACAAGATACCTGCTGACAATACCAACCGCATATGCTATGTCTAGGCGTGTACACACCATAACATACATCAAACTTCTTACAGATAACGTGTAGGGTATCTTTTGCATCTCTTCCACCTTTGCCTTCGTCTTAAGGCACTGTCTGTTGCTTAATCTAAAGTGACCATCCAGTGGAGTACTGACTGGCTTCGCTGCATTCATATTAAACCGCTCTAGGACTTTCTCAATATACCGCTCTTGTGACAGCCAAAGCTTCCTTCTGCTTCTGTCACGGGTTATCTTCACTCTTAGGATTTGTTTAGCCGAGCTCAAGCTTTTCATCGCAAAAGACTTGCCCAACTCCTGTTTCAGCCTGTCGATCTTCTTGACGTCTTTTCCCATGATGAGCATGTCATCAACGTATAACAGCAGAACTAAGAAATCACCATCTGAGAACTTGCGCGTGAACACACAGTGGTCCGACTCCATTCTGTCATACCCATGCTTTAACATAAACGAGTCGAACTTCTTGTACCATTGCCGTGGATCTTGTTTCAACCCATACAAGCTTTTCCTCAGCCTACACACCATATGTTCTTTACCCTTGATTTCGAACCCTCTGCTTGGTGCATGTAGATCTCTTCTTCTAGGTCATCATGGAGAAAGACAGTTTTAACATCTAACTGCTCTATCTCCAAATCCATACTAGCCGCCAACCCATGCAACACCCGTATGGATGTCATCTTCACCACTAGTGAGAATATCTCTTTGAAGTCTATACATTTTCTCTGACCAAAACCTTTTACCACAAGTCTGACATTGAACCTCGTCTGTGAATTTTTCTGCTCAACCTTTTTTCTGAACACTCACTTGTTGCTCAAAGCTTTCTTGCCCTTAGGCAATTTCATCATATCATAGGTGTGGTTCTTATGCAAGGATTTCATCTCCTCTTTCATAGCTTTCAACCACTCTCCCTTATGCTCATCGGCTAGGGCCTTAAAATAATCTTCTAGCTCTCCCCCATCAGTCAGCATAATATACTCATGTGGCGAGAACCTCTTGGACGGCTGCCTATCCCTAGATGACCTCCTCACCTGTGGCTCAAGAGGTGGATCAAGTGGGGGCTGCTCCCCTGGTCCATCTTCTGAAGGAATTTCATCGTCTTCTGCACCTTGCTGTACTCCCCCATCATCAGGCACCACGGGAGGAATAATAAGATCCATGTCCTCTAGCTCACCTGAACTAGGATGGTTTTTCTCTGGCTTACCAATGTCTTTTACACACTGATCTTCAAAGAAAACCACATCTCTGCTCCTGACAAGCTTCTTCTCGGTCGGATCCCACAATCTGTAATCGAACTTTTCATCACCGTACTCTAAGAACACACACTGTCTGATCTTCATATCGAACTTGGACCTCTCGCCCTTTGGTACATAAACGGATGCCCTGCATCCAAACACCCTGAGATGACTGTACGATGAATCCTATCCAGTCCACACCTTTTCAGGTACTTCTCCATTTAACGGGGCTGATGGAGACCTGTTTATCAAATACACCGCTGTGTGCATTGCTTCTCCTCATAACGTCTTGGACAATTTCGCATCGGATAACATGCATCTAATTCTCTAAACAATGGTGCGATTCATTCGCTCAGCTACACTATTATGCTGGGGGGTCTTGGGAACCGTCTGTTTATGCCGTATACCCAGGGACTTTCAATACTCATGAAAGTCGCCAATGTATTCACCACCATTGTAAGTGCGGATGCACTTCAATGATCTACCTGTCTCTCTCTCAACCATAGCATGAAATAATTTAAATATACCAAAGATCTCGTCCTTGGATTTCAAAGCATAAACCCAAACCCTCTTAGATGCATCATCTATAAAACTGACAAAATACAATGCCCCACCCAAGGTTTTTGTCCTCATAGGACCACAAACATCAAAATAAACCAAATCTAATGCATGCACTTTATCAACATGAGAAGCAGATTTAATAAATGAAACTCTATGCTGTTTTCCTGATAAAAAATCAAGACAGGTTTTGAGAGGTGTACCTGTCACGTCTGGAAGAAGCCGCTTCCTCGCTAGTAGCTGAAGCCCTTTTTCACTCATGTGGCCTAGACGCCTGTGCCACATGTCAATAGCTGGATCTTCCGCTGCGTTCAACCCACCCTTGCATACACTGACACTTGCCTTGTAAAGGGTGCAACACTTCTTTCTTCTGACTGCGATCAACGAACCCTTGATGAGCTTCCAGCGCCCATCAGCAAACCAACTTTTATAGCCATTATCATCCAACCTTCCTGTCGACATCAAGTTGACGCGAAGGTCTGGGATATGCCTCACATCCCCGAAAACCAATGTGCAGCCCACATCGCTCTTCACACAAATATCACCGACCCCTACGATCTTCGATACGCCAGAATTTCCCATCTTCACGGTCCTATAGTCACCTGACTTTTAACTTGTGAAGAAAGTCCTTGCGTGAAGTCACATGAAAAGAAGCTCCCGAGTCTATCACCTAGTCGGTGTCCTGACTCGTAGCCGTGAGACATACATCGTGATCTGCTTAAAGAATAACTACAACGTCGCCATCTGAAGCAACTGCAGTGGAATCTGATTCATCTTCCTTCTCCTTTCTTATCGTTCTTAGCCTTACGACACTCATGCTTATAGTGGCCCTTCTTACCAAAATTCCAACATTCAACATCTTTCCTAATACTTGACTTACCTCTTAATTTGTCTCGGGCCTTCTCGCCCTTCCTGTTCTTTCTTCTCTCCCGTTCCTGTGTCACAAGGGCCTCTTGCTGAGAAGACCACTGAGACTTCTTCATTGTCTCCTCATTGAAGAGACAACTGGTTACCTGTTTCATGGATACATATTCGTCTGGCGTGAAGTTACTTAGGGATACCACCAATGTCTCCCAACTGTCAGGCAATGAACTAAGCAATAGCAAAGCTTGCAATTCATCATCCATGATCATCTTCATAGCGGAGAGTTGGTTCACTATATTGTTGACCTCATTCATGTGCTCAGCCACAGAACTACCATCTTTGAACTCAAGATTCACAAGTCGCCTTATCAGAAAATTTTTATTACCAGCTGTCTTCCTCTCATACAGCCCTTCTAATTTCAGACATAGGCTAGCGGCTGAGGTCTCTGTAGACACATGGTGGAACACAGAATCATCAAACCATTGTCTAATAAACCCCACCGCCTTTCGGTCCATCTTCTTCCAATCATCATCAGACAAATCCTTGGATTTTGCTGATATTCTTAAAATTGAAGAATATAGGTCCTTGCAATAAACCAAGTCCTCTATCTTAGCCTTCCATATGGTCCAGTTAGAACCATTGAGGTTGATCATCCTTGATGAGCCACCTTCCATAATTCAAAAAACCGATCCTACCTGTTCAATGAACTTAGCTCTGATACCACTTTGTTGGGGGCCTTGCACAAAACCTTGGGATCTAACCTCCCAAAACAAACCAGAATTATGAAATAATAAAGCAATGAAATAAATCAAAGCATAAACCACACACTACACAAGAGATTTTACGTGGAAAACCCTTAAAGAGGTAAAAACCACGTAACCTCGTCCAGATCAATAATCCACTATGAAGTAGAACGTTACAACCGTTTTCACTCACGCAGGAGTGGATAAACAATGAAAGAATAAAAGAAAAACGGAGAAAACTAACCGATTATGAAAACGTAAAAGCGTTGAGATATCAAGTGCATAATAAATCACCTCTACAAGCAGAACCTCCCTTTTACAAGCTTCCTCTCTCTCTTTCTCTCTTTCTCTCATACATTTGATAGCTCTAAACCCTTTAGCAAATCCCTTGTAAAGCTTTAGGAAACCTTCTTGTTATACCTAAAAAGCCCTAGATACCTCATATTTATAATTTAGAAAACTCCCTTCTGCATCTTTGTTGCGAAAAGTCTCAAAATCCGCAATCTGCACAAAATCGCGAAACGAATCTGCGTAACCACGACAGGTCAAGTGGATCCCTCGACCGGTCGAGCGGCACCTTCAACCGGTCTAGCACATCCCACGACCGGTCGAGTACCTCGGAAATGCAAAACCTCAATTCGCTAGACTTTGAGTCAAGCCCTGCTTGACTGGTCGTGCACCAGCCCTCGACCGGTCGAGCAAAGCTCACGACCAGTCGAGCACAGGGAAAAAACCCCATTATAGGATTGGGGACCCAGCTCTGTTTTATACTAGGGAGGGTAGAGGAGTTTGAAACCCATAAACAGTCCTCTCCCTAAAAGATTGCACACGATTGGCAATCCCAGTTCCTTTACGATACTATGTGACGTATTATACTTATAGCACACCACCCCTTTCATGAATTTATGGACGCATCACAATTTAGTGGGGCCCGCTGGTGCACCCGATCATATTATCCAACCTTTAGGCAAATCTAGACTGTTTGATCAATAAGACCCATCTTATAAGATTCTTACATTCCCACCATTTTAGTGATGCTTGTATAAACATACAAAGTGAGCCCCACTCTAAGAAACAATGGACAACCATCCAAAAACTTTTACGGTGGTCCGCATGATGGTTGGATCACCTTCCATGGTAAGATTATTTGGTTGGACAGGTTGGATGTTCATACACTCAATGCTTGTAAATTAAGCTTATTTTATAGAGACGCCCAGGAGAAGGTGTCATAAAGCCATTATTTATTCTCCTTAGTTCCTTTCTTTTCCATCTTTTTCTCCCGGAAAAAAAAAAAAAAGGACAAAGCAGGGTGGTGGGTTTAAAATATCATCCAAAATTCATAAATTTGGTCCGTGAATAATACAGTTGTATTGTTCTAATACAGAGACCTGACAGTGAATGAAAAGATATGTGGTACGGATTATCTAACTAAGCAATGCTGAAAACACATTGTATACTCCGCAACTGCACGGGACCACGTATCATTGATGATATACAGGCAAGTAGAAATTACTCTGGAAATTCATGCCTTGTATAGAAGCAATTCAAATCAGACCAGACCGTTACAATTATGGGTCCAGCTTCAGGTGTATCATGGACTGAAAATCAAGATTATTTTATCCCCTAACTAGAGGATTGTTAGAAATTCAGAAGCTAGGACTGTTTAATCAACTTCATTTTTTACTTTTAAATTAGGGTAAGGAGTTCCACCATCTAGCTGGTCTCATTTGAGTTTATACATGCCATGTGCACAACTTCTAGGTGCCTGTGTATCAAGTGGCACACACTGCCAGAGTATCAAATAATTCCCGTGCTGGTATTATGAAGAGAAAAAAATGATACCCTAGCTGCAACTTAGTCAGGTTAAACCGTCCAAATTATGGGTGCCAGTTAAGATATATCATCACCAAAATATTTGTCATTTTCACTGTTTTCACTGTCAGATTGGTGGACATTTAGGGGGCATTTGTACCGGATAAGTTACTTTAGATAAGCTACTACTTAATCGATAGATAAGTATTTTTGGTAAATCGCTCCCGAGCGGGGGTGGCTAATATGGAGTGTGTGTACTGACATGGTGTGTACTGACAAGTTAACCCAAAAAAAAATAAAAAAAGTATTTTTGGTAAATGGTATACTTATCATTAAAAAGTAGAAAAATATATTTGTTCCCAACATCTCAAGTAATTATCCCGAAAGTTTGTTTGGCTCCTCACAAATTCATTGTCCAACATGTGTGGCCCCACATTTGATGTGGATCATTTATTGCATGGCCCCACCTTTGATGTGGGTTGTCCATCATGCATTGGACCACCTTGGTTGTAGGTCATTCGGCATTAGGGACTGACCTTTAATGTGCACAATTCATTAAGTTGGGCCCACCTTTGATGTTAGTCATCCATCATGTGGGGCTGCCATCAATGTTATTGTCCATCATGTGGGGCACATATTCAGTATCCAGTGCCCATCATGTGGACCCACCTTTGGTGTGGACCGTCCATCATGTGAGAGTCACCTTGACTATGGGCCACTCATCATTAGGCCGACCTTTGATGTGGATTGTTCATCATGTGGGGCCCACCTTGATATGGATCATCCATCATATGGGCCCCATCATTATTAATTGCCCATCATGTGTCGAGCTCACCTTTGATGTGGGTTGCCCATTATGTGGGCCCCACAATCAATGAGGATTGCCTTGAATGTGAGCCATTCATCATTAGAAGCGAACCTTTAATGTGCATCGTCCATAATATGGGGCCACCTCGATATAAGCCATCATCAAGTGGGGCCCACTAGTTCATTTATCCATTCATGGAATGATTTTCCAATCTCATGAACTTAGAAGGGATTCACAGTCACATAGAGCATATTCCTTTAAAGAATTCTCTAAGTTGATCTGCTACCAATTAAAATGAAAGAAATAAGTTATTTTTGAAAGTTGAAAATCACTAAAAAAATGGTTGATAAAATAAGTTATATTTTCTAAAAAGCTAATTATTTAAGTTTTATAACCAAACTAACTTATTTAAGAAAAGTAACTTTTTTAACTTATAAAGTTAAAAAAGTTATTGATTTGGTAGTGTAAACAAATGGGCCCGTAAAGGATTGTTAAAAATGAAAAATATCAAATGAAGCCTTTGCACAAACAAGTGACATGAGTAAGGGCGTGTTTGGACAGGCCCATTCCAATGATGGCTGCGTCAGTGGATTGCTGGCAATCCAATGGGATTGCTATATCCAGGGAATCTAACACCGAGTATGTTTGGCCTGCCTGGCCAATCCCGGGATTACACCCGGCCAATCCATTCCAATATGTCCATCCAAACATGTCCCAGGCAAAAATCATGGGATTAGGTGGGATTAGGAGGGATTGGGTGGATTTCAAAGTAATGATGGTGATGTCAATGGATTGCTGGCAATCCCATGGGATTGCTCCAATTCAGGCAGAATTTCAACGTGCTTGTTTGGCATGCCTGGCCAATCCCGGGATTGCTCCTTCCAATACAATCTAATCCAATCCTATGTGCCCAGCCAAACAGGCCCTAAGGGATTTGGGTTGCTCAAACAATTGAGTTTAGCCTGTTTAACTCAAGTTAGGATACGCGTGCCACATGTACATTTTTCTAAGGAACGAAAAAAGGAAAATGGATTGGTTGGTGCTCTTGCTTAGATAGAGCTCCCTCTTGAGATTTGATTGGATGGCAGGACAATGTTAGAGATGTGACCCTGTCGAGCACTTAACCGAACAACTTCCTAACAGAAGTTACTTCATGCATGGTGACTACACCATGGATATCCCCATTGACCAGACTCTGTTGGGCCCACTGTGATGTATGTGTTTTATCCATGCTGTCCATCTATATTGCCAGCTCATTTTAATTAGAGCATGATCCCAAAACTAAAGCATGTCCAAAGCTTAAGTGGACCACCCATGGGAAATCATTGGGAAAATGGCATCTACCATTAAAACCTTCCTATGTCCCACTATGATGTTTATTGGCATCCAACTTGCTCATTATGTCACACTGACCTGAATTAAGGAAAAACACAAATATCAACTTCTACTCCCAAAAAGTTTTCAATGGTAGGAATTCAATCCCCACATTTTTTTTTTTTTTTTTTTTTGTGGCGTGGTCTACATGAGCTTTTAGATATCTCGTGCCTTAAAATGAGCTGGCAACAGGATGGATGGCATGGATAAAGCTCATATATCACAGTGGGCCTTACAGGACTGCTCATCACTGGATAGGAAACGGATTGGCTACTCCCCTTACACCCGCCAATGGCTGGTAGTCGGTGCTCTGTGGGCCCCTCCATGATGTATGTGTTTCATCTATGCTGTCCATCAATTTTTACAGATCATTTTAAGGTATGAGACCAAAAAACGAGGTATATCCCCATCTCAGGTGGACCACATTACAGAAAACAGTTTTGAATGAGCGTTGACTATTAAAAACATTTTGGGGACCATAAAAGTTTCGGATCAAGATGATTTTTGTTTTTTTCATTCATCTGGGCCTGTATGACCTAATCAACATGTTGGATGTCAAATAAACAGTACGGTATGCCTTAGGAGGATTTTAATGGTGGATATCCAATCACTATTGTTTTCACGTGGTATGGCCCATCTCAGATTTATATCCCTCTCATTTTTGGCATCAAGTCATATAATGATATATAAAAATGGATGAACGGAATGGATGAAACACATACATCATGATTGAGCCCACAGAGCACCGACCACCAGCCAGGGGAGTAGCCAATCCGCGTCCCACTAGATAGTATTCGTGGTGTGGGGCCACCACACAACAAAGCACGTGGCCTCAGTCTTTTATACCGGTCTGCTGTTCAATCAAATCCTTGAGGTTGACACAAAGGAATCTCTATTGGAGGGGTTAGTAGCCAATGGCTGTCTTTTTTTAAGTGTCTGAGTATCAAGAGGCATACCCTGCCAAAGTATCAAATAATTCCATGTGATGATAGCGAAGTGTGTAATCCACGCATCATCACCTGGATTAGTTATGTGCACGACGCATGGTTTTATCCGTGGCTACATCTTGTCAACGTAAAAAATGACTTTTCTACACCACCTATCATGAAATTCCTTTCATCCATCATGAGAAGAAACCAACCACATCCCCATCTAATCATTCACTAACATCTCACCAAGGGTCAAAATTCAATGAGTGAACCTCTCCTGTGAGAGGGAGCTGGACCACTTCACGAGGAACATCAGATATGTACGAAAGGGGGACACATCTTGAAACTCAACCGTAAAAAAGATCATGTTGATCCAACCGTTGAATGGGCCACAAGGAAGGCCCTAATGAGCGGCCCATATTGAATGAGCAACGATTTCACGTACAAGTGTGCATCCTCTAATGAGTAGATCGGCCTGATTTCTCATAGAAGCAGTCTACACGCTGTAGCCCATCTTCAGAACGGGTCAGATTTCTAGGATCTGAATCCCTTACGACAAAAATAAAACCCCAGGATCTTTGGGCCCACCATGTTGTATATTTGAAATCTACTCTGTCCATCAGGTGAACTCATCTATGCTGGACCCTAGAGTAAAAAACTATCATGATCCACCGCTTAGGTGGGCCACACAACATATAGAAGTGGGGATGGCGTGTATGCAGCTCACCGTATGAAGAGAAAATAGAAAACCCTGCATGATCCCCGACCAGGCTAGCCACAACCCCGATTGGGTAGAGAGGAGCTAACTCCCTGATGAAATGATACGGCGAGACTTGATTGATCAGGCTGTACGGTTTCAAGAGATGACTTGAGTGGGTAGGGTCCCTAGATCCCTGATTGTGGGGCCCACTGTGATGTATGTGCCTTAAATCCATGTTATCTGTCTGTTTTGACAGCTTATTTTATTGCGCGATCTCAAAATAAAGCAACTCCAAATCTCAAGTGGACCACACCACAAAATTAGTAGTGATTGACATTTTTGTTAGTCACAAAAGTTTTAAATAAAGCTTATAGTTTTGTGGTCCTATTATCCTGGTCTTTGTGACCTTTGCTTACACCAGATTTTGGTACAGCTATGTAGACCATGAGGTGCCACCATATGTTGAAATTATGATTTGATAACGATGAAATTCTGTTCTTGTTCGAGGATATTTTTTTGTCTTATATTCCAAATGCCCAAAGTATAGTGGTGCAGAATTGTATGTATGTTTGTATAAAAGATAATGCAACGGATGACACATATCCCTTATTCATGTAGCATGTATAACTAAAGTAGTATGTTCGACGCGTATGTAAAAGATCTACTGAGATAAGGTTCTTATTACAAATATGGATATATTAAGTAAGGTCTCATACAATCCTTTCGAAATGGAAGAACCGATGGGTTTGGGATCAATCCAAGTCTACCAAGACTAATCTCATAAGATTCATAAATCTATGCATCTACGCTAGTAAGAAATTTGAAAATGGTTTTTGGTTTGTAAAGATTTCTTTAGTTAGATTGACATGATTAGAGAATAATTGAGCGTTGTGATTGTCAAGAATTATAAATTAGCAAAAAATTCAATAAATGTTTTGCCACCTCCCAAAGTTATAAAAGGAGAATGTAACGAAGAGCTGTAGCCCACCATAAACATAATCGATAACAATCCAACATTGTCCTTTTATCTTTTATCTTAGTTTTTGGTTCATTCACTTTTGTCCACCTACACTGTAGAATGTTTGATGTGTAGGTTAGCATAAGTCACTATTGTCCACTGCCATCGCTAAAGTATGCTTAAGAGTAGTATAAATATCAACATTCTATTGCTGAATCCTAATGAACCGAGTCTTACCTGAAAGATCACATTCAGCTAACCAATCCGCCTCAAGTATTTATCAAACAAGGATTATGTATATTTCTCTTTTGTTTATTTCTCTACTTAGTTTATTCTCTATCAATTATGCTAAACTTTTCATATATATTAATAAAATTGATATTTTTAATTTTTTAGCTTTAAATCTATTTATCTTCATTTTACTGAGAAATACAAGGATTACTATTATTATGAAAGAAAAAATTTAAAATTCAAAGCGAAAAGAATCCATTTAGGATAACTAATCCTTACCTTTTTAAAATTACCTCATTGTTGTAATCATTAGTGGTTGAGACAGCCGTTGAATCCTTAAATTGGTTATTATATTATATGGCCTATCTCAGCACATAGGACTCTAGCATGCCCACACTATCCTAATCCTACGCATTAATTGAATACATGCCCTTTCTAACACATGTAACCTTGTATTTAATTGAACCGTGCAAGCAACATAATGAGCTGCCTCGTTGATTAATACACATTGTGATGGCCTCCAATCAGTTCTTAAACGTTTTTTTTTTTTTTTCAAATGGCCTGGTTCAATGAAAGATTTAAATTACTTCAATAGTTAAGAACATGCCTTAAAATGTGCCGTTGGAAGGGGTTAGTTGGCCGAAACGCTAGGAAAAAAAGTCAACCAAAACGCTATAAAAAAATAATAATAAAAAAGTCATCCAAAATGCTATAAATATAAATCATAAGAAAAAAGCTCTGGTGGCTTATGCCCTACCAATCAAATCCTTCCATATAATTTCACTACGAGACAGGTGATCTTCACCAACTAATCAGCATCCTTTTCATGGAAAATGAGGGGTATTACGTTTTGGACGGACTGGATTTCACATATAAAACATGGTGGGCCCAACATGGGTTTTAGGCACCACTTAAAACAGGTTTTGCATGTAACTCGTGTCCGGTTTGGACACGGATTAGCTACGGACGGGTTGCGTAGCGAGACTCTCCCCTAAAGTGACGTCACCAAGTTATGTGGGCCCAACATGATTTATGTTTTGTATCCACACCGTCCATTCATTTGTACATATCATATTGGGGCATGAACCAAAGAACGAGTCAGATCCAAAGCTCGAGTGGACCCCACCATAGAAAAGAGCTTCGAGAGTGACGCCCACCGTTAAAAACTTCTAAGGGCTGATTTTTGTGTTTTTCCTTCTTTCTTGTCTCAGTTAACACATGAAGACGTTAGATCTCAAATAAACATCATGATGGACCTTAGGAAGGTTTCAACGGTGGCCGTCACTCTCTCCACTCTTTTCTGTGGTGGGGTCCACTCTAGCTTTGGATCTGGATCATTCTTTGGATCATGCCCTAAAATGATCTCTACAAATGGATGGACGGTGTGGATACAACACATACATAATAATGGTGGGGCCCACAGAACTCGGCGACGTCACTTCCGTAGCGATTCTCGCCACTCAACCTGCCAGTAGCTGATTCGCGTCCGTCAGGTTTTCTTGCACGCGTGACGCATGGCGGCGACGACGAGGCTGGTGTGACCGTTTTCGTTTAATACGCTATCCCACTTTCGGTTGGATGATGCGGTCCAGCATCTCTCAACGGTTGATTATGGTAAGATGATGTACCCATCGGAACCGTCCATTTTAGGTACCGTACTGTGGATGGGAAATGGCTGACCATACACGGATCTCTCGGATGATCCTATCCGTTTGATCAATGGCTATAAAATCGACGGTAGTAAAAAAAGAACAGAAATGAACGATTTTGAAGGGAACCGATGGATGGGATGTGTCTAATAGGTTTGATTTTTTACTTTTTCGTTTTTGGAAATTCATCCATCATGATTGGACCTAGCAGATGGACGGACCCAGTTGATGCAGGCCCTCAGCACTTACTGCTGCGAAGAGATGGCTCTACCCCAATTCCCTTCATCTGTCTCCACCGTATCAGCTCTGCATAAAAAAGAAATGGACAGGATTGTCTGGTGATTTTAATTATTAAACTAAGCCATTCCTGCTATTTTGAGTGTATCGGTGGACTTCCACCCTGCCACGTATCGTGTGAAGAGAATTATACCAAACTATGGGTTTTCCGTCCCATTTGCCTCGGTGGATCCGAGGTGGGTGGGATCTCTGACTGTGGGGCCACCTTGATGATGTTCGTTACATCTAGGCCGTCCATCCGCTTTGACGGCTCAAATTGGGACATGTTGCAAAAATTAAAGCAGATTGAAGTCTCAGTTGGACCATACAATAGGAAATAGTGGTGATTGATCATTAAAAACTTCTTGTGGGCCTCGAAAGTTTTGGATCAAGCTTATATTTGTGTGGGTCCAGGTCTTTGTGACCTTATCAAAAGGTTGGATGGAAAATAAACATTTTGGTAGAACCCAAGAAGTTTTTAACAGATGGGATTCAATCACCACTGTTTTCTGTGGTGTGGTCCACCTAAGATTTGAATCTGGTTCATTTTTGGAATAAAACCCTAAAATGAGATTTCAAAACAGGTGGATAGCGTGGATGTACTCTACATAAATAAAAGTGGGCCCCACAGCCAGGATCCCACGCACCTCGGTGGACCCGGGCCTAGCGTGCGTGAATAATCGAGGGTGCGTGAAGGGTCGACGGTGGTCTCTGTAGTAGGTTCCAAGTTCTAACTAACATGAAATTGTGAATAGCTAACAGTCAGACCGATCCAATCATCGGGTGAGCCGCATCAGAGAAAAAAAGTTAAAACCACCCAAAAGCATTCAATTTCGTTGTGGCCCATTTCATGAGTAAACTGGCCTAATTTGTAGGGATCCCTATAATCACGGTGGGCTGAGAATTTTGGACGGTTTCGATTTCATTTAAACGCTAATATGTAGCTCCACAAGTGTCTAGCTTCGCGAAATTCTCGTCTACCACAGGTGTAGGAACCGCAGAACCGACCTCCTAAATTCCCCATTTCCCTCATTTAAAAAAAGATCTGATACAGCGGCTGTATCTAGGAAAATATACAACCATCCTTTTCCTGCATGCTTATTACCTATATATCAAATCCTATCCGTAGAAGATCTTAAGCACATCATATTTATTACTTTTTTAT
Organism: Magnolia officinalis; assembly: GCA_021015155.1. Classification (NCBI taxonomy): domain Eukaryota; kingdom Viridiplantae; phylum Streptophyta; class Magnoliopsida; order Magnoliales; family Magnoliaceae; genus Magnolia; species Magnolia officinalis. Next base: position 60,680,484 of record JAJHSJ010000015.1, read on the forward strand.
AAAAATATACTGATAAACATGTGAAAAGAGACACAATATCTATATAAGTGTATGGATAAATCTTTGACATATTATACTGGTGTGGCCCACTAAAATTTTAAATTAACCCAATATTCGCGTCACGAGATTATAATGGTGTGTAACATACTTTTAACGGATAGGATATTATATATTTTTGACACGTAATCGTTAAAACAACGGATGTATGAATAAAGATACAGACGCTGTATCCTATCATTCGTACCCTGCGTTTTGTATTGCAATCGGAACATGGTATGATGGTATCCGCATCCAGATTCAAAACCTCCTTTTATTAATTGCTTTGTAAAATGTCACAAAAGCCAAAAACCACCGAAACCGCAAAGCAAAAGCGGGGATTACAGGAAACTGCTGTGAGATGGTGGGCCATACTCTCTCACAAAGCAAGCATTACAATTTACAAGTGGCATATACGTAAATCAATCCATACCGTCCAATTTGTGCAACCCTTTTTTAAGTAATAGCCTAAAAATAAACTCCATTTTATTGGTACATATCAATGATATAACAAAGTTTAGAAATGGATGGTTGAGATCCATTGCCCAGTATGATTTTTAGGCTAGGCCCTCATCCACATAGGGCCTACATTGATTAGATGATCCTAACCGTCCAATTCTAACCACCATATGGATGTTTGGCGGTTTAAATTTAATACGTGAAATCAGACCCGTAAAAAGATGGGCCAATGAGTGTGATTTAGAGTACTAACCATCCTCAGTGGAGCCCACTACTTGTGTGGTCTAGATTACTAGGGACTACACGTAATCTGCACGTACGGTTAGATGGGTTGCTGGAGTTTTAAATAAAAGATATCAGCAAGGCACACGCCCCAAAATAAAAAGAAAACTTGGAGAATGGTGTATAAACACAAATGTATGAATTTTCTTTTGTAAAAAAGATTTGATACTCTGGCAGTGTGATGGATGATACGCAGGCGCTTGGAAACTGCTTTAAAATTGTATTAGTTGCATTTAGATTATTTGAATTACGCTGTCGAAATTATGGGTATTATTTTAGATGTATCACGAACCATAAATTAATTTTATTTCATTATCTGAATATTGAATTAGTGGGCATTTATTGGACGGTTAAAAAGGAAAAATTTTCATGAAATAAGTCTTCCAGAATCAGAGATTAGAACCGTCCAAATAATCTTATTTTAAGATGGTCATTTAAAGATCGTCCGTTAATTTAGACGGTCTAGATAGTGTTAATTTACGCAAACGTACAATCTATAAGTGCCTGCGTATCAAGTGTCATGGTTTGGCAGAGTATCAAATGACTCCACATTTCTTTCGCTTTCCTTGCGCGCTGGGCCACGTTTCATTTTGCCTGCGACCCCAGACTTTAAGCTCCAGCAACTGAAACGCCTGATACGTGTCTCACTCGCTTTCAAATCTAAGCCGTCCAAACTGCGGGCCAATTTTCGATATTAACGGTCTGATTTCATATGTTAAGTTTTGGTTTCTCACCTTTACCTTTGATGGTTGCAAATCCGCCAATCAAGGATGTGGATCAAGGTGATTTTCAGCCGACCATCAAATCAGCATCGAGATGAAAGACCTGGACGGTCCAGATTAACATGCATGTTGCCAGGTAAATGATTCGACAACGTTTGGGACTCCTGGCCAGGTGCGGATGTTGTCGGGAAACGGATTGGCTACCCCACCATGTGTGGGCCCCACCATGATGTATGTGTTTCATCTATGTCGTACATCTATTTTTACAGATCATTTTACGGTATGAGACCAAAAATTAGGTATATCACAATCTCAAGTGGACCACATTGCAGGAAACAATGTTGAATGAGCGTCGACCATTAAAAACATTTTGGGGGCATAAAAGTTTTGGATCAAGCTGATTTTTGTTTTTCCCCTTAATCTGGGCCTGAATGACCTAATCAACAGATTGGATGTCAAATAAACAGTACAGGAGGCCTTAGGAGGATTTTAATGGTGGATATCTAATGGCTATTGTTTTCATGTGGTGTGGTCCACCTGACATTATATCTCTCTCATTGTTGGTATCAAGCCCTATAATGATCTGTAAAAATGGATGAACGGAATGGATGAAACACATACATCATGTTGGGGCCCACAGAACACCGACCATCAGCCACGGGGCTGGTGTCAGGGGGAGTAGCCAATCCGTTTCCATGTTGTCGATCCCGTACTCCGGACCACTCCCTTTCCTTACACGGACAGGTAGGACGAGGACTAGTATCGATGCTCGCAGAAATACGAACAAAACCTACTCTCATCAGATGCCCCAGTGGGACACGTTTCCACAAGTTCAGATCCGTTCATATCCACTTCTTATAAATTATATTAAAAAATTACATACTGAATGCTCAGTAATAAAATTAATCCTTTATAAATTATATTAACTGTCCATTTCCATGACTCAAGTAACCAGTCTTTATTTGATTTTTTAACGTCAAATAAAGTACTTAAATTATGATGAACGGTATAGATTCAATAAATAATTTCTCAAATTCCATGTATGGAAGGATAGATTCAGATGGGTACTCTCGCGAGTAGCCATTTTATTTCTCCCTTGCTTTGATACAGCGCAGAGAGAGAGAGAGAGAGAGCATGACTGGCATGCACTTTGCACGACTCGTGTGCTTTGAAATCGAGTTGTAAAGCGGTTTTCAGTATTTCATTTTTAGGGTTTTATACCCCAAAAGTTTGATAGAAACGCCCTCAAAAAAGCCCTAAAAAGTTCATAATCCGATCCCATTCCTCTCCTTATCTCAGATCCAAAAACCCCCCAACATTTTCAAAGTAAGTTCCGCCCAATCTCTCTCTCTCTCTCTCTCTCTCTCTCTCTCTCTCTCTCTCTGTGAAATATCAGTCTGGTTGTTGGATTTTTCTTGAATATTCTCATCTGCTTTGTTGGAAATACTTTGATTTTCATTTTTTTATATTTTTCTTCTTTGATTTGGTGGAGTTTGGGTAGAAAACAATGCAAATAACTTTCTTTCACACTCCAGGATAAAAAGAAAAAAAAAAAAAAAGCATTTTTTCTCATTCTAGTAATGGAAACAATGAAAATCGGAATCTCGAAATTTCATTTTTTCCATTTTTATATGTTTTCAGTACTTTAAGAGCTTAGAGTCTGTTCGAATCCATTTCTGTGGTTTTTTTCTTTTCTAGGGTGAGGGTTTATCCTCCTCTGCTGGAGATTTCTAGGGTTAGGGTTTTATTTTTCTTACATCAGCTGCGAGAATGGCGAATCTCGAAACGCTCGTCGCCGCTCGCAAATCGCTGAAACTCAGCTTAGAGAAATCGAAAGCGCTGGGATTTGCGTTGGACAAGGCTGGGCCCCGGTTGGACGAGATCCACCAACGGCTGCCATCGCTGGAAGCTGCTGTCCGTCCGATCCGGGCCCAGAAGGAGGCTCTGGCAGCCGTCGGTGGCCACATCGACCGTGCTGTCGGGCCTGCTGCAGCCGTTCTGAAAGTATTCGACGCGGTCCATGGCTTGGAAAAATCGTTGCTGTCCGATCCGCGGTCCGATCTGGGGGGTTACCTTTCGGTCCTCAAGCGGCTCGAGGAGGCGCTGAGGTTTCTCGCTGATAACTGCCAGCTCGCGATCCAGTGGCTGGAAGACATTGTCGAGTACTTGGAAGATAATGCTGTGGCTGACGATCGGTATATTTCGAATTTGAAGAAATCTCTGAAGAGTCTTAAGGAATTGCAGTCCGACGATGAGCGGGCACGCTTAGATGGTGGGCTCCTGGATGCCGCTTTGGTTAAATTAGAGAATGAGTTCCGTCGGCTGCTGACAGAGAACAGCGTTCCACTGCCAATGTCGTCCGCGGCTTCGTCCGAGCAGCAGCCCTGCATTGCCCCGTCACCACTGCCTGTCACCGTCATTCAGAAGCTGCAGCCGATTCTCGATAGGCTGACTGCCAATGGCCGCCTCGAGCGGTGCATGTTGATCTATGTTGATGTCCGTAGTGCGAATGTGAAGGCGAGTTTACAACCGTTGAATCTTGATTACCTTGAGATCTCGATATCTGAGTTCAACGATGTGCAGAGCATTGAAGGGTACATATCGGATTGGGGGAAGCACTTGGAATTCGCCGTGAAGCATCTGTATGAAGCCGAGTACAGGCTTTGCAATGATGTGTTTGAGAAGATGGGGCCCGATGTGTGGATGGAATGCTTCTCGAAGACTGTGGCTCAGGCTGGGATCCTCGCTTTTCTACAGTTTGGGAAGACGGTCACAGAGAGTAAGAAAGACCCAATTAAGCTTTTGAAGTTGTTGGATATTTTCGCTTCTTTGAATAAGCTGAGGTTGGATTTCAATCGCCTGTTTGGAGGGAAAGCCTGTGCTGAGATCCAGACCTTGACACGAGATCTCATCAAGGCTGTAATTGAAGGTGCTTGTGAGATATTTTGGGAGCTTTTGGTTCAAGTTGAACTACAGAGGCAGACACGGCCACCGCCTAACGGCAGCGTTCCCGGGCTGGTGAGCTTCATCACGAACTACTGTAATAGGTTGCTGGGAGATGATTATCGGCCAATCCTAACGCAGGTTCTGGTCATCCATCGGAGCTGGAAAAAAGAGAAGTTCCAAGAACGGCTCCTTACTGAGGCAGTATTGAACATAATTAAAGCCCTTGAGCTCAATTTGGAGTCATGGTTCAAGATGTATGAGGACACCACCCTGTCAAACCTCTTCATGATGAACAACCACTGGCATTTCTACAAGCATTTGAAAGGAACGAAGCTTGGGGAACTCTTGGGAGACGCATGGTTGAGAGAGCATGAACAGTACAAGGAATATTATGCCGCAATCTACTTGAGAGAGAGCTGGGCAAAGCTCCCAGCCCTGCTGAGTAGGGAAGGCCTGATTCTGTTCTCGGGTGGGAGAGCGACTGCCCGCGATTTGGTCAAGAAGAGGCTGAAAGCCTTCAATGAGGCATTCGATGAAATGTACAAGAAGCAATCAAATTGGGTTGTGTCGGAGAAAGATTTGAGGGAGAAGACATGCCAGATGGTGGTGCAGGCGATCGTTCCAGTTTACCGGAGCTATATGCAGAACTATGGTCCCCTGGTGGAGCAGGATGCGAGCGCAAGCAAATACGCAAAGTATACCGTGCAGGCTCTGGAGAACATGCTCAGCTCTCTGTTTCAGCAGAAATTGGTGAAACACGGGAGCACCAAGACGAGGCATTCCAATGGGAAACTCAACAATGTTGCGGCTAATCAAATTTGCTCCGCCCCAACTGTTATGTGATGTATACATACCAATACAAAACCTTCCCAGTTGACTGAAAAGGGAAGGAAACGTACACTTCGGGGATTTTCTCTGCACACCCATCAATTTGAAGTTGTTAGAATGAAATCAAGCTGGAACATTTGGTCCAGGCTGTTCAATGGCTGAGTGTGTCGCATTGCTTGTGTGTATATATGGATGGATATCCCAAGAAACGGGCGGCTTTTTCTCACAATTGGAACTTTGGAATGTGATGGTCAATGTGTAATGCTAGATGAGAACTCTGCACATTACCTTCGTTGCGGCCGGGTGGGGTCCTTTAGAACTTATAGTTTCTCAAAGAGAAGCGAATCTGGTGGTGCAACGAACATAAACATCTGTTGGAATGGGATCCTCCGCACTCTTCTCTGGTAGAATCTGTATTCCCTCATTTGATACCATATCTTAACTGTTGTCTCTTTATCTCTTAATTACTTCTACTCATTCATTCTAGATTCTTAGGTTGGTGGGCAGTCTTACATCTTTGTAATGTGCTTTTTAGGTATATGTAAAGTCCATTGTTTTTGCTGTGTTATAAATTTCCAAAGCATGACTCACATGTTCCCTTTGGTATATATGGGATTCTGTACCAAGATACTCCACCGTCCATTTGGTGGTTGGTAGGAGTTCCATGTAAATTTAAGTTTCTATTCCTGCCAGTTTTTCAAAAAGTGGGCAAAAAATGTGGATAGGTAGTTGGATGTCTGTGACAGTCTCGTGTATTGACGGGTAAAGATCTTTTCGCATTTCCTAATTCTTAAGATGTACAAGTTTTAGAAGGCTGGTTTAGATACTATTGGATGGCTGTCATGTTTTTGAATTAATGGATGGCAAGAAAAAATGAAATATTTGTGCAGTTTTGATTTGCTGGAATCTTTTGACAGGATAATCCTTAGATGTGGTTTTTTACTGAAAATTTTCGATGGAATAGTTTTTTTTTTTTTTTTTTTTCCTTTTTGGCACAAGAAGCATATCTCTTTTCAACTCCACTTCATCCCACTTTGAATTGGATGGTAGCAAAATCTTCCAAAGTATTCTTTTATTTGCATGCCATGTAATTTGAACATTCATGATCCACATGTACTGGCTTTGGCTATATGGTTTCTACTGTAGCTTTGATACTTTTTTTTTTTTTTTTGTGAAAAATCCAATTAACTGAGATTTTATTGCCGCATGTCACAAGTGTTTCCGAACTTTGGATTTGTTGTTTACCAAGCCTTCTGTATTGGTGAATGATGTAGGAGATCTATCCTTTGATCGTCTCTCTTTCATTAGTGAAATTTCATAAACACTACTGGACACCCTCATGATGGATTTCATGAGCTTGTGACTGTGGATTCCATTGCTATCTCACTAGTTCCACTGCTTTTTCATGTGTGGTGTGTTTGGCTGATTGCCAAGTGAACAGCCATTGCCAAAATTAGGGGTGCACACGGTTCGGTTTCGGTTTTGAAACTGGAACCGAATGGCCAAGGATGTAGATGAATTGGTCCTGCCAGCTGTCAATATGGACTGTTAATGTGAAGGGGGCCACCTTTAGTTCTCATCCCTTTTGGAACCGGATCCGAACCGTGTGCACCCCTAGCCAAAATCCACCATTGTGGCACCCCACTTTGGCCGTACAATACTCTCATCGATTCCCATTCTCAGTAACTTATTTCCTGTTAACACTCTCTTTTCATTTTTATTCTTCTCTATGACTGGCCGCGACATTCCTCCGCATGCTCTTTCACTTGCGAAGTTCAGGCACTGTTTGAAAAACGACCACACCAACCTACGTTGTATGGAGTATGTCACTTCTATTAATGGAGCCCCACATGGGGGAAAGAACTATAGGGAAGGGCTAGATTCTTACATTAGTTTTGCACCATTTAAAATGTGGTGGCGACTCATCCCCTCTCAGCCAGCGTTGACATACTGCTATCTAGACCATCCAAATCGTGTCTAATTGTGAATGTAGTATATAGCTGGAATCACTCCAATCAACAAATTCTAACCATCAATTTATGGCTACCAAATGGATGGTTAAAAGTAAATGGTGAGGTGTCCAAATTTAAAGGTGAAATTAGATGGTCAATATTGTCATATTAGTGCAATCTCTGGTTATGCTTCTTTCACAGTTTGGTCAGGGGTTTGGTTGGTCTGGATTGCTGTAGAACTGTGCCATGTTTATGTTTGAATAGTCAACCCCAGGCGGCACTCGGTTAGTGGAAGTTCCAAATTGAGTGCAAGAAGTCCATCAAACCAGCCGAAGATGGCAAGTAAGCTCGGCTTTTCATATGGAAGAAATGAGCAGAATGGCCATTTGGAGCCGTGGCAATTGTAACTTCCAGACATGCCCATACAATTGAGCTACGGTAATTGTGATTTCTGGCTTGGGCACTTTCACACAGTATTTATTTTCTTTTGAATGTTGATGGCACTGCTTACCAGCCTCTAGAGGCGGATTTATTGTCTCCATTGTCTAAAAGAAAGATGTTATTGCATTTAAATTCAATTTGGTTTTATCTTAAGCTTCAATAGCAGCTACATGTAGTTCTTGTAAGGCTTAAGCTATCTTGAGACTCTGTAGGCAGACCCAGGACATTCATGCATTGCATTGGCGATCCGTGCATGTCGTCATCTCTGACCTTTGTCAAAAAGACTTTGGGACTTGACCCAACTCATCCTCCCCTGAGTTGAGCCCCAACTTGCTTGAGTTGGGGCTAAATCTGTCCTACCCACTTGGGTCGGAAGTGACTGGAGGGGGGGACTCGTACCAAACCGTATTGGGACCGACCAGATCTGAGTAAACTCAGATGAGTTGCATCAGACTCAGAGACTCATTCAAGCCTTAAAAAGCATGCCTTTAACCTCGTCTTCATGAGTTTTTCTATCAAGGGGTCTATTTGTGTATGTTCTTGAAAATTATGTCTTACCTCGTTTCAACACCGACGTCTTGGCATCGATTCCCTAGTGGGGGTAGCTAACAGTGATGTGTGAACTGACAGTGGGGTGTACTAACAAGCTAAAAAAAAATTTAAAATTTTTTTGTCTTACCTCTAAAAATAAATAAATAAACTGTCCTGAATCTATAACTTATGCAGGCTATTATTCTATATCACAGGCCTTTGCTGACCTCCAAAGATGCGGTTGTTTAGGTATTACTTTCAATGCACCGTAGGATGTAGTGCTCCTACTTTCATCTCAATAGTTGGACGGTCCCAAATCAATCCATCATGTCTGTTATCTGTGACATACGTTTTGTGGGTCATGCAAAAAATGACACAAATTGAACAATATATGCATCTGTGAAATCTCTTCCTTTTTCTATGCATCTGTAAGGTCATTATGCTGTTGATGCCTTGTTCAGGGTGCGGCAGGTGGGTGGATCCTTGACTGTGGGGCCCACTGTGATGTATTTTCCTTACATCTGAGCTGTACATCCGTTTTAACAGTTCATTTTAGGGCATGATACCAAAAACGAAGAACCAAATCTTAGGTCCACAACACCATAGGAAACAGTCGTGATTGAATACCCACCATTCACCGAAATGGTTATTTTCCATCCAACCTATTGATAAGGTTACAAAGACCTGGATGAAAGGGCCACACTAATATCAGCTTGATCCAAAACTTTTGTGGCCCACAAAAAGTTTTTAATGGTCAATCACCATTGTTTCCTGTGGGGTGTTCCACATGTAACAGCCCACACCCATACTGTATAATATTGTCCGCACGGTTTTGTTCTCGGATTTCTCCTAAAAGGTCTCATACAGTATAGGGTGGCAACTCTACATATAACCACCACAACTTCAGACGACACTTCCGATGTGAGACAAAGCTTCACCTTCACTGTGTGCACAGTAGTCTGCCAGCCACAGTAGCCTGCCAGCCATCTCGGGGCCCGCCCACATGTGTGTTCGCCCACGTGTGCTCGTCCACATATGACCACAGTAACGGGGCGTCACAATATTTAGAGGATGTCTATGCGAAAAAATCCTCTGAAAATCGCCTACACTTGAAGCGGCAGTGGTATAACTTCAAGATGGCAGAGGGTGGAGATCTGGAGGCTCACATTAGCAACTCCATTTGTAACAGCCCACGCCCACACTATATGATATTGTCCGCTCTGGGCGCAGCCCGTACGGTTTTGTTCTCGGGTTTCTCCCAAAAGGCCTTATACAGTATAGGATGACAACTCTACATATAACCATCACAACTTCAGACGACACTTCCGATGTGGGACAAAGCTTCACCTTCACTGTGTGCACAGTAGCCTGCCAGCCATTCGGGGCCCGCCCACATGTGTGCCCGCCCACATGTGACCACAATGACGAGGCGTCACATTTCGATCCTCTTCATTTTTGGGATCATGCCCTAAAATGAGCTTGTCAAAATGGATGCATTGCATGGATGCAAGTCACATACATCACTGTGGGCTCCACAGTCAGGGATCCACCCAGCTAGGTGGATCCTGCACTCATTCATATTCAACTCCAAAATGGCTGTAAGGTAATTGCCACATTTATGGTAATTACCTTCTATTCAAGCTTTGTGGGGCCCACTGTGATATGAGTCCACCCGCTGGTTAGATGGTCCCTCCCATGTTGCCCAGATTCCAAATTCCTTCCTGCTACATTACACAGGCGACGCTCACCATAGGAACTTCGAGATGGAATGTGGATTCACCGTTTTCTGCTTGCCATCCAACACAATCATCCACTGCCCCCCACCAAGCATGATAGGACACCAAAATTCAGCTTATCCCAAACTAAAATGGGCCACACCATGGGAATATATAGGTTTTGTGTAATTGTACATTGTTCCTTGTGGCGTGCCCCAGTGAGTTTTGGATTGGGTTGATTCTCAGTATGTACGGTGGACATGAGCTGGTGCTCCAGATTCACGGTTTGCATTCCACAAACATCTCATCATGGGTGGGGGCCCAACCCAGCTCGGATGCTAGTGTACGTTAACATTCCCATTTTGAAATTTGAACAATAGCTGGAGAAGAAAAAAGTTCTCCTTGCTTTCCTTTTGTCTTCTTATCTTTTAAGCATTTTGGTTGCTACCTTTTCTTCCGGGGCACTACTAACGTATGCCAGATTGGATGGAGGTATGCTTGTCTAGCGTTGATGTTATTGGAACAAACAAACAAACAAACGACAGGGATGATGTGGCCCCCACACCATGGGACACAAATCTTGACTGAGGAAAATTACAGAGGATTTGAGGTTGTTGACACCAGTTCACTTCAACGGTTTAGTTGATAAGAGGTTTCTCTGCCGTTGGTTGGGTCCACTTACGACATCCCCCTTCAGAGGATTACTTTGGATGGGTTAGATCTGAGGATGGACAAATAGATTTCCATATATCTATAGAATTTCTGCACCTCAGTATAATTTGAGAGTGAATATTTCTCATTCAATGTTTTAAAACCCGGACCGGACCCGATAAGGTGGTCTGATGTCGTGGGTCAACTTTTTTACGAAAGAAAATGTAACTGCATCCCTTGTAACTCAAGCTTTCAAAGGTGAAAACCAATCATCACTCTTACCAGCAGATTCACACACTGTTACTTCTCTATGCTTTTTTTTTTTACTTAGGAATTTATTTTTGGGTTGAATTGGGTCAAGCAACAAATTGGACCGCCGGACTAAACTACCCACGATAATGAGTTTGGGTCCGGTCGAAGTTCTAAAACATTGTTACGCATGTTAGTAGTTTCAATCCATGGCTTCTATATGCATGTTAGGATATTCCTACTTACGAAACTCCGGTACTAATCCCGACACTTCTGGAAAGGGCCTGTTTAGAGGCAACTTCTGGCGAAGGACGTTTCCTCAACTTTATCAACTTTATCAGTTGACTTGCCGAAAACCAATTCAACTGGATTTTTCAGTACTTATTTTGATGAGCGGAGGATTAATCGAGAGTTCGTGATAGTGTATCCAAATACACAAAGCAACCTGGAGCTTGAAACAACATTTTAAGTATCAAACACCTTTTTCAAGAGTTCACCCAAACAGACCTTAAAGTAGAGAATTCATCATTTTTTTTTTTTTCTTTAAGATCTACCGTAAAAGAGAGATATAGTAGCATCTTCTCCCCCTTGTCTCAGCATCTCTGGTGGGGTTTTCTTTGATCCTATAACTCAATCACTAATTTGTGGGCCCCACTTATTCAAACTCAATCCTACTAACTCCATCGTTTTTTGTTTGCAAAGCTCTCACACCCTTACAAGGCAAACCATTTATACTTGGCCAGTTTGTTTCTGTAAATGAGTAATTATTACTTTTTAAAGCTGCTTAAAAAAAAGAAAATAAGGCTGTAATTTTGCCTCAAAAACCATGACACAAGATCCACACCATCCATTTGATTTACATGCTCATTTTAGAGCACGTGCCAAAAAATGAGGCAGATAAGAGGCTAAGTAGTCCACACGACAATAAATAGAAGGAATTGAGCCTATTGCTCATAGGGATGTGTACCAGCCATCCAACCTCTTCATAACGTCACGCAGACATGAACGAAGGGAAAACACGTAAATAAGCTGGATCCAAAACTTCTAATGGCCAGGTAAAAGAAATGAATGGTAAGCTTTCAATTTCCCCTGTTTTTTTGAGTTCGGTCCACCTGACCTTTAAATTTCCCTCATTTTTTGGCTCATGCAATAAAATGAGAGTGAACAACAAATGAGCCGTATGGATCAAATACATAATAACAGTGGCCCTATTAAAATATCCTCATTTCCTCAGCTTCAAAAACTTACTGTCCATATCAACTCACTGTCTGTCAGATAGCGGCTACCTAATATAATTACAGGGGTAAATAATAATTGCCCATTTACACTTTATTTATTGTGAGTTAGAGATCGAACGGCCCTCACCTCATTAGCCAAAGTGATAGATATTGGTGTAATATCTACCACTTGGAAGATTTTGCAAAACAGAAGATATATATTTTTTAAAATGATGTTAGGGCCTGTTTGGGAGGCGTGGATTCAGAACCCCCTGGATTTGCAATCTTCTCGTACTTATGCATGGTATATTCAAAGGGGTTTGAATTTAATTACTAAATCAACTTTAATATATCTAATTAGTGAGATATGTAATTTTCGACACAATGGTTGTGGTAAGCCCACTGAAATATATGCTCTACTTGAAAATGATGAAATTCTAAGTCTCAGATGGGATTTTAACCCCCCCCCCCCCCCCCCCCCCCCCCACCCCCCCACCCACCCCCTCTAATCCACGGTGCCAAACGACCCCTTGGTGATCTTTTAAAATTATATATATATATAATATATATATATTATATATATATATATATATATATATATATATATATAAGTATCAATCTCAAGTTTCGACTGCGAAAACTATGGAAGTGCTTTACCAGATGAAAGTCTATTTCAGTAATTTAAGCAGCACTCCATGTTCCTTACAAGGCTTTTACGAAAAGAGTGATTTTTTCAGTAATTTAAACAATCCTCCACGTTCCTTCCCGTGATCAGCTGCACCCCTCCTTTGTCTATCTTGTTCGCCCGTATAGTGCCTGAATTGAAAGCTTCGGTGACAAAGGCTGTATGGGCCCACTGTCGTGATGCCTACTTGCAATCCACCCCGTTCATCTGTTGACCCAGCTCGTTATAAGTACATTAGCCAAAACTGATTTTTAAAAAAAAGGTGAGGACAGATCACAACCATCAAAATCACTTGAGGGCTTCTCTCTTCATCTTTCCACATGTACTCTGCACCTGAGTACACACGAGCGCATTTCCCGTGAATTTCTATCCCTATACCTCTCCCATCTCCTCTCTCCACATGGGTTGGCACGTGCCATACCCACCTAATCAAACATAGTGTGAATGTGTGATGGGTCCACCTTTACAGCTGGACAGCTGTACAGTCAGTCTATGAGGGGTTTGGAACATTCATTCCTCTCCATCTTTAAGGCCCACCTGAGTTATTGATCAGGTTGGATGTTGTTGGTGGAGGTGGTAACCACATATCATGGTGGGCCCCACGCATACTTTGGGACTATGTCATGATGTTTGCACCAAAAGAAAAGGGAGACCTCTCGAGCTAAGGTAATCGACGGTTGAAATTCAATCTCCCCTGAGACCTGGGCCCAGTGATTGGTTGCTTGAGTACTGACCTTGCGTTTCTTATACTTCAATTATGTTAAAACTAGGTTAGAATATCCGGATCCTTATTATTGCTCGGGTGATAGACTCTCAGGAGTTTCAACATCCGGTAAGGGTTCGAGAAGTTTGTGGGGGTGTGTGTGGAAACATGGAAATTGATTGCCTACCGTTGAAAATTTCATCGGGGCGACGGAAGTTTTGGATTAAGCTGATATTTGTCTTTGCCCTTCATCTAGGGTTATATGACTTTTTTAACGGAAAATAAACATTGCGGTGGGCCTAGGAAGTTTTCAATGGTAGCCGTTCAACCCCCACTATTTCCTGTGGTGTGGTCTACATGAGCTTTGGATCGGCGTCAATTTTGGGCTTATATCCTAAAGTTTTGGAAAAATGGATGGACGGCTTGGATAACAGATACATGATGGTGGGGCCTACATAGCTTTCACATCAGCTAGCTGGCTGGTGTTGGGTCACCAGCCAAATCGCGTCCGCCGCCATGTGGGTTCTACCTGATGAACATCCCATCTCGAGAGAATTACCACTGTAGACCCCACCTTTTATCCAGTATCTTTTACGAAGATTCAAAACTTACCTTCCCAACTTAGACCTTGTACGTACGGAGAGAGCATTTGGGACGAAAATACCACGCGTACGGTAAATTATAAACAATGGCACCTGGCTTAAAATCCACATGATCGGAAAATTATAAACAATATCATCTTCGTTAGATTTTAATGACGATTTCCGCCATCTTTCATTTCCACCGTTAATTTGATGACCACCAATTGGACGTGTATGATTAGCCCATTTTGGTGTAATTTTTAGCCGCACTGCATTCAATCCAGTTTTCACTAGTTGAACGATATAGATCCGTTCTAATCACTGCCACGCGTACGGTGGAGTAAGGTTCTCTACATCTTACAGTTTAGCCGTCTCTATCATATCATTTCATTTCCCGGAAGATGATCCGTTAGCGGTCGGTAGAACCGGAATATGGAAGATGTATCTTTCCAAGGGACACGTGGCAGGACTATGTATCAATCCGAACCGTCCATCTAATGGGGCCTATCATAGATGGACCGTTTACAAAAACGAAACCTTTCAAATTACCGAAGCCATCAGTTTTCTCTATTCTTCAGAATTGACTGTCAACCGTTAAACACTTTTATTCATACCGTTGCTTTTTATGCCGATGTTTAGATGGATGGGATCATCCCACCGTGTGAAATTTACCTTCCATGATGAGACAAGCTGGATGGACGGTCCCGATGATAAGTCATCCCGCCAAATGCACGGTGGAGCGACAATTCTACCATGCAATTGACGCAGGAGTCGGTCCAGCACCATTTTGAAAATGGTGGTGACTTATCCTCCTCACACGTGAAATGATGTACAGCGATCCAGATCATCCAAACTGTGGGTCCACTTTTGCGTAGAAGTTGGTTCAGAGATTTGGACGGTCTGGATTGCCATACAACTATGCTATGAATACGTTTCCAGACTCACCTCCTTTTCTTTTAAATGGTGAAAAACTCACATAGGAGACTGCTACTCTACCATATTCCGACTCCACCGTCTGCTGTCCTCCCCTCTCTCTCTCTCTCTCTCTCTCTCTCTCCTCTCCTCTCCTTCTCTCTCAACCCTAGAATTCGATCTCGACTGAATTCCATGGCGATCATCTCTGCTGGAGTCTGATCATCGAACGTTCGAGATCTTCTGTTCTGATCGTCTGTGCGCGAGATTATAGGGAAGAAGGAAGCAATAGAAATGGTATGGGAAAATTCACTTGTTGCTGAAAATCGATTTTCTCCGTTGAAATCTCTAATTTCGATCCCTTTTTCAGTTGGTTTGAGAATTTTGTATTTGCATTTTATTTTTGTTGAATTCGGGAATTGCGAATTTCATTTTTCTTGATTTGGCTTGCACATGTGCATGTATCAGAAGAAATTTCATTCGTTTTTCTTTCATTTAGGGTTCTGATTTGCCTTTTTTCCCCAGATCTTGACTAGTAAATTGGGCCAATTAAGCCAATCGAGACTGTCAAAATCGTGGGCCACGTTGTGGATGGAACGTAGCCCGAATGTCGCACTGGCCTGATGATTGTAACCGTGCAATTGGTGGCCGCCAATAGACGGTTCAAAAAGGAAATGGTCGGGGTCCAAATTCAAGCAGCGAAATTAGTTTATTAGGATTATGTAATTAGCACAATTTCGGGCTATGTTCCATCCACAATGGAAGCTCCAATTTGGACAGTGTGGATTTATTTCCTTGTGTATAGTAGATGAGTTGCCACCATTTTGTAAATAGTGGGGAATAAATTCCATTGTCTGGCCCTTTACCACTCAGTCATGGAATGAGCATAGCCTGAAAATTGCATTGATTTGATGATTGTAACCATATAGTTGGCGGGTGTGAAATGGACCATTCGACACTGAACTGTACAGGGCCCAAGTTCAAGCAACAAAATTGGATTGCTAGGATTGTTCTATTATCGCAGTTTTTGGGCTAATGCTCTGTCCACAACAGGCACTTCAATTTGGATAGTTTGGATTGATCTACATGCATGAGATAAGCTGCAACCATTTTTTTTTTAATAGTGGGAAGTGCATTCCATAGTCTTCCCCCTTGTGGTTTAGGCACTGAATTAGCTTTTGTTCTTATTCGGTGAATGGGAAATGATTGCAATTTGAAGTTCTTTTTTACACTTTTAGTTCCTTTGTAGTTTCTTTGTTTCTTGACATGGTTCCTACGTATGAATTGCATCTATCAGTGTAATGAAGTGGAAGAAACTTGGGCCTCGACATTAGGTCCAACATTTGTGCAATCCATGGATGAAATTTGGCTTTCTTCCATTGCAACAAAACAGAATCTGGTGATTGAATTAATCGGCATCTTGGAACAACCTTTACGGTGCATTTGGGTGTTTTATTAAACTGAATTTCAGCTATTATTTTTAGAAAATTGGAAAACCCAAAATTTAATATCCTTTCATAGCATTCAGATTTAGGGTCTGGGCTCCAAATTGCATTACATTACTTTCAAGTTGGGATTGCCCCGTTTGCAATCCGGTTTGAAGGGTTGGGGTTGTCCCATTGGATAGAATATTATGGCTGTGGTCTATCCTGGCATACGATATTAATAGTCATGGGTCGCTGAACCATTGCCCCACTTTTACAACTTAAAACCCGAAGATTACATACATGTCATTGGGTCAAGGGTCATACAAAATTCCTCCCAACAAGAACCTAAAATGCAGTTTAACTCCATCATATAAGCAGAACTCAGTTAAATTGATTGCATCAGAAATTACCTATGTTGCAACTAAGTATCCATAAGCTCGGGATCATGCTAATTGTGCTGATACGATCCATTCTTCAGATTGTCCAATAGATTGTAATTATTTCTGCCCTGAATAAAAATTAAAAAATTTCTGTTGTTGGCAGGTGTACCACTCGAGTTTCGTTAACGAAGAAGGTGTGGCTAAAGCTTGTGGGTGCCCTCTCCTTCCCCTAAAAAGCCATATCAAGGGTCCTGCTCCAATCTCAGATCAAGGTTGTTTCTACTTTCTCCTCAGCTCCCTCTTTTCTTCGAGGAACAACTTTCATATCTCCAACCCTGTTTTTCTCTGACGTAAACGGTTTTGCAGATAGAACTGACATCGTCGATGAAGCAATCACATTCTTCCGCGCCAATGTCTTTTTCAGAAACTTTGATATCAAAAGCTCAGCTGACAAGATCCTTATATATTTGACACTTTACATCAATGTGGCTTTGAAAAGGCTGGAGGGTTGCAGAACATTGGCTGAAGGGACCAAAGCCATCATCAACTTGGGCCTAGAAAAGGTTCCTGTGCCTGGAGAGGCAGGTTTCCCCTTTGGGGGCCTTTTTGCACTTCCTCAGTCTCATCAAGAAGCAGGTAAGCTTCGTCTTGCATTTCCCTTCTTTTGTCAGTTTGTTTTTCTTCAGCACTTTCATATGTTACTAGAAAGTCTTCCTTGAAATAAGAAAGAAATGAAAACGTCACGCATCACTTTTCTTCAGCACTTGAATTGGTTTTCCTTCGCCATTATATATATCGCGAGTTCTGGTGAGTCCACATGAACCTCTGCATGGAGGCACTTGGACAATAGGAGCAATGTATCAGGTGGGCACTCTGTTTAGATGAACTGTCTGGAAATCTGGTGGACCAAACATTTACACTGAATGTGGACAATTAGCTGGAAATCAGGTGCACCT
Source organism: Magnolia officinalis (assembly GCA_021015155.1). Classification (NCBI taxonomy): domain Eukaryota; kingdom Viridiplantae; phylum Streptophyta; class Magnoliopsida; order Magnoliales; family Magnoliaceae; genus Magnolia; species Magnolia officinalis. The sequence goes on from JAJHSJ010000015.1 coordinate 60,698,157, forward strand.
GATGCGCTAGTCAGATGTTCTGCACTCTTGGCTGGCTGGCTCAAAATGAAAAAAAAAAAAACATTAGTTTATGTACATATCAATAACATGTAATGTACTGGAGCTGCAACTTGGGGCCAGATCAAAACCAAACCCAGTTGACCCAACCCGAGTTAGGGTCAGGTTGTCAAGGTCCATGGGTTGGGTTCAGGTGGAAAACACCGACCCAATTTGAATTCAGGTTGGGTTTGGGTTGAGCAACTTTGAGTTGGCTTAGGTCTGTTTGGGAATAGTCACATGTATTTCAGTCAGGTTGGGTCGAATATAGAGGACTTCTGGTTGGGTTTGGGTCGGGTTGGGTCATCTTGAAGTCAGGCTTGCCCAAGTTGCACCCATATACTGTACTGGCTGTTGGGGCTGTCACTCATGAAAGTATCTAGCTGATAATTACTGTAAATTTCGTAAAAATGAGCTTTGATTTTCTTTGAGTTAAATCTCTCCACCTGCTCTTTGAAAAAGAGAATTTCTTTTGAACCTATCCTTTTCAACTTTCTTATGGTCTCAAACCCTACTCCAATGATGGATCTTGTGTCACTATAGCTGATGGATTTCTGGTCACCTGCAGGATGGGTCCCAATGAATCAGGTCATGAGTCCTTTCTTTTTTTTTTTGTTTTTTTTTTTTAAAAATTTTTTTAAACACATGCATACACACCACCACACACTCACGCCGTAGTGGGATTTCACCACCTATGGGTACTCGAACCCTTTACCAAGTGTTGAAACTCTTAAGATTCTACCACCGAGCAAGAGCAAGGACCCATCAGGTCATGAGTCCTAATATGCCAGTACGTGCAGCTAAGGCTCACAGTCTGTTGATCTGATGGGTTCCACTGTGGATGGGGGGAATGCATAAAAATCTCCCAGCTTGGAATATCCTAACCGTTTGATTGTGACCACGATTAGATGGTTAAGAAAAAAAATGCCACAATGCTGTGGAGAAAAAGACAAAAAAAGGATTGGATGGCAAGGATCTTCTGATCTGTAAGTTTTCTGGGCCTCCACATCTGCCATAGGTCCTATCAGATTAGTGGCTCGAATCATCAACCACAGGTCCAGCTTGTCCAAAATGGACAAATATGGACACTGCATTCTGATGCATTACGAACCTGTATTTGGTTCAATATTTCCTCTTCAACAATTGTTTCTTTGTACATATTTGTATGTTTTCAATGAGAAACAAAGTGATCAACAGCTATACTAAAATTATGGTGACTCTTCAATTGTGTGCATGGCATAGTGGTAGTGCAATCAAGATTCAAGACCATCCAAATTCCTAACCAATTGTGGATGGAGCATATCTGGAAATCTACACTGAGAAGATGTAACCATCTGATATTTTTGCCATTGGAATTTGGACCGCTTTCTATTTTACTTTTGACCATCCTTTTGATATCCATCTATTGGATGGCTAGGACTGCTTGAAAAGTGTGAGTTCAGAAATGTGCTCCTTTCAGTGTGTCAGACGATTTGGATGGTATGAATAGCCCTACATGAGTGCCACATGAAAGGCCATGATCAGGCAAGTAAACATACCCCACTTTCTTCCTTGCACTCTCTTTTCTATTATCCTGAACAAGACCAAAAATCGCTGTGCTGTGGAAAATGCAGAGCTATTTAGGAATTATCTGAAGCAGATACGGGAAGAGACGAGTGGAGATTGTTGAGCTGCGCTTACAGACCCAACGGCACTCCTAACAAATGGTGGTTGGCATTTGCAAAGAGGAAGTTCATGAACATAATTGTTCCGTGAGGGGGCGAATCAATTCAAGTAATCATTGTGGTTAGTGGCGATTAATCTCTTACATATCAATGGGGATTTGATTTAGAGAGGAAATGGAGAATAACAGTGGTGGCATCAGTTGTCAAAATAGAAGGTTGGTCCCTGTGCTTTCCTTCATTCATGGAGCTCAGAGAGTTGTGATTTTCATTGCAGGATTGGGCTTTTTGAAAATAGCAGGAAAATAAGTTTCTCTTGTGAGATTGCAACACTATATGGATTGGAGCTTGCTTTGTATTTTTTATTTTTTGGGGATTTTCTCTCAAAATTCATCAAGAATTCTGATTTTACCCGTGCTTCTCAACAACAATCAAAATTGGTCGAGTCAAGCACTGTGGGGTCTATTTGGTGTGCTTGTGACATCCAACCCATTCAACACTTGCAACCCACCATGATGATGTTGTCGTCATCATCATCTAAGCCTTATATACCAACTAATTGGGTTCCACTACATAAATCCTTTTATGCCATTCCACTCAAGGGTCATAACTTCAATTAGACCATAGTTCATCAAATCTTTTCTTACTACCTCCCATCCTTCTATACCTTCCCCTCGCCCTTTTAGAGCCTTCAACTTGTACCAACTCTCGGTTTGTCTCCATTGCACATAAACCAGACCATCTAAATCTAGTTTTCCTGGTCTTGTTACCTATTGGTGCTACTCTAAAATTCCCTTGAATGCATTCATTTCTAATGCGTCTTTCCTTCTGTTGCTACTCATCCATCTCAACATGCTCATTTTAGCTACACTTATCCTATGAACATGTTGTTCATTGGCCGCCCGGCATTCTATCCCATAAAGCATGGCTGGTCTTATAGACATCCTATAAAATTACTCTTGCAGTTTAAGTGGTACACAATAATCGAATAAAACTCCAGAGGTGTTTCTCCATTTCTTTCATCCTGCTTGAGTTCTATAGGTAACTTCTTTCTCAAGCTCTCCACTCTCGATCCAAGATAGATCAATAGTGGTCATTTTAGAAATTTTTGGTTGGTAATCTTTACCGATTTCTCATTCCCACTCCTATTATTGCTAAAATTGCACTCCATGTACTCTGTTTTAGTTCTCGACTATTTTAAATTCTTTAGATTCTAAAGCACCACTCCAAAAATCTAGCTTCTTGTTTATGCCCTCCCTCATCTTGTCAATCAAAACTGCCATCTGCAAACGGCCCACCACAATGATGATCCAGTCATTAGAAAAACAATGTAGACTACCCAAAATGCTACAAATATATGGTGTGACCCACCACCACCTGTCAATTTGGTTACCCACCATGATGTGATGAACCAAGCTCAGGCTGATCGAATCAGAAAGAATCTAAACCACCCAAAACCTATAAATGTATGGTCTGGCCCCACCAGATGATTGGGTTGGCCCTATCTTCACCTGATCATATCACGGTGAGGTCGAACTGTGCGACAGGTTGGATGTCATGCACACAACGTCGAACCTACACTAGATGAGGGAGGGCATTTGGTCATTTCCCTTCCGAAGAGGGGCTTTATGAGCTTGTCAATTAGTCAAGGCATCGGTTGGTAAAATCAGAATTCTTGAGGAATTCGGGGTAAAAAATCTTTTGTTCGTTTTTAATTCCTTTTTGTTTTGTATGCCAATTGTTGTATGAGGATTCGTTGGGTTCTGTTAATCAGCAGCCGTACATTTTGCTAAGTGTTTAATGGTGGCTCAGGCTTCCTTAGAATGGGGACAGAGCCATGATTGGATGATCTAAACCCTCGTTCTGATGGGCCTCTCTGTGGTTGCGTACTTGCATAAGAATTCCATACTCAATTTTTTTTTATTTTTTTTATTGTGCCATTCAGTAGATGGTTATTGAGGAAGCGATGCAATGGTTCACATTCATTTGAAAATTGTCCAACAAGAGAAGTATCACATCTTCCAATCTTAATTGTGTTTGAGGCATCATCCTCCATCCAAGATCGAGCCCATCAGGTCCACGGTTTGGATTACAGAATCAAGGTTCCAAATGGACGGTACTCACATCAGCAAAATGTATGTTTCCTGCATGGCCTGGCCCAAAGCCCGACCTACTTTGGGCTTGTTTTTGCTGACCCACAAGACATGCGGGTTGCATTAGGGCCTGAGTTGTAGGCTCATAAGCTTGCATCTGTGTCAGGCATGGTGGGTTGACCTGGCTGATTTATTACATCACAGGTCCAGTCCGGACCCATTTGGCTGTTGCCTTTTTAGTCCGTCCTTAACTGCTGTCTGGCCGCAGTAGCCGAGGGTGACTAGAAATTGCAGTGAAGTCTATGCAAGCTCGGACGTGGGCATGCGTATATCGTCCATTTGGTCTGATTGACAAACCATGGGCCCCACTTGGTTTGGATCATCCTGTTACTTGTTGGGTCACATGGGTCCCACTTTGTGGATCATCGAAAGGTTGATCCTGCCATGGGACTAGATCAGTGGGCTCATGCCTCAGCCTCCAAAAAATTGATTGGGCCCTGCCCGGCTGGATCCAACCCGTTGAAATTCATCAAATCCCTAACTCCAAAGTTGGATGTTCCAGATCCATCCGTTGATCAAGCTGGCCGCTCATAACTAAAGAAATTGAGATTTAGTAAAGGATAACTGGTTTAGGATAGAACAGACCTGAGCCCAAGCTCAGTCCAAAGCCAGCCTTGGCTAATCAAGACTCTAAAAGCCTAAAAAAGGAAGTTTCAATAATGATTTGCGTATTTAGAAAGTGGAAGCTGTAATGATATATTTTCCCATTTTGGTATAATGCTATTAAGTGGCTGTGATGGCAAGATTGTTAGGCTTGGCATGCCCCATTCATTTCATTCAAGTCTGCCTCTCCAAGCAAACATAAATACCTCTGAATCTCCATGTGATGGCCACTAGAGCATAGATCTCAACCCTCCATTCAAAGCGTGTGCACCGCATAGCTGCTTCTTAGGTAGAAGCCATCCATCAGGTGGGCCCATCGCTTATAAGCCCTGACTCAATAAAGCCTAGTCCACTCATCCGCTGGGCCATGCGTAATTTTGAAAGTGGAGTTCTGGCCATCTATTTTCAGCCATCCATTTTACGAACACATGGCCTATCCTATCCCATGAATGGATTGCCTGATTAAATGGGGCCACTTGATGGGGCGGCATGAATCTCACATAAGTGATCAGGCCCACTACGTTAGCATCAGAAAGGCCCTTGGCCCACGGAACCAATGGTCAGATTGTCATATCTGGATATCAAAATACAAGAATGAATACCGTTGGTTCATCAGATACATTGGAAGTTATAAAATGGAGGGAAATAACAAACAAGAAGCTATGAACTGAATGTAAAATAGGCTTTTGCTTATATATCATAATCCAACACAATCACACTGTATTAACACCATTTCAATCTCTCTAAAAACGTTTTTTTTTTTTTTTTTTTTTTTTCTTTCTTTTAAAGAAAAAGATTTATATGTTAGTGCCTGTTTTGAATTTTTGCAACTCTTGCTTTGCTTTCTGTATAAAACCCGGTATTCTTCCACAGTGGTAGAGCTCAGAGATCGACATTTAGACGGATTCTCCACTAGAATTCCCATTCTGGGTCTCGCCATTTTCCTTGTTTGATTTGGATATCATGGATGAGTGAGACGATTGACGGGGGGATGTGATCTTATTCGCCTGAGGATGGGAATCCTTCAAATTGAGGTAGGTGTATATGGACATTCCGGCAAGAGCTGTCGCCGCCCCGCAGATACTGGAAATGCCGGGATTGGAATTGAAGAGAAGGAATCCTCCAAGGAGAATGACGCATGTTTTGAACTGCCCGAGAACGACGTGGGTCGTCGCAGAGGTCGCCCTGCAATGATCAAGAGAAAATCTCTTCAGAGGTCAAAGACTCAATTTGCAAAGGTAACAACAGTTTTGATCATTTCAAGCCCGATCATCACGTGGGTCCCACCCTGTGTGGGCCATGGCCTGAAAATCATACCGGTCTGGTCATCAGGCGGACCGCATTTGTATATCAGATCTGTGCTGGTCATTTTCTCCCCAATTATACATTTCTTTGTATACATTTGGCCTACCTAATGACCAGACTAGCCTAATTTCGGGTAGTGGCACATACACGGTGGGGCCGACCTGATCAAAGGCCTGGATTTTGCATGCATGCCCGCGCATATGGTGAGACTAGATTAAAATTTCTACCCTCCGAAGTAGCCTTAGCATTTCTCTTTAAACATCCATAAACAAGGAATCTTACCCAAGTGCCAAAGCACCAGACCATTGAAGTAGGAAGCCGAGGGCGGCCGACATGAAAATAGCTGATGTATTCGAAAAGTTCCAATTGAAGGACAGAGCTCCAGGTGGGTCGAGCCAAGGCATCAAAACGAGCAGAAAGAATAGTGTGATCGGCGTAGTTTTCCACATTAACCTGATTCATAATCAAACATTGAGTAACAATTCAAACACATTCATCAAAGAAAAAAGATAGTGTCGAAAGACATACGGTAAGGCGGTCCAATTATCCTGTTGTTGTAGATTGGACCAAAGGATCTTATTCACCGCACTCGGTATTATCCATGCCAGTGCTATACAGGCACCGAAAAGGTGGAATTGGAGATCGGTAACAGTCGCAACGGCAACACCAATCGATACTACAGTAAGAGCTAATGCCTGCAAAGATTGGATGACAAGGTCTCATCAATGCTGATGAAATGAAACCCAAGTTCGATCCAAATCGCTTGTATCTCTCACAGTACCGGGCGGTTACCTTCGTGAAAGAGACCCTCTTCCTAAAGAATGTGAATTCCGCAAGAACAATCGTTGGAGTTACGGCAATCTTAGCCATCTGATAAAAGCCCACACTGGAGAAAAAAAAAGAAAGAAAAACAAAGAAAGGAAGAAGTGTTTTAGACTTTTAGTCCCAATATCAAGGACCTGTTTGGACGCACTTCGTCAAAAGGAAGTTTCTGAAAAATGGGTCTCGAGCATGCGTTTCTGATTGGCTCGACAAAAACCCAAGTGGGTATTTAGGCCTTAAACACCCCTTCAGAAGGTGTCCAAACAGCCCCAATGTATGCTAAAATGGAGTCCTGTCTTTTGATTGAATGGATATTTCATGCAGGTGTAATTGTTGGGTGGATCATGTGGGGCCCTTCCAATGAGAGGTCCTGGTGATACACACATGGTCGACGTGTCCCCATGGACCGCAAGTGAAATCAGTGTTAGTCACCACAGACCATGCGGCATCAAACGAGAAAAGCCAATTTCTATTTACCTGTTATACTTCAAGCTGACATTGGCAAGGCCATTAGAGAGAGACATGACCATCCCAAGAGCTAACAGAGAAGAGATGGAGGTCGTTTTGGGGGGAGGAGATGGGGGGAGAAGCGAAAACACATCCAAAAGGCCCATGAGGAACCAGCTCAAGCTGTAGTGTATGAATGTGAGAAAGATGGGGTAATTGAATCCGACCTTGCCAAGCACCTAAAACAACAATACATGCCCATTACAATCTACCAAACACCTTTTTATAAAAGCATCCAAATTTACTGAATTTGTCAAATCAGATGAGAAAAGATTCTATGCAAATGATCCAATCCACAAGGACCTTGATTGGGAAGTCTTTGATCATCTTTCTCTCCAGAAGGGAAACATAATCAAATTGAATTCAGAAAGAGTCGAACCCACCAATTTGTTCATCATGATGATGCCAACAGAAACCAAGAAATTGAAGGAAAGAGCCACTGTTGGGCCGCATATCCGTTGTTGAAGACGCTTTGCACCGTCCGATGTGCGCAGCTCATTGAAAAGACTTGCTCGCACCTCTTCTAGCGTTCTTCCTGATTAGAAAGGAAGAAAGCAAACACAAGTACTGTGAGTCTTTGAACATTTCCTTGCGACAATTCAAGTAATTGAAACTCATTGAGTTGATTCAATCCAATCAGGAAGCCAGGTTTTCTAAACACCCAAAAAAGAAAATCAATCAAATACTTGGACATTCAGATCGGGTACTCAAAATGTCAAAACAGGTACTTGAACTCTAGAAAAACAAAAATCAGTATAGAAAATGGGCTTTTATACTCAAATCACTCAATCTGAGGTCCACCCACGTTTTGTAGAGTTGCTTCGACTTCGACATTCATCGAATCTGTCTGAGTCTAGTTTGGAGGTTTGAAACTCGACAGACGGCCATTTTATCCATTTCCAAAAATTGCAATTTTTTTTCAATCTTCTCTTCATTTGAATGGAATGATAATTCATCCATTTTCAGTATAATAAAGCTGCTCAGGCATTTTGGAGAAGAGGCTTCTAACTAAAAGTTCCTAACATTTCCACCAACTAAAGCAAAGGAAAAAAGGAAAGAAAAAGAAGTCCCAGCAACCATCTGATAGAGTGTTCCTTTCACTTAAAACTATACTCACCTGATCATGACCATACATCTGATGGGCCCTACTTTTACTGGAGAAACGGCATGCTGATTGAGAGATTCTAGCTGTCTAATATATAGATTTTTCTTCTTCCAATTCACCATTATTTGAAAAATACAGATCAGACAGGATTCTCTAATTAGCATTCATTTCCTTCACTACTGCAGCCCATTAACGGTAGGACCCACCAAATGAATGATCTGGATTCATTGAGTGTTCTGCCACATAAACAGCAATGAATCACAACAAACCAAGGTAGTGGATTTAATAGTCAATCAAAAAGCAAGTGAGAAAGGAATGGACATAGATAACCTTAGATGTGCATCCATGTTCTTTAAAAATCCGATTTCTTTCAGTTTTGTTTTCAATCCATAAATGGATTTCTGCACTCTAACAGTGGCCCATTTTATCATATTCTCCAGGCATCATTTCTTCCAAATAGCAAGTATCAACTTCCCAAATTCTGATAATGGGGCCATTTGTATGGATGATCAGATAAGAGACTTCCCATTCCATAAGAAAAGTATGAATTACTAGTTGCTGTAGATAGTCAGACAAGGAAAAAGCTACGGAAAGGAGGGTGTTGCCATATATGAAAAAGGAAGAAAAAGACAAACGAAGAGAGTGAAGAGAGAAGAAAGAGAAAAACTAAAAGAAAATCTCCGTCATTGAAAATGTAAGAGAGAAGAGAGAGAGTTTTTACATGTGTTGTATACGTAGTAGCTATTTATTTATATTTACATATACATAGATAATGTAATCGCTCGTGGAATAACAAAATAAAATCACATTCGACTCGAAAAAAGTTCCAAAACACACACACACACACACACACATACAAAATCAAAGGAAAATCCAAATCTAATGTGCACCCAATCTAATTTCTCCAAAAATCTACAACCAAAGCTATCAGAAACCAACCTCACAAATTCAAACAAACAAAAAAAAAAATAAAAAAATAAAAAAAAAATGGTATTTTTTAAAGAAAGAAAAAAGACCCATCTCTGAAATTCATCAAAAACAAGATAATTCTACCTCGAACAGCATTCAGAATGAAAATCAAATCAAAACCCAAAAACCCATATAAGGCAATGAAGAGAGAGAGAGAGAGAGAGAGAGAGAGAGAGGAGAGAGACCTCTTTCACCAGCATCACTGTCCTTACGCTTGAGTAGCTTCTTCAAATCTTTCCTAAGAAAGAAGCTGAGCAGGTGCCTGCTACAAAGCATCTCTACTGACACGAATTGCAGAGAATTCTCTCTGCTTCTCTGCAAACACTCACTCAAATGGAGAGAGAGAGAGAGAGAGGCTTGTGTGGCTTGTGTTCCGTGACCAGTGATGGGAGAAGACTCCAACCATGTGGGGTCTTTATGGAGATTGGAGAGAGAGAGAGAGAGAGAGAGAGAGAGAGAGAGAGAGAGAGAGGAGCTTTTTCAGCCAGGCCAGAGGCTCTCCTACTCTTCTTCTCTTCTGTCCCCATCGCATCATGATCCAAGCCGTTCATCTAAAAGGTCCCACCAATATAATTAGTGTATATTACGCGGAAAAATCTCACTCGTTGGTGATTTTCAAGATACATTGGAATGCGAGTTATAAACTGCTTTTCATTTTTGAAAATATAGAACGCTTACCAGTACGATTTTTCCTAGGTGGGTCATCAAACTTCAGACATTATAAATGAACGGTATGGATCACCGCATAGTAGGAAGGAAGTCGTGAATAGATAGAGCGAGTCACCGAGGGCGAGTCACCAAGAGGGGAGACGCGAGCTTTTCGTGAGAGAGAGTCATGCATACACCGGCCGACAGTTGGGTAGGGACCACAGACGAACCACTCTAGCAAGTACCCACCGTGAATCTTTTGATCAGACTTTCGTGTCCCGCGGGACACTTTTGATGATGTACCCGCGCCGCTCATATAATCTCCGTTTGGTTCATCTGGGCCAGACCATGCAAGGCAATTATAGGATCCTCGGCTCGAGGATATACATTACTCGGGTCTACACTCGGCCCACATTGGACCCATGTTCGAGCTATCCAGACCATTGGTCTGTCGATCCTCTCCGTGTATCGACCGTGGCCCAAATTTCTCCTCTATATCCATGGTGGACCCAATAGGCATGGTCCCGAAAAATCAACCATGGGCCCACTTGTAACAGCTAAAAACCAAGTTACTGTGTAGAAGCTATGGGTACCGGCCAGATCAATGGTCCTGATCATTAGGTCCACCCCATGCACTGGGGATTCCATTTGCTAGCCACAAATAACACACGCCATCAATGGTGGGGCCCATCTTGTCGTGTCACTAACAAGGAAGCAGATTGCCTCGAAGTAAACTGTGGGGCCCACCATGATATATGTGTCTTATCCATGCTGTCCATCCGTTTTATCAACTCATTTTAAGGTATCAGCTTAGAATTGAAGCATATCCAAAGGTCAAGTGGACCACACCACAGGATACAGTGGGAATTGAGCGCCTACCGTTGAAAACTTCTCAAGGGTATACAGAAATTTTAGATGTTCGTGTTTTCCGTTCATCTATGTCTGTGTGACCTTATAAACGGGTTAGATGATAAATAAACATTACTGTAGGCCCTAGTATATTTTCAACGGTGGATGTCATTATTGCCACTGTTTCCTGTTGTGTGGTCCACTTGAACTTTGTATAAGCTTCAATTCTGAGCTCATGCTATGAAATAATCTGGAAAAACGGATGAACGGCATGGATAAGACACATACATCCATGGTGGGCCCCACCAAGTTTACTCAGTACCCGTTCCACTGCACACAAACAAGCAAACAGCATCAAAGATCAGGTGGGTACAATTTCGGGTGCCCACGCGGGACAATTAGTTAGGACTCGGTTTGGCTAGTAACGCCGCCACCAGCCAGGTAGCCAGTGTTCGGTGGTATGTGAACCCACCATGATATATGTGTTTTATCCACGCCGTCCATCCATTTTGAAAGATAATTTTAGGGCTTGATACCAAAAATTAAGTAGATCTAAATCTCAGACAGACCACACCATGGAAAACAGTAGTGATTAAATGTCCACCATTAAAAACCTCCTAGGGCCCACTGTAATGATTATTTGACATCTAACCTGTTGATTAGGTCATACAGACTTGGATGAAGGGAAAATATATATATGAGCTTGATCCAAAACTTTCATGGCCCTCAAGAAGTTTTTAATGGTGAGCGTTCAATCAATACTGTGTGGTCCACTTGAGATTTGGATCAAATTCATTTTTTGTCTGATACCATAAAATGATCTGGAAGAATGGGTGGACGGAATGGATGAAACAATATATTATGGTGGGGCCCAAAGAGCACCGACCACTAGACAGTGGCCAGTTGCAGGGGGAGTAGCAAATCCCTTTCCAGTTAGTGAATAGTGATGCCTAGAGAAAGTGTCAAATTACTATGGTAGTTTTATATCACTTAAAAACTGGCGGTTACCCTTCAATTGAACAAGTGGTATAGTTTTACAGCAATCCAAACCGTTGAAAATGCAAAAGAATCGTGGATGGAGAATAACATTAAAATTACACTGAGAAGATAATACTTACCCCATCTAATCTGTACCGTATGCTCTTTTATTTTTAACCATCCATTTGATTGCTATTAATTGGATGAATAGAATTTCTCCATCAGTTTGATTTCAGTTGAATAGTCCATACACAATGGGATACACCACATGGATGGTCCCGATACACGCGTATCTGTGCCACGTGTAAGAAGGATGAGTGACCCACATCTATAAAATGGTATTAAACTCACATAAGACGATAGGAGTCCAAGCCTATAGCGCAAGATAATAAAAAGAAAAAAAGAAAAGCTCCATGAGATGGAGTGCGTAGTACGCCCACATCCTTTTGGGCTGGCCAGCCCTTTAGCAAAAGAGGGCGTACGGATTTCGGTATGCGTAGGAAGCACGGGTGTATTATTCTGGATGAGGTCACTGAGGGTGAGGGACACTAAAAGCAACTGCACTTTTGTGAGAAACTTGCTTCACACGTGGAGGCACACGTGTGTAAAGAAAGCCGCTCATCAGGTGGTCCCATCTGTGGACCGTTAAGTTTCTTTATTGGTTCATAAATGTGTGGCCCATTTATACCAAACAAACGAACAGTTATGGTAAATGGCCCACTTTACGTGGATATGTGTGGCCTCCCTATAATCAGATGAACCTGATTTTGGGGGGAGCGGATTCAGTGCATCCCTTACCGTGGGGCCCACTTTGGTGTATTTATTCTATATCCACACCGTTCATCCGTTTTTCCAGATCATTTTAGGGCATGAGACTAAAAATGAAGAAGATCTGAATCTCAGGTGAAACATACTCTAGAAAACAGTGGTGATTAAATGGTCTACCAGTAAAAACTTCCTATGGCCCACCATAATGTTTATTTGCCATCCAACCGTTGGTAAGGTCATGAAAACCTGGATGAAAGAAAAAAGGAAAAAATTAAAATTAAAATTAAAAAAATCAACTTATTCATCCCATTATTGTTGTACCCTGTGAGAACCAATCAAGGGGAGTTAGACATGATATGCAAGGATTCTCATGGTGCATTTGACGATCTTCAAATATGTATGGAGAAGATTTCTCAATATACGTATTTGGAGCGTTACAAATGTTGTTATATATTACTTAACTGGCCAATGGAGAAGCAATCGCGAGCAAGTGGTTACATGACATATGGCAAGAGGAGAAGCAAGGGAATTCAAGTAATGCTAAATGGTTATAGTAACCATTACGGCGTGTTTGGGCAGTGGGATTAGAAAGGATTAGGTGGGATGGGATTCAGTTGGTCGTGTGCTAATTTCACTCCATGTTTGGAAAGAATGGAAAAGCTTGGAATTAGATTAGATGGATTTGCATTGGGTCCTGTGTTAATTTCACTCAATTTTAGCAAGTTGCGTAGGTCTTACCATGATGTGTGGACTATAACCACACCATCCACCCATTTTTTGAGATTATTTTAGAGCATGGGCCAAAAAACCAAGTAAATCTAAAGCTCAAGTGAACCCCACCATATAGAGCAACAGGGATTGAATACTTACCATTGAAAGCTTCCTTGGGGCCACATAAGTTTTGGATCTACCTTATTTTTAGGCCCATGCCATAAAATAAGGTTACAAAACAAATGAACGGTTTAGACATAACACATGTGTGTTATTCTCATTAATTTCAAATGATGGTGGGTACATCCATTCAATGTACCACTGTATTACGAACAAAGTATGGAATTAATCTTATCCCATGGCAACAGGGGACAATCCCTGCCATGGGTAATAATTATGTTTTTTTAATCCCATCCCACCTAATTCCTTTTAATCCCACCGCCTAAACATGCCCTTAGAATGTAAGAAAGATTTAAGATCAATGCTATAAATAGAGGAGATATGCAAGAACACCCTCATCCACAGGTCAAGTGGTAGATTGAGTGAAAGATACCTCGGAGGTCTTGGTATTTATGCAAGAAGAAAAATCATCTCATATCAATCCAATCAAATCCAAATCTATCTTTCAACTACCAATTAATTTGTAATCCTTTACTTTTCCTATCAAGTAAATTACATTCCTTAGTGTAATCTGTTAACATCTAGCCTACTGTTTATATTTCGTAGTGTAACATGCAGTGTTAATCAAGTAGTCGATAACTTTTAACCATAATTTGAGTATGTGCTCATATGTTGGATTCAATTCATCAATCGTAAAGGTCTTCCGCGTTTGCTCTTCGCGACCGATTGTAAGAATCCCTTCCTCATTTCTATTTATCTGTATCGAAAAGTCATTTCGTATGGAAGACAATGGTGTAACTCATCATCAGTGGACGAACCCCACCATTTGAATATCGTTTGATCCAATTTTACACATTGAGCGAGTAACTGAATAGGTGACCGATCTGCTTATATATCGGTCATACACTACATGTATGCTTATCTTAGTTCTTGGGGTTATTGTTGTTCAGTTTGAATTGAAGCCGTGATCTCAATTTTGGAACGCCCGCATACACATATAGTCAAAAACAACAGCAACAAAGCTTGATCCAAAAAATTTTTGGCTCGTTAATGATCAATGGCCACTGTTTCCTATGGTCTGGTCCAGCTGAGAGAATTGGATCTTTATTTTTGGGCTCACACCCTAAAATGACTTATGAAAAAAATGGACGGACGGCGTGGATAGAGAATACATACATCAAGGTGGGCCCAGTGGTAAGGGCTGCACCGTCTTGGGTGAGGCCTCCCGATTTTTGGGGACAAGGCATCAAAGGAACAACTTTCATCTCTTACATGTGTGCCTCGTTCCCACGTGGGAGGAGGGTGCTGAGAAAAAGTTCACTTGGCAATTTGCAGCAAATGCACCGAAATGGCACACATGCAGAGAATCCGGGCTAGCCAGTTGATGGAGAGCATCATGAACATGCCATGGACCACAATCAAGGTCCATTGACAAGATAGGCCACATCTAGAGGTGTACACGAACCGAGCTAGCTCAGTTAGCTCGCTCGACTTGACTCGAAAAAGCTCGATTCGACTCGATTCGAAGTTGAGTTCGAGCTGAGTCGAGAGGATTTTTTGAGCTCGAAAATGAGTTCGAGCCGAGTTCGATCTGGCCGCAGCTCGACTCGACTCAAATCGAACCCAGCTCGATTCGAACTCGGATCGAACCTGTTCGGTGACTCGGTTACTTTGATATTGATGTTGCTCACCAAGTGTTTGATAAAATGACTCAAAGAAGTGTGGCTAGTGGCAAGGAAGGTATGTATATGAAACCAATATCCTTTTTTCTTGATTTTTATGTTGATTAGAAGGTGTTTGATAAAATACCTATAAAACCATTGTTGTTGTCTTAAATACAATGAGATTTTGAAGGTGCAATTCAGGTGTTTGTGAAAATGCTGCAATGGCGAACTGGGCTCGATCTTGGCTCGAACTTGACTCAAAATGGCCCGAGCTATTGACCGAACTGAGCCGAACTGGCCAGTCAGGCTCAAGGACCAAGCTGAGCTGAGTTTGAACTAAGGTCAGCTAATGGCCAAGCCGTGTCTAGCTAAGGCCAGCTCAACTCAGTTCGACTCGATGTTCACCCCTAGCCACATCTGTACATTTGAACACAGTTTGATAAATCAGTGGTCATCATTTTTCCAACCATTCTATCGGTTCACATTCAGTCCTGAACCGAGTCGCAACTCAGTCCAGTCGCCCATATTTTCCGTGTTGACTCAGATTGACTTGTGATCCATCTACAACTCAGTTTGTAGTTTTGATGTCAAAATTGCCTTAAAACTAAGCCACGTGTACAGTTGAAAAATATCTATCATATTTAAAAACGGTTCCAAACTAACACAAGAGTGGGACCCTGACTGTGGGGCCACCTCGATTCATGTGATTACATCCACACCGTATATCTGTATTGAAAACTCATTTTAGGACATGATCAAAAAAATAAGCAAATCTAAATCGTATATAAAGCATAGTACAAGAAACCATAGTAATTGACCATTAAAAACATATTGTGGGCCACAAAAACTTTGGATCAAGATGATTTTTGTGTGGTCTCTTAGTATAGGTCATTGTGACCTTATCAACAGGTTGGATGGCAAATAAATATTCTGGTAGAGTCCACAAAGTTTTTAATGGTGGGGATTTAATCCTAAGATTTGGGCATGCTTCATTTTTCGTGCCTTAAAATAAGCTTTGAAAATGGTTGGACAGTATACATTTAAGACACATACATGGCTGTAAGCCCAAGGGTGCCACCGACCTTGGTGGATCCGAGATATCGCCTAATCTGCTCCCCAATAAAATTTCCTCAAAGACTCGTTGAGTCCTACCCACTGGGGTAAGTCGACTCAGTTGAATTGAGTGAGCCACATTTATCTGTATTAACAGTTTAGGTCAAACACAACCTATTATATATACACACACGAGTCATGCTCACTTGCGCACCTACGCACGTGTGCACCTTTGCACACGTGTCATGGGCGTCTAATCCGAACGGTCTATGTGATGCGGAATCCCATGAAACCCCAAGGTCCAAATTTTCACCCTAATCTAAAATTTTGGTGGGACATAAAAAAAAATAATAATAAATAAAAAAAAAAAAAAAAAAAAAGAAGAAGAAGAAGAAGAAGAAAAAGAAGAAGAATAAGAGATGCAAATCAAGGGAGGAAACTGTTCCATTTTTCATGGTCCACCAGAGTTTTGGATCAAAGTACAAATTGGAACCAAGGTGTTTCATGAGGTGCTGGCATTCGTCTATATATATATATATATATATATATAGTGTGTGTGTGTGTGTGTGTAGAGAAACGCTCAGCCGCACATAAGTTCGCATGTCATTATATGCGAACCTTGCTATTAAACGTCGGATAAGACAAACAGTGTAGATGAAGGCGCTCTTACGCGCTCTTATTCTCTAACTATCCGAAGGATGCGGCGGAAGTCTTTCACATAAAATTCTTCCACTAGGATGCTAGGTGGGTCCTACCAAGATGTTAGTGATAAATTTACGCAATCCATACATTTTTTAAAATAATTTTATGATATGAATCCAAAACTGAGGTAGATCAAAATCTCAAGTGGACTACACAGTGTTGATTGAACTCTCACCATTAAAATTTTCCTGGAGCTACCAAAGTTTTTGATCAAGCTGATATTTGTTTTTTGCCATCATCCAGGTTTGTATGACCTAATCTACAGGTTGGATGTCAAATAAACATCACGGTGGGCCTTTAAAAAAAATTTAATGGTGTGAATCATTATCACCGCTACTTCCTATGGTGTGGTTCACTTGAGATTTAGATTTGCCTCAGTTTTGGGATAATGCCCTGAAATGACAAGGAAAGGGGGGGGGGGACGCAATCCACTCGGATTTCGTGATAAGTTACCCGACGCGGAGTAGCTGGGGGGGGGGGGGGACGCAATCCACTCGGATTTCGTGATAAGTTACTCGACGCGGAGTAGCTAATGATAGGTTGAGTAGCATGATAGGATATTGAACTGACGTCATCAAGTTCTATGGGATCCATCATGATATATGTGTTACATCCATACCGTCCATCCATTTAGAGAGATTATTTTAGGGCATAGGTAGATCCAAAGTTGTAGTGGACCCCACCACATAAAACGGTGGGGAGAGTAACGCCCACCATTGGAAACTACTTAATGTTCACCATTATGCTAATTTGAGATCTAAACTGTTGATAAGTTAACACAAATATGATAGAAGGGAAAACATAAATATCAGCTTGATCGAAAACTTTTGTGGCCCTTAGAAGTTTTTAAGGGTGGGCGTCACTCTCCTCACTTTTTTCTATGAGGGGTCTACTAAAGCTTTGTATGTGGCTCATTATTTGGGTCACGACCTAAAATGATCTCTCCAAATGGATGGACGGTGTGGATACAAAATATGCACCATGGTGGGGGCCCACAAAACTTGGTGACGTCACTTTAGGAACGAGTCGCCACTCAACCTATCCATAGCTAATCCACTTCCTAAGTCACTGCGCAAGAACGACACGAATTTTCTGCAAAAGCCTCTTGCCGGAAGTTCCTGTGATGGAAACCTAGGGAGCAAGGACTTTTTAAATCGTAGTCTTCATCTAAATCATTCATTCATTCATTTATAAAAAATCACGCTGATTAACTGATCTTAACCCTTAATTGTTTACAAGTCATAAATCATGTGGTTAGAATAATAAAATAAAACTGTTAGCTAATGTACCCACATTAAAATCTTTAATGCAATGTCCCTTTTAAATGCCAAGTAAGATAACTTATTGCCGGTCTATCTAATCATTCATTTATTTATAGAATTAGAAGCAAGCCATGATGCAAGAATGATGCCGATCCCATCATTCTAGCCCTTTGATTAGGGTTAATTTGGTGGAACCATTAGCTGTTTCCGAGCCATAAATCACGTGATTAATTAAAATGACGAAATCAAATTGTTACTTGAGAATAGGAAAGAAGGATAAAGTGAGATTTATCCAGTAGATGTTTCTAGATTATTATTGGACCTCGATAGAAACTGATTTGAACATGAACCATCTACGGTGGGCTACTCTAGCTTAACGGTCCAGATCATTACATGGTGTGGCAGAAGAAGAATTGTAGGGACATGATGCTTCCTGAGTCGAATGGTGTCCTAACTCCCAAGTCCCCACTTTGTACAGATGGGGCTCATGGTGCGCTGATCCAGACCGTTGATATTATGAGATCCACTCAATTGGGAATGACCCAAAAAAATTATATATCCAAAGATCCCATCCATCATGGTTTTGGGCCTTTTTTATAGACCAACTGTTGTATTTTTTAGCGGTTTATTTATGGGCCATGATCAAAGGGTCAGAAACCTTTAAACTGAGAGATTTTTTTCAGGAAACCTCTATCAATAATCTGTACAATCAGATCAATGGTCTGATGAGCATTGATCTACTGCATGAGGACTATATAATTCCACCTCAGGAAGAAAATGAGGTATGGATTGTTTTGTACATTTATACAGACGGTGGAGGTAGAAAGCGATCCCTGCCTTTAATACGAGAAAATTAGGACTGTGGACCCCACCTTTTAGCCAGCTGATTTTATGAAAGAAGACAAACCTTCTTTTGCAACTTAGACCCCCCACGAGCGGGGACAGTATTTCTGGACGAAAGTACCCCTCCTTTCACGGAAACGGATTGGGTACTCCCCTGCCACCACGCAATGGTGGATGTTCGGTGGTCTGTGAGCCCCACCATGATGTATGCTTTTCATCCATGCCGTCAATATATTTTTCCACATCATTTTATGGTATGAGACAAAAAATGAGGTATACGCAAATCTCAAGTGTACCACATTACAGGAAACAGTGTTGAATGAGCATCAACCATTAAAAACTTTTCGGGGGCCCACTGTGATGTTTGTGAGAAATCCTCCCCATCTAAGTTCATTCATAGGGTCACAAAGACCTGGATGAAGAGAAAAAACAAATTTCATAATGATCCAAAACTTCTGTAACCCCTAAAAGGGTTTCAATGGTAGACGTTTAATTCCCCACTGTATTTTATAGTGTGGTCCACTTGATAGTTAGATCTATCTTATTTTTCGTCTCAAGCCTTAATATGAGCTCGCCAAATAGATGGACGGTTGGATATAACACAGACATCATGATGGGACCCATAAAAGCAACACAACATATATATATATATATATATATATATATATATATAATATATATAATATATATATATAAACAACACAGACTGCATCGATATATCGACAATATGTAGGTATATCGACAAAATAAAGCATCGATATATCGACAATATGTCGATATATCGACGTTACATGATATTTTTTGGTTAAGTCGTTGGACAAATGAGGACTTAATTTGATATTATCGACTATATGTCGATATATCGATAAAATCAAGCATCGATATATCGACATTACGTTAGATGAAATTTTTTGGTTAAGTCGCTGGATAAATGAGGACTTAATTCGATATTATCAACCATATATCGATATATCGACAAAATCAAGCATCGATATATCGACAATATGTAGATATATCGACGTTACATGGAATTTTTTTTCCCCGCCGATTTTCTAGTTTCCCCTGCCGATTTTCATGCTTGCCCCGCCGATTTTCTAGTTTCCCTCGCCGATTTTCATGTTTTTCATGCTTGCCCCGCCGATTTTTTAGTTTGCCCCACCATTTTTCTAGTTTACCCCGCCGTTTTCTAGTTTGTCCACCGTTTTTCTAGTTTGCCTCGCCGTTTTCTAGTTTGCCCCGCCGATTTTCTAGTTTGCCCCGCCGTTTTTCTAATTTGCCCCGCCGTTTTCTAGTTTGCCTCGCCGTTTTTCTAGTTTGCCCCGCCGTTTTCTAGTTTGCCCCGCCGTTTTTCATGCTCGCCCCGCCGATTTTCTAGTTTGCCCCACCGATTTTTTAGTTTGCCCCGCCGTTTTTCATGCTTGCCCCGCCGATTTTCTAGTTTGCCCCGCCGATTTTTTAGTTTGCCCCGCCGTTTTTCATGCTTGCCCCGCCGATTTTCTAGTTTGCCCCGCCGTTTTTCATGCTTGCCTCGCCCCGATTTTCTAGTTTGTCCTGCCGTTTTTCATGCTTGCCCCGCTGATTTTCTAGTTTGCCCCGCCGTTTTTCTAGTTTGCCCTGCCGTTTTTGCCCTGCCGTTTTCTAGTTTGTCTCGCCGATTTTCTAGCTATAGATTCTTTTTTCTTTTTTCTTATTTATTTATTTTTTATTTTTTTTGTTGTTGTAATCCTACCGCCTTTTGTGGATCCCAACACATGATCTCCATGCAAAACCAGGATGAATGGCTCGTCAAGATGAAAGAAAGGTGCAAGAATGAAGTGATGCCTGACTGGAGGGTTGGCGATGACGGTAGTCTTCGGTATCAGAGACGAGTGTGCGTTCCAGACAACGCCGAATTAAGGAAGGAGGTAATGACGCAAGCCCACCATTCCAAGTTAGCCATCCACCCGGGGAGCACTAAAATGTACAATAATGTAAAAAGGCAGTATTGGTGGAACAATATGAAGAGGGACATCGCCGACTTTGTGGCAAGATGCATGGTGTGCCAGAAGATCAAGGCCGAGCATCGTAAGCCTGCTGGCCTCCTTCAGCCGTCATGAGGTTTGTGTTATATCCAAACCGTCCATTGATTTGGCGAGCTCATATTAAGCTTGAGACGTAAAATAAGACAGATCTAACTATCAAGTGGTGGGCCCTACGAAATTTTTAATGGTGAAAATCAGTTTTCCCGTTGCTCTTTGTGGTGTGGTCCATTTGATTTGGATATGATTTTTTTTTTGGATAATGCTCTGAAATGATCTCTAAATATAGATGAACGTTGTAGATATAATAAATACATAGTTGTGAGGCCACGTAACTTTGATCTCTTTTGAGCCGTTCCTACAGCTCTTGGCTGGAGGAGCGTCGACGCTCGTCTTCGTAAGGGAGGAGTATTTTCGTCCTCAAATTTGTTGTCCGAGGTTTGTCTTCTTTCACAAAAACAGCGATAAAAGGTGGGGTCCACAGTCCTAAATTTCTCCTTTAATACTAATGATGCGTTGAGACCAGTTCCTCTTCAACTACATCAGAATAAGCTTATTTGAAAATTTTCCTGTGGACTCACCGTCATGTAGGGCTCACATCCACTCCATCCATAATGTGGGGCCCTTTAATTTCACATTGAATCCCAAAAAAATCAGTCTGATTCAAACATAGTTGGGCCACACCATAGGGTACTGTTGTGATGGGGAAAACACCATTAAAATCTTCTAGGTGGTGCTTGAGGACTATTGTATTTTCTATTTGCAATCTAATCCATTCATAAGATGTGCCTCGGCAGGATGAATGGGTATTAAAAACATCAGCCCATTCCAAAACTGAGATGGACCAGACCAGGTGATCTTAAGGTTTTAAGCATCATTTTACTTTTTGTGGCTTACCTGTGTTTTGGATGGCCCAGATTTCTGAATCAAGGAGAAGGAAAGGGGGCGCACATATTGGACGGAGTTGATTTCGTGCACACAATACGGTGGGTACCACCACAATGTTGTAGGTGAACCAACCTCAGTGATGTTCCTGCAATGACAAAAACAATATATAGGAAGTATATATAAATCATGAGGAATTGTCGCCATTTCGTTGTACGCTATTCGTCACATCAAGAAAAGAATCTGTATGTATGGACTCCGCTTCGGTAGTGGCCTTTCAGTGCCTTGAAAAAGCTCTGTGGGCCCAGAATGATGTAAGTATCTTATCCACTCCGTCCGTCCATTTTTTCATCTCATTTTATGACATGAGCTCAAAAATGAGGCAGATACAAACATCATGTGGACCACACCATTACAAATTTCCTAGGACCGACTTTAATGTTTATTTGCCATCCAAACCTGGTGGTAATATCACAAAGGAAGGAAAACACAACTATCAGCTTGATCCAGAACTTTTGTAGCCCTCAAGAAGTTTTTAACAGTATGCTATCAGATGCCATTGTTTCTTAATTACACTGTAGTCCACTTGAAATTCGAATCTGCCATATTTCTTAATCATGTCATAGAATAATTTGAAAAAATATGGATGGATCGTGTGGATAAAACACGTACATCATGATATACCACTGAGCTTTTCCGCAGCACCAACCAGTACTACCGATTTTATTTTTTTTTTCTTGAAAATAACCATTTTTTTCTCCTAAAATGAGTTTTGGGTCGGCCTCATTTTCGGTCGCATGTATTAAAATAAGCTCTCACAAACATCATGGTGGATATAGCTGGGCAGAAAATTGAACCGATCCGATGGATCCGACCTGTTCTAAACCAAAGGCCAGAATCAAGTCGGATCGAATTGGCCCAGTCAAATCCGACTTTACATCGAATCAAGTTCGGATCAGCGGTCAATCCGAACCGATCCGATCCGATCCGATTGGATTCAATCCAATCCAGTCGGGTCTACATGAGTAGTTTTTTTTTTTTATCTGCCCGGTAGTAGTTATTCTATCCAAACCTTAAATCTCTAATCTTTTCTTTCTCTTTCTCTACCCAAACAAGCATCACAACTATCTCAATCCAGCCCGGCGCTTCCTCTCTCTCCTCTCTCACTCCCTGTATCCAATATCTCTCCCTCTTAAAATCATACGGAACCTCTGTGCTTGAGAGATCTTGAACCAGACCTCGTTCGTTGAATCGAATAGCATCGATATTGTTGCGGCCACTTTCAAATCTCAACATTTGTATCTCGATGTGGCTCGGTTTGGTCTGCAACTCCTAGGGATGTTTTATTAGCAGAAGAAATGTACAGGTCTGCAGTTTGGGATCGATTTTTTCCAGAAGGGTTCAAGGAGATTGCGCAGGTTCGAATATTTTTTTAAAAAAAAATTCTAAAAAAAAAAAATCAAGACCAATCTAAACCATACCCAATTCGATTCGACTCGATTTCCCTGACCGAGTCGAACTCAGATCAGATCAAGCCAGTAGTGCACCGATCGGATTGAGTCAAATGACCCGAACTCGATTCCGAATTGGATTAAGTTCGGGTCGGGCCATGGAAATTTCGGACCGAGTCGAGTTAGACTCAATCCGGTCCGACTCGACTTGATGCCCAACTCTAATGGTGGCCCCACCTAGCATCCCAGCACAGGAACTTCCTGCCAGAGCCTTTCGCAGGAAATCTGCACCCGGGTTGACAAGTGGGCCATACCTAATTCAACAGGCCACGCTTAACTATATAGTCGTGGTCAGATCATGATGAGCATTGTGCTGTGGTGGGCACCGGACGACTCGATTCAGCTAACTTGACTCGTCCGACTTGACCTGAACCAAATAGGTGAGTTGGTCCGAACCGAGTAAGCATCGCCCAATCCGAATTTAAATCGTGTCGAGTTCGAGTTACCTAATAACTCAACCCGACTCGACCCGAAACTCGATCCGGTTAGACTCGACTCGACCCGACTCTCTAACCCTACCCGCCGTACCCTACCCTACCCCGATCCGATCCCAAACTCTCTCTCTCCCTCCCTCCTCCTATCTCTCCTCTCCACTCCCTCCCTCATCCCCCTCGTCTTCCAAGCCCAACAACCACCCACCACCATCACCCTCCTCTTCCTCCTCTCTCTCTCTCCACTCCCTCCCTCCATCATCTCTCAATCCGACTCGACTTGATGCCCAGCTTTAATCTTCGGTGTAGTCAAAGAGAAAGGCGCACCTGCTTCCCACGTACCAGATGAAGGGCCTCATGCGCACATGTGAAACGTTGCACACGTGAGATCTGGACCATTCATCATGTGGGGCACACAAAATAAACATACCCCAAATGAGAAAACAGGCAGTTAATATCATCAGATGAATTATGAATGTAAGTTAAATATGGACCGTCGGTCTAGTTACAAAAAGCATCCATGTTTCTCACGCAATTGTGGCCCACCAGGTAAGTGAGTCAGCCCCATTTTGTTCCAGGACATATTCATGGTGGGCCACACCTGAAGAACGATCCAGAACTTGATTGGACTGAATAAGATATACAAGAAATTATTCTTCTTGAATAAAATCAATCAATGCAATAATACATAAAATCATATTATATAAACCCAACAATCAATTGAACAGCGATCCGACTATGATGCGCCGTGGGTCCCCTATTCCTTAACCGGCACCACGAGAGTGTTACTGACTTCCTGGGCCTTGAACACTCACGGGCCATGTTAGCTCCCACCGTGAAAGGTGGCCCACTCTAGTAAGGCCTGTCCCCATTGTGATGAATCTATCTCCGTTGATCTTCGCACACACCATGCGCTTCGTTGTGCGCCGCACGATCTGGGTGCAGTGGGTGAAATCAGGCCCAGTGCATGTGTTGTTGTGGTAATGGTACCATTTCTTCTCGTCCACCTACGCCGCGACCGCATTCGTTGGGCCCACCCCTGCCCCTGGCCCATAAAAATGTTCTCGCCGTACACATAAGCCGGCGAGTGCACCGCGCAGTCGCGGCGCCTCTGGTTTGAGTAGTGTGCAAATGTGGCTAGGATCAGGTCCCACTTGAACGGCGGCACTCCAACTACTCTACGGGTGCCATTGTGGACGTTGGATCGTCTCCTTATCAACATCAGTAGGGTGGGCTGCACTTATCAGGCTGCGGAGGTTAAGGACAATGATAATTAGGAGAGGGTGCATAGGATAAGAGGTGATGGAGTCATTGATGTGTGGATGGTAGGTGCGTAGGATAAGACCAGTTAACCACCTTAGACTGTCTTGGGTTTATTTGTGTGTTGGTGGGTGTGGAGGGTTTGTTTAAATAGGGAATGGGAAGTTGGCTTAAAAGGTGTTGGTTGTATTGCTAAGGTATGTATGGTACAACTGATGTATGGGTTCATTTCATTAGTTGTATGGCAAATTGTGTGTAGTGTACAAAAGATGGCTAGGATCTTATACCATTTCATAGATTTGCTTTACTAAGGAATGTTTGTTTGTATGCGATTGCTTCTTTTGTAGGGTTTGTATGTGGGGTTGTCTTTTTCACGTTTGATGCATGGGGTTTGCTAATTCCACACGGGTGTGAAGCTCTGCCATGCACATGCAGACACACGTGTCAATATGGAGCATGTGCGCTTTGTATTCACGTGGGCCATGTAGGATTTCTATTAAATAGGCCCCACGTGACAATGGTTTGGATGCTCTAGCAGTTGGATATTTAAATTCAACATAGGTGAGCTTCACAACATTTTTACGGCCACGCTCTTCTAGCCTAAAATGTAAGGCCGTGCTGTTAAAGTCCTTTGACATAGCTAGCAATAGAGCAACGGTTGATTTAACATGGTATCAGAGTGAAATGTCTTGTGTTCGAATTTCAGATCCGGTTTAGCGATCAAAAGGATTCATATATAAATCCACACCCATTTATTAACAGCTTGGGTTCCAATCACCCTATTGACTAATCTCACCCAAGGTTTGGTTTATGATAGTTAGTGGGCCGTTAGGCATATGTAAGCCAAATGCAGCCCAATCAATGTATAGATGTGGCCCACAAAATGGATTATTTTTTATCCTATTTTTTGCTGAGGTCATTTTTATTGCGCAGCCCACCTTTTGCATGGCTCAGATGTTCTACTAAAACTAACAAGATGGCTAGAGACAGTCTAAGCGATTATACCTAAGTTCTCATGCAATGTCATATTGAATAATTTCTCTTTTTATCTCCCTTACCTTGTCCACATTTTCGGTCCCACTAGGCTCAGCCCGACTAGGGCTTATGCCTAGTTTGGGTTGAAAATCCTCAGCATGGAAAGCGTGGACCACAACATAAAAATCACATGGTATAAAAATTAGGATGGTCCACTAATTAGGCAAGCTGCAGTACTGTTGAATTAATTGACCGCCACTTAAAGAATAGTATGTTGAAAATCAGTGGTTTTTCAAAATAACAAGAAAATTCGAATTTTTCAAAATTTCGAGAATTTCCCGCCAAAACGCCTTTTGAAATTTTTTGAATTAAAAAGTACAGTGTGTGCGCTTTATCCCATGTTGGAAACTCAAAAAAAGGTTGTGTGGTTTATATGAGATGTTGTGAAGAGTATTCTTACTTGGAGTTTTTGAAGGAGGTGATACTTGGCACTGGAACACACGCACGCGAGCGCGCGCTCTCGCTCGAGCTTGAGCTCCAGCACGGGCACTCCCTTGCGACCAGGTCTGGTCAGAGCCTTAGTACGGTAAATCTGAAAATCCGAGCCTGGATTTTATAGGTGACTGAGAACGGTCGAATTTTAAATCCAAAACATCCAGCCGTTTTTAAAAATGGATAGCCACCTTGAAAGTCACAACGGTCCGAAAACGGAAGGGCCAAGATGATCCAACGGTCAGATCTTCTGATATGAAGACAAGAAACGTCTGGGATTAATTGACAACGGCCAGAAACGTTTTTAAACGTTTTGGACCATTGAATACTCCACAACAACGGTGTTATACCTTATGCTTATATAATCTGGACCATTCCAATTCGGTTTCATCATCTCAACACACCATCTCTCCCATCAAATTAGATACGATTCATATCTCCATTATAGAATACTTTGAACATCTCTACCGCCTGAGTCTGCCAGAAGAGATCTGCTGCGTTAAAACTGTTCCATAGTGGACTTATCGTGATTGTTGCACGCTGGATCCGGAAAAGGCCTGTCTTATCCTGGAAGCAATTTGCCTATAACTCATCAGCCGTTGATAAGGGGGTGAATCACGCTTTAATGACAGTGTATTTTATACGTGATTCAGCCTAATGAAATAATTTTTCAATTTTTTTATTTTTATTTTTGGTGTATCCAAAGATCGATTTCTAACATAGTAAGTTTGTGGCCCACCTACTAAGTGGATTGATCCTTTTTACCAGCTGCACAACAAAGGTGAGGCCATTATCAAGAGGGGCGGCTGTCAATGGGTACCAGACTCACATGTACTCATTGGACCTGACCCATGATTTTAATGGGTCCAGGTCCAACTTTTTACACCAGTTAAAAAATTGGTTGGGTTTGGGTCTAGCTTTTTGTGACCCAATTAAACTTGGGCTTAGTTGGGTCCATCAACTTGTAAACGGGTATAGTCGGGCCAAGTCTACTTTAGGTCTGTCATTTGGCTTTAATAGAATATTATGTGTATTTTATATATATATATATATATATATATATATATATATATATATATATATATATATATTTGTTATTCTAACAATGGAATAAGGTTTTCCAGAGCCACAAGCATGTAAAAGAGCAACTTACACACCAAGCATGTGTTAAAATGCACACTTGTAATGACTTCAGGCATGTCCAATTCTTATAGCGTGACGGGTGGTGTGTACAAGGCTTGGGACGAATTCACCACCATATGGTTGATCGGCAATTACTAGCGATTCCAGCTTCATGCAGGCGGGTTGCAGCCTACAATCCAAATTGAAGACAGGTTTTTGGAGTTAGCTCACCCTCGCGGGATCGCGACCCTTTGCCTGAGCCATTGTAGCACGTTTGTCGCCTGGGGCATGATGAGTTGACGTCATCCTCACCTTCCTTCGGCTTATCACCAACAATCTGTTCGAGGTTCCAAACTCAATGGTGGCAACTAAACACAAGAGTTGCACTCGTTGCGGGACTTGATCCAACATCTTACAGAATTAGCGGATGACAGCCATGCACCACGTGTCCGCATTCCCGAAGGCATCCCTCTCTTTCAAGAGGATCCACGGCATGTTAAGCCTTGGTAAGATTCTTAGTTTTGCATCAAATTAAACCACATGCTCTACTGTTTGTGTAAGCTATATCAATTCCTTTGAGTTTCATTCTTGAGAACGTACTCGAGGGTTAGCTACAGCCTTGCATGGATCCATTGGATGGGCTCAACCATGTAAATGCTCTTTCCTCGTGACCTGGATCCAACTCTAAAATCAATCAGATTTGGGCAGGTCTTCAAGAATGGGCCTGGAACTGTGTGGATAAAATATATGAATTACAGTGGACCCCACAGAGTTTCCTACGTACTTACTCAGTACGACAATCTGCTTCCGTTATTTGCATGCTTCTTCTTTTTTCCACCGTCCGTTAGAAAAGCCCACCGGCCTCTCAAGGAATGAAAGTGTCATTGCTGCGCACGTGGCATTCATGGAGTAGATCCAGCCGTTCATTTGATTGATCAAGATTTGAGTGGGTCATGATATAAAAGATGCACTCTTTAGAAAATTACTCACCCTATAAAATACAAATGATCAGTGAGAAAAGATATATTTGGGTCCAAATGTATTTTTCTCATACGGTGGGCTCCACCATGCAGGAGACATGGCCCAAAGATCAGGTTGATTAATTCCTCAGCTGCGCAAGACGGTGTAAGAGAAATATATATATGGACGGTCAAAATGAACCAACCAGAGGGTCTAATTTCAACATTATGAACGGACCACCCAGATCTTTAGCCATAACACAAAACTCAGTGGGCCCCACCTGATTAACAACCTGGATTTCACAGACACGTGTCACATCGATCAGATGGCCACTCTTCCCGTATAGCCATAAGACCTCTTGGAATTTGGAAACCATGCAGATATACTGTTGACCGTTATTCAAGGTTAATTTTGTCATTTTGGGCCTTTTTATCAAGCTTTGAAATGAACGGCCCATCTTGCATCCGTACATTACGTACCCTACATAATTAAAATTTTCCCGCCACCTTGTGTGTGCGCCTCAATCAAAGGCCCTCCTTCAAGCGCTGCATATTAGAGCTGTACACGAGCAGAGTTAGCCCGGTGACTCGAAAAAGCTCGACTCATCTCGGATCGAAGCTGTTTTGAACCAAGCTATTTTTTAGGAGCTCGGAACATTTCAAGTGGAGTCCGAGCTAAACGTAGTTTGACTCGGCTCGATTTGGTATTGAGCTCGACTCGGCTCGAACTCGACTCGGATCGAGTTTTAAGTACATATATAAGTACTTTTTAAAAAAAAACTTTTATTCACCCGACCTTAACCCATTTCATCTAACCCTAACCTAACGAGCATCCGGTGCCCAAATCATCAAACCCTAACCCATTTCTCTCTTCCTTTCACCTAGATCGGTCGTCTGTTCACCAAATACTTTTGTCGTTCACCACCGTCTGGCAAAATTCCTCCTTCCAGCGTTTGTCCGGACGACTTCCTCTCCCAAAGTGAGTCTTCTCCTCCCCTCTTTCCATTTTTCCCGACGAGTAGCATCCGTCTAAGTAATGGAACTCATCTGACCAGCGACCACTGACCAGGTGGCTCTGGTACAGTCGAACGAACATATAGTTTGGTCGGACGAACTCATCCGACCAGCAACCACTCGACTCGAAAACTTAGCTCGAACTCAGCTCAAATTATACCGAGCTACTTGCCCAGCCGAGCACAAGCTACTATTCCAAGCTTGAAGGCCAAGTCGAGCCGAGCACGAGCTGAGACTCAAGTTGTTTGAGTCGAGCAGAGTTGGGCAAAGATCGGCTCAACTCGTGTACACCTCTACAGTATGCATACGTAGAAACCACTGCAGGTGTGCACCCTTTCATCAAATTCAAAATGCTAGCTCAAAACAAATCACAGCCCTTCGTTATCGTCGAATGGCCTCATGTGAAAGATCTGGTTGGTGCATTCGCTCTGCTTCATTTACAGGTAGGTTACGGTGTACAAAATATATAGAAGGCTGCGAAGAACTTGCTATAGCCCTCCATTTGTTTTGTACGGTGTGGATCAAATGATGAGTCGACCTCCCTGATTTTTGTGGCCTGAAAATTTACATAGTATGGTCCAACTCATGTACGGATCAGATCTATGTGTGATAGGGCCACGATTTTTTTCTGACAGCCTCAGCATTGGGTGGTGGTGGGCGCTGTAAGGCCCACTGTGATGCATGTATTTTATATCCACTCCGTCCATCAGTTTTTCCAGCTCTATTTATATAAAGAATCAGAAAATAAACAGATCCGAGCTCAAGTGGACCACACCACAGGAAATAGTGGGGATAATGACACCCACCGTTGAAACCTTCCTAGGGCCCACCGTGATTTTTATTTTCCATCCAACCTGTTGATAAGGTCACACAGACTTGGATGAAGGGAAAACACAAATATCAACTTGATCCAAATTTTTTGTGGCCCACAAGAAGTTTTTAATTGTGAGCGTCCAACCACCAGTTTTTCCTGTGATGTGGTACACTTGAGCTTTTGATCTGCTTATTTTTTGTCCCATGCCTAAAATGAGATGTCAAAATGGATGGACGGCGTCGATATTAAAAAAATACATCAAGGTGGGCCCCACAGTGCCAAAGACCAGGGTCACCACCCAATCTGCTTCCAAACACCTCGGGATGAACAGGATAGAAGCCGCAACATTCCATTGATCAGACGGTTAAGATCATCTGGTTCGTATAATGCTGTTTTGCCTCACCTACACAGTGTACCATGATCTCTACGGTTTGGATTTGAAATCCATTCAGTAGGTTCGACCCATATGATCAACCTTCCAGCACAATCTCAGCACTGTGGTCCACCAATCTCTCGATTAAATGCCCACGCTCACACGTGCGCACGAGGCATGCATGCGCGATATCAGATCCGCTCATCTGTCGATCCATACCTATTAGATGCCATGTGTCAAAAATCAGGCTGATGTGATCATCAGGTTGGGCACACATCTGCATAAAACATTGATCCATCCGTCAGTTTTTCATAACCATCCGTTTGCTATGTACATATGTGGATGATCACATCCGTTGGAAAGATGGTACTGTCATTGCTACTCCCCTCCCGCGTCTTCTCTGCTCCCCCCATTTCTTCCCTCCCCTTCTCTTCTTCTAGGGTTAGCGTTTCTCAGCGGCATTTCTTCAAGCACATGAGCGTTGTCTCGAGCGAGGCCGCAGCAACGGCGGCTGCTCTTCCTTCTGACGAGGGAAATGACGCCTCAGGAGGAGAACCGAGTCCAGAGGACGTCCTTGTCCAGTACGTCGTCCTCCGCCGAGATCTGATCGATTCGTGGCCCCTTGGCAGCGTCGTCACGCAAGGCTGCCACGCGTCCGTTGCGGCCATCTGGTCGAGCAAGGACGACCCTCACACCGTTGATTACTGCAACGATCGCAATCTCGATTCCATGCACAAGGCAAGATCTCTCTCATTTATCTTTGTTCCCCCTTTAGGGTTTTGGATTTTGAAATCTCGATTCCATGCACAAGGCAATATCTCTCTCATTTCTCTTTCTGCCCCTTTTTTGGTTTTGGATTTTGAAGTTTCGAGTTTTGAATTATGCTTCTGAACGGCGTTATGTCGACGAGGTTTTTGTTGAAATGCCTGTAAGAGGATAGACTATGGCGTGAGTTCGATACCCTGTGGTGGAGTTGTAGCCAAGATCCACAGTATACCATGTTGTGGTCCCCATTGTACATTGAGCATAGCTGGTCGTATTGATTGGATGATACTCGCCATTTGTTGGTGTTCATCAAATGGACGATTGGAAGGAAGGTGGTCCACCGGAATTAGTGTTGGGGGCCTTTGCACAAAACCTTAGGATCTAGCCTCCCAAAAACACCGAATTATGGGATAATAAAGCAATGAAATAAATCAAAGCACAAACCACACAACACGAGATTTTTACGTGAAAAACCCTCAAAGATGTAAAAACCACGGGACCTAGTCCAAAGCAACAATCCATTATGAAGTAGAACGTTACAACCGATTACAAGCACACCCTGCTTGATCAAACCTTCTTTACTCACGCAGGAGTGGATAAACAATAAGAGAATAAGAAAAACGGAGAGATCTCACAGATCATGAGGACGTAGAAGCGCTAAGATGTCGAGTACACAGTAGATCACCTCTAGAAGCAGAACCTCCCTTCCATAAGCTCTCTCTCTCTCTCTCTCTCTCTCTCTCTCTCTCTCTCTCTCTCTCTCTCTCTCTCACCTTTGATAGCCCTAAACCCTTTAGCAAACCCTTGCAAAGCTTTAGGAAACTCCCTTGCATTACCTAGAAAAGCTCTATTTATAGTTTAGGCAACTCCCTTTCGCACCTCTTGCGAAACTGCCTCAAATTTCCGCAGTCTGCACAAAATCCGGACTCAAATCTGCATAACCTCGACTGGTCGAGCCGGGTCCTCGATCGGTCGAGCAGCCCACTCAACCGATCGAGCACCTCCCTCGACTGGTCGAGCACCTCGGAAAAATTCAAACTAAACTCGCTGGAGTTTGAGTCGAGCCAGTCCTCGACTGGTCGACTAGCACCCTCGACCGGTCGAGTGAAGCTCTCGACCAGTCGAGCCATAAGGAGAAATCCCCATCAATTAGATGGTTAAGATTGTCCAATTAATGTGCCTTTTGGGCTATGTCCAAATTCTACAATCGGAAATCATATGTTTCTGATTTGGGATATGCTCCGTTTGATGATTTGGATGGTCTGGATTAACATACATGTATCTTGCATGTACTATGGATAGATCGTTGACGGACCGTGTTTGGTTGCACAATTTGAATTGCGAGCGAAAGTGATGCAATCGTCCCACATCCCACACGTGCACCCTCAACACGTGTGTACAAGAAAAGGACCACCTTACTTTTTTTAGCCCATCACCACTTTCCTTTTCTTTTAAATCTCAAGATTAGTAAATTTCCTCCTTTCGTATCTTTATTTTAGGCAAAGAATAATTTTAAATATTTTCTTATCTGAGTATCTTCTTATTTTAGACATTTTCTTAATTATAATGTTTTGTTATTTTGGTGTTTTCCTAATAGATTACATATTGTAAGTTTTGATTATAAATAGGCCCTATGGCCTATGAAATAAGACAAGGTGATTAATATTCTCTTTATGAAATTCTCTTATTTTCTCTACGGTGTCTAGTTCAAGACTAGAGGATTGTGGAGCTTGCTCACAGTCTTACATTTGTGATTTCTAACATTCGGCTAGAGGATTGTTGGGTCTTTTCCCGCAATCTCTATCTTTTCTCATTGATTTATTTGCTTTCCTTTTCGGGTTTGCATCAGGAAGAAATAATTTATTTTTATTTTAAAAAAAAAAAAAAAAACAACAACAATTTAGTTTTGTAGGGTTCATTAATTAATGAGGAAGTACCTCAAATCATAGTTACATTTCTTTCATGTCCACCTTGAAAGCAATGTGATTGCAGTATGGAGTTTGGGCCCTCAATATAAATGCTTACAAGGAAATCACAATTTGGTTATTTCCACTCTGTTAGACTAATAATCACAATCCAATTCGATGGTGCCTCCAAAGTCCAAACACACCCATAATGATGGGGGGTGCCGGTGGGTTACAAACAACACTCTGCGGATTGCTTCCATTTACAAATTCAAGAATCCTTTTCCAATAGGAGACAATCCATGTATGAAAAAACAAGGAACACACACTGTTACACTACAAAGAATGTGTTGTTTCCACAATTAGAGAAACAGGAGCACACCCTATTCACTTAGAAGAGCATGGCACATAATGCGCATGCACACATAATCCAAAGCTTTGAAATTGTTGGCCCCATGGGATTGGACATTAGCCTTGAAATCATCCGGAGCAGATGCACGTTGTGTATCTAGTGTTCATCAAATTGACGATTAGAAAGGAAAATCATCAATTATCCACATTCAGTTTTGCAAGTGTTCATTGATTGGGTAGGTTGGGGATCGATTGATGCATGTGCTTTTCTTGCCCCTGCTGCATCAGCGGTGGTGTCCACAATTTGGATTTGGTGCATGTATGCCATGTTGGCATGTGGGATGGGCATGTGCAAGATCTGCGTACCATGCTAGATGGTGCTTAAATGTGTTTTTATTGATGTGAGTGGTCACTTTCAGTTGCCTCTTAAATTGCTTCAGTAAGCGACCTTCATGTTGATTGACTGAGGAGTGTGTTATATAGATTTAGTGCACTGCTTAGTGTGTTTGAACACCTTGCGGAGGGAATCTAGAGTTGGAACTTTGAAGAGATAGCTCAGGAAATCAGGGGACCTTGGCATTGGTGGGCATTCTTCCATGATTGCATTTAAGCAATTACTAGTGTTTTGCATTTAGCTCATGACTTGGCCATTTTTTACTCATGCATATTAGAGGCTTGTACCTAGGGCTGGCAATGGACCGGGCCAGGGCGAGGCAAAATAATATTTTGAATAGGCCCGGCCTGACAAGTTCAAAATCTGGGCTTGATGCCTCTGATTTCAAGGCCCACTTGTACACAGTAGAAGTGTAGAAAATTCTAGAGGAAACTAAAGTCTTGTACCGTTGTGTACAGATCCTTGGAAGGTTCCAGAGTTCTCTAGTAAGTTCTATAGCTGGGAGAGTGTAGAATTCTAGAAGATTCCATGGTGTTTTTGGCCATTGGGTGAGTGCCAAGTGACACAATCTAAGCCATTGATGTAGGGTCTTTAGAGAACTCCTAGGCCGGTACACATGGGAGTCCCCTCATTTGGGATTCACTCCTCAAGTCGTAATCTTCTCTCCTTTAGTGCAATACAAGCTTTCCCATTCCACTCTCTAATGTTCTCTTGAATTCTCTTGAATCCTTGGTGGTTGTAGGTGTCTAGCACTTAGTGGTGCAAGTGGGAGTTAGGCTGACTATAGCAACATTGGGGAATTGCTCCAGTGCCAAAAGGATGAGAGTGGATTCATGATCATTTTAAGAGGGTGGAAAGAAATATTTGTATGGATATTTCCCCTCTCTCTATTGAGACGATATAATCCTCTTTTGCATCTTTTAGAATAACTGGCTAAACGCTACCATTGATGGCCTTTTGGCTGGTGGGTGGCTAATAGCCCTTCTTACTAACTGAAACTGACTTCAATCAATTGGTATCATGCCCCTCCCTTGAAGCTTTGATGTAGCATCATGGCCTCAATCACCATTATCTGTGTCCCACTATGGATTCAACTGCTGACAGGCTTAAGCTTCTTTCTAAACGCGATTGAAATTTACTTCCGTACATTGTTGATTGCAAATCCATCTGAATTAATGCCCAGTTGCTCATACTAAGAATGTTTTGGTTAAAATTAAAGAGGCCAGATCCTCTACATCATTTGAATAATAAGCTATTCTAAAACTCTGGCATCCAACCGTACATTAGGTGACCCCACCAGGAAAATGGGATGCCTCAAAAATCTGGCAGATACAACCATCATGTGGGCCATCACATGAGTCAGAGGTTTTTGGCTGCTTGACCTCTCTTTTTTCCTTCTATGATGTGGCCTGCCATGTTGTTTTTATGCAATCCAACCAGTGCATCAAGTTAGCCCCACCATGATGATGAGATTTCCGAAAACACATAAGACCAACACTGCACTGTAGAAAATAATTGATAACTACCCAACAACCTCCAAATTCATGTAGCGGCCCACGTGATGGTTGATCAGTCTGATTTTTGGGGTGCCCCACATTTATGGTCGCGTGACCATGAATGTGGCCCCACACTCAATGTTATTCTGCAATCGTCGTAGAGAAGCTGACCTTAAAATTTCAAAAAACTGTTGTAACTTCTTTAAATGTTTGACAAGCCTTGTTCTTGAATGAAGAGAAGAATCTGTTGTAACTTACGATAATTCTTCCGGTTCCGCAGGTCACCCTCGAGGTTAAGGGCGAACCCCAAATCCGAAACCTGTCAGAAAAGCTTGGAGCAGGTGGTATCGTCCATAAGCTGTGGATCGAACAACCAGAGAACATCCCAACATGTCTTGCGACGAAACCATATCCCAAGTCTGTAGTTTCCTCATTCTTCAAGAAGCTGAAGCTCTGTAAGTGAGGAATTCCCATCCATGCCACCCATATGCATCATCATAGTTCGGTGTTGAAATGTAGGGAGGCCTGAAAATCATGAAGACATGGGTTTTAAGACTAAGATTTTTGCAGTTCATGTAATATATGTCCCCACATACCTTTTTAGATCAAAACAGCATCCCCCGGGCAACATTTTTTTTTGATGTATGATTAACGAAGTTGTGGGACCTGCCATCAGATGAATGGCCTGGATTTCCAAACTATTAAGTTCCGTTAATAAGAATAAGGACCTAAGTTCACCATTCATGCCTGCCCCAATCTGGCCTCCAAGTACATACAGCTGATCATACGTGAGCTTCACACGCCCAGGGATTTCATCTGAGCCGTGTAAAACAGAGCCTCACCACATGATTGGCACCTGCCAGGAAATCAAGGCAGTCCAATCATCAGGAAGGCCACACCACGATGTCTTGGTAGTGACCCCTAAAGCAACCACGTTGGTGCTGGAAAAGCTGTAGACCCCACCACGATGTATCTGTTTTATCCACATCCATTTTGCCAGCTTATTTTAGGTCATGAGCGCATTAAAAAAAAAAAAAGACGGTGGTGATTGAACGGCCGCAATTAAAAACTTCCTAGGGCCCATTGTAATGTTTATTTGCCATTCAACCTGTTGATTAGGTCATGCAAACCGGGATGAAAGGAAAACACAAATATCAGCTTGATTCAAAAAAGAAGTTTTCAGTGAAGGGTGTTCGATTACCACTGTTTCCTATGTTATGGTCCACCTAAGTTTGGATCTGCCTGCCCTAAAATGAGCTGGCAAAATGGATGGATGGCATGGATAAAACTTTTACAACATGGTGTGGCCCACAGCTTTTCCAGCACCCACGTTGGTGCCGGAGGAGTCACTACCGAAGCCAGCCGATTGGATTTTGCCCTATCAAACTCAGTGATACACGATTAGTCAGTGCTACAAAACGTGCCAATTTTCAAATTTGTGTGAGATTCAAGCCGTTCATCAGGTGGGCCACACTTGGCATCCCTAGGGTCATTTCGTGAGAAACCTGTACACGTCAATACATAGTAAGGGCACTTTTAGATAAGACAGGCCTTGTTCTGGCTAAGGCATAAAAGAAAGGGGATTGAAAGGTATCTTTTCTTCAATTCTCGTATAGGTCATTTCCTTCCACCCTGCCATGTTCTTCATACGCGAGGCCCACCTGTGGGCTTGGCCACTGCACATACACGGCCATGAACCCGAGTAAGGACCTACACCCAACGCCACATATTTTCATTTCGTGGGAAACCTGTACACATCAATACATGGTTATGGGGACTATAAGATAAGACAAGACAAGACAGACCTTGTTCTGGCAAGGCATGGGTCATTTCCTTCAATCCTTCCATTCTCTTCATATATAAGGCCCACCTGACGGCTAGGCCACAGTACATGCACACGGGCATGAACCCATGGAATGGAAGCACCTACACCCAGAGCCCCATATGGCACATGCGGGGATGATGCCAAAGGTAAAACCAACAAAATGATGATTTTAGAAGATTAAATGGCAGCTAATGCACATCCAACGGAAAAAGAAAATGGATAAAGCTGTTATTAAGCATCCCAACCCACCAATATCTGAATTGAATCTTCTATAGCATCTTACTATCCAATGAAAGAATTAAAGAAAAAAGTTACTCCATAGATGCATTGCATGCATGGCCCAAAAATCGAGGTTATAATGGAAATGCTCGCACAGCTGCGGTTTGCTCCGGTCCACTCGACTTCACCTGACTCGGTCATAACCCGAGAAAACCCCAACTCAACTCGAAAAAACTCACCAAAACTCGATGAAACTAAGAAGAATAAAAAATTGACAAAACTCGATTTGGCACAACTCTACATTATTTATACCTTTAAATATTAATAATGCTTGAAAACTCAGAAAAATAGGACGAGTTTTTGAGAAACCCACCTGAGTTTTTGCCGAATCGAGTCGAGTTTTCATGTTTTTAAACCAAGGTTTGAAAAATGCTCATAGAAAACAGAGCAATGATCCAGATCGAATTCTTCTTGTTCCTGTTGCGGAACAGATTCCTCGGTGGGACCCAGGTGGGCACGAGGGTTACAACACCCTACTATCACCTCAGTGGTCAAAAGCATCTGATTAAGGGCCTGAAGAATAAACGTCTAGACCATGTTTACTCTCACCGTCCATGTTGATCATGGTGACTTGGGGGTCATGCACAATCAATCCACGGTAGCCCTCCTATCAAACAGTTTGTAGTGGCCATAGGTGGGGCCACCTGCACCCTACAGAGGAATCTGCACAACAGTAAGGTAAGAAGAATTCAAACTGGATCATTGCACATTGAAAATGAAAAGAATAAGCAAA
This sequence comes from Magnolia officinalis, assembly GCA_021015155.1. Taxonomy (NCBI): domain Eukaryota; kingdom Viridiplantae; phylum Streptophyta; class Magnoliopsida; order Magnoliales; family Magnoliaceae; genus Magnolia; species Magnolia officinalis. The sequence goes on from JAJHSJ010000015.1 coordinate 60,736,517, forward strand.
CAAGAGAGAGAGAGAGAGAGAGAGGATCAACTGCCTCCCTTCTGCTTGAGAGTGATCTTGTCTCCTAAACTGAGGGCAATCCCTTGTGTCTTGCTCCTTATCCGAATGTATCCACTAAGCTTCCCATCCACTTGCTTCTCAATGCTCAGATTGACCAAAGCATCTTCTCCAAACACACTCTTTGCATACAGATTAGCAGCCAGAAACCCGCAGTCTCCATCCAGTGCAGACCTGAGACAGAGCGTATGGTGAAGCATCAACCAGCTAATATCAAGGAGCATGCCAAAAACATATCTGTAGTAACATATGCATTATGGCGCACTGATGAGGAACCATTAATATGGTGGGAACAACCACATGGACAACTTAATCCAAAAAGCAAGCTAATCACAATCAGATCAGTGGCCTGAAAGAACTGAGTATTAAGTTAAAATGTGAATGTGGATCAGCATTCGATGGGTAAACCCCCTAATAATCACACAGTAAGAAATGTCCAGCCAACATGATTTTCAGTTTAAATTGCCCAACCAGGTGGTGGCCCACCAGAGCAGCAGTGCATCATAAGTGCATTCTATTATCAATGACCAATTTTATTTTTAAAAAATCCATAGATGGATGGACCATTCAAAAAGGAGGGAAAAAAAGATGAAGAAAGAAATAAAAGAAAGTAAGACAAACGGATGATGCATCAAAATAGCATTTCTCCTAGATACAGTCAAAGACTCAGGAGAGATTAAAAGCTTACACTGGAGTGAGGCACTTCATGTTTGTCGACTTGATGATGTGGTTCAAAAATTCCTTCTCATCTTGAAGTACGGTGTTCACAGCCACCTGAAACGCAAGGCAGTAGTATATATATAGAAGGCCAATATATGATTCCAGCACAAGAAAAAGGCATCAGTGGCTAAATTGGTGATGAGTGGAAAAGTGCCACAGCGAGCTAAGATGGTGCCAGGATATAAAGATTCGGAAAACAAGTGGGAAATTTCAGAGTACTGGAGATGAAAATGAGACGAACTCACCATTGGGCGTGTTGCATGGATTTCATTCAGTGTCCCTCATGATTTTATGGATTTTTTCATTCAATTTAAGTAAGAAAAATCGGAGTAGCCCCTTCATGAAAGAAAACCAACAAAAACATTATGCTGATTTTGTTTCTATGATTTAGTTCAGAGTTCAACCTATCAATCACTTTAGCAGGTATCTATCATACCATTTTCAAATTAATGAGAGATTTATGTGCTTCCTCACAGTTGGGAGCTCAACGTATTAATGACTTTAGCAGGTACTTATCACACCATGGTCAAAATAATGGGAGATTTACTTGCTCCATCACACCAACAGTACATCGGGCAAGCTGAGAACCTATGGCATTTAGTTCGGTTAGAAGATCAGCATGCTGGCCGTGGGGCATGCTGAGAAACTGTGGCATGTTCATGAGAAAATGCAGTTGTGCAGCATTCAACCCTTTACCTGTGTGAGACTTTGAATTGCTCGATGGGACTGAAAGAGTTCAGATTGGAGTGCCATGCATATTATATGGGCCTCAGCTTGCCTGTAACCCTAAGCTCTGTGGGGCTCACCATGATGTTTGTGTTATATGCACTGAGTCCATCACTTTTGCCAGCTCATTTTAGGACTTGAGAATAAATATGAGGCAGATTCAAAACTCAAAGTGAGCCACACCACAAAATAGTGGGGATGGAGAAGCCCACCGTTCAAACCTTTCTACGGCCCCACCATGATGCTTCTATGCCATCCAACCCACTCATAAGGTGATTCCTACCAGGATGAAGTGAAAACCCAAACATCAGCCTGATCCAAAACTTTTGATGGCCCCAAAGAATGTTTCACCGGTCAGGGTTCAAACCTACTGTTTCTTGTGATGTAGCCCACCTGAGGTTTGAGTCTGCTAATTTTTCACATAACTTCATAGCATGGGCTGGCACAACCGATGGACAGAGTGGATGTAACACAGACATCGTGGTAGGCCCCACAGCTTAGGGTGATGGGGGATTCCTGTAACCCTTAGTTGCAGGAAAGTCATCCTGTTATATCTATGGACATACCCACGAGAAACAGGCAATGGCATAGTGTCCACCGTTAACTTGAGGTTGAAGCCTTTGGTTGGATGGTAAAACTGAGTGCTGGTTGTTAGATGGTGAGACAGGAAGTGCTGATGAGCAGGGAGAGTTCCGATCATGTGCCGGTGATGAGAACGTGTTACAGCATCAACATGCATAGTAGCTTCAGGGATTTGAGTCCGTCCATGATTTGAATAATGGTTCCAGTCCAAGCCAGCTTAATTGTATACTGCTTTTCAAGTCCAAGCTTACCTACCACGAGAAGACAGGTGCTTTGGTTGTTGTGAGTAGGGTCTGAGGAGTAACTGGCTCTGCCATAAGAACAGGACTCGCTTAAAGGTGGTCCAAACAGGGAGGCTGACATGGTTGGAACATGATACAAGGCATGTAAAGTTCAAGTAACCTTCCAGTTTGGTGATGGACAGAATTCATATGAGCTGAGAAGGGGGAAATTGATTGGGTTAAGGATTTCCCTTTTCACTAACAAAGTTGGATCAAAATGAAACTGAACGGGTCTCTAATAATTTCAACCAAAAAATAAAAAATATAATTTCTTTTCACTTTGAGGTGGAACTGGAGTGGACTGATCTGATTGTTGCACCATGTGGAGTAAATGGGATCAGTGGTTGAGAACAAGATGATGGTCTTTCACCCAGTCATCAGATGGCTGGCTTGACACACTAACAGTAGCTATCAAAACATGTGGAGCAGATCAGTAGGTTGTATGGCAAAATCAAATTCAGACATACAGGGGAGGTGGTGAATGCTAGGTGTAAAAGCAGATCGTTAAATAAAGAATACAGAAATATCACCATGTACAGAGAATGCAAGCTCAACAGTGAGGTTTTGGGTTGAATGTGTGTGTGTGTGTGTGAGAGAGAGAGAGGGGGGGGGGGGGGGGGGGGGGGGGGGGGGGGGCGCGGGGGGGGGAGAGAGAGAGAGAGAGCATCTTTATCTGAGGAGGTGCATGACATCCAGACAAGTTACATAATCAGCCCATCTTTATCTGAGGAGGTGCATGACATCCAGACAAGTTATATAATCAGCCCATTTCCAAGGGGAGAACAGAAAAAGGGTTACAACTACAAGCCAATGCTGTTAAGAAAAACCATACATCTGGCGTTTTTACTTAGGGTGCATTTTGTTGCACCAAATATCATGAAATTTCATGATTTGGTTGCGATGTATCGTGAAATTTCAAGATACTTGGCGCAACCAAACACACCCTTGGAAATGTTTTTAATCTAGTTATTTGTTAATGAAGAAAATTTATAAATCGGGCTAGGGAATGGGTCACAGGTTCAGAACCAGGGAGGTTTAAACATGATTATGGATATCCAGTCTTCATTAGATCCACATCTCAAGGTAGTCTTTCTATTGTTCTAAACTTGAAAGGTATCAGTCTTCTGCTCAGTAGTGAGTTGGTAAGGCATCCCAAGAGTACATCCTGGGCTAGAGTCTCGCTGATGTACTAGTTTTGGTCTGCCTGGGCCTATATGCAATCCCACATAAAAAGAATTGCATCTTCTAATATTTCAATAAAGAAAGAAGAAACTTTCCAAATACCACCAGAAAGCTAACCACAATATATGGCAGCTACTCTTAATTGTTTCTCAAGTCACATTTTGATGATTAATGGTTATACATCATCATTTGATGCAATCAATCTAATTTGACAAGATTACCCAGTTCTCAGAATAATTCTCCATAAATGATGAGTCATATCAAAAGAAATTTTAACTCCATGACTAATTTAGTGAAAATAATTCAAGCAATGGGGGGAATAGAAGTACCTTGTTTTCCCACTCAAACTCAGCCCACATATTTCTAAATGCCGCATCAGCACAGGTTGCTGGAGAGATGTAGTCCATGATGTCAATGTGGATGTCACTGAGGACGACAACAGTCCGTTGCAGAACATTTGAAGTCTCGTAAACAATATTACCAAATATAACTCCTGTTTCGGTTGAAGAAACCTTAATATTCGCACGTATCTGCTTGCTCGATTCTGGAGCTAGTGTATAGTTCTGCGGGCGTTCTACAAGTTTAAGATCTCCCATGGTTGCCAACTCCAAGCATAGATTCTGTAGTGTCTCCCTAGTTCGGTTGATGACTATAACATCGAGGATAATGTCGTAATGATGAACGGTGACATATGCTTCAGCATAGACAGGATCACTGAATCCCGTGAGTTGAAGAATGCGATTCAGCTTATTCTCATCTTTTCCATTCTTGGTGAATTCACCAGTTGCACGTTTCAAATCATCTTGAACCTCATCTTCCAATTCGAGCTGGCTCATACCCTAACGAATCAAAGCAATCAAAGGGGGGAAAATGAAAACTTATCCAATGGCTCCAATATCATCTGTAAGCATATGACCACACAAATAAACTAATCGCAGAATAAGCAACACCTGAAGAGTCAATTAATCTGTAGAATTGTCCTTTTTAACATCATAAAACCAAATGCTTAAGAATTGCGCCCATTCAAAGTGAAATTGGTCATTTCAATTCAAACAGGAAAAACAGAAAAGGCAACTTGAAAAGTGATCATGCCTGGGTTTACATATAGTTATTTTGTTCAAGCTCATTATGACTTGAGAGGAGAGGTGAAGTGCTAGCTGATGATCTGTAAAGAAAAGGCTCTTAGAAAGAAAATCCACAAGCAAAGCTTCTAAAAAGCTTTAAAAGAAAATAATATCAAGTTTAAGCCTGTAATTAAAGGCAGAAAAACTTCAATATCCAGTTTTTAACAGGTGCATTTGAATGGTAGTCCTGAAAGCATCATCATCGTCTTGGCCTTTCTCCCAACAATTTGGGGTTGGCTTTTAAATGGTAGAGTGAGGAATGTTCTATGATCATCTGCCCGCTGGACATCAACCTTTCTGGGCTCTTGGAAGTTTGTAACCAGCAATGGCAGAGACTCCCAATGGCTCCAGTCATATGCCAATGCGGTTCCACCTATTATCGATTCCCGTCCTTTTAAAATATACACCCGAAGGGTGAGCAACATGGATGAAGTTTCTAGCCACTAAGCATGAAGCACACCTTCTAAAACAAGAATAAATGAAGTACAACATGGTCTCCCATGCCTCAAACATTCCAAAATCAAAATTTTCATGATGGTCATTATCAGAAAGGAAAAGTAAATAACCTCAGAAAGAATGCCGTAACACAATAACAGTCAGCTACAATGAATTCCACTAAGAAAGGTAATATCATAATTAAGCCTGAATTCCTATTTAATCACAAGATTAGAAGTTCCATTCCTCCAAGCTATTTGAAAACCCAACAACAACCAGAAACTGAGCAGTCTGGTCAATTGTATGTTTGTTTGGTCCCTTTCACATAAAGAAAACCATATTAGAATCCAATTCTAGGCGATGAGCCTAATGACAAGACTCATCTTTCTATCAACATGATAACCCCAACTTTCTTGATAGAAAAAGACTAACGAAAACTAAAAGATTTCATGCTCATAAGGCTACTTGCTGAAATCACTTAAAAAGAGAGAATGTGCCTAACCTTCCTACTCTTCAAATGGTAAAAGTCAATAAGGTCATCCGGCTGCGTATGAGATATCTGGGCCTTTGCTTTTAACTCTTCTGTTTCATGGAACTGCTTATCTGCCAGCATATGTATGAAACTGTGATGGCACGATTGCAACCATATCTTCCTACCTCGGTCGCCCGTATTGCAGAGCAATCTAATGCAAAGGACAATCCTGTCATAGGAATCATTATCAATTGGGTGCAGAAGAAATGAAGATGTCCCTAATTGTAGCATCGAAACCATGATCAGTAATGCCTCAGTTTTCGCCTTGTTCACTTCTACTTTGGATGTCTGAACCTCTTCCAATCTTAAAACAAGCTTTGTCAATGTGCAAGCAACGACTGCACCAAGGAAAAAATCACCCGAAAGAATCAAAGATCTCAAATTCCCGGGAGAAGGCGAGGATCCATATAAAAGAGTTGGGGCAGGGATGGCCGTTTCCAATGCGGCACTCTGGGTAGCATAGGTCCCATCTGCAAGCACAGCTGGCCTCCTAGATGAGACAGCAATAGAATTAGCCTGCAGGGCCTGTTTCAAAGAATCAACAACATCTCCTTCTTCAGCAGCCCTGTAGAATGGGAGTTCCCCAAGGCATTGCTTGATCGTCGCAATCCCAGTCTCGACTTCAGAGAGCGAGAGGCAGTACTCTCCTATAATCCAAAGAGCACATGAACAGACCCGCATCGCCCGAATCTGGTAGAACATGTCCAAAAGCCTGGTAATTATTGAGACACGAAGGTTCAAGTTCATCTCTATGATCTCGCGCACAAACCGGACCACATCCGTTGCAGAAGCAACATTGCTGTCCCCCAAGAAGTCCATCAGCAGGTGGACCACTGTGCTTGCAACCTCAGGGTACTTGATCGCGCAGGCGTGTATTGCCTGGACAAGCATTTGCCTGTACTCCCCATTCTTCTCAAGCTCCACACTCTGCGTCTTCACAACCTCCTTCTTCAGTGTAAGAACGACCTCATCGACGTTCCGGGGGGTTATCAATTCAAGTGCAATGTCTATTGTTTTTCGACGGACGTCAAGAACCGAGCTCGACAGGGCCCGTAGCACATCCATGATCATATCAACCATGACATCCCGATAAGATGACTTCAGCTCATTGAGCCTATCAAGCACAATCAGCTTCACGTTGTTGTCGCTCTGCGAGACAAGGAGTTTGCAGTACTTGTCCGCCGCAGCCCGTATCGCCGATGGAGCTGATGAGAGCGATACGAGGGTCCCAGCACATTCATAACTAACGGCCATCGATGGGGCCTCTAGAATTGAGATAATGATCTTTATATACTTCCCCTTCTCTCCTCTGTTCGAGCGGCAGACCTTCCGTATCAGCTCCAGCACCACCATCTGCAGCAAATCATTCCACTCTCCAATGCTATCCACATTCGACAGCAGATAGTTCACGGCCCGCTCCTGCGCACAATTGAACAGCATCAAGAACGCGTTCCGCTTCGCAGACGGATCCTGCTCCGACACAAGCGTTTTCTCGATCATCTCCGGAGCATCGACCAGCAACTGTTCGCCATGCGGGAACTTATATATCGACATCACAGCCAGTATCGCGTTGCGCCGGATGTAAGAATGCCGATGCTCCAGGTTCGAAAGGACGGACGGGATCAATGGCTCAATGAGCTCGGTCTGGTTTAGCCGGCACAAGAACCGAAGGGTGACGCCGCGGATGTACTCATTCGGGTGCTGTAGATTGTTCCGTAGGTTCTGGCAGATCAAGATCATCTCAGGGAGGACACGACCCTTGGAATCGGTTTTCTCAATGATCTCTAAATACAAGAGCAGGAGTTTCTGGACCGTGTGATCTTCGGACGGGAGGACGTAACGGACGATGGTGATGAAGAGCTGGGGGAGATTCTCACCGTTCAATAGCAGCATGATGGATTTCTTCATGGCGTCGATCTTCGCATCAACGCTGTTGCTTTCAAGCGATTCCTTGATCTCGTTAGCGAGGGCGGGCGTGCCCTTGTCGAAGTATATCAGAAGACTGCATGATTTCTCCATCTCGGCCGATCGAAAACTGCAAGAATTCCAATCGAAATGGAGACAGTTTAGTTGTGGTTTTCTGAGCCTAGCGCGATTGAGATACGAATTTTACGAAGAGAAATGCGATTTATTTTGACCTGACCTATCGGATCGATTCAGATGCTTATTTGGAGATCTGTTGAAGACGATTCCTTCCGTTGGATGAGGCTTGAAGTCGGAAATCGATACGAAAGGGGATCAAGATCTGATGATTCTGACGAATTGGAGCGATTTACGTGCATTGCAGAGATTTCTAGCGTTTGAATCCGAATGATATTTGAATGGGCTTGAGACAGAGGGAACCGCTCTTGGATCGGAACTTTCAGTTGGAGCGATGGGACCGCGCGATTGACGCGGTATTTCTACAATCCAAAGGTTTGTGGGGCCTACCAAGATGGCCGTGTGATTTCCAATCCGTCCATCAGTTTTTCCAGGTCATTAATATGATACGAAAAAAATAATCCATATCCAAGACACGATTGGGCCACACCAAAAAAAAAACGGTGGAGATTGAGCGGTCACCATTGAAACCTTCTTCTGGCCCACAGAACTCTTGGATCAGGCCCTTCATCTTACTGGGACTCACCTTATGAATGGGTTTGGATGGTATATAAACATCTAAGATCAGCCCCAGGAAAGTTTCAATGGCAGGTGCTTCCAATCCTACTGTTTCTTTTGGTGTGGCCTACTTATGCTTGGATCTCATCATTTTTTTTAGCTGTCATACGAATATGATCTGGCACAACTGATGTACGGAGTGGATTTCACGAAAACATCTGGGTGGGCCCAGAGAACTTTTGGTTAGAGCAACTCTACCCGTTACAGGTATTACGGGAAACTCGCGTTGGATGCGAAATTGGCGGACGCGGCTTCGGTGAGGTCAGTGGATCCTGACTGTGGGGGCCACCGTCACGTATGTGTCTTACATCCACGCCGTTCATCCGTTTATCCAGCTTATTTTAGTGCATGAGCCCAGAATACAGCAGATCTAAATCTTAGGTGGACCGCACCAAAGGAAACAGTGGCGATTGAAGGTCCACCGTTAAAAACTTCACGGAGACCACAAAAGCTTTGGTTGAAGCTGGTATCTGTGTGGTCCTTTCATCCAGGTCTGTGTGACCTTATCGATTGAAGGTCCACCGTTAAAAACTTCACGGAGACCACAAAAGTTTTGGTTGAAGCTGGTATCTGTGTGGTCCTTTCATCCAGGTCTGTGTGACCTTATCAATAGGTTGGATGGAAAATAAATATTGCGGTGGACCCAAGAAGTTTTTAAGGGTGATCATTCGATCTCCGCCGTTTCCAGTGGTGTGGTCCACATGAGACGTAGATCTGCTTCATTTTTTGGATCATGCCTAAAATGAGCTGTCAAAACGGATGGACGGCGCCGATATAAAACATGTACATCACAGTAGCGCTACAGTCAGGGATAGACGGAAACCGGGGAGTCATTGATACTCTGGCCGAGTGTAGGCTTGATATGTAGATTTCAGAAATTGCATACGTGGCAAAATTAACTCGAATTAAACGAGCTATTGTGGATCCAACCGTCGGTAAGTCACTCTCAAAATTAGATTGTTTCTGCTATCAGATTCTCCGATTTGTGAACACTTATCTGTTGAAATAGTGATGGGGATACTTTTCATTTTAACCATCTAATAAGTGTCTACCCATATGTTAGATGAATGGAAGCTAATAATCTAACATATGCTTTCGTTAGATAAAATGTTGTGATTTTATGTTGAAGTCATGTGATAATATAATATTGGCATTTGCGAAATAGGTGTTGAAGTTGCTCATGAGGAAGTATTGAATTATGACGTGCATATATCATTTCATAATCTCATTCATGTATTTAATAAGAGTATTTAAGGATTGTTTGATTTCTGATTTTATCATTAAATTCGTTGATTAAATTGATAACCTATGTAACTTAAAACTAATAGAATCACTGAGATAGCTACTCACTTTCACTCGGGACGGTGTTTTAAAACACTAACCAGACAATATTATTTATACAAGTATTAATGAGACCTCAGTCATGTAGGCTTAGGATCTGTTTGGGAGCGTGGATTTGTAAACCCCTAGATTCTGAACCCCCGAGATTATAAACCCCCTGGATTTGCAATTCTCCCAGTGTGTTTGGCACCCTGGAGTGTGAATCAACTTTAATCGAAAAGTACTTATCCGTAGCATATTTACAGGGATTTGTATTTAATTACTATATCAACTTTAATATATCTAATTAGTGAGATAAGTAATTTTTGATACAATGGTTGTGATAAGCCTGCAGAAATATATGTTTTGGCCGAAAATGATGAAATTCCAAGCCTCGGATGGGCGACAAGCACAAGATCATGTCTGAGTGACTAACCAACGATTTTCAATCATTGATTTACATGGACAATGTTTGGACGATGCTGGACAATGTTTGGACGGTGCTAATTTACATGGACAATGTTTGGATGGTGTTAATCATCATTAGTGGGCCATGTGCCCAATAGAATGATAGCGTATAGTGACACACATGTTACACCTGCAACTATTAAAATGATTTTAGGTGTAATCCAAGCTCTCACTGTAACAACCCGTCTATTTTTTTAACGGTGGGAACTATATCCCATTTTTTTATTTTGGTGTGACCCACTTAAACCTTGAATCTACCTCATTTCCTGGGCTATGTCCTAACATCATCTAACAAAACTGATGAACAGTATGGATCTGTCACATCATTCTTGTAGGGCCCACTCTAAAATAAAATTTTAAAAAAAAAAAAAAGAAACAAAACAAAACAAAACTTTTCTCACCGTAACCAACCCCATCCCTCACTCCTCTCACCGCACGACCTAACCTCTCTCCCCAATTTTCTCTCACATTCAAACTCTCCTCTTTCTTCTTCCACCATTCTTCATCGGCGGAACCCACAAAATAATCCAGCCGCTCACCATCAACCCAAGAAGATTTTAACGGCAAGCGTTCAACCTCCACTAAACACACCAGGTAGGTGATTTTTCCTATTGAAAAGACTACATTATTATATACTTTTATTTCATTAATTATTTATTTCGTATTTCTGATTTAAGCCATTTGATTTTGGTTTTACGTGATGTAGAATGCATTTATTTGATTTGTAATATATGAAATAAATTAATTTGATTATTGTTAAATCTTTTAATTATATTATGGGTGTTCTGCCCTAAAAGGACCATTATATTATTTTCATGGGGTGTTCTGCCCAGGGTCATTCCCAAAAGGATCAGCACGGTACGGGTGCTCTGCCCAGGGTCATTCCCGAAAGGATCGGCACGGGTGCTCTGCCCTGGGCAATTCCCTAAAAGGATCAACACACACGGGTGCTCTGCCCTGAGTATTTACCCTAAAAGTTTGTTCACTAGGTGCTTTGCCGAGGGTCATTTCCTAAAAGGATCAACACCGGTGCTCTGCCGAGGGTCATTCCTTAAAAGGATCAACACACACGGGCGCTCTGCCCTGGATTGAACCAAAAATTATTTTAGATAACGGCATTGTCTTATTTTGCTATTACGAAAAATACATTATTATTGTTGTCATGTACAATGACGATTCAATACTCGTAATTAGTCATATTTGTATTATTGAGTTTTATTTGTGTTAATGTATAATTTTCAATTTTGGTAAGGATATGACCCTACGAGCCGTCGCACTCACACCCATATAGACTGTTTTGCAGGGTTGGTATACGAAGAACCGGTTGGACAAGATTGAAGACTTTTATATTTTATATTTTTTATTTAGAAATTAATTAAAATTTAATGTATGTTGTTATTATTTATTTATTTATGTCAATGTAATTAAAGATTTAAGGATTGATTAGTGGACAATATTTAATCACAATTATTAGTATCCTTTTAGTTGCTCTGATTGTCTTAAAAGTGCATGAAATAATGTGGGTTGCGATGTATATTTATTTAAATACAACCCACGGTCCTGAAATTCGAGTTCGAGCCTGGCCAACTCGGGTTCCGATTTTCGGGGCGTGACACTCACCATGGATTGCAAACCCCCTCAAAGAGGGGATTGGAAACCCCCTGTATTTGAAACCCCCAGTTACTTTATGCTGCCAAACAACCAGGGGATTGGAAACCCCCTCCAATCCACAGTGCCAAAAGACCCCTTAGATCAGTTTGTGTTATCGCCATTATGTCTTGGAGAATTGGGCGAAAACTGAAAATTTTATACTTTAATCGTATTGGGTATGTATATTGTGGCTTGTATAATCCTCATTTTGGTCAATCACCACTATTGGAATTGCGTTTTTTACTCTTAACCCTATATTTATTAACTATTGTTATCTCTATCTCATTTTAGATCCACTAATTTGAATTGCGTTACTTTGATTGCTCATGTGTGAAATGAATATGAATATGAAGGAATTCACACGTGCGTTTTCATTTGGTTAACACCTGGGAACTCAGGATCGGAATCTATGCACTCATGTGCCGATTTCCAGGGCGTTACAGCCTCTCATGATCAGCAACCCACATTGAAGGTGGGGCCCACATGATGGGTGACCCACATTGAAGGTGGGCTCTACATGATGGGCAATTAATAATGGTGGGCCCCACATGATGGATGATCTGCATCAAGGTGGACCTACATGATGGATAGTCCACATCAAAGGTCGGCCTAATGATGAGTGGCCCATATCCAATGGGGGTCCCCCATGATGGATAGCGCACATCAGAGGTGGGCCCATAGATGGACAGTTCACATCAAAGGTGGGCTCCACATGATGGGTAGTGGATATTTAAGATGGGCCCCATATGATAGACAATAACATTGATGGTGCATGGGCCTCACATGATGGATGACTAACATGAAAGGTGGGCCCTACCTAATGAACTGTGCACATTAAAGGTCGACCCCTAATAATAAATGGGCCACAACTAAGGTAGGCCCTGCATAATGGATATCCCACATCAAAGGTGAGGCTCACATAATGAACGATGCACATTAAAAGTTGGCCCCACATGATAGATGATGAATGTGAGGGGGATTAAACAAATTTTACGAATAATTACTTATGATGTTGGAAACTAAATATGTTTTTTTATTTTTTAGATGATAAGTATGTTGTTTACTAAACATACTTATCTTATGATTAAGTCGAAACCAAGATAAGTTACTTATGATCCAAATGCCCCATAATGTTAAGTAAAAAAAAAAGTTACTTATAATTGATTGTAAACCAAACTAACTTATCTCAAATAAGTTACTTATCTACTATTGTAAGTAAAAAAAAAAAAAAGTAACTTATTTAATGGTATCCAAACAAGCCCTTAACCTATCTTGGTTTTTACTTATTAAGCTGAAGTGTATAAATAACTTTAAGTAAAAAAAAAAAGATACTTATAATTGATCATATACTAAACTAACTTATCTTCAATAAGTTACTTATCTACCATCGTAGGTAGAAAAAGTAACTTATTTGGTGGTATCCAAATGGGCTCTTAAAGTCAAAACCAGGACAATATGATCAAAGGTGGGCCACACATGAACACATGGTGGGCCATACAAGCTCAACCAATGACTGCATACATCTAGATTTTTAGCCATATCATCTACAGTTTTGGTACACCCAAAAAAGCAGCTCTGATCCCCAAATCCTCTCCACTTGTTTGGAAAAAACATAGACAAAACATATTGGAATTGTGATGCCAGCCCCCAAAAGAAATAAGCTGGCTCACTTATGAGACCGTTTGTTAGAAAAATAAGAATTTGAAAGTGAAAAAAGCCTTCTTCTTTTTTTTTCTTTTTTTTTCTTTATTTTGTCTTATAGTATTGGTTATTCACTTTTTGTTTTGATATTGGTTTTAGTTCCATGTTCAAAAGATAATATGAAATATATTAGAATCCTTAATATGTTATTTGTATTGGAAACTAAGAGTATGTTATGAGTACAATCTTGTACGCACGTGATGGTCATGGTCACGGTGTGGAGCGATGTGTCTTTGATTTGGTCTATTTTATTTTTCTCTACATAGGTGTGACGTCATAAACATGTGCATAAAGGCAAGAGAGGCACCATGTACTAACATAACAAGAAATAAGTGGCATGCATATCAAGCCGAACAGCTCTAATTATTCTCTTTATAAGACAATTTGTTTTCCCTTTCCATTACATGGACAAAAAAAAATCTCTCTTCTTCTCTTTAATTTTCTATTAGGCTTTCTCTCAACAAATTTTTTTGGGACAAATTAGTATGAGAAGACTTGGGATCATGTGGCTGGAATCAAGTGTATATCTAATCCAAGTTGTTCACTCTTAGAGCAAAGTTATTGAGATCCAATGCATTGAGGATCTTTCTTACGAGGACAAAAACAACAAATGTAACAAACTTTAACTCTCCAAATTTTTTCTATTATTTCTTGTTTGTGATATTCAAATTTTTTATTATATCTCTATATTACATCCAACATTGCTTAAGGGCTAATGTAACCAAGCTAGACATACGGAAGGTTACAAAGTCAACACTAAACATGCAACTATAACTAAGCTAGATCAAGGGCTAATCCACTTGCTGATCAAGTGGGTCACACATGCATAAAGAAATAGACATTTAGAGGAATCAAAAGTTCACTTGGAGATGCATGTATTGCTTAATCAACAAATGAAACAAGTATTTGCATAATAGAACACACGTTCGCATGAAATGAGAGCCACCCAAGGCATGTTTGGAAGTTGTTAGGCAGAGTATTTACTTGATGGGACTCGTCTCGAATAGCAGCCTATTGTCTAACCAAATCCTAATGAGGCTAGTATAGGTAGTGATAATAGTCATTCCACATCTGACTTTTCCACATGCAAGTGCCTTAGCCATAGCAATAAAGCAATTCAGGTTGTCCAAATACTGCCCGGATTAGGGATGAGAAACATGACCATCTAATTTTGCATTGGAATTTTGTAGCAGCCATTATTTTAGAGCATAAGCACAAAATGAGTTTAATTCATCAGTGTTGGAAAAGCTTTTGTGATCTCTGCTATGATGAATGTATCTCATCTAGGCCATTCATCCATTTTGCCACCTTATTTTAGAGTATGAGCCCAAAAAAAGGTAGATCCAAATCTATTATGGACTATACCATAGGAAATAGTGACAATTGAATGTTCGCCATTAAAAACTTCTAGGGGGCACAAAAGTTCTGGATCAAGCTTGTATTTGTGTTTTGTACTTTATTCCAACCTAATTAATAAGTTGGATGGCAGATAAATATTATAAATATTACAGCAGCACATAGGAAGTTTTTAATGGCGAGTGTTAAATCACCAACATTCCTTGTGGTGTGGTCCACTTGAGATTTAAATCCGTCTCTCTTTTTTTTTTTTACTCATGCCCTAACATGAGCTAGCAACCAAGTGGACAACATAGATAAAACACATACATCATGATGAGGCCTTGAGAGCTTTTCTAGCATCAGCACGGGTGCTAGATGGATCATTATTGAATCCCAGCTGATATTGCATACTAATTGCCTATGCCTATGGGGGTAGAAGCTATGTGGGTTCCACTACAATGTCCTCATCATGGAAGTAGGTCCTACAGTGACAGGACTCATATGAGGCTTATCATGATGTATGCGTTTTATCCATGATGTCCATTCATTTTGCCAATTCATTTCAGGGCATGAACTTAAATTAAAGCATATATGAAGCTCAATTGGAATAGGAAAACATGAGGATTGAATGTCTATGTTGAAAACTTCTAGAGGGACAGAACTTTTAAATCAAGCTAATATTTGTATTTTTCCTTAACCCAACATGTGACCTGCTCGTGACCTTATGGCTCAGAGGCAGACTCATAAGAGTTTCAACATGAGGTCATGGGTTTGAGCACCCATTGTGGTGTGAGTGTGCGCAGACATGTTTAGGGTGTGTGTGTGAAAAAAAAAACCATGTAACCTTATGAACACAACAAATAGCAAATAAGCATTGCAATGGAGCCTAAAAAGGCTTCCCCCATAGTATGTTCCTGAATTACCTATAACCTTGATATTATCCAAAGAGAAAAATGATGACATGAGAAGTGGAACCAGTAGGGAAAAAGGCCAACATTGAGAAAGGCAAAATTTGTTGCAAGTGAAATAATGCTTCTGTTTTTTAACTATAGACTCCATAGTTGAGGCATACACTTTTTTATTAGGTTATGTCATGGGTTATAGGTACCTACGTACCTTACCATAGGCAATTCAAGTCCTGCTGCATCGACTCAATCATCATTAAAGTAATAAAAACTAATACGCCACTCATACAACAAGGATTGATTGCTCACCATTGAGACCTTCATGTGGCCACCCAAGTTTGAATTGGCATAATATTTGCGTTTTTTTAATTTCATCACTCAAAGCAACCTTATGAACTGTTTGGATGACATATGAACATGTTGTTAGACTTTAGGAAAGTTTCAATGCTGTTTTCCATCTCATTTCATGTCTTTAGTCCACTTGAGTTTTAGATCTACCTTGTTTTTTGTTTTTGTTTTTTTAGTTTTTTTTTTTTTTTTTTTTTTTTTGTTTTAACTTACCCTACTTAAGTTTTAGATCTACTTCATTTTTTTGACTTAGGTTTTACTTGAAAATTTTCCTACGGTCGCGGGCCCAACATAATTTCAACCTCGAAGTAGCTCCTGTAGGTGGGGGCAAAGGAAAGTAGGGTCGTTATTTAACTTTTAGATCCACTTATTAAATTGTTAGGTTTGTTTAATCCCATATTTTTTAGAGATATATTTTATCCATAATTTGGACTGTCACGACCCAGATTTCAGGTACTTGGCATATACTTCGGCCCCAAGATCCACATCATGACTTGTATAATAGGCGCACTTAAACTATTAGATATGCATACAAAAATTCACCTAGTTAGTAGTTCCACCATAGATTTAAGTTCCATTTATACTCAGCAACATCTCATAAATAAGAAATCGACTACATATTTCAATAATCAGTTATAAACATAGTTAAGGACCCTCTCATTCGGGGTCTTGCGAAATGAAATAAATTTTGTTCAACAAGTTTAAAAAAATAATTAACAATCTAAGAACATCAAATATAATTAAATTGATATTCATGATCAATCTAAGGCAGCAACTTCTTTCTCTGTCAAGTAGGGTCACGTGTTCCTTAAGTCCTTTTCTAAATCGATCACGTACTTGTGTTCTTAAGCCACTGACTCACCCTCAATCACATCTATATGGTTTTACATCAATAAGGAATAATCTAACCAGGTCTAGTGAGAATTCCCACATGATTCTTCGAATCAAAATATAATAGAGTGCAAATAATACACAATGTAATTTTAGAGAGAATATGCAATATTATGCAATGCATGAATGTATCAAGTAGGAATCCATCCATGTAACGCCCTGAATTTCGAAGACCAAGTGATACTCGGTTCCTGAATTTCCGAGTGTCACTTATGCCTTACGGGGATTTCAAAATATGCATAACTTGTTTGTTTCATAAGCAATGGAGAAGTTCAGTGGACCATGCGGCATATATCAAGACCAATGTAATAAGCTCAAGTGCAACTAACATGAGATATATGTCTAGCAAAAGAGATAATGTAAATAAATATAAGGGAGCGTGTTCCACAAAACATATAATCCAAAAAAAGGTACAAATCCCTGCCCTGGGGCCCCATCGCGAATCCTAAGGTAGTTAATGGGGATCCGCCGAAAATATGAAAATATGAGAGCTCATCTTCCTCGTCCACGCTTGTCCCATCCAACGCATCGAGTTTTGTGACACCTGCGTCTAAGATAGGTTCTGGTTGGTGCTTTAAAACACCGTCCCAGAGTGGGAGTGAGTAATCAACTCAGTAGGTTCCATTAGCAATAAGTTACGCATGTTATCAATTCCATAAACACAATTAATGAAAAGCATCAAACACAACATTCCTAGCTACTCTTATTAATGCATATGCATGTTATCATGATATGATGCATGCCCTCACCATCCAACACTCACTCGAGCAACATCATCTTACGTTCGCAACGACTGTCAAGTCGCCACCCTAACTAATGCGATGAGATTGTGAACATGTCAACCGAGTGTTTAATTACATCAATTCATCTAGCAGTTTGGGGGAAACTGAAGCACCCTAACGGGGTCAATGCCCTTATCCAGATCACGAGGCTCAGGCGCTCACGGCGGCCTTGCGCTCATGATCCTTGACCTGATTTGGGTTCATCACTCCCAAATACCACATGCAAAGAAAATGTTATAATATACGATTTGCTCATGGTCACTACGAGGAGGCTCGTTGTCCCAGCGTAGGCCGACAGCTCGAGCATTGTGTCTCATTCCACCATGCCCGACTCTCGAGACTTATGGGTCACATCATAATGGTTATCGGTGGGCGCTACATGGATGTAGGGTGCCCCAGGTTCAAACAGGCATGAGCATACATGGTTAACATACATAGTTGGTCAACTAGTGAGTCAATTTGCCCTGTTCGGACAAGTTGTGGAACACATGGCATTGGGGAACAAATGTCTCATGTAGTCCGACTACTAACGGCTATCCGTACTCGAACTAAATGGGTCAGATTGGCCATTGGACAGCCCTACCAATGGGGCTGCTGCTACAGGCTTTGGTGTTTGCTGGTCAACCCAACAAGGGGGGTTGTATTTCTAGATATAACAAAGGAATAATACGATCTACTTCGAGTTGTGGAAAATTTAAGCATGCATAGTATAAATTCATATGCTTGATAACACTAAAGGTCAAGTTACAAGGGAGTTTTAAGCAAGCATGCAAAAGTTCCAATTCACATAATATTGTAAGAGGACCATATACTATTCATAATTATAAAAAATTTGGATATGCACGTAGGTAATTATGCCGTCAATTATCTCAATTCATATGCATGGGAGGCATGTAACACATTTCCCCCAAATTTCCTCAGGTTTGGGGATGGGTTGCATTTAAATTTCTCATAATGGGAAGGAAGTCAAACAAGATAAATATTAGATGGCTTGAGCTAAATACTTCTCTTCTAAGCAAGTTTAATCATAATAAAATGAATGTCTACTATTATTTCCCTTTAAAGACAACATGCATAGCAAAATTCTCATAGAAAATCATTAATTCTATACTAGGTTTGATAAATGGCCACCTAAAGATAATGGTCCGCACCTAAGAATGGTTTGTCGGCTTGCGGAGCCTCTCCCAAGATGTCGGTCCCGCGAATTTATGTGTCGGATCCCTATGCCAATTGGATTTGAGTGGCCTAATGCACTAAAAACTTGAGAAATGAATGGATAGATACCTTCCGATCGCTAATAGGCCGCTTTTACAACGATGGGGTTGTGAGTTCCAACGTGGGACTATATTAGGAGAGGGAAATTCCCCAAATTTCAGCTCCTTGGAGCTCTCTCCCTCTCTACTCCGTCTCTACTCTCTCCTCTCTCTCCCCACTTGCAGGAAAATTCGTATAGGAGTGTGGGAGAGAGATTTTAGAGCTCTTATAGTTTGAGAATTTGTCCAATTGGCCCTATAAACTCTTATTCTAACATGCATAACCCATAGTGGGTTGATTTTTGGTCCTTGGGGCCATTCCAGTGGCCCCCTGACCCATTTATGTCATGGGGCAGGTGCCCCATTGTCGGATGAGTGGTTGGTTCGAATTTAGCGGCAAACAGATGACCCGATTGGCCGTGGGAGCCTAATTTGCGATCAACGGTCACTGATGATCGATCGAGCCCACAATTATATGAATATGAGCAGAGAAATATCCCTGACTTATGGCATGAGTTTGGCTGCTGTCTAACGGTCAGAAAGCCACAACTTTGCGAAAGAGCGGAATGTCTATTTCACTTAAGTTTTCAGATTTCAACCTAGGAGATTCGTGCGTTTCAAACACTTGGCTTCTGGCCAGAGTAGAGCAGTTCTAGGCACTATTTTGGTTAACTACTCGCGATAGACATCAAGCCCAGTGAGACAGACATTATTCCATAATTTTGGAATTGGTGGGCCACTAACAAGCGATTTGGATCTTGTTCGGATAATCGGGACATTTTTCGAATGAATTGGTGGGGAGATTTCTTAGGTGCAATTGTTAGGGTCTGGATTAACTAAGTTCACAGCGTGGCCTATTTGAAATTAGCGAAAATGGTAATTCGGTCGTGATCACTTTAAACCATTGGTTCTTATGATAAATGAGTAAATAAGTTGACTTGGTCCATTAGTTAAGATCCGGGCTATAATTGGCTCGGCTTTGGGTAGATCTTTAATTTAGTTATAGTTGTCTTGATTAGTCAATGATGAGTCGGTTAGATTTGGGTCATACATGAACAGTTTACGAGGCTAGACTTGAGATTTAAGTGATCAAGTGGATTAGTTGGCTTCATACGGTTGGTTAATCGAATTCGTGCGATTCTTTACTGGTATCACTTACGTATAAATTCACTTTAGCGTCAAGGGTTAGTAAGTAACGACGTGGGCTAGTTTTATATATATATATATATATATATTATTATATATATATATATATTATATATATAAAATAATAATAATAATAATAATAATAATAATAATAAAATTTTGTGATCCAAAATAGTAAAAATTAAGATGTAGTTGCTTGAGTTGGAAACCCGTCAACTCGCATCTGTCCTTTAGCAGGCTTCTACCATTTGGTAGGCATATGTAAGGCCCCGTTTGTTAAATCTGAAGTCTAAAGCCTGAATCTGAAATCTGAAGCCTGAATATGAAATCTGAAGGCTGAATCTGAAATCTGAAGTCAAAAAACTTGTTTGGTAATTATGGCGAAAGTCTGAAAATTAAGTACCGAATTTGAGACAATATGTTTGTTAACAAATATCTAAAATGTTTGAAATACGTTAATTTGACACATTTGCCCTTATCTCCTGTTTGAAAATGTTTTATGTTATAAAGAAATTATTTTTTTAAATAATAATAAAATTATTTTATTAATTTAAATAAACTATAGTAATTAATAGAAAATTGAAATATCATTATTCATAACAAAAAAAAAAAAAAAAAAAAAAAACCAGATAAATCCTTATGAGGGGTATCCAAAACTTATTTTAGTACATCCGACCAGAATGAGGAGTATCCAAAACTCAAATAGGCCAAACAAGATGAAACAATGAGAAAGGAATGCCTACAGTTAAAACCTTTTTAGATGAGATGAAGTGAAAACATCCTAAACTTGAACCGAAACAAAACTTTTGTGGCCATATAATTGTTTCAACTGTGGTCACAAAATCTCCATTATTTCCTATTGTGTGGCCCATTTAAGTTTTGGATACGTCTTATTTTTTATGCATGCCCAAAAATATGCTTAAAGAATGGATGGATAGACTGATTTTTTCACAACCATCACATAGGCCCACACAGAATCTTTCGGAGGATGTTACTGCAGGAGTCCACAGGAGGAGGCGGATTAGATAATGACTGAAGTGACATGTCCAAGTTCTATGGGACCCACCATGATGTATGTGTTGTATGCACACCATCCATCCATTTGAAGATATCATTTTAAGGCATGAGACAATTAATGAGTCAGATTGGATGACAAATAAACATTATGGTGGGCCTATGAAGTTTTTAGTGAATGAATAATGAAAATAATTATCCCGCTGCTATTTTAGTGCGGTCCATTTGAGCTTTGGATATGATTCATTTTTTGGCTACTGCTTGTAAAATGATCTCAAAAAATGGATGAACGGTGTGGATATAATAAATACATCATTGTGGGCCCATGTAACTTTGATCTCTTTTAAAACCGTCCGCACAACTCAAGTTCGAGGAGCGTAGGCGCCCGTCTTCCCACAGCACGTATATCACTCGCCTGCCATCAACCCCGTGGCTTGGGGTCGGTGCTCTGTGGGCCCCATTATGATGTATGTTTTTCATCCATTCTGTTCATCCATTTTTCCTGATCATTTTAGGGCTTCACAAAAAAAATGAGAGGATATAAATCTCAGGTGGACCACGCCACAGGAAAACAATGATGATTGGATATCCACCATTAAAATTCTCTTAAGGCTGGCAGTACTGTTTATTTGACATCCAATCTGTTGATTACGTCAATCAGGCCAGATGAAGGTAAAAAAATAAAGATCATCTTGATTCAAAACTTTTATGGCCCCAAAAGATTTTTAACGTTGGACTTGAGTTTTATTCAATTCCCATTGGTTTTTATGGTGTGGCCCATTTGAGTTTTACATATACCTTATTTTTGGGCGCATGCTCAAGAATGATTGAAAATTTTGATGGACGGTGTGGATCAAACACATAAATTACGGTAGGGCATAAATAAATTTCACATGTTAAATAATAGTTTTCTAATAGAAAACAATATCCGTAGTAGTAAGGGTAATTTTGAAATAAAATATTTCTTTTAATAGAATAGTTTATGAGCGCATTCAGCGTTCCCCGTTAAGCTAGACTCCCATCACCGAAAGAATTCCGTGAAAATCGCGGGAAAATCACTTAGTGCTTTCTAATTTAAGTGTTAACAAACAACTCTTAAAACGAGACATTTTTTCAATTCCGTATTAAGTGTTAATTTTAAGAGTTAACAAACAGGCCCTAAGTCTCATATCTACTCCTTGAGTAAGCTTCTACTAGTATAACGGGTTTCTAGTGACGATTATGTCAAATATACCATCTAAGGAGGTCCCCCATGAATTCAGCACAGGTTGTGCATGCAATTGATAAATGCACAAGCATATTAAGTAATCGTGAATCTTGTATTGCATATATCATTTCGATTATCACGTTTGAATCAACATAATCTTATACTATCTAATAATATTAGTATATTATTTAATTCATATCTAGTTAATAATTCAACGTATAAGTTGCATTAATACAGTAATTAAAACAATTGATTATACTAATACATAAATTAAATCATATCATTATTATTATATTAATACAGAAATCACACGTTCATCCGAATCAATTAATAATATATGACAATTATATTAGGGTAAGTATAAAACATATCAAACAATCAATTTATTTTAACTTGATGGATGAGAAACACACTGTGATCACTCACCTTGATGCGGTAGAGATGATTTCGTAAACCAATGGTTGGATTTGAATTAGAATTTCCTAAAATCACATAAATAAAAATTATTTTTAATTTTACAATTCCACATAATGAATTAACATATAATTAATTATCTACCGTTTCTTAAGATCGATATTGTCCATCTAATGGTCTAATCGATCTGGGATTTCGGATTTTAATTTATTTTAATCTTAAGAATCTAATAAATTGTGAGGATTTAATCACACATTTCAAATTATTTCATATAATTCCTTGTGCCAAGTTGTAATTTGTATAGATAATTATTCTTTCGGTATTAATTAAATTTCACTAGATTAAGGAATAATTTTGGTAAATATATGATCAATACAGTCCATTGAAATGTCAATCTAATTCTTAAAACATTTACATAATTAAGTCTTATGACACTAATAAATTCTATAAATTATACTGATGGTTGTGCTAAAGAGAGGATTCATAGGGAGAACATGAGATATGAGTAAAGTTTTGAATAAAGAAAAATAAAAGTATAGACGATGAGATGGGTAAATGTCTCCTCCACTTAAAATTAAATTTATGGACCGTCTGGATCGTGCCATGGAGGATGAATCACCACCGTTTCAAAATGGGTATGAACTATCACAGAGATTCTAGTTATGTCTGTCGCAATTCAGTATCAAGCATTTGTCACCGCACATCGGGACAACATGCGGATCTGATCCAATGATTTCAACCGTCCACATTTCCTTTTCTAAAATAAATTAAGTTATTGATCACGCTTCAGTGATGATTGCAACAATTGATATTTAGAGCTAAATGCAAGTCGCTGAAAAATTTCTTCCCGAAAGCTAATTAATTACGTCTTTAGATATTGATGGTCACAATCATCCATCCATCCCAAATCTTCCTACGGTGGCCCGAATCCACAACATAGACGGTTCCGATCACTGGATCACTGAGCATGTGGGCCCCAGTAGACGGCGACTGACAATGGTCACCCTTAGTCGCGACAGAGGCCAAGCGAACTCAAGAGAGAAGATCCCCAGACCATCTTCAGAACTCAGAACTTACAAAGCAGAGAAAGAGTTCAGGGAAAATGCCTCCCAAATCCGACCATTCATCATCCACCATCTCCCAACCGTCCGATCAGCAGGGGCCCACTTCCATGGACCCGATCTTCCACATCGTATCCGTCCTTCCCTTCTCCATCCTCCGCCCTCCCCGCCTCCGCCTGAAACTCCCCTCCATCAGTCTCCCCTCGCCGATGACCGTCTTCTGTCTCCTTCTCCTTACCTACTTCCTCGTCGTCTCCGGCTTCGTCTACGACGTGATCGTCGAGCCCCCCGGCATTGGTAGCACGCAGGATCGAGCCACCGGCGCCGTCCGCCCCGTCGTCTTCCTCCCCGGCCGCGTCAACGGCCAGTACATCATCGAGGGTCTCTCCTCCGGCTTCATGTTCGTCCTCGGCGGCGTTGGCATCATACTCATGGACCTTGCCCTCGACCGCAACCGCGCCCACAGTGTCCGTGTTTCCTACGCCTCTGCCGGCATCTCCTCCATCGTCATCGCCTACGTCATGAGCATGCTATTCATCCGCATCAAGATCCCCGCTTACCTTAGGTGAATTGCCCGCCCCGGCTTTAGGTTTTAACATTTTATTTTGAGCGATGGTTGCTTTCGATCGTCGGATTTGGATTTTGATCTTAGGGTTCTTAATTCAGTACTTGTAAGATGCTCTGATCCTTTTCTCCTTCTTTATATGCAATTTAAGTTTTTTGCATTGATGAAAGAATTCATTTTGCCTCTGTCGTGGCTGGGGTTCCAGCACACGTCGCCATCTGCTGGGGCCTATATGATCAGATGGTCCGATGATTGGAACCGGCGGTATCATCGGTGCTATATAAATATGCAGTTGTCCCATAATCACGTGTCTCATAGTCAGCTATTGTCCCATGACCATTACTAATTGAGTTGAATGAGAGCCATTGAAAAGTTTCCTTTCGTTGTTCTAAATTCATCTAGTGGTAGTGATGGTCGCAATCATCCACTCAATGTAAGTTTCTGTTAAGTGAATTACTCACCAGGTTCTCAGGTTTTAGGATTTATTTTGAGGGTTTTTGTATCGTTGGATGATTTTAATCGTCAGATGTGGATTTTGATCTTAGGGTTTTTGATTAGGTGCTTTGAAGATGTTCTTATCCTTTCTTCTTTACATGCAATATAAGTTACAGCAATGATGAAATGTTGTGAATTGGAATCCCGAATGAGAAGACTGATTGCAATTTGATGGTTTATGCTGTAGTTGGCCTCATATCTGATAAGGAGGAATCATGCATGTGAAAATATGCCAAGTATTGGCCTTATCAGTGCTGTCAAATATGTGATGCATAACTCAATACCTGAACACTCTGGGTGTAGTTTGTTGCTTGATTACAATACATGCACCCTCCAAACAGGGTGTTATTTGTGGGTCTCTCCTTTTCGGAAATGTTTTTTTTTTTTTCCTTAAATGCAAGAAGACGTGAAAATATAGATTAGAAAACTGAAATAGTTACAAGAGAAGTGGTGAGTGGTGGAGGCAATGGAATGAAACTGGGAACATGTCAGGATGAATGAAACTTTTGCTAGGTTAGGTGTAGATCATCAGAGAGGCAATGTAAATGATTGAGACAGCAACTATGCAGTCTCGTGGTAGAGAAGGTGTCCAATGCTACACTCTAATGTCTAAGTTAGTTATCAAGCATTCAATTCTTCGTACACATGGTTTGGATGTTCATCAATTGTACACTCTTTTTTTTTTTTTGGGTTAGCTTGTTAGTACACACCCATGTCAGTACGCACACTCCATGTTAGCCACCCCCACTAGGGATCGATACCAAGACCTCAAGTGTTGAACTTGAAACGAGGTATCTCCACTCATCTGCCAGTTGAGCTATGGATCTGGGTGTCATCAATTGTACACTCTCGTGGATAGGCCGTATACCAAAAGAGTGCACCTTTCAGGTTATTTTAGCCATTTATTGGAGGATTTTTGCCTTTAACATTGATCATTGGTTGGACTTTTATGTAACTGTCCATTCGTAATCCTCAAGAACCTTCTAGCCAGTGGTTAAGCTCACTCGACTGCATTTTTTTACTAGCTCAAAAAAAAAGAAAGAAAAAAAAAAAAAGGGTAACTCAACTGCACCGGTGCACTTTTTGGGTGTGTCCATCTGTTCAGGGACCTAATAAATGAAACATCTGAATCTTGTACATATGTACCACATATACAGTATTGAATGCTTGATAACAAACTTATATAACACTGAATATTGTCACCTTATGGCAATGGTAGGAAGCAATGAGTCAATGAACTAAGAGGACAAGGGCGACAACCTTTTGATGATACTTGGTAGGATGACTATGTTTGATTGGACAAGGAGCATTGTTTCACAATCTTTAAAAGGGGGTAACTAGCTTGTGATTACTCACGAATGTATTATTTCCAGATACAACCATACAGGGAAGGCAAAATTATGTAAGCTTGATCTAGAGAAAGCTTGCAATAACATTAATTGGAAGTTTTATTGTCTATATGTTAGCTAGGCTAGGGGGCGGAGTGAGGTGGAGATGGATTGAGTAGCCTTTCTCCAGCTGTCTCCCTCTTGCATTAATGAGGAAGGCGTGCCCACTATATCACGCCACGTGCCTTCTGATATTGATGCAGATTCCATCCGAGCTGTCCACTTGCCTGATTGCGAGTCCCACCCAAGGCTAACATCGCTTATAGAATTTGGGTCCTTTGAAGCGGGTCCGGTTTCGGCCCGTATCCACCTCTCGCCAGGAAAATGGGGCCCACTTAACATTACCGAGTCAGTTCCCATTAACCCCTCCCCAACTCATTTCCCCTCCTGATACCCTAATACTCTAAATATTCCCGCCCTCCCCAGTCTCCCCGACCCTCCTCCTCTTCGGTTTCACCCCCTGAGAACTGGGGAGACATCTCACCTACGGGAGCTGCTTCCGAAAGCCTGCTATCCTAGAGTCTGCCCTCCAGCCCTACATCCCCACCTGACTCCCCTATCCAGGCCAGAGATTGGACCGATATGGACCCTCTTACTTTATTTCAGGAGAACTCTTCCAGTGAAGTGTTAGTTGCCGAACCTTAGCAGGTGTGCCCCAATTTCCATCAACAACAGCAGGATAACAGCTCTTTGCTTCCCCATCCCCAGCAGAAACACATCTCTACGATTAATTCCGAAGGGAAGAGTAGTGAGGAAATTTTCGATGAAATTCAAAACAAGAAATGGATTAGAGATGCGGTTGGACACGTGGGCAGATCCCTCAGATTATCGTTCGGGAATAGAACTGAAGACCATACTGGCCTTTTTCAGTTCATCGAAAATCGAGGTAGACCCCTTCCTCCTCCCAGAACTCCATCCAAAGTAGTAGTGTGGTCCTCCAACAACAGAGAGCTGCTAAGTCTCCAACCAAGTCCAGAACCAGCGTCTACATCAACGGCTCGACGAGGTCGAAAGGGAGTCCGGGGCAGCACTGTTCTCCAATGAACATTTTCTCTTGGAACATAAGGGGGATTGGCTCCAAACAAAAGCGGGGGCTGATTAAGGAATCCATCAGAAGAAAGAATCCGGACATAGTTTGTCTTCAGGAAACTAAAGTTCCCCATTTCTCTGATAGTTTGTTGGCATCGATTTGGAGAGAAAAAGATATTCATCGTGTTACCCTGGATGCTGTGGGCTCTTCGGGAGGAATCATCATCGCCTGGAAATCCTCCAATTGGGTCTTGTAGTCCTCTTTTACCGGGGTCTTCTCCATATCAGTTATTCTTCAAGATAAGTCGTCTAGTTTTTCCTGTAATATTGTTGCTGTATATGGTCCTAATGACGATTCTCGTAGGTCCTCCTTTTGGAATGAACTGACTACGTTTAGACAGTCATTTCCAGGTCCTTGCTGTATCGTGGGAGACTTCAATGTTATTCGTTTCCCTGAGGAACATTCTCTCCCAAGGAGAACGTCCTTTGCTATGGAAGCTTTCTCTGACTGGATCCAAGCGCAGGAACTGGTAGATCTACCAGTTTGGTGCTTCCTTCACTTGGTCTAACTGTCGCAGATTGCCCATTCAATCGAGACTGGATAGATTTCTTTTATCGTCTGAGTGGCTAGAGGCATTCCCTTTGGTATGCCAGATTGCCCTTCCTAGAACAACATCAGATCACTGCCCGATCATGCTCTCTATGGAGGAAGTAAATTGGGGTCCCAAGCCGTTTAAATTTAATCCTGCTTGGCTCAAAATTGAAGGTTTTCAGGAATTAGTAGTGGAATGGTGGGGCTCGTTCCAGGTGGATGGTTTTGTTGGTCATAAATTGATGTGCAAGCTTAGACTCCTCGAAGACAAAATAAAAGATTGGAAGGAGAAAGAACTCAGGAAAAGAGAGAAGGAAACAGAGACCCTATTGGCAGAATTGCAGTAGATCGATGTGTCCAATGATGGTGAGGAGATTCTGTTAGAAATTCTGGCCAGACGGATTCAGATCCAGTCTTTATCGTCCAGAGCTTTGGAAGATGAAATCTCTTGGAAGGTTAAATCGAGAGTGAAGTGGCTAGTAGAGGGTGATAGGAATACCAAATATTTTCACAATATTGCCAATATGAGAGCTCGAGTCAAAGCTATCCGAAACATCACAATCGAAGGAAGACAGATTGAAGATAAAGACGAGATTGCTGATTGTGCGATTAACCATTTTAGGACCATTCTCTCTTCTGAAGGGTGGGCCAGACCTCGCCTCGACGAGATTGCCTTCTCAGCCATTCAAAGATCGGAGGCTGATCTGCTGGAGGCTCCTTTTTCAGAAGAAGAAACTAAAGCTACTATATACGCTTTGTCGGGAGATAAATCCCCAGGTCCCGATGGTTTCATAATGCTATTCTTCCAAGTGTTATGGGATATGGTTAGATCATAGACTTTCTCCTCGAGTTTCATGAGAGGGGGAAGCTGTCAAAAAGCCTAGGAGCCTCCTTTATTACTTTGATCCCTAAAGTTGCTGGTGCCTCTTCGCTGTCTGATTTCAGGCCTATTAATCTCATTGGAGCCCCTTATAAAATCTTGGCTAAAGTCCTGTCTTCTAGGCTTTTGACAGTCATGGGGAGGCTTATATCCAAATATCAGAACGCTTTCATAAAAGGGAGACAGATTATTGACGGTGCGCGAATCGCCAATGAATGTCTTCGCTCTTGTCACAGATCTGGAAGAAACTCCATATTCTGTAAACTGGATATCGAGAAGGCCTATGACCACGTCGACTGGGAATTTTTGCAATACATACTGCTTCGTATGGGTTTTGGAGACAGATGGAGAAGATGGATCAGATCGTGTGTGGAGTCGGCTCATTTTTCTATCCTTTTAAATGGTGCTCCCAAAGGCTTCTTTCCTGGTTCGAGAGGATTACGCCAAGGTGATCCTCTATCCCCTCTCCTTTTCCTCCTGATTGGTGAGGCTTTGTCACAAATGATCCTTAGAGGGCAGAGTGCAGGTATGTTTAGAGGTATATCGATATCAGGCGTGGCCATTCTTATCTCCCACATCCAATTCGCTGATGATACTCTCATCATGATTGAAGCCGACGCTGAATCTATCGATAACCTCCACACGACATTAAGATGCTTTGAGGCAGTGTCGGGTTTGAAAATCAACATGGCCAAATCCAAAGTTTATGGGGTGAATGTCTCGGATCAGGATCTCTTTGTTTTTGCTGATATTCTTGGATGTTCTGTGGCTTCTTTTCCTACGTCTTTCGTTGATCTCCCCCTTGCTGTAGGACCTCCTTCGTTAGCGATGTGGGAAAAAATTGTGGACAAAATTCAAAAGAAACTTGCTACATGGCAATGCCGATATCTTTTGATCGGAGGCAAGATCACCCTCATTAAAGTTGCGTTGTCTAACCTTTCAGTTTACTTAATGTCCCTCTACAGATGCCCGGCCTCAGTCTTGAAACGCATTGATCATCTCAGACGTAATTTCCTCTGGTGTGGTAAGGAGAATCATAAGAAAATTCATCTTATGGATTGGAAGGAAGTGTGTAGTCATTTTTGGAATGGGGGTGCTAATATAAAAAATTTTAAGATAATGAATTCGGCTCTATTGGGCAAGTGGTCCTGGAGGCTGGGTAAGGAATCAGAGGCGCTGTGGAGCATCATCGTCAAAGGCAAATATGGATCGTCTCCTGGTGGCTGGTGGACTAAGGACAACTCTTCGTATAGGGCCTCTTATGTTTAGAAAGACATCCTCCGTCACAAAACGTCTGTGATTAGCAATATAGGCTTCGAAACGGGAAATGGAACGAGAATTAGATTCTGGGAAAGATCAGTGAATGGGAGATTACACTCTGAGAGATAGATTTTTTGGTATTTATCGAATTGCAGCTGATAAAGAGAGTATGATAGCAAGCTACTTCTCCCAAACAGCAACCGGCGGGGTTTGGGAAATTAATTGTGTCAGAAACCTGCATGATCGGGAGGTGGAGGAATATGTGGATCTGCTTCATTGCCTATCTACTGTGACTCTGGATCAGTCTTCCCCCAGATAATATGATTTGGAAACGAGATAAGTCCTGCACATTTTCGGTTAAATCGTTCTACTCTGGTCTTGCCCCCAATTCTACCTCTTCGATGCAGGTTTTCCCTTTTATATGGAAATATGTTGCTCCCCCAAAATACATCTGCTTTGGATGGTTGCCAGCTATGAACCGGATCCTTACGATCGATAATCTCAGGAAGAGAGGAATGCAAATTTTAAACATCTGTCTCTGTTGTATGCGAAGTGAGGAGACTGTTGACCATCTGTTGGTCCACTGCCCCTTTATCACTCAGATTCGGTGGGATTTCTTGTCTACATTCAATATCGTCGGCTGCCTCCCAAACTCTGCATCGGCTTTGCTAGCAGCTTGGCATGGTCTTAAATTGGGTAAAGTTAAAACCCGTATTTGGAGAATGGCGATTATCGCCATTTGGTGGGCGGTTTGGAAGGAAAGGAATGAAAGATGTTTCAACAACTCTCAGTCTATGGCTAAATCAGTGGGATCCTTTGCTAAAAAGTTGATTTTTGAATGGGTGACGAATGTATTGGGCTTAAAAGATTATAATCTTGCTTTCTTAGGTTTCTAGGTTGTTCGGTTCTGCTATCTTAGCAGTCCTGCATTGTATGCTTCTTTTCTCCGTTATATATCATCGCTACTTTAAAAAAAAAAAGGCTTCTTTGTGGTTTCGAAAGGTCTTCGTCAGGGTAATTCGTTATTTTTGTTATTTTGTAGCGGTGGCAGAGGCGCTAAGTAGAATGATGGAAAAAAAGGTTTCAGTGGGGATTAGTTAATGGAATTAAGGTAGAAGAAATGTCATTCAGATCTCCCATCTTTAGTTTGCTAATGACAGGCTATTGTTCTGTAATGTCAAGGCTTATCAGGTCGATGGCATTCATAATGCCATTCCTTGCTTTGAAGTAGTTTTAGCTTGCAAGATCAACATTCACGAAAGTGAGATTTGGGAATTAGGCAATCTCCTGAGGAAGTTGAAAGCCTAGTAAAGGTGTTAGGTGCCAAGTAGGAAGCGACCCTTCTTACCACTTGGGTCTCCATCTATGCATTGGCAAGACTACAACGCATTTATGGGACAAGGTGGTAGAGAGATTTGGAAGAAAGTATTCCAGCCAGAAAAGCAGCTGTCTTGTTAAGAGAAAGAATCACTTTTTGGTAATAGCAGCTATGTCCAACATGCCTCTATATTATATGTCCTTATTTCAATGCCCGGAAGTGTTCTTAGTAGATTGCGAAGTATTTGGCGAGATTTTCTCTGGAAAGGAGTCAAAGGTAAGAACAAGTTCCGTCTTTTGCTATGAAATGAGGTATGTAAACTGATTAGTGAAGTAAGGAGCCAACTAGGGGTGCTAAAGTTAGCGCTTTTTAGGTAAATGACTGTGGATATGTGGAGTGGAAGATGAGGGCTTATGATAACAGGTGTTCGCTTGTAAATATGGCATTGCCAAGGGAAGTTGGTTCACAAAGAGCTCCTCTCTATACAGGGCCTTGGGGGCATGTAAGGCAATCTATAGAATTATTGATAGCTTCAGGAAAGGATTGTGTATTTAGTGGATGATGGTTCTCGCATTCGGTTCTGGCCTTTTGGGAAGATGTATGGTGCTCAGATAGGCCGCTTGGCTTAAAATTTCCTAGATTGGCTTGAACTCCTTCAAGTAGAAGATCTGTCTCTTGCCATTTCTGGGACTTGTGAGATCAAGTGGTCCGAGCCCCATGCCGTAGAAATCTGATTGATAAGGAATTGGAGTATATCATGCATTCCTTCATCAACTGAGTAGGATTCCTGGGTATGGAGCTTGGAGAAGTCCAGTAAGTTCTTTGTGTGTTCCTTTTATGTTGTTGTTTGCTCCCCTTGTATGGGGGACTCTAGGTAACTGACTGATTTCATTTGGTCATACAAGGGACCCAATGTCATTGCCTTTGCTTGGTTGGTGGGTAGGAATAGGGTGCTTGCAGTGGATAACTTGCAAAAAAGGAAAATGATAATTTCTAGTGTCTGCATTTTCAGCCTTTGAAATGCGGAGACATTGGGCCATTTGTTCATGCGTTGTATTTTTGAAAGAGTAGTTTGGGAACGGTTATGTGATATTTCACAGAGCTGTTGTGGGAACAGTTATGTGATATTTCCCAGAGCTGTTGGTGTTGGGTGACGCCGGCCTCAAGTGCGCCTCTTTTCTTAGCTTGGCATGGGGGAGGAGTTGGCTGTAGAGAAAGGTTTTTATGAAGATTTCTCTTCTTTCATGTTTGTGGGTGATTTGTTTGGAGCAGAATGATTGATGCTTTTGCAGTCATCATAGAACCCTGACAAGGTGTTCAGGAAGTCAAAGCGAGATGTGATTGCTTGGGCATCATTAAGCCTTTGCTAGTTGTTCTGTTGCTTCTTTTGATTCTCTTTGGTCTAGCTTTTTTGTAATTTCTAGGGTGTTGATTTCTCATTTTTGCCCTTTCTCTTTTCAATAAAAGTTGTGTTACTGTTGAAAAAAGCTTGTGTAAAGGAAAAAAAGGGCAAGAAAACCTTGATAAAGAAAGAAGGCAATAGTCTGCCCCTGAAATTGATATGCATGGCTTTGTTTCTGACAGGCAGTGAGCCATGCAGTTGCAAGATGACTATTCCAAAAATGAAATGTGACAATGCCCATATCTAACACATGGATTGACAAAGAGTTTTACTGCAGTAAGGGTGAAGCTCCAGATCTTATATCTTTATTTCTCTGATGATCCAACTTTGGTTCATGTTGGTTGCTTAAAGTTTGTTTAAGATGTTTTAAGGCAGTTTCTAGAGAGTGAAGTGGTCTTGCAATGCCCATGCGTATCAGTGAACCCATTAGACCTTTTGGGTGTTTGATGGTTGAAAGATTCAATTGATGGATTGCCTCTGGAATAACCAATTTATGCCCTCTAGAAGAAGACTTATGCTCATAAAAATTATTCTAGCTTGTATCCCAATTTACTCTGTTTGGATCCCGTGGCTCTTGGCACCATGATAGTTAAGATTCAACAGAGCTTTTCTTTAGAAAGGGACAGGTTTGTGGCACAAGTTCCATTTGGGGAGGTTAGAGGTGTGGGGTCCTGGGAATTGGTTCCAAGATGACATTCGGTGTGGTTCAGTTCCTTAGGATCCCGCAGCTGATAGTTTCTCTTGATGGTTGAACCCGTTAGACCTTTTGGGTGTTCGATGGTTGAAAGATTCAATTGATGGATTGCCTCTGGAATAACCAATTTATGCCCTCTAGAAGAAGACTTATGCTCATAAAAATTATTCTAGCTTGTATCCCAATTTACTTTGTTTGGATCCCGTGGCTCTTGGCACCATGATAGTCAAGATTCAATGGAGATTTTCTTTAGAAAGGGACAGGTTTGTGGCACAAGTTCCATTTGGGGAGGTTGGACGTGTGGGGTCCTGGGAATTGGTTCCAAGATGACATTCGGTGTGGTTCAGTTCCTTAGGATCCCGCAGCTGATAGTTTCTCTCGATTCGCTTGACTATGTTGATAGAGAGGTGAAGTTTAGCAACTGTTTTAAGAGTAATATTGTGCATTGTTCAATACCCAGCGATGAATTGAGGTGATGATAGTTAGTTTGTTAACTAGATTGGAGGAGGTTTATGTTGAGACGGCAGCTTATACTAAGAGAATATGCTGGCAGGGAAGTCTGGGTATTTTCTCAGTGGATTTTCCTGTTGGGTGCTTGTCCTGATGATGTCTTGGTGCATCATGCCTGGGAGACGGAAGTTAAAAGCTTATATGTTTCACAATGCTCTTCCTGTCCTTTGGTTGCTGAAAGTTATTCACTGTGTTCAATAAGATGGTTGAGCTGTTATGGCCTAATCTTCCAGAGGCTTGCAGATGAATTGGAGGAGATTCATGATTTTTGACAGCTGACGGAGGTCCTCTTTTACCACATTCATAGATAGGGAGAATGAGATCGTGGATTCTCTAGCTCAGCTCGAAATCTAACCAAGTAAAATTGACTTTGCCGAGCCAGCAAGTTTTAGAATTATGGTTCATGGTGGTTGATGCATGACAATTAACCACTTGCTCTAAAAGCTCGAACTGATAGATCATGGCGAATTAATCCCTTTATCTCATAAGCTCATGCCCTAAATCCATGGGTTAGGTCCTCGGCCGAACCCTCCTCGTGGGCCCCAAATCCATGGGTTCTATGGGCCGCCTACCCCGAGTGTGCCCCTGCATCCCACAGTTCACCCACTCTAGCCCAGTGTGAAAATGCCCTTGCATTAGTGGTCCGCAATTGTGACTTGCCCGGTGGATGGGAGCCATTTGATGTCAGATTCATGCCGATGAATTTTGGTGGAGTCAGGCCCGGGCAGAGACTAGAATGCCCTTTGCAGGCAATGTTGCATTTGGGTACAAGACCCAAATCTTTCATTAGAGTCTGGACATCTTGTCAAACAAAATATCTCCCCTCGATGTGCAAGCTTTTGTCCCAGCAGTTGGGACAAGGATTTCATAACAATGGGTTCATTTTTGTGGGCATTGAAAATGTTCTTAGACAGTATAGTATAGATAAGGTGGAGGATTTGCTTTGCTAGTTTTCATCTTTCGTGAAGTTTTCTCCTGTGCAATTGAGCAAAGTAGATAAATGACAACATGCAATCACTATAAACACTTAGTAGAGGTGCGGCCAACATAGTTATAAAACTTGGTGTCTCGACTCAAACAGTCTTGACTAGATTTTGATCTGAGTCACCATGAAACTTGGTTGCAGGCATGACTCAGCACAGACTCGCTGTGACTTATCGAGTCAACTCAAGCAAGTTACTCGCTTGAGACTTTTTTTTTTTTAAAAATAATGTAAAAGGCAGGTTTTGAACTTGTGACCTCTTATGAAGGAGCATCTCGCACGAGGAGCCAGCTGCTATACATATGCATCTTCTCCCATTATTTTACACTTTACCATACATAACTATTAAAAAAATATACAGATTAATTAATTAATTATTAAATATCTAGTCGAGTCAAGTAAAGACTCTTCCAAGTCTTCGAGTCAACACAACCTGGCTAGACATCAAGTGCAGTGGAGTTTTTGAGTTTTTATTATTATTTATTTTTATTTTTTTATAACTATGGTAGCCATTCCTTCTTGTCATGTTATGTGAATGTCCTCTAGAAGTAGCCGATGGCTTGTAGAAAATTTAGAATCTCCCAGTTTTCATACAAGAGATTCCCTATACAGTACAAAAAAGTTAGGTTGTGAAATGTGGATACAAAATCATGTGGATGATGCTAGACATGGTTTGAGAAGTATGTAGAGGCACCCTCTCACTGGACTCAGATTTTTATTTTTATTTTTATAGAGGCAACGAAAGAAATTTATAAAAAGCAAGAAAAAAGGAAGAGAAACAGGCAAAAGGAGGAAAGAAACTAACTGCTGAGATAGCAGAAAGACTCTAACCTCCTAAAAAACAAAGATCAACAGCTTTCAGGCCCTTTACATTAGCTGCCCATTCAACTATAAGCCTTTTGGCCCTACCCCCAACAACAGATCCCAAGGACGACACATTGTTAAAACATCTCTCATTCCTTTCTAGTGAGGCACCCTCTCACTGGACTCGGATTTTTGCGAGAAGATATTTTGAATTGGCATTGTAGTGAGGTTCATGTTGAGAAGAATGAGGAGAGTCCAAAACTCATCTTTAAGTGAAGAATGCCCGAAAGGTTATGTCAGTCGCTATATTGGAAGTTTGGTGCGAGCTATGCCAATGGGGATTTTTTTTTTTTTTTTTTTTTTTTGAAAGATAACTAGATTGTATTAAAGGAAAAGAGGAGAACAAAAGAGAGGAGACTGGGCGGCCGAGATGGCCAGCCAGTTAGGCTCCTAAAAAGAGAAAATTACAATCCTGCATAGAATCTAAAGAAGAAGCCCATTCAATTAAGAGATGAGTTGCCCTCAGAAAAGTAGCCTCGGCTGATTTGGAGGAATCATTGAAGTATCTATCATTTCTTTCTTCCCAAACGGCCCACCAAACCGCAAGAATAGACATGTGCCATAACTTAGAATTTTGCTTCCCGCATCTAACTCCATGCCAGGCTTGGAGAAGATCGTGCACAGACTTCGGAAAGGTCTAATGAATCTTAAAACCCAAATAGATGGTTTGAAATTTAAGTTGGCTCTCTAAGGGGTGTGTTTCTTCAAGAAAGAAGAGCATTGAAGGTTCAGCGTTTAGGGTTTGAATTGTATATATTAGGAATAGTTGGAGAAAGCTCCTTGAATCAAAGATGAATTCACCTGTCCTTAGATACTTTCGAGTATATTTTTCATGGGGTTTCTAAGTGAAGTTGGGGCTGTTTGGATTGGTGGGTAAAAAAGTATACAAGGAAATGAAATTGATATCTGTAGATGTGACGGTTTCCTCATTTGTGAAAGGTAGGAGGATTGAGGAAATCAATTTCCCTTTCCTCTCATTTTCTCAGATTCCTCTATAAAGGCCATTTCCTTTTCCACATTTGGGCCTAAAGAAAAGGAAATCTTTTCCTTTTCCACAGCTTTCTGTAGACATGAACTTTTTGGTTTCCATAGATCTATCCTTTAGGGTGGAAGTAAGGACAATGGGCAAGAAATGACTGAGAATTAAGTGCAGAAAAATTAGTTGCAGCTGATGGTGACGAGATATTACTAGGAGATTTGTTTTTTGTGATTTAAATAATTGAAGGTGATTCTCCTCCATGGGCAATTTGGATCTTGCATTCATCGATTTTGGATTTCCCCAGTTAGCAAGTTGCTTGGAATACAATGTTTGGGGCCCATGATGAATGACCGATCTACAGATTGATGAATCCACCTACCACCCTCAAATTTCCAGTAGTAGGGATTAGCAATTTCGAGCAAGGTGTTATGGTGCAATCCAGGTGTTGACCACTCATTGATGGCCCCTATGATCTCCAACTGCCGTCTAATCATTTTTTGATTACTGTCTAGCTACCATCCAGTCATTAAGGAATTTTCTTTCTTTTCTTTTCTTTCAGGGTTTATCTTTCCTTTCAAGTCTGTCAACCAAATGACAAATTTACAAATACTAGAATTTGACTACTGACTACCTGTCTACTATGTCTAGTAAATGGTACATCTTAGTCCTAACTCCTAAGATACCGAAGATTTGGCGAGTCCCAAGATTCCCACCGTGGATAGGGTGCACCGAAGAATCACTCCGGCTCCATGATTGTAGCCAGCACTTGGAAGCAATGGGCACTTGAGAACAAGCCAAGCCAGTGGTCAACACTCGATGGGCCAAAATTCCCCAGTTGATGGTTAGGATCATCTGATTGTTATGATTTTAAAGATATGACCAATCCATGGTAGGGTAGAGCAGATGCACAAATGAGTGGCCGTTGAACCTTTTGTAGAAAGCTGTTTGTTAACCATTTTCTGATTGGTATTAGGATGTATTATTTCTCGATGTGGTCTTAAGCTTGCCAGATAAACGACTCTGATTTCAGAGGTTGGGATTAGAATCCAAGTTGATGAATACACCTGGCTTATTAACAGAAACATCCAGCAAAAGATTGTTTTACGTTAGAGTTGGAAGGGCATTTCCTCCTGTCTTGGTAACTTGGTTACCATCTTCAACAAAAAAATCTCCAAAGCAGGCCCATCAGTTGTGGATCAGTTTCCAATTCAGCTCCACCTGGTTGCATAGAAAATAAATATCAGTTTCCAGTTCATCTCCACCTGCAGAGAAAATAAATGGCGAGGTTGGAATCTCCAATTTCCGG
This sequence comes from Magnolia officinalis, assembly GCA_021015155.1. Lineage (NCBI taxonomy): Eukaryota > Viridiplantae > Streptophyta > Magnoliopsida > Magnoliales > Magnoliaceae > Magnolia > Magnolia officinalis. Next base: position 60,774,576 of record JAJHSJ010000015.1, read on the forward strand.
GTTGGTCATTCCCAGCTTGATGGCTAGCCCAAGTAGTAGAGCCAAAAATTCTGCTATATCTGCCAAACTGACCTGATTTGAATTCCAAACCACAGTGCCAAATCTGAATTTTATATACTGGACCCAGCCTAACCTGACCCAAATGAATGAGTAGTCCCAACCCACTTGACCCGACCCGAATTTGCTCAATCTGAATGCAACCCAATTTGAAATCACATTGGTGCTTTTAAACCCAAACCCGACCGGAGGACCTTGACAACCCGACTTGGACTCAGGTTGAGTTGATCTCGTTCAGGTTGACCCACAGCCCTACCACAATTTCGAGGTAAATTTGAAGAAGGGGAGTTATTTGATACTCTGGCAGAGCATGAAGCTTGATATGCAGGCATGCAGAAATTATACGAGGCACTAAATGGAGTAAATTTTACTAAATTTCAGAACTAGCCATGCCGAAGTTAAGTCCCAGAAGTAGACTGTTGGAACAATCCCACTGATTCATGGCAATTGCTTGTTGAAACACGACTGTTGGTTTCTTCTTCTTCTTCTTCTTTTTTCATTTTCTTGGTCCAGTAACTTTTTACACCAAATCGATAGTTAGATAATCAACTAAACATAAATGTTGATTCATGATACATCTAAATAGGGATCTGTGATTTGGACAGTTTAACTTGGTTTTCTTGTATACATCATTAGCAGTTTTGAAGTAATTTGCTAGTGCCTGTATAACATCCATCACCCTCTGCCAGAGTATTAATTTTTTTATTTTATTTTTTTCCTTTAAAAAGAATGAGAACTGTCTTCGGTCTCAGTAATCGAGCTGGTGGAGACATCCCCTCTAGGGGCATGACCTGAGCTGGAGCTCTCTTGCTCAAGTTCCTTACCAAACCTCCCCTGGCAGAACTATCAGTGTGGGAGCAGACCCACGAACCATTCTCTAAAGTATGGTTAAAAGACTCGGTGACTCGGACTGACTTGTTTGATCTTGACTCGACTGAGGACTCACCCAAGTTTGGGTTGAATCACCTAGGTGATTCGAGGAGTTCGAGTTGACTTGGACGGAGTCCCCTGAGTCTTCAAACCATGCTACAATGTGACCAAAACCAAGACTCACCTCACACAATGGCTCCCTTGTGATAAGAGCAGGCGGGGTGAGGACGTCTCCATGTACCTCGGCGAAGTGAGGCTGTTGATGGCCCGGTAATCTGACAACAGAAACCCGTTCTGCTCCTTGACTTCCCGCCCATTGAACGTCCTATGCCTGACCAGCTTGCCAAGCCAAGAGCCCCGCTTGGTTGGGCTGCTGACAGTCCCGTTCATGCGGTTCCTCAGGTACTCCTTCACCACCTGCACACCATGCTCGACAACCTCCATCGGTGGGGACACCAGCGGGTTCCCCTCTACGGACAGCTTGCGGAGCTTCCTGAGGCAGCTGATCGAGTGGGGGAGGGTGGTGATCTTGTTGTAGCTGGCATCGAGCTCAATGAGGGATATGAGGCCGCCGATGGAGTGAGGGAGAGCACGCAGGTACTGGAAGTTCTGGCTGATATTGAGGACCTCGAGGTTGATCAGGTTATCGATGTCGCCGGGGAGGGACCAGAGGCAGTTGAGCCGGGCATCTAAAATGCGCAGGGATGTGATTCTGGTGATGGAGATGGGGAGGAAAGAGAGCTTGTTGGAGTTAACTGAGAGCTTCTGGAGGTTAACCAGCTCCGGGCCCATATTGTCCGGCAGCCTGGTCAGCTTGTTGAAATTGGCGTTTATCTCTTGTAGTGCCCTGTTATATGATTTTTTCGACGTGCATCAAGGAGCTAAAAATCTTGGCCGTTTTTGATGGGCCCACAAAAATCTTGGTTGGCACATTCATGAAGTGGCCTCTAAAACGGTAAGCAATGCTCTTGCATGGGACCGGAGTCCTCCACGACGCCTGTGGGACCCAGTGTAATACTGTATGTACGACATCCACTCCGTCCATCTGATGTGCCCCCTCCTGCTCATCATAGAGCTCAAAAATCAATCCGATCCAAAATTCATATGGGCCGCACCACGGGGAACAATGGCTAGTCATGCATAAAACCTCTTGAGTTAATGTGGAGTGGCCCATCTGAGTTTTGGGTCAGCCTAATTTTTGGAGTTCACCTTCATCCTGGTGAGGTGGGCTTGATGCATGGATTGGATGGAATGTGCACACCATGGAGGGCCCCATGGATTGCATTCTCTCCCCATCTTCAGTGGTGTGGCCCACCTGACATGGGGAACGGGCTGATTTAGTTCCCTAGGGCCTCTCATCAGACAATGCATCTCATGGACGGAGTGGATGTCTCACACACAATGCAGTCGGCCCCTCAGAGCTCGGGTGTTGTACCCCCGCTGTGTACAACTGGTGTTGGAGAGGTATCCGGGCCAGCTTACGACCGTCCAGGATACAGCACACATGAGATGTAGCATTTGATCAGGTGCGTTGCACCATATGGATGGCCTGGCGCAGCAAGATCAATTCAATTCAGCAGTGGGCCACACATGTAAAGAAACAATGAATGGAGTCCATCCGAAGCACACACCTGCCCTGCCTAGTGAAAGTGGACGGCCAGATGTTTGGCCAGACCACTTAAACGGTTGGGTAGATGTATGCCACGTATACGATCACCGCACCGTAGCCGTTCAGTTACTTTGTACAGACTACATATATCAGTGGATCACTGACCTGCATTTCCCTATAGTTTCAGGCAATGAGACGAGTAGGTTGCCGGAGACATTCAAGACCTTGAGCTTGGACATACACCCAATGGAATTTGGAAGAGATTTTAGCTGGTTCGAATGCACGTCTAAGATCATTAAACTTACCATCTTGGCCGTTAAATATTCTGGAATACTCTGCAATTTTTATAGTGAGTAGAAAAAAAAAAAATTGTCAATCCTTTAGTAGATGGTGAAAATGGACGGTTGTCGATCTTCACAAAGCAGATGATTAGATGGGCCACACGTGTACAAACTCAAAGAAGTGGACCGTTGAAAAAATTGATGGCCCAGATCAGATTTGGGTGTAGAATACAATGAGAGGTTTGCACCACTATACTCTGCGATCGGGACTCTAGCCGTTGGATCATAGTCCTTCGAATAACCCTAACAGTTTATACGATGCACTTCAAAAGGGATTCAAAGGAAAAGAGTCAAATGATCAAAGGGTTGAAAATCCAACCTAAGAGATTCGTGTGAACGGCTTGGATCATTGGCCATCGTGTCCCAACGTTTTCAAGCAATCCTCCATTCCAAAATCAGAATAAAGTGCGAGAAAGATAATCTTACACGTGCGAATTGGTCCCACTGCAAATGGGGCACATTCCAAGATTGCACAATCCTAACCTTTGATTAACCAACACTTGTTGGTCAAACTAGGATGACCTTTTTATCATTGGAACCGCACATTTTATGCCCACCATTTGGAAGGTGGGGATTATATCCATTCCACCTATTTTATTTTCTGTTACATGGTCCACAACAGACCTATGATTTGTACGGTTCGGGTTGGCGTGTATAAAACATATACATCTCGGTGGCCCACAGGGTCTCCAGGCCATCTGCATCCTCCAAAAAGCTCTCTCTCTCTCTCTCTCTCCTCTCTCTCTCTCTCTCCTCTCTCTCTCTCTCTCTCTCTCTCTCTCTCTCTCTCTCTCTCTATCCTCTCTCTCTCTCTCTCCACGCGTATTCATCAGATGATTCCCACTGTGGAGCCATGTCCAAAAGAGTAGGTCAATATGATCATCAGGTCAGCCCGAAGTGTAATATGAACTTTGGTCAATTTTTCATAATCATTCGTTTATTTTGTCCATGTGTGGTCCACCTGATGATCGTTTCCGCTCGATTTTTGAGACAAGGCATCTATGCAGTGGGGATTGCCTGATGAGCGGCCCTGATCTCGCACGTTTGTTCAGTGTACTCACGTGTAAGGCATGTGCACTTGGCATCCTCATTTTCCATACATCGACGTGCATGCATGAGGCAGACTCGCATGTAAGGTTGATCCCAAGTTTAGAAACGGTGATCCAACCGTCCAAATCACCGACCCAATGTGCATGGACCAGAGAGAGAGAGAGAGAGAGAGAGAGAGAGAGAGAGCCGTCCAATTGAGGATATCAATTGGATGGTTACGATGGTTCGATCAGTGCGATTTTCGACATGTGGTCCATCCACAATGTACCCAACAATTTGGATGGTCTGGATAGCCGTGTCACCACAAAAGTCTAAAATGGTGCTGGTCCAACATTTATATGCAAGAAAGATACCTGGATATTGTTACCGGAGAGGTCCAGCTTGCCAATCAATGTTAAATCGATGGTGGGGTTTGGAAGAGAATCCAAACACATCCCACTTAAATCCATCTTCTCTACTTTCCGTATTTCAATCGTCGATATACTCTTCGCCATTAGACAGAGAGAGAGAGAGAGAGAGAGAGAGAGAGGACGGATGTTTGTGGATTGGAATGGAGAGTTCTCTCCCAATATTTATATCCTTGAGAAGGTATGGACCTACTGATATAGCGTATCCTGTGACACGTGTACACGTGTCATGTGGGTCATGGGTTTACAATCCTCTGCAACACCTCTTGGGTCCAACATCTTACGAGTCGGGATCCCCTGTTATCGGGTCAACAGGGATTTACTGTTACCATAATCCTCATTGGTCCACGTCACCACTCAGTTAAAAAAAAACAAAATAAAGCTTCGGACGCCAAACCATTAGTAACAGGAAATCCCTGTTGACCCGATAGCAGGGGATCCGGACTCACATCCGAGAAGTTTTAGCTCAACGCATAAAAATTATGGGATCCATTCCGTCCATCCGGTGAGGCCCCTTATTTTCACCGTACAATATTTAAACTCAGCTAGGTAGAAAACTTTTATGGACCACAGCTAGTGGAACAACTTAAAATTACACCTAAAACGTCTCATTTCATGGGGTTTGCCATCCTGAGTTTTGGGTCCCTTCATCCTAGTAATTAGAACATCATGAACGGGTTGGATGGGATTTTCACAACATGGTGGACCCCACACGTAGAACCATGGTAAGTGTCCTTTCTTCATTGTTTCCAGTGGTGTGGCCCGGTTAACCTATACATCCTCTGACATTTTTACTCAGAAACTAACATTGAAAGGCACACCTGACGGACGGAGGGGATGTTACCCACACAGCACGGAGTCCAGTATTCTGTGTGAAACTGAAGAGATATGATGGTTAACAACTTAACATTTATTATTTCAAAAATCATGCCATCCATAATATAACCTAATAGATGGACGGCCCAGATTCATGCATAATTTTTTCCACGTTTGCTGCGGAGAGATGGCTATAGAGCATTCAAGTTCTTCCGGTTCTACCGTATCATTTCCGGGAGCGGATTAGGTGTTAGCCGGGTGACCCTTAGTCGGTGTTTCCCTGACCGTGGGGCCCACCTTGATGTATATGTTATATATCCACACCGTCCATCAGTTGTTTTAAGCTCATTTTATGGCATGATTCTAAAAACGAAGCAGATCATCTCAACTGAACTATATAATAGGGATTGAATGTCCACCATTAAAAACTTCCTGGCAGCCACAAAAGATTTGGATTAAAATGATATTTTTTTCCCATAATCCAGGTCTTTGTGACCTTTTCAACGGGTTGGATTGAAAATAAACATAACTATGGATACTGTTTTTAATGGTGGGCGTTCAGTGGTTACTGTTTATTGTGGTATGGTCCACTTGAGATTTGGATCTTCTTAGTTTAATAAACGTGCCCTAAAATGATCTTTAAAAACGGATGGACGGTGTGGATATACAAAAAATATATCAAAATGGGCCCAACGGTGAGGAAAACACCCACTGCGGTGTTACCCGGGTAACACCTAATCTGCTGCCATAGTCTCCATACGAGCAGAAGTGTCGGACGAAGCGGACGCGAGCGTACAGGTTGTAAAAGTCATCCCTTGTCCTGGGCCGCAAGATACGGTTGTCCGGCATACCGAACAAGGTCGTCTCAATTGACACGTGTGAGTACGACGCCCGCATGTGCACCATTTGGGTTTACATGCTCGCTCGTTCGGATGATCGGGACGGTCAATATGGTAGGCACCAACGTAAAGGGTGGGCCATTGGCCAGAGTCCTAACAATCGTATGAGTTGTTTGATCATTTAGTGAATCCATTCAAGTGGGGCTCATGGTTAGCTGATCCAAACCGTCGATCCGGTGGGAACATTATAGCTAGGATCTTGAACAGTCTTCAAAATGCTAGATATTCGACGGCTAGGATCTTCTGAAATGAAGGTTTCTTGAGCGTCCACCCTCCATGCTAGTGTTGATCAAGTCAACAGTCCGGATCCTACCTTGAAAACTTCTTGGGGCCACAGAAGTTTTAGATCGAACTGATATTTATGTTTTCCGTTTCATTCAAGTCTACGTGACCTTATAACACGTTGGATGGCAAATAAACATTAAGGTGGGTCAACGAAATTTTCAACGGTAAAAATTCAATCCCTACTGCTTCATGTGGTGTGGTCCACTTGAGACTTAGATCTGCCTCCTTTTTGGTCCCCTGCTCTCATATGATCTATCAAAGTAGATGGACAGCATGGATTAAAAAAAATATCATCAAGGTGTCCCCCACAGAGCCCTTGACATGACCATCCATCTCTAGCAATGTGCAGATGGCGGGGGTAGTACCCAGTCCGCCACCATCCCCATATATACCTTCCCCCGTATATGCCGGCTGGGCGTGACTCGTGAGGTTGCTGGGAATGGATTAGGTGTTGCCGGGTAACACGTTAATGGGTGTTACCCTTACCGTATGGAGCCCACCTTGATGAATGTGTTGTATATCCAGGCTGTCCATCCGTCCTTCCATATCATTTTAGGGGTTAATCCCAAAACTTAAGCAGATCCAAATATTAGGTGGACCACACCAATGAAACTGTAGTGATTGACCATTAAAAACTGATCAAGGGCCATAAAAATTTTGGATCAAGCTGATCTTTGTATTTCCCTTCATCCAGGGCAGTTTGACCTTATCAACGGGTTAGATTGCAAATAAACATTACTTTGGGCCCTAGTGGGCCCCATGAAGTTTTTACTATTGGCATTTAATCAAAATTGTTTCCCTGTAACGTGGTCCATCTTAGATTTTGATATACTTAAGTGTTGGAACCACTAAGGTAGGCCCCACAATCAGGGTAACACCCACTAATGTGTCACCTAGTTAACACATAATCCGCTTCTCAGGAGTAGAGGTGGGCACGATCCGACTTGATCCGGCCAACTCGACTCGTCCGACTCGACCCGAACCGAATGGGTGAGTCAGTCCGAATCGAGTCGGCTTCGCCCAATCTGAACTCAAACCAAATCGAGTTCGAGTTACCCATTAACTCAATCTGACTCCACCCGAAACTCGATCCTGTTAGGCTTGACCCGATCCGAAACCCGACTCAACCCAACCCTCTAACCCTACCTACCGCACCCTACCCCGACCAGATCCCAAACTCCCTCCCTCCCTCCCTCCCTCTTCCAAGCCCGGCAACCACCATCACCCTCCTCCTCCTCTCCTCCTCCTCCCCTCTCTCTCTCCTCTCCTTCCCTCCCTCCTCCTCCTCCTCCTCCTCCTCTTCCAAGCCTAGTAACCACCCACCACCATCGCCCTCTCCTCTCTCTCTCTCCTCTCCTCTCCTCTCCACTCCCTCTGTCATCTCTCAATCCAACTTGGTGCCAACTCAACTCGACTCAGTACTTCTGACTGGATCGGACTTGGTTTGGATCGGTCCAGGCCAAACCGAACTCAGATCGAGTCAGGCATGCTGGACTCGGTCTCGAGTCGAATCAAGTTTGGGTCAGGCCTATTTCAAAAACGGATCAAGTCGAGTCAACCCTAACTTGGTCCGACTTGACTCGATGCCCAGCTCTACTCAAAATGCCATCGCGTCATGATGTTTGTTAATAAATATCAGCCCCAGCCGGCAACTCATGGTGGGCCAATCATGTACTCCTTCATTCATGAGAAAAACATTAAATTTGTGGGGCTCACCATGATGCGTGTCTTATTAACACCGTCCATCCCTTCAGCCAACTCATTTTAGGGCAAAAGTTGAAAAATGAGGGAGATACAAAGATTAAGTCAACCACACCACATCAAACAATGGGAATTGAACTCCTACCAATGAAAGCTTCTTGAGGGCCTTAAAAGTTTCAGATCAAGCCGATGTTTTTGTTTTCCTTTGTTCATGATTGTGTGACCTTATGAACAGGTTGGATTACAAATAAACATCAATGTGGGTCCCACTGAGAAAATAATTTTCAACACTTGACGTCTTTATAATCACTGTTTCATAAGATGTGGTTCACTTGAGCTTTTGATTTGCCTCATTTTTTGACTCATGCCTTAAAATGTGAGGTTAAAAGGGATGGATGGTATGGATAAGTCTCGTACACTGTGACGGGGCCTATATATTTAAATCGGTAATAACATGGTTTTTATGATATGATTTTCCATATGTAAATTTTGACTGTTTTCAAATAGGCAGAGTAAGTTATAATTACTTATTTTCACGTATTGTTTTCATAAAAATTAAAAATCCAAAGAATACTCGGGCAGCGTTTAACGCTTGATAAGTGAGCAGTCAAGATTTATACATGTGGTCGTAAGCTATTTGTGCTTAAAGAGATGCCAACCCACAGGAAGTTCCTAAGGTCGGAAGCTATATGGAGCCCATACATATTCCCATTACAAATCTATCCCGTCCATCAACTTATCAAGCTCGTATTACCACATGAATTAAAAAACTAAAGCATAATCAAAGCTCAGGTGGACCACACCATACAAAATCATGGAAATTTAACATCTACCATTGAAAACTTTTTTGGGCCACAGCCTACAAAAAGATTTGGATGAAGATGATATTCGTGCCTATTACTTTATGAACAATTTGGATAGCATATAAACATCATTCTCTGATTAAGTTTTTGCGTTGTTAAACACTTTTTTCATATGAGCATTCATATTCCACTTGCATTTTCATGACAATAAGTATTCAAACCCATGACCTCGTGTTGAAACTCTTGTGAGTCTACCATGCGAGCATGAGTAGCGACCCAACGCCAAGAACTTTATGGGAGTGGAGACACGAGTAACTAGTGCCCCAATGTTACTTTTAAATGATAAGGTTGGTTTCTAATGCACAATAAATCTAAACTAGGCAACATGATTTGAAAGTTTTGTATATGTTTGATTGTAAATTACATCAGCATTTTAATGTAGAAGTGTTATAATTAATTATTTTTTTAACATTTGTTTAAGTACTCAATCCACCATGTGTAGATTTATAAGAAACAGGCTAAGGAATTTATAATCATTATAATTTTAGCATTTATTATAGTAGAAATCTCTATCAAAATGCTTAAAGTAGTGTATTTTGTTATATTGATTTGACATTTCCTCTTAGTTAAGTAAGATGTCATTATTACAATTTTATTTTGCCTATCCAAACACAGGAACTATAAGTCAAATTACTTGCCTTTTCATGAGATAGATACTATAATGTGTAATTATTGCATTTTCATAATGTTAATGTACTTCACAATCCAAATATGCCTTTAGTAATATTTAAATATTGTGTACTAGCATATCTTCCATAATGTTTGCCATGTCTCGTCATGGGAGCGGATTAGGTGAGACTCTGGATTCACCCAAGATGGTGCCACACTTATCATGGGGCCCACCTTAATGTATGTATTATATATCCGCATTGTCCATCTATTTTTTCATATCATTTTAGGGCATCATTTCAAAAATGAAGCAAATCTAATTATCAAGTTGGCCATACCATAAGAAACAGTGCTGATTGACTATTAACGGACCACATATTTTTTGGATCGAGCTGATATTTGTTTTTTCCCTTCATCTAGACTTATGTGACGTTATCAAACGATATAATGACAAATAAACACCATGAAAACATTAAGGCGCACCTTAAGAAGTTTTTAATGGTAGGGGGTTCAATCACCATGGTTTCCTATGGTATGATCCGCCTTATAATTGGATTTGCTTTATTTTTGGGATAATAGTTTAAAATTTTCTAGAAAAATGGATGGATGGTGTAGATACAAAATACGTACATCAAGGTGGGAGCCACGGTAAGGGTCGCATCGTTTTGGGTGAGGTTGGGTTCTCACATCTTGTTAGATTCGATTATCACGTGAAACTTGTAAAACGAAAAAAGAAAGGGTAATTAAAATGAATTGAACATCGGTCTACATTTTACGTACATTAGTCTTGCGCCTCAGCTTCCGACTGGATAACATAACTAGTGGGGCCCACATGATGAATGTGTTGTACCCTATTTATGGCAATTCTGGTAAAGCCAATAGGAGGGTGACATGTGGCATTGTATAAGGACTAGGAAGTTGATAAAAAGATCTTTAAACATTTGGAGCGCTTTTTGCGGGCGAACAACTAGTGTAAGTTTAGTTTTACACGTTAGTGGATGGTTGAGGGAGTGTTGTGCTCGATATACAAAAAACGTGGTCAACCTATTTAAGATATAAAAGACGACCGAGGGCAACCAAAACAAAATCTTGGCTAACAAAAGTGAAGCAAGCGGTCGAAAGACATTCAGAAAAGGAACAATCACAAAAGGAAAACATAACAAGAGAAAGATCTAGATAAATACTTTTTTACTGTTGTAACCGTTGCAATAATGAAAGGAGGACCTGAAAGATTAAGCTACAACAAAAATATATAAATAGCTAAAGAATGTCATAGAGAAATGAGTATTATACCAACCAAACCAAACAAACAAATTTATCAATTTACTTTATCTCAGCTTATCCTAAGAATAACAGTAATCAAGTAGTGATAATTCTTAGCTATGATCTTTAGTTGTTATCCAAGTATACGCTCATACGATGGATTTGTTCTTTCAATATCTAAGCAATTCTTTCATGAGACGCATTTTCACAATTGCTCTTAATGATCAATTGTGAGTTGTTGCTTTTGTTTGATTTGTATTGGTATTCTAAAAGTCATTTCTTATGGAAGTTACAGAGTAACCTATCTTTGGAGGAAGAACCCCACCATCTAACTATTGCTCGATTGCTATTAAATTCTGCAAGTGGCCCAGTAAATGGTCGATTTTCTCAAAATCTAGTCATATACATTTATATTGGGTGTATCTACTTATTTTGGCGCTTGAGGTCAAAGTTGATCGGTTTGGATCAAACCGTTGTATCAATTTTGGCACGCTTGCATAATTAAAATCAAATCGAGCAGCCGAGAAAATGGACATAATGTTGCAAACACGCGATGAGTTGACTTGAAGCGGATTGTGTGCTGCCCTTGGACATACTTTGTCCAAGTAGGCATCCAATTTTGTCCTGCTCTACCTAGACGGACTCGATCTAGGCAGGGGCTCTATGGGGGCCATCATAATGTATGAGTTTTATCCATGTCATCCATCCATCTTTCCAAATCATTTTTTAGGATGACCCAAAAAAGGGCACAGATCCAAGGTTTAAGTGGACCACACCCATTGTTTACTCTTCTTAGGGCTCATTGTGATGTTTATTTGCCATTTAACCTGTTCATAAGGTTAAATAGATCTAGATTAAGGGAAAACTTTATGGGCTCCAAAAGGTTTTAATGGTAGGCCTTCAAGCCCCACTATGTGGTCCACTTGAGCCTTAGATCTACCTCTTTTTTTTTTTTTTTTTAGCTCATATCCAAAAATGTTTCGGAAAAAATGAATGGATGGCATGGATAAAACCCACACATCACAATAGGCCCACAGAGCCCCTACTTGATGGGATGTGATGATGATCATGAGCATACAATACATTTTGTAATTATGACAAATGGGGCCATGTTGTTGTAATTCATGCCATTGAGCCATTGTGTTCGGTCCTAAATGGAGAACTCCTTAAAAATAATCTTAAACTAAGAGATCCCATTCATAATATTAGAGCTTCTTTTTAGTTGAATTTGGACCATCTAACATTGGGCCACAAATCTAAACATTAAGATTTCCCTTTTTTGAATAATTTTACATATTTCTACACAATAATGGCACAAAACCGACCAATGTTCCGAATTATCTATTGGTGGGCCCACTTCTAAAAATGGAGTTGTGAATATTGTGGAAAGTTGTTGCATTGTATACCATGTATGTGTAGGCCACATGAATGAACAATCAATTTCTTGTGGCACGCATGTGAAGCAGGCGTGAAGAAGTGAAGTTTTCGTGTTTGAGCCAATCACAGGATATGCAGCTAGTTGGATGAGTGATCAGCAATCAAATAATACCACAATATTCATATTTATCTTCTTATATTCATTGTAGTGCATAAATACCAAACAGTTCAAATGTTACATATCGAAATAATTTTGCGACTGCCAAGTGTTTTGACTAATGAAGTCCGAACATGAAGTGGTCAATTAATCTATTTGGTTTGGTGAAGACTGGATATGAATACAGTCTGTAATGAAGTTTGAATAATGATCATCTTTTGTACGTGGGGTTTGGGTGCACCGTTGTATTAAATAAGTGGTTGGATCATGTAGGAAGATGCTCGCTAGTAGTGGATTCGACTGAAAATTTCATGGCCAATCTTGCTACAATCGTTGAGACGTTTGGAACAATGATGGGTTGAGATAATTGTTCCGAACGGTGGACCAACCACGTGGATCCATGTTCGTAGCCTGAGAAGACATTGGCTGTAGTGCATGTGAATGGAAAAACACATTGTAGCAGTGTACTCCTCTATCCTAGATTATCCAACCCTTCTAACCAGTCCGCTACATATCCCCATTTGGTTCTACTAAAACTCACAACCGTGCCAAACGTGAACAATCCCAACTCCCATCAAATTGTGATTCGCTTGGGCCATCCAAATATCACATGGCATGGGCTCTCGTGGAACTCTTTAAGAACTTCACCTCTTCAAACAAAAATGGTCAATTCCAGGTTTTCAGTGATTCCTATACATCTCCTAGGGGGTGTTTGACGCATGGAATTAGATGGTATTAAGTGGGATGGAACTTTAAATCCCTTGGTTTGAAAAATCATCCCTGTTTGGTTCATCGTAGGTTTCCAACATTGGATCCTGTGCATGGAGTAGGGAGGGCTTTTTGCAATTCAACTAGGATTTGCGAAATCCATGGGGTTTCCTTCTACAAGCATGGGTTAGGACGTTCTTTCGTTAGGAAGGGAGGTGGGGTCCACCTTGATATTTGTGAGAAATCCACCCCATCCATCTGTTTTACAAGATCATTTTAGGATAAGCGACAAAAAATGAGGTAGATTTAAAACTCAAGTGGGCCACACAAGAGAAAACAATGGGGATTAAGTGACCACCATTGAAACATTCAATGGCCACAAAAGTTTTGTATCACAATAAAGTTTTCTATGTTGTCCGTTTATCCCGACAAGGATGAACTTATAAACGGTTGGGATGACATATAAACATCAAGGTGGAGCTCAGGAAGGTTTTAATGGTATGAAATTCTTTCCCCACTCTTCCCTCTCGTATGGTCCACTTGAGTTTTGGATTTGCTTGACTTTTGGTAGTATGTCCTAAAATGATCTCACAAAATGGATGAATGGGGTGAATTACTCACAAACATCAAGGTGGGCCCCACCTTACTTCTCAGTGTAGTTTTCAAATACAATATTCAAGATTAGTGGTTGTGTTTCATATACAACCAAATACTACATGAATCAAAACACGTATTTAAGCCCTACATCCTACATGATCCAAACACCAAAATGAATAGCTCACTGCCTCACTCCCATGACATTAAGGGCCTGTTTGGCCGGGCTGATGGGATGGGATTGGGTTGTATTAGGGTGGATTACACGGCTTTCAAGATCATAAATGAGTGCGTCAGTGGATTACATGCAATCCCACTGGATTGCTATATCCAGTAGCCAGCCAGTGGCATGTTTGGACGGGCGGACGGCTCGGGGGATGCAAAGTTCGTTTCCGTTTGGCCGGGCACATCTACCACCTTCTTCTCGGCTCAGATCAGACTCATAAACAAATCCCACCTCATAAGCCTTAATTTCAGGGCGAATTTCACGGCCTGCTGCAATGAAGTTGAGAATCCAATCAAGAAAAGTAAGAAAAAAGAAAAACCCATCATCTAAAATAGGAAAAAAAATCCCAACAAACAGCCGGAAAAAAAAAAAAAACCCATCTCAGAAACCTTGAATTTTAGATGAATTTCGCAACTTGCATCATCAAAGTAAAAAAAACCAACTGATGAAATTAAAAAAAAAAAGAAAAAAAAGAAGAACAATAAAAAAAACTCAACATCAAATGACTACAGCAGTAGGATCGGTGTGATGTTCTATTCATGATCCAAAATTCGAATAGAGTAATCAGATGTTTTGTTTATTCAATCGATGTGATTTTGTATGGATATCTAATCTGTAGTGGGGCCAACTATTTGGATGGTCTAGATTGATGTGTATATGTCCCAAACATGTAGAGGCTGCATGCATGAGTATAGATAGAGATACTCTGCCAATGTATATAAGGAGGAGGAGTTCTTTAATCCGAGAAGGGATCGACATTAGCATCCAGCACGGGATTTGGGAATCCGTCATCTGATCCGGCGAAATCCATAGATCTTCCCAATCCAGCGCAATACCTTGCCACCCAAACAACCAGACGTACAGACCATGAAGGATTTGACAATCCAATCCCGCTGAATCCATCTTAATACCACCAAATCCGCTTGTCCAAACGCGCCCTAAGAGACAATCTACATACAAGTGCATTTATGGCAAAAAAACAATTCCATCCCACTTAGTACCATCTAATTCCATGCGCGAAACACCTCCTAACATCCAACAATGATAGCGTTAATGTAATTCGATCCCATGCAATCTCGTGGAATTGGATAAGACAATCACGCCCTCAGGGAATGTAGTTGGTTGGTTTTTATTTTCCACCGTGCATGCACTAAGTATAAAAAAATATTCTATATATATGATATTACTATTTCATGTATGGCTGTAGATAAGATGGTTGATAAGTTGAATATGATGACGGTCCACGTTCACCTGAAAAAATGTCCTTATATTTGTCTTTTCGCTATTTTAATTTAAAATATTTAAAAATGCGCTCCAAAAATATGTTATAGTTAAACATGACAGAAACGAACCAAACGGCCGCAGTAGTCGAAATTGAGAAACCAACCGTACTCTAGGAAAAGATGCTGTTCCTCGTCAAATAACGAGAAGTTCTCAAGTCCAACTGGTTGAACCGTAGTTTACAGTCCACCCATTCGATAGATCTTAAAATTCTAAGTATTTGTGACATCCAATCCTCCTAATAGTTTGAACTCAACATAAGAATGATTATCGAAAAAAATAAGTTCTATCCACTCATTAAAAAAACTACACTGTAGAAAATACTGTAAAGCCATTGATAAATAAAAATATAAGTGTGGTCCATTTGATGAGTGTATATGAGTTATTTTAATGAAGTGTTTCTCATGGCTGGAAAAAACTATTGAATGGGGTGGATTTCTCATGAAATTAATAAGTTAGAAGTTATTCTCTGGTTGAATAATGGCCTGTGACCTTGTTTCATTTAACTCATCGTAGTTAAATACTCCGTTGTACCTGTCGCGACTCAGGATCATCCGCGTGTCTCCCGCCACTGGTCGCACAATACGAGTGGTTGAGATGATCGGATCTTACCACGTTTTGGTATTTATGCTTTAGGTCCACTTTAACTGAGTTAATCTGAGCTTATGGTTTTGACAGATGAATTTAGAAGGACGAAAAAGATGAACTTCAGTGGCTCTTAAGTCGGCTCTAAAAATAAAAGGTTGGGATTACAGCTGAGGTTATTATTAAATTTTTTTTTTTTTTTAAATTTTAGTAGGAAAGAGAATAGGAACGGCTTACATCATCGGACCACCTCAGCATGTGGCCCCAGCAGATGGCGACACACATAGGAACATATGTCACGACGGAGCAAATCGAACTACTTATATGGTCGGAGAGAGACGAGAACGGGGGCAAGGAGAAGATCGGCGATGGTCATGACGACGCTCTTACGAAAACCCTTAATCTCTCTCCTCAATTACCAAAAACCAAAACCCTCACAAAACCCTAAGAAATCTCCATCTCTCTCTTATTCCCGAATCCAGATCTTCAGCTCCTGCAATCCGTCCAGAATTTTCTCTTTTTCCTCTCCATCTTCATCTTCTTCTGGGATTCCGGCAAGCCGATTGGCGGAAGATTTCAACCCCAGGATCCCGATCGAAGAAGCCCAAACCCCCCCTAGCTCGTGGTACAACGATCCCTCGATTCTCTCCCTCGAATTCGATGGCGTCTTCGGCCGAGGATGGCAGGCCGTTGGTACTCTCTCTCTCTCTCACACTGTCACACACACACACGCGCGCGCGCGCGCGCACGCCCGTTGGTACTCTCTCTCTCACACGCGCGCACGCGCACAAATTCGGGCGCGGATTGCATACTGACACTGCCAGTGGCCACGGCGCTACTAGACGGTGCTCTGTTGTCCCACCATGATGTATGTGTTTTATCCACGCCGTCCGATCATTTTTTGAGCTTGTTTTAGGGCACGAGCCCAAAAATGAGGCAGATCCAAATCTCAGGTGGACCACACCACAGGAAAACGTTGATGATTGAACGCCCACCGTTAAAAACTTCATAGGGCCTACTGTAATGTTTATTTGCCATCTTGATTGGTAACACATACCTGGATGAAGGGAAAATACAAATATCAGCTTGATCCAAAACTTTTGTGGTCCCCGAGAAGCTTTTAAGGGTGGGCGTTCAATCACCACCGTTTCCTGTGGTGTGGTCTACTTGAGATTTGGGGTCTGCCTCATTTTTGGGTTCATGCACTAAAATGATCTGTACAAATGGATGGACGGCGTGGATAAAACACATACATGATGGTGGGGCCCACAGAGCACCGTCCAGTAGCAGGTGGCTACTGGCATGTCAGTATGAATCCGCGTTCCTCAAATTTTTTTATAGCGATTTGGAATCCAAGCTCTGTGGAGGCCCCTGGCATCATGTCCGTTCGTCAGTTTTGCAGCTCTTGTAAGGACATCAGCCCCAAAATGAAGCAGATCCGAATTTCAAATTGGCCACGCTGCGGATGAAACGCCCACCTTTGAACCTTCCTGGGGCCCGCCGTGATGTTTATATGGCATCCAAACCGTTCATAAGGTGGTTTCAGCTGGGATGAAAGGAAAGCACAACTTATGTGGCGCTAACAAAGTTTTGAACGGTTGGCATTTCATCTCCACTGTTTCTTGTAGTGTGGCCCTCTTCAGTTTGCATCTTCTCTGTTTTTTGGGCTCATGTCCTGATGTGGGCGAGCAAAACTGATGAACAGAGATGATATAACAGTCATCATGGTAGGCCCCACAGAGCTTAGGGTCGCAGAAATTGGCGCCCCTTTCTTTTGAAATATACACCCTTTCCTTGTTCCTTTTTGTATTTGAATTGTACAGCTCTTTTGCTATTCTAATACCAAAATCAGCAGAAAAGGTTCTCTCTCGCACGCACTCTCAAGTTCTGGTTTTATTGGGACATGATATCTGCATCCTTTCTTTTGATATACACGCCCTTTCTTCTTTCCTTGGTTCTATTCCAACAGTACACTTTTTTGCTATTCTAATACCAAAGTAGCAAAAAGGAAGAATATATGGGAAAGTTCGTGTGGATCATTTCCCGTAGGATGTTTGTGATGGTGTTTAGAAAGTAGGGGTTTACTAGATACTCAGGAGAGTTTCATGGTCCATACTCATGCTTGGGGGGTGCTGCCCACATGGAATACATGCACCAGAACTAAGCTCTCCGTGGGGGCCGCTGTAGATGGCACGTAATTCAGAGTTCACGCTGAAAGGATAATCTGAATTATCCTGTTTGTTGCCATCTAATGGATGGTTGAAATGAATATAGTTGCAGGTCCATGGTGAATGAAAAAGTGTCCATTAATCAGAGGTATAGGAGTCATCCAATTCATCTAATTTTGGGGCTATGCCCCATTTAGAATGGGGCCTGCAATATGGACGGTTTGGATTAAGATTATGCATGCAGTAACGATATGCATGGGTATGGTTCATCACACACTGCCTAAGTATCGGAAACTTCCTCATTGTAGATTTAAATGTTGATATTTTAAAGCCATTCCTAACTATCTGGATGTTCCAAGAATAGGATATCAATGCTCCTTTCTAGATGAAAGGAGTTGTATCCATGTATTGTTGGGTTTTTTCAAAATAAGAAGAAGAAAATTGAAAAAGAAGCGTTCTGACTTTGGTGATTGTTGGTGTGAATGGTGATGCCTCTTGGTAAAGGGAGCATCTTTTGAATTTGAAATGGAGGGATGCCATTGTTGGAAAGACACCACCATTGATGAAAAGACACCATGGAAGAAGATGTCTTTTCATGAAAAGGGCCTTAAGCATCTCTTATGATTCTATATAAACCCATATCTGGGTCAATCCGAATTCACAATTTCCAACAATCTCTTCTCTATCTTCTTCTTCTTCTCCATTTTCGTTTTTGGATGTTCTTTGGAAAAATACAGTTTTCAGGCGCTAAATTGGAAATAGTTTTTCAGGCAGTAAATTACAAACAGTTTTCAGGGGGTAAATTATAACAGCACAGAAGTCAGGGTTGTACGCTGTAAAAGTGTGTTAGGGTGCGATTTTTTCGGTTTTGCAGGCCGAAACCCACATTTCTTCGGTCTTGGAGAAGAGGCTTATTGTATCCTGGAGGCAGATTTGCTGTAACCCTCTTGCAAATTGGTTTAATCACCAATAGGGTGCGAATATCGCCTTAAAGATAGCGACATCGTAACGCGCCTTAAGCCTATCTTTAAGTGATTTATTTTCTAATTTTCCGCCTCGACAATAACAAATTTAAGGCGATATTATGGCCTCTTCTATGGGTCATCCTGACTTTGTTCAAATTACGCCGTTCCTCACATTACTCAAGTTGGATCATGTGCTCACTCAAGATCCTCCTTCACCACCATTTGATGATGATACGTTAAAACAAATTTAAAAGAGACAAAGTTAGGAGCGTAACAACTACCTATGCAAAGGTCATATCTTCAACGCTCTTTCTGATTCGTTATACGCTGTTTACCGTCAAAAGAAGACTGCTAAGGATTTGTTGCAGGCGCTGCTCACCAAATACACATCAGAGGATGAAGGCAACAAAAAATTCCTAATAAGTTAGTTTTTAGAATTCAAAATGTTGGATAAAAAACCTGTCCTTTATCAAGTACATCATCCAACATATTATTGCTGATGACACTAATCTTGACGAATCTTTCCAAGTATCCACCATTATTGCTAAACTTCCACCTAAATGGAAGGATACTAGAAAATCATTGAAACAGAAAAAAGAGAAAATGTCCTTGGAGGACCTCCTAATGTTTCTTCGAATAGAAGAAAAATCTAGGCTCCGTGACAAAAATGAAGAACAACAGGAGGCCCTAAGTAACGCTAATATAGTTGAGAATAGTGTGAATCGGGAATTAGAGAAGTCACCTTTTAAGAAAGATGATAGGCTCAAACCTAATAACCAAGGGTTCAAAAAGAACACATCCAAGAAGGGTCCATGCTTTTTTTTGCAAAATCCCTGGTCACTTTAAGAAAGACTGCCGAAAATACAAAAAGAAAATGCAAGAAAAGAAACGACAAGTCAATATGACGGAAGACATGAATCTGGCAGCTGTCGTCTCTGAAATTAATATGTTGAATGAGTATGTTGAATGGTGGGTAGATTCTGGCGCTACCAGACATGTTTGTAGAAATTACAATATGTTCAATTTCTACGAATTAGTGGGGAATAATCAAGAACTATATATGAGAAATGCCTCCACATGCAAGGTTGTAGGAAAAGGGAAGGTACGTCTTAATCTAAATTCTGGAAAAGTCCTTACTCTGAATGATGTGTTGCATGTACCGGATATTAGGAGAAATCTTATATCAATTAGTCTACTGACTAAGTTTGGATTTAAACTCCTATTTGAATCCGATAAATTGATTGTGTCTAAAAATGGGGTATATGTAGGGAAGGGCTATGTATCCAATGGAATGTTCAAATTCATAAATGAAAATTCTTCTTCTGTTTATATGCTTGATTCATATGATGTTTGACATGCTAGATTAGGACATATTAGTTATCCTAGAATGGATAATATGTCTAATCTTAATCTAATTCCTAAGTATACAAAACCTAATGACAAATGTAGTATTTATGTACAATTTAAAATATCTAGAAAACTGTTTTCAAGGGTAGAACGAGAATCACAACTCCTAGACGTAGTTCATAGTGACATATGTGAAATGAGTGGTTTAATAACAAGAGGAGGAAAGAGGTACTTCATAAGCTTTATAGATGATTTCTCCTGTTATACCTTAGTACACCTATTGAAGAATAAAGATGAGGCACTACAAAAATTCAAGATATACAAAGCAGAAGTTGAGAACCAGTCAGACCGAAAGATTAAAATTCTAACGTCGGACAGGGGAGGAGAATATCTATCTTTAGAATTTTCGGTGTTTTGTAAAACTCATGGTATAATTCACCAAATTACAACTCCCTATTCACCCCAACAAAATGGGATAGCAGAACGAAAAAACATGTCTCTCATAGATATGGTAAACTCTATGCTCAATAATGCGGGTTTAAGTTCAGGATTTTGGGGAGAAGCCCTATTGATTGCCTGTCATATCTTTAATAGGATACCTCACTATAAGACTTGTAAGACTCCCTATGAACTATGGAAGAATAGGATTCCTAATATCTCATACTTAAAGGTATGAGGTTGTAGAGCTTTAGTTAGGCTTACTGATCCTAAAAGGCCCAAGATAGGGTTGAGATCTTTTGAGTGTATTTTCATACGATATGCACAAAATAGTAAGGCTTATAGGTTTCTAGTTGTAGAATCTAATCATGCTATCTCAATAAACACTATAATAGAATCTAGAGATGCCGAGTTTTATGAAAACTCATTCTCTTCTATAACTAGAAAAGAGACAAGACCTCAAGATCCTAGTACAAGCAGTAGTTTTCAAATACCTGATTAAGGTATCAGCGGTCTCAATAAAGATGACATAAAACCTAAAAGGACCAAGAGGATCAGAACAAGTACATCTTTTGGACCCGATTTCTACCTTCTGCTAATAGAAGGAGATAAAAATAACATAACAGAGGAAACCATGTTGATATATAACATAGAAAATGATCCGGTAACAATAGATGATGCCCTTAGATCTCAAGATGCTTCTTTTTGGAAGGAAGCTATAAACGATGAGATGGATTCTATATTGCAAAATGGAACATGGAAACTTATAGAACTGCCCCCAGGATCAAAACCAATAAGCTGTAAATGGATTTTCAAAAGAAAATTAAGACCAGATGGAACTACAGAAAGGTTTAAGGCCAGATTAGTGGCTAGAGGATTTGCACAAAAAGAAGGTATTGATTTTTTTGATACTTATGCTCTAGTAGCAAGGATATCAACTATCCGAGTTTAGTTGTTTTAGCATCCATTCATAAGTTAGAAATTCATCAGATGGATGTGAAGACAGCCTTTTTAAATGGTGACCTCGATGAAGAGGTTAACATGGAGCAACCAGAAGGTTTTATAATTCTAGGACAGGAAAATAAAGTGTGTAAATTGATCAAGTCACTATATGGACTTAAACAGGCACCTAAGCAGTGGCATGAAAAATTCGATAAAGTAGTCACCTCATATGACTTTAAAATTAATGAATTAGATAAGTGTGTATATTCAAAATTCTCTGATAATAAAGGAGTAATTATATGTCTCTATGTAGATGATATGCTAATCTTTGGTACATGTTTAGAAGTTATAAATAACACTAAAAGATTCTTATCATTTAGTTTTGACATGAAAGATATGGGTGAAGCTCATGTGATTTTACGTATCAAGCTATTAAGAAACAATGATGGTATAACTCTATCTCAATCACATTATATTGAAAAGATACTCAAAAAGTTTGATAACTATGATAAGAACCCAGTTTCTACTCCTTTTGATTCTAATATCAAGTTAATTAAAAATGAAGGTCGTAGTGTATCTCAGTTAGAGTATTCCAAGGTGATTGGCAGTCTTATGTATGCCGTGATTTCTACTCGACCTGATATTGCTTTTGCAGTAGGTAAATTGAGTAGGTTTACAAGTAATCCAAGTTTAGATTATTGAAATGATGTTTCTAGAGTACTCAGATACTTGAGAAAAACTATTAACTATGGTTTAGATTTTTCTGGTTACCCTAGTGTACTTGAAGGGTATAGTGATGTAAGTTGGGTCACTGATTCTAATGAATCCAAGTCTACCAATGGATGAATTTTTACACTTGGAGGAGTTGCCGTTTCTTGGGGATCCAAGAAGCAAACTTACATATCTCACTTTACCGTGGAATCTGAATTCATAGCTTTGACATCTAGTAGTAAAGAGGCAGAATGATTGAGAAACCTGTTATTAGAAATACCATTATTGGTAAGGCCTTTACCACCGGTCTCTATCTACTGTGATAGTGAAGCGACACTATCAAAGGCATATAACAAGACTTATAATGGAAAATCCAGACATATTAGTCTAAGGCACAGTTTTGTGCGGCAACTACTTGGTGACGGTGTTATAACAATACAATATGTATGATCTATCCAGAATCTAATAGACCTGTTCACCAAGGGACTGGCAAGGGATGTTGTCAGTAGAACATCAAGAGGAATGAGACTTAAGCCAATTTCACAGACACCGGATGAGGAAAACCCAACTTAAGTTAATAGGTTCAATGGGCAAAGTACTTCACAGGAAGTGGCTGAAGCAGCACTGTACGTTTTCTATCTGTCTCATTCCTGGATGTATGTATAGTGCTGGGTACTTGTAATGATAAAAAGGAGGATGAGCTGCTGCTCTTAATGAGTTCTTTCAAGGGTGCTATAGTTACAAGGGCATTCATAAGGACTCACCTATATGAGTATTGGAAGTGGGGCCGCTTCCTGATGTTCAAGAGTTTTTGGCTACTCTCATGAACTCATGAATCCAAGACAGAGCACAAGGCCGTTAATGTGCTATAATTTTAGAACACATGACAATTGAAATATATGTGTGTGTAACATGTCCGGTTGTGTCATATAAAATACTTAGTTCAAGACCATAGTCACTAAGGATTCTGATTTAACTTTGATTTGTTTACACTAAGTGAAGGTTCAAGTCCATAAGATACCTTCTCCTATGCACATATTTTTCTTACATACCCTGACCTTTGTATTTTGAAAATAGTGGGGGATTGTTGGATTTTTTCAAAATAAGAAGAAAAGAAAATTGAAAAAGAAGGGTTGTGACTTTGGTGATTGTTGGTGTGAATGGTGATGCCTCTTGGTAAAGGGAGCATCTTTTGAATTTGAAATGGAGGGATGCCATTGTTGGAAAGACACCATGGAAGAAGATGTCTTTTCATGAAAAGGGCCTTAAGCATCTCTTATGATTCTATATAAACCCATATCTGGGTCAATCCGAATTCACAATTTCCAACAATCTCTTCTCTATCTTCTTCTTCTTCTCCATTTTCGTTTTTGGATGTTCTTTGGAAAAATACAGTTTTCAGGCGCTAAACTGGAAATAGTTTTTTAGGTAGTAAATTACAAACAGTTTTCAGGGGGTAAATTATAACAGCACAGAAGTCAGGGTTGTACGTTGTAAAAGTGTGTTCGGGGTGCGGTTTTTTCGGTTTTGCAGGCCGAAACCCACATTTCTTCGGTCTTGGAGAAGAGGCTTATCGTATCCTGGAGGCGGATTTGCTGTAACCCTCTTGCAAATTGGTTTAATCACCAATAGGGTGCGAATATCGCCTTAAAGATAGCGGTATTGTAACGTACCTTAAGCCTATCTTTAAGTGATTTATTTTCTAATTTTCTGCCTCGACAATAACATGTATTCTATCAATTTATGTTGGATGATACTCGTTCACTCATCAAGTTTATATGGGCATGGGTTGGAGTAAATCCTGACTGTCCATTTCTGTTTGCATCATGAATGGGACCAAACCTAAAAATCATGCTGGCAGGACAATCCTAGTGGTTAAATTTCTGCAATTTTCTTTTCATGTCCATTGATGTCCATCGATTAGGTGAAGGGTCATTCAATAAATATTAATTTTCAGGACCTGCCCCATCTATTGCCACTTTGCCAGGCTAATGATTTTGATGGTCTTGATCAACCATACACATCATGGTATTAAGATTTGGCGACTTGGACCAACTTGTTGGGTCCTGAGTCTAGTTGTGACTTGGCCGAGTCGCCTCAATTCTGACTCACGGTATCAAATTAGATCGGGTTTTGTGGTGTCCAAGTCGGCTCAAATGCCATTGCAGTACAATATAGTTCCTCTTGCTGACA
This sequence comes from Magnolia officinalis, assembly GCA_021015155.1. NCBI lineage: Eukaryota > Viridiplantae > Streptophyta > Magnoliopsida > Magnoliales > Magnoliaceae > Magnolia > Magnolia officinalis. The sequence goes on from JAJHSJ010000015.1 coordinate 60,799,038, forward strand.
AGTCGAGAGAGTCTTTTAAGCTGTGTGAGGACTAATGATAAAATGTATGAATTGAAGGGAATGGGCCAGTGTCAAACACCGATAGTGAAACTTTGCTGCATGGTATAAAGTGCAAAAGTAAATGGGTCCATTTCTTATTACAATCATGGTGATGTAATTCACCAATAGTCCAGATTTGCTGTTGGTGTCCAACACTGGATCATTTCCTGAAATTAGTAACTTTCTGAAGAAAGTTGCTAACCACAACTGAAATTCAACAAAGTAGTTCTGAATGACTATCAGTAGATAATATTGTATGGATCATACAATTTTGCTTCACCATTTAATTATGAATAATTCTTTTAACTTGCTAATGATGCTATGATTTGACAAGTAATGCTATCAATTTACTGATTTCGCCATCTTCAATGTCTTCCTTTGATTGATTTTCAGGGTTTGTTGAACAAATCCAGAATCCTCATGACTTTTTCACTGGCAGGTACTTCTATATTCAGGGTTTATCAGTGTATCTGTGGTTACATTCATTAATTTGTGTGCTCGTATGGGAAGAGACCCAATTCCCATCAAGGCACAAAATTACCATGTCTCAGCATTGTGTATCATATATGTAGGTGATCAGTACCATCCATCAGGTTCGGCCTTTGATTGGTCACTAACCAAAAATTGTCTATCAAACTATCCTAGCCATATAATAAATGAGCCTTTTCTCATCAAACATGAAATGTTGCTAACTTTTGTCTAGCAACGACCCTTTGTATGCCATTAAGGGCCTGTTTGGTATGTGGGCTTAGATGGAATTGCATTTGGTCCCGTGCAAATTTCATCCAGTGTTTGGGGAGGACGACAAGGGTTGGGATTACATAGGATGGAATTGCATTTGGTCCCATGCGGGATTTCTAGTGGATTTTGAAATCCACTACACATGTGGGCCCCACATTGATGATGCATGTGTTCTATCCATGCCGTCCAATCCATATACGTCCTTTAAACGAGACATTCTAGTTATATAAATATACAAGTTGCTGACATCTGTTGTGAATTTGATTTGTTGATTACAATTCCATGGTCCACCAAACGGGATTTTGCTTAATCTTGTGTTTTTCCCATAGCAATAATTTTATCCCAAACATGGGGATTGGATGGCCGAAATACCATGGTATTTCCAGACATGCAATCATTGTGCAATAATGGCGTTAATCCAGTCTAATGCAATTCCATACCATATTATCCCACGGACGAAACAGGCCCTAAAGGGTTTGGATCATCCAAGCATAGTTAATGTGTTTGTTCTGCCAAAAAACACTGGTATGCTTGATTTTGACTAGGTTTATTATTATTATTATTATTATTATTATTATTATTATTTAAAAGTAGGGTATGTATATCACCTGTTTTACCTGAGGCTAATGAGTTGGCTAACAATCTTTGCTAAATGTGTCAAAAGACCGGTTCGCTGTTGGGAAATCTCTCTCCAATTGTGTTCATTATTTTGTACTGTTATCTTTATTTGAAGATGTTATTTATGACATGTGCCTGCTGATGTGTGTAGGTTCTAGGTTGTTATTGTCAAAGCTCGAGTCCTACAAATAACAAACTTCCTATAGTCCTTCCCTGTTGCTAGGTTCAACAACTCGACTCTTGCCTTGAACCCAATGAGAATCCAAGTCTAAGTTGACTTGGTGAATGATTAATGTTGTAATTGGACTTTTTTGGGTAATGATGCATGTGGGAGTTTTGTGCTGTCATTGCCGGTCCCAAGCCCCTGTAAAGGAGGAGGGTTATGTCAGGTTGGCAGCTGGTGTGAAAATTTTGCACCAAATTTTATCATGAATCCTGACAATTAGAGTGGAATGGCGGAACGGGATTCATGTAGTCTACCCCAAATAGTTGGGATAAGGCTTAGATGATGATGATGATTTGAACTTTTTTGGGTCTTTTCTACGAAAAAAAGACTCATGATGTTGGTGCAATCACTAGTAAAGAAAATAAACACATCTTTGTTCTAGTTAAACAATGATGTGTGCTGTATCATGTAGTGAGTAGATTTAAAAAAAAAACCTTTTTTCCTTTATTAAATCTGAGTGCCAGTCTATTTTTCATGAATTATTACTTATGGCAACTGACTGATAAATGTTATGGGACAACGGCGAAGTTGAAGATATACCACTGATGTCTTGATTATGGAAGGTCAAGGACAGCAAGTGCAAGAATCATACTAGTTAATCATCCATTGCATAGAGCACTTGTCTGTATGCTACAACATTGTCGGTACTCCGTACCATGGTTTGCAAATCAGTTATTGTGTATTGAATCTTTCACGATCAAAATGGGGTCATATCCAATATCGGGCCGATACGGACTGATACAGTATCGTTCATGGACAATACCGGTATGTATTGGGCAATACGTATTGGGTCCCAAACATCAAACCTTGCTACATATTAGATGCAATGCTTGGCAATAAGATAGAGTCTAACAACGTCAGAGACTTTTTAAGCTAGAAAGAGACGAAAATACAAACATTGATTTCCACTTTTCAGTTTGGTTTGAACTTTCTCATTTTATACCAGAAAACTGTTAGTGTACATCAATGGTTCCTCCCAAGAAATGCCATCCAAGCTATAAAAGAATGCTTTGGGATAGAGCACTTGAACCGGACCAAATCAGCCCATGCAGCATAAGGAACATTCTCATGGCATATCTCAACGGCAGAAGCAAAGGCGGACCTACTTTGAGGAACAAAAATTGATCTTGCACCTGTAGAGGTGCATCTCTCGAATTTCAGTAAATATGTCGGCTAGGTCTCCAGAAGTGGGAGGGGGGAGGTGCCAGGAATTGTCTCTAATGAAAGCACTAACCTTGAGGTTCACATCCATGCGGAATTCATATATGGTCCTATAGCCAAATCTATCAATCAGACTACCCATACAAATCCAGGGATTTAGTCAGAAATTGGCTCGATTGCAACTGATCTTCCTGACCTGACGCTGTAACTACAATACCACGCAACGAACCTTCTGCATGAGATCTGATAATCTGACATCCATTGAAACCAGCGAGATCCATCAGATCCCAATCACCACTGCTGCTAGCATCAAAACCCAAAATTCCGGGTCTGAACTCCACTCTCCCATCTGCACCAACAACCATCTGAATCCATCGCTGATAAAATCCATCACCCAATGTCAAAACCCGTCTTGCACTTGTCACTGGTTGCATATCTGCCATTTGCACAAAATACACTCGGTGCCATTTCCATTTGAAGTCCCAGCACAACAGATATCAAATTAGGCCAGGCTAGCTTTGCACCAATCTACCGTTTGTCATCCTCTTCGGTGACATTTTTCGGTTCTCCAGCAAAACCATCTCTGCAGCAGCCTGCACCATATTCTCTGACCGAAATCACTACTGCCATCCAATCAGATCTGGTGTAAACCAGATCAGTTGGCAGCGTCACCTTCACCATTTCAACACCTCCACTCTTCTCCATCCCCCACTGATGTCTTCCTGCACCATTAGTTGGCAGCCAGCCACCATCATCTCACGATTCATTGCAAAGAGGAAGAAGGGACATTCCTTTATCAACATTCATCTTTTTTTTTTTTTTTTTTAATGTTTGGTGATCTGTGAGTTCACCTTGTTAAGTATACCTTGTCACCATCCGAAGTTATCCAGGCCTTTTTACAAGGCTTAATTTTTTTTTCTGTTGTGCCGGGACTTTTTCCTGGACTTGTTATTATGTTGGAATGTTGGAATGTTCTAGAACCACTGGAAGAGCAATGGTTGAAACCACAACTACCGGAAGTTGTTGTATCCACTGAAACAACAATGGTCGAAATCCCAACCACCAGAAGTGCCACTAAATCACCTGGAAGTGCCAATGCCTGTGATGAGGAAATGAAAGTCATGCACCACTCTGATGTTTTCAGTGCTGATGTACGACATACCCATTTAAAAAAGAAAAAAAGAAAAAGAAAAACAAAAGGTCATCGAGAGGGCAATACACCACATTCAGTTGTCTTGTGTTGCAACCTATTCTTGGAAATAATAGTTGCAACCCTGCTCACTCCCCTCATGTTGCTTGTCACTAGGATTTTGTCATCGGAGAGATATTTCTTTTGCTTGTGAATAAATGTTATCCATGCCTTTCAAACTTGAGCTATTCCTTAAAGAACCAGTAGCTTGAGTTTGAGAGGGTGTGTTAAGAGTATAGGATATCTATGTGCAACTGTACATACTATAGATAGATACGTGAATGGATATATGTATATTTGTCAAGATTTCTCACGGATCTCTACAAACGTCCACCTTCTCTATATATTCTCTTCAAATGTATGGAGTAGATATAGCAACCTTCTTCAAAATGTAGTCTCTGAGATTTCTACAATGATGATGGTAATCCTCACTGGCCATAGCTTAAGAACATCATGTTTTATGTTCTTGCTAAAACCATGTTCTATTGCCAATATATATCCACATCACAACCAGGCTGCAAGTCATTCTATGTTAGTGGAAAATTGACAGAGGTGGATGCAAATACGCCTCTTTTTTCTTTTCTTTCTTTCTTTTTTTTTTTTCTTAAGCTTTGACTTGGCTTATTGGTTAGAAAAGTGAAATCTTCCTCCATTTTATGCACTATTTTGTCTTATTTTAAAGTAACTAATTGGTGGAAATACAGATTGGGAAGTGTGCAATTTGTGGTCTGTCGAGATTCTGATGGAAACCTTCGTGCTTTTCACAATGTTTGTCGCCATCATGGCTCTCTTCTTGCATCTGGAAGTGGGAAGAAATCTTGTTTTGTATGTCCTTATCATGTAAGTTTCTACATTGCTTCACTGTAGATTATATTGATAAAACCACATTATGAGATTAGGATTTTACATGTTGTCAATCATCATATGACAAGGTGAGATGAGCCTATCCTACTGACATGAACATCATGAAAAATTAGCAACCACGATTCACCCCCATGTTTGTGCGTCTGTGTATGTATCTATTATCAATAGGCTAATGAATGATTTTCCAGTACTAACATTTCTGCAATCACAATCACATTATAGAACTGTTTCGTCTGGTGAAACTATATGAATTTACAGATAGATTGAATAAATTAAAGAGAACCTATACTCACTAGTCCTCCTATAGGTGGATTCTCATTAAAGGATTGTTGAGTGGAATAGGTGCAGTGAGCGTTTATTTAAATTCTCTATTATGAAGTTTAAATGTAATCTTCAATATTTTTTTGCTATAATGTACCACCTGATCCATAGGAACCCAACCTGGGGCCTTGTGCAGTTTCAAACTTCCAATGGCCAAAGGCGAGAGTATACATGGGGTACTTGATCCCCACAATACTTCCATATAGTGCTTCTCTCCCTTACATCTGTTCTCACAAGCCATTGTCATGGGGAGTTATGTGATACTCAGGCAGTGTATGACGCTTGATACACAGACACTCAAAAATTTTACACGTAGCATGCATTAGTTCAAATTAAACTGACTAAACTGTGGAACCCACAGTCACCTAAGTCACAGCCCAAAATCAGATTGGTTGAACAATCCTAACCATTGATTCGTGGACGCTTGTTTATTGAAATATGACCGTCGGATTTTCTTATTATTATTAATTTTTTTCATTTTTAACTGTGCAATAAATGTCCACCAATTGATAGTCAAATAGTCAAATAAGCATAATTTTAGGTTCATGATAAAAGTAAACTGGGACTCCTAATTTGGACAGGTCAATTTGACTTGCATGCGTGCCATGTATGCAATTTGTAAGTAAATATTTAAATGCCTGTCATCATCCATTACACTCTGCAGGAGTATTGTAGTTTTTCTCAATGTCATTTACAACCATGCCTATTTATATATTGGCTCCCTTCGATTTTTCTTCTTTATCAGGCTGCTTAGACATAGTAGTGAAAGAGTCATAGTTTCAAGAGTTTTCATTACTCATGCATTTCATTTGTACTTCCATTGTATCACTGGTTTCCCCAATTATCAAATGTGTACTGTGGTAGGTGGTGCTTGCTTGTCTTCTCAGCTTCCAGTCTGCTTTCTCTTATCGTGTCCCTTTCTCATTCGTTTATTCAAATTATTGTTCCAGCCATGTTTTTGTGGTATCTCATGTTTGCTTTTCTTCCTTTGACATTGGTGAGCTTAATCGGCTAAGGTTGTGTTTAGATGGTAATTGCCACAATCCACTTCAGTAGAGGAAATGACTGAAGTAGGGACTTTTACCCATTTAAATCCATGATGATGACCAAAACCTAAATTGCAATTCTGCATGTTTCAAGTTGGACCACAAATTGTTGCAATTTAAATTTGGGGGATGGTCCCTCTTTATCAATGGAGTGAGGTTAGGCCCATTTTTCCACTTTAGTTGAATCAACTTATTGCAATTCAATTTGATTCACAATCCAAATGCAGCCTAAGGGCCTGTTTGGTTGCCACTTAAAAGTGTAATCATGTATTAGAAAGTATGATCTCTAATACATAATTACGTTTAACTAAATGAGATGGAACTCATTTTTAAGTGGCAGCCAAACAGGGCCTAAGTTTCACCATTTGGCTTAGTACTGCATGTATTTGTTTCTTTCTAGGCTGGCTCTATAACTAGTAACTAGCAAGCACTTCATTTAATTTGTCTTCTACTTAAAAGGATATGTTCAGGAAAATGCAGTTACCAGAAATGATTTTAGCTTTTTGATGTTTGTCCAATTTCATGTATATGCTTTATTGAGTCATATCCATACCATACGTCTAATATCTTAGTTTTGTAGGGGTGGACCTATGGGTTAGATGGAGCACTCTTGAAGGCTACTCGAATTGCAGAAATACGGAACTTTGACATAAATGTAGGCAGTAAAGTTATCTTGATAACCATTTCATTCTTGGTTCTCTGTGACTTTTTTCTAGATGGATAATTTCAATGCTCATCTGTCATAAAAACAGGAATATGGGCTTATACCACTGAATGTAGCTATTTGGGGCCCATTCATACTGATCAGTATTGACAAAGATATTCCACTGCAACATAAACTGGACAGCAAGATAGTGGAGAATGAATGGCTCGGGAGCTCTTCAGAGATACTGAGTAGTGGTGGGATTGATACCTCACTAAGGCATGTTTGTAGGCGTGAATATACCATTGAATGTAACTGGAAGGTTTGATCCTTTAGGATGAGAACTTTGCTTCAACTGCATGTCTAGGTTCCTTTAAATCGGAATATGTATATCAACCGTTTCCTTCTATTTTACAGGAGTTATAGGGTCTTGATGCATCAGATACTGTATAATGTTGTAATAGCAGGCTGTTTACAAGTAGGAGGCCTATGGTTACCATAGACTGGGGATTGGAAGATCTTAGCTCTTCACAAAAAAAAAAGGCTAAAGATTGGATGACTAGGATCTTCCCATCTAGAAGATTTTTGGATCATCCTTTGTCGACAGGGGAACCAATATGATAAATCATCTGGGCCATCAAACAATCAACTCTATGTCTCTACTTGTACGGACTCAGTGCATCAGGGCACTCTACAGGTCCTTGTGCATCAGCACCCTATAGTTTCTGTCTTATATGGACTGTTCTTAGTATGAAAATGAATTCTGAAATACTGCTTGCAATTTCTGCCCGCTCATTGTGCAGGTCTTTTGCGACAACTACTTGGATGGTGGATATCATGTGCCATATGCACATGGAGGTCTTGCATCTGGTCTCAAACTTGAGTCCTACTCTACAATAGTATGCTCAATGCTCAGTGTTCTTTTCTGGTATTAAAGCTCATGATACAATCCTATTCCATTCATCTTGCTTAGTGTAAAAGTTGAAGGTACATCGAATGCAAAGCTTGTCTTTGGTGGATTGTGTCTTATGGATATATGGATACCCTATTGGTTATTATGACGCTTGGATTTGTAATATCTGACAGATTTCCATTGCTGCAATAGATTTTCGAGAAGGTTAGCATCCAAAGATGCGACAGTGCTTCGGTAGAAAGGGGAGATGATTTTGATAGACTTGGTTCGGAAGCTTTATATGCTTTCATTTACCCAAACTTTATGATCAATAGGTACTTCCTCGATCTTCCCATGTGTTTATTGTTGAATTAATGTGAAAGAGAAAAAAAAATTGATACTCTGGCAGAGTGTGATAGATGATACGCAGGCACTTAGAAATTACTTAGAAATTGGAAAATTGGAATCTAATTCATTCAAATTAAACCAACAAAAATTATGGGCTCCACTTTGGATGCAGCATGAAACAAAAGTTAATATAATTTGATTATCTAATTACCAGATTGGTGAACGTTTTTTGGATGGTTAAAAATGAAAAATATCCAATGGTCTTATTTCAACAAACAAGTGTTCATGAATCAGAGGATAGATTTGTTCAACCAGTCTTCTTTTGAGACTGTCACTTAGAGGGTGATTTTCACAATTTAGTCGGTTTAGTTTGCCGGAGTACAAATCTGAGTGCCTGCATATCAAGCGTCATACTTTGCCAGAGTATCAACTCCCTAGGGACCTTGTGCATCAGGTATACGAGTAGGACCCATCTTTGGGAAATCCAGAATGTTGACCTTCTGCCACCTGTCATGGATGGAGTATGCACTGAAAACTTCCAGATTGGATGATCCCGGACATCAATATCTGGCCTCCTTTTCTAGACTGCAGTTATATCTTTTTCTCCACTGTGTACTAGCAGGCAACTGGTTCAAGTGTTAGGATCTTCCTAAGTAAGAGATTACTGGGTCACCAGACCATTGGAAATGCTGCAATAATTAGTTCTGAAGTATTGAGATTAATGGGTGTTGATAGGTATGGTCCTTGGATGGATACTAATTTAGTTCTTCCGCTGGGCCCAAGTAAATGTCAAGTGATATTCGATTACTTTCTGGAAGCTTCTCTAAAGGTAAATTCCCTGTAATATGCCAAATTATTACATTCCTAGGTTGTTAATAGTTCCTAACCTCCTGAATTCACAGTTAAAAAATTTGCATAGTCTGTCATAGTTCGTCTGTACTTCATTGATTAAGGCCCTTGTTTGGAGAATGGCAGAAATGACCATTCTGCGCTTTTAAATTGGCATAATGGAGAAAGCCTCTTAACATGGCTCCAAACTGCAAATGTCTCGGTTCTACAATCTAGTTTTGAAGAAATTAGCACACAACTTAAATTTAGGGGATGTTTGGATGCAACTAAAGTCATGTCCAAAAATCTTTTTAGGATATGTTGGTGTGGAGTAGCTGTTTTGTTCCTTATTTGTCAAGCACCCTAGAATAGGAGTGAATATGGACTGTAGCACATGCAGAAAGCCTGAGGTGGATGGTGGTACATGTAGCATTTATATCACATTCACATGTGAACATTGACACGTGGTACATGTAGAAGATTAATGGTGGCAAATGTGGGATGATTGAACTAACCTAGAAGTCTGAACATTTGAGACATTCGACACATGTTACATGTGCACGGACCATTCTATTCCTATGTGCACTGAACTAGGGACTTATCCCACCCTTTCTACAATGACATGTTACCCTTGATAATTGTCGAATCTTAGGGAGATATTCTCCTTATTTTCCTCTATTCATGTGCATAAATGGGTTTGACAAATCATATATACAACTTGTGCTAAACACAGCTTTGCTTGCATTCAAATGCCCCTTTAATGACCCACCCAAATGAACCCGAAGCTATTCATCAATGCTGCTATTCCACTTCTGCAGGATGATAAAGAGTTCATAGCAAGAAGTATGGAAGAGAGTGAAAGAGTGCAGGTACAAACAGCAGTCCTTTATCTTATACATGGATGATTTTATTTATTTATTTATTTTTGACACTGTGAAGTGCTATAGAACATTCCGAGATCTGATGCAAGCTATTAAACTCCAGATGGAGGATATCGTGCTGTGCGAAGGAGTCCAAAAGGGCCTTGAATCGCCAGCATATTGCAGTGGCAGGTATGCTCCCACCGTTGAAAAAGCCATGCATCATTTCCATTGCTTGCTGCATGAGAACCTTATTGCTCTCTGATTCTCTTCACCGTCGGAAAAACCAAACACCGGAATTGCATCCATGTTTTGAGAGTTAATAAATTTATGATACTTTCCAATGGAAACAACCCCGTTTGCATTTTGCATGATGCATGTCATCAGATGACATGTATGAATGCGGGCGCTGTTTGCATTTTGCATGATGCATGTCATTGGACCATATGTATGAATGTTGGGTGCTCACCATTGTGAAATCCAACCCTGGCCACCAAAATAAGCTGGCCCACGGATCATGTAGGCAAAAGTTTAGGAAACAAATGAACAGCTTAGAAAAGATTGGGCAGGGTACTACGGCTCTGTTTGTTTTATGAACTATTGCATGCATGATCACTTTGCCACCACCTTGGGCAATGGGCATCTGCACCATGGGACCTACTGGAGGGACGACTGGGATCTCGCATACATGCTGGCCATTTTGAAACAGTATCCACAGTTCCAACACCCATCCTGACCAACATCACGTGTCATGGTTTCTACTTGTACACAACAAAGTCGTACCAGTGTCCTTGATGCTTACAGGAAGAGAGACTTTGATGCTCTGGCAGCGAGATGGATGGATGATAAACAAGCACTTAGAAATTGCATCCATGCCAGAGGAGCGTGCTCGAATGGTACCTATGGTCATACCAGGCAGATGTGGGGTCCACGCAATGTGTGAAGACCATCTAATTCGTCCATCAGTTGTGGCTTCATATCACCCCCAGGTGCCAGAAATCAATCTGATTCAACATTCAACTGAACCACAACTCAGAACAATATGAAATGGGACATCCTTGATTTATGTTATGTAGCATCCCACCTGAATTTGAGAAGTCTGATATTCGTCTTGACCCTTCATTCAGACCCCCGAAGAAGGGTCTGAATGTACTCATCAAGATGGGCCCTCCTTGCAAATCAAGGGTGGACATTCCATCCCAGCCTGTTCCCTATGGTGTTGTCCTTCCAATTCATGGATCGGTCCAACCTTATGGCCCTCTGGGGTTAACAGCTGCAAGGGCATGTGATGGGCAGGTTAGATTTTATGCATGCATCACATGGACCCACATCTGCCAGGTAGCTTGCTGTGGTATTCGTGCCACTTGAGGACAGTCGCGGATTGGGTACTACCCCCACCAAATCCTAGCTAGAGGTGGAAGATCCCGGCAGGTGTTCTATGGGGGGCCCACCTGGATGTATACGTTACACCCGTACTGTCCATTTCGACAGATCATTTTAGGGCATGAGCCCAAAAAGGCAGCAGATCGAAGGCGTGAGTGGACCGCACCACAGGAAACAGTGGGGATTAAATGCCCAACGTTGAAAACTTCTTTGGGGCCACAGGTTTTGGATGAAGCTGATATTTGTGTTTTCTCTACATACAGGTCTGTGTGACCTTATCAACAGATTGGATGGCAAATAAACATCAAGGCTTCAACAGTGGGCATCAATTGTCAACACTGCTTCCTGTGTTGTGGTCCACTCAAGCCTACAAACTGCCTCCTTTTTGGGCTCGTGCCCTAAAATGATCTGTCAAAATGTTGATGAATGGCATGGATAAAGCACATACATCATGGTGGGCCCCACAGAGCCCCAGCCAGGACCATCCGTCTCTAGCTATGTCCTGGTGGGGGTAGTTCCCAAATCAGCGCCCACGGAGGACATTGCAATTTCTAAATATGTAGCGTATCAAGCACCGTGTTCAGCCAGTGCATCTACTCCCCTTGCAGGAATGCTCGTGTTCTCGCCCATTTGGGTTCTAATTGTAGGCTTGTGGGCTGCGCATTGCCTTTTATGAGTTGTGAGGCCCATTTCTGCAGAGGCAGAGTCGAAGACTGAAATCATGTCTATTTCACAGAGACGCGGAAAGTTCCTGCGCTCGAAACATAGGTGGGGGCCCACTGTGATGTTTGTGAGGAATTCACCCGTCCATCTGTTTTGTGAGATCATTTTAGGCCATGGGGTAAAAAATGAGCCGGATCTAATACTCAAGTGTGCTGAAAACGTGAGGATTGAATGTCCACAGTTGAAATATTCCTGGGGTCACGTAAGTTTTCAATCAGGCTAATATTTGCATTTTCAGTTCATCCCAGTATGGACGGCATGTAAACATCACTGTCAGACCAGGGAGGTTTCAACAGTAGGAATTTCCCTACCCACCTTCCTTCAGTGCAGCCCGCCTGAGTCTAGGATCCTGCTCTCAAAAAACGGATTGACGGGTGGATTTCTTACAAACATCACAGTGGGCCCCACCTAGGTTTTGAGCACAGGAACTTACAAAATCCGCATCCAAACAAGAAATGGACGGATTAAATTGATCAGTAAAACCAATGCAATATACCACACCTTGCAAATGAGCCAGCCTGCATTCATGACGGGGTTGCTCATTTCCACCGCCCACCAGTACATTCCTGATGTTGTATTCCTGTGAGCCAGTGGATCATGCCCCACCGGGACGTGGATTAGGGGTCTATACCCGGCCTCACACAAGATGGAGTGGCCCTTACTGGGGGGCCTACCTTGACGTACGTCTAGTATATTCGCACTGTCCATCCGTTTTTTCAGATCATTTTAGGGCATGATCCCAAAAATGAAGATTCAAATTTAAGGTGGACCGTACCCTAGCAAACTAAATACGTGTACCTTAATAATAATAATAATAATAATATATATATTTTTTTAATACACATGCACACACCCCACACACTCACGCTAGTGGAATTTCACCACCTGTGGGTACTCGAACCCTTGACCTCCACCTAATCCGCTCCCAGCCTACCAAATGCAGTACAATTTGTGCATCTGACTTCAAAACTTCTAGATGCACTCAAAAGATTATTAAGAATCCACCCTGCATGTGGAAATATAACTTCCTGGAAAATCCCAGCCATGCGTGAAAAACAAAAATAAAAAATCCATATCTAAGTTGGAAATGGAAGATCATCCTTCCGTGAAGGGGTCATCAAAATGTCTCTCTGTTCTGTGGACATTCAAAGCAGCCGTAATTAACATACTAATACAAGCCCATGCTAACCCATTCATACTTTCCATTCGGTAGCTAAAATTCCAAATAGGTCCTTCAATCACACAATCCAGGCATCTATATTCTATCATGGGCCACGACAATATGACCAGTGTGATCCAATTCCAACATATGTCAAAAGTTCCAAATGCATGCAGATTGATATTTTGAGAAATTCATCAGTATTTACAATATGATTTGCCATGTTATTAGGATATAAAAGTAATTTCTTTCATGAACAAGTACCTGAAAACAAAAAGTATACAGGTCCAAAAAACTGTTAAATGAGTTGGTGTTTAAAGGCCTTATATGCGCCCAGCTTGTATGGAGAAGAATTTGCATTTTTAACCTACAATAGCATGCGACTGTGCCGGTGACGGTCTCACTGCCTGGCATCTTCCTGTATCCCAATTTCCAGACCTGAAAAGATGCAAGCCAGAATAACTTTCCATCCTCATGGTTCGATTGCGTAATGCTTGCTAACAGCATCCAAAATTTGCATCTCCTTTTGTCTATGTGCACAAGATCCATGTCAGTCATCATGTGGCCCTACTTTGCATCTGTTGTAACCCAAAGGAGGCTGTGGGTTATCAGACCACCACCTGAGCTTTGGACTACAACACACACATGGTGGGGTCACTAGATGGACAGTCTGGATCTTGCATGCATCCATGTGGGGAACATGGGCATTTCTTAAGAAATAACTTTTAACATAAACGGCTATGAAGATGAATGGTTCTTACCATCATCAGTTTCACGCTGGTGACTTCGGCACTTGAAACAACTACGAAAACACCTGATCAATGGACTGAAGTATTCACTGACGGGAGTTTCGGGAACTGGTATGAGTTTCCCAACAATGGCTAGAGGCCAACTGGAGAAAAAGGGTGGAAAATACATGTTAAATAAATAAAGAGGGGGTAATTCTAAGGATGATGAATAATATTCTTAAGGTGTACCAAAACAGGGATTTAGATACCAAATCCAGAATTTTGGAATTTCTGAAAAACCTCCAGTACAATTTACAGGGATGTCCCATAACAGACCTTATGAAACCGATAGCAATGCAAACAAGCCACAGCTTCCAGCTGAGCTTGGTGGTCTTAGTAAACTTCCCAAGAAACAGGATGATCAAAACCTACACCACAGAACGGCCTCGTAATTGCATGCAATAAATGAAAGATATCACAAGGCTGACACATATACAACCTTTAATAAAGTAATAAAAAAAAAAAAAATACCTGAAGTAAAAGAGTGAATCCAATGATCCCCATAAAGAGGCGATTTTTAGTGACACCATCAAAGACATTCATTTCGTCTGGCTTTCGAGCATTGAACTCATTGAAAATCTGCATATCAGATTAAGTCGATCATTTGTTCATTCACTGCAAAATGGCTAAAATTTAAGCTTTCTTTGCTAGAGAGATTTTGGTGATTTGCGGCTAGAACAGGTTCGTGGGCCTTTTGAGGGTCACAAGAATTCTTGTGTTTTTTGGGATCCAGCCGGGCGGCTATGGAAAGGAAAGCAATATAAGATCTTTTAAAAAATTGTTATGGTATAGCTCTGAAAAGGGGCATATCGTCTATATGATCATTAATTGGGCTCTTGCAAGCCCAGATTTTTAGGGTTCGTTATTTGGCTGTTAGGAGGATTTTGGTGGTCCAATCTAACGCTTTGTTGGCTCTAGGAGATTGGTCTTTTATTTTCATTCCTTGAATCCTTGGCATGCCGAGAGGGTCACTTCCTGTAATGGCTATTGTTTCCGTTTTCCTGTTTTTGTTTAATAAATTGTCATCTTTATATATATATATATATATATATATATATATATATATATATATATATATATAAAGAATTACCCAATCAAGGGACAGAGGGGGATGGGAGCATCACTAGTAGAAAGATTGCTAAGCAAAATTCTAACACAAACATACAAAACGTCCTTCGTGGAGATCTACATGAGCTGCACAACATATCTCTAAAATGCATAGGCCACCTCTATGGTGATCAGGACCGTTCATCTGACAGACCACCATGCGGATGGGCCATAGTCCAAAAAGCAACAGCATCAGACTATGGTAGCCATCCAACCAGTGGCCTGAAAAATGCAAAGTCAATAAAACGAGGAGCAACAGGACATAGTTTTAGTATAATAATAAGACTCAAGGATGGGTAAATAATAAAACTAACATTATAAAATAAAAATAGTAGTATAAAAATAATTGTTGAAGCTCACACCTTCTCCTATGCTGCAATATCAAGACTTACCTGGCACAGGACAAATGCATTGAATATGACTGTATTTTTCACTTTGTTAGCCTGGATTAGGTCATCGCCCTTCAGATGCAGAATGCTCCTGCCCGCAAAGTTGAGAACAAGAAGGACCACCACTTGATATAGAGCCTGCAACCCCTCAAACACTGTCAATCAATCTCCAATAGAATATAATTACAATCATTTAGTTCTCTGAGGTTTCCATAAGGTATAAGAGAAAATAGATACTTGCCTGGACAAGTAAATTCCTCCACATGATATTTGTAATGAGTGGTTCCCTGAGAAAACAGATAACAAACTGTTTTTCAGCAAAATATAAAGAGCAAAGGCTTCCGTGAATTACAATCCCACCAGAAATTTAGAATTAATAAATATTATCTGAATCTGGCAAAAGAAAATCATGGGACTGCAAGGAAGAGAATTTGGATGGCAAGACGTTCAATTGTCCATGTTCATTTTCTTTACTTCTTCTTTTTTTCTTTTTTTTTTTCAAAAAAAGAAAAAAAAAAGAAAAGAACAGAGACGAGTACAAAAGGCAAACATCATTCACATTTGTATGAACATATCTAACAAGCTTTAGAGCAGTACATTTTATACTAAGCCCATGGCTTAAGTCAAGTCAGTGGAATTGCCCCACAGCATGAGCCAATTCTTAGATCGTTTTCAGAGAAATGGCAATGAAATCAAAACCAGACAACTTGGATGTAGAGACAACTACATCAAATTGATTCTTATGAATAGTGGGATGTACCTTGAACTGCCAGAGCCAACTTCAGCGAGTGGAAAACAATAATTTCGAAGGACCAGTTTGTCTACAAATCTATTCTACTTTAATCAATTGTTCTAACCTTCTACCGACTGGAAGCCTACGCATAAGGTGATCTGTCGGTGGCTCAGTAGCCAATGCAAGTGCTCCAAGAGTATCCATGATGAGGTTAACCCAGAGAAGCTGTGTAAACAAAACAAAATATGAGAGCAACATTAAAAATTTTAAAAATAAATCCAACAAACAAGGATGAAGGGATCCACTGTTTGCCTTTTCAATAGATACAACCATTTATTTTCTTGTTTTGGTTTATACAAATGGTATAAAGTCATACTATTGTTATATTAAAAGTAAACAAACGTGTATTTATCAAACTGGGTTGGTGTAAATATCAATGCCTTAAAGAAGAACGAAGTTGGACCTGCACTGCATTTAAAGGAACACTTCCAGCGGAAACTGCAGCAACAACATTAATGACAAGGGCTGCAACGTTGACCGTGAGCTGAAACTGGATGAATTTCTGAATATTTGCATATACAGAACGCCCCCATCGGACAACCTAAAGGCAATAAAATAAAATGTCCTCATCTGCATTTAAATAAAAAGGTAAACTATATACCAACATGTTTATAATCTGTAGACGAACCTTTACAACTGAAGAAAAATTATCATCCAAGATAATGATGTCTGAGCTTTCTTTTGCGACCTCAGTTCCTTGAATACCCATTGCAAGACCTATATCTGCCTAGAATAATAAAAAATAATAGAATTAGAAGTGTTCCTTGAAGTCGCCTGCTTCAGACAATTGCATATATATTCGAAAAATGGAAAATAAGAAAAAAGTTAGAAAGATTAAACCTCGTGCAAGGCAGGAGCATCATTAGTGCCATCTCCAGTTACGGCAACTACGTGGCCTCGTTTGCGTAATGCTTTTACAAGTAGAAGCTTGTCATTAGGAGAAGACCTTCCCATCACCTGGACATAAAAACTGCCTAGTTACAGCGGCTACCTTGACCCACTTTGGAGACATTTTCCTCGAAACAGGAAAAATATAAAATTAAAAACAAATGGTAAATAGATTGCCATAAGTGGGACATGGCGAAGCATATTAAAATTATGGTCGCAGCTAGGCTGGAGTCGACCCAGGCCCAGCCTGTGGCCAACATGCTTTGGCCCCAGTCTTGAGCTGAGCCTAGAGGCCCATGGTTGATCCCCGACTGAGTTTTTGACGCAGGACAACCCTAATTATGATGCATGCTCATGAATATAATTAAACAGCGGAAATAAAAAGAAATAAATGATCTAAAATTCTAGCAGTAATCATCATATCTGAGAAAATCATAAAGGAAACATGCAATGGAGCGGGCCATCACCACAATCATGGAGTATGGAGTTTAATTACTACTTAGGTTGGATGCGGCGAGGGATGAGACCTTCCGATCTTGCATGGTCACACCCAATCGATCAATGAAGATCACTAGTCCGAAGAACCAAGAAGTTTCTCGGATTAGGGATTTGAGAATTTAGGGGTTTAGGGTTTAGATTGGTTCTCAAGATTTTGATCGAAGAAGGATTAGCCAAAACTGAAAAATAGAAGGAAGAAAATTATTACCTTGAAGAAGTTGGAGGGGCACAAGAAGAAATTAGAAGAAGAAGATCAAGGGAATAAAAGAAGCACCATTAGAGAGAAGAGAGGAAGGAGGCAACCAAAGGGTTTGTTTTTCATTAATCAATAGTATAAATTCGGATTTAAGGCTTTAGCTTATTTAAATAAGCAAATAAAGACATAAAATTACTAAAATACCCCTAGAATAAACAAATAAAGACATAAACTTACTAAAATACCCCTAGAATAAGCAAATAAAGACATGAACTTACTGAAATACCCCTAACTAAGCAAAAACGCGCAAATAACATAAGTACGGGAAAGTTCGGGCGCTCGGTCTTCTTTTTCCAATCTTCCTTCACATGTGTCTTCCCTGAGTGGGGTCTTCTATATGTCCAATCACATGTGAAAGGTCTTTAGCTCTTCAATAGTCGCCTATCTACAAGGACGACACTTGTGGTTGGCGCTTTCTTCGTTGGTACACCTTGAATGCGCTTGTGTCCGCATCAGTTTTCCACTCCTGCATTTAAGCCTCTCAAAGGTCCAATAGGTTGGCCTCACACGGCCAAACTTATTTGACACCATTTCAGTAGGTATCAGACTAGTGGGTCTGGCCTGGCCTATTTGTGAACCTACTTATATGCTAGTGTTATGAGCACGTGGGATCTGCATGTTATCTTAGTGTTACGAAGGTAGATTTTTATATCTGGCATTGTAGGTTTGGTCATCACTCGAGTTTGGTCTTATGGTCTTTATAATCTGCATCCATCGAGACTAATGATGTCAAAACCTTAAATATTGTCTAATGGATTTATCCTCCGGTGGAGAAATTGTTCAGTAGAATTTTTTTCTTTAGGGGTCGTTTGGCACCATGGATTTGGGGGGATTTAAGCGGATTTCAAATCCCCTGGTTGTTTGGCACCATAAAGTAACTAGGGGTTTCACATCCCCTCAAATAGGAGGTTTGAAATCCACAGTGAGAGCTTGGATTACATCTAAAATCCATTCAAGAGTTGCATGTATAATAACATGTGTGTCACCATACTATTATTATATTGGGCACATGACCCACTAATGATATCCCAAAACAATTAGATTATCAATTGCATCACTATAACATGATGATCAACACCATCCAAACGTTGTCCGTGTAAATCAATAGTTAAAATCATTGGTTAGTCACATGGACATGATCTTGTGCTTGGGGCCCATCCGAGACTTAGAGTTTCATCATTTTCAGGCAAAGCATCTATTTCAGCGGGCTTATTACAACCATTGTGTCAAATATTACATATATCACTAATTAGAGATATTAAAGTTGATTTAGTAATTAAATTCAAACCTCTGTAAATATACCATGCATAGCTACTTTTGGATTAAAGTTGATTCCCAATCCGGGGTGCCAAACACAATGGGAGGATTTCAAATCCAGGGGGTTCCAAATCCACGCTCCCAAATAGGCCCCTAGTTCATTCATATATATAGGGTTCAATTCCTATTATTTCTAATGGATTTATATAGTCTCGTTTATTGATGATACATGTTGTATTACATGGATTTATTTGATGAAAACTAAAGATGAGGTTAGTTCTATTTTCAAAGTGTTTTGTAGTTAGGCCAAAAATCAATTTAATATGAACATTGGAACTCTTTGTACATATAATGCAAAAGAGTAGCTTTCCCATGCTACGTTATCTTATCTTCGGGAGCATGGTATTTGTTCTCAAACCATGTGTGCATATACCCTGCGATAAATGGAATTGCTGAAAGAAAAAATAAACATCTTTTAGAAGTCACTTGTGCTCTCCACATGGTATGTCTATTCCCAAATTTTTTTTCTCAGAAGTTGTTCTTACAGCCTGGTATTTGATTAATCGTCTTCCTACTAAGGTTCTTGGTGGAGAGTCATCAATCCAATATTTTTCAACCTTCTATCCAATCTCTTAAATTTCATTGCGGATCTTTTGCTCTGTGTGTGTGTGTGTGTGTGTGTGTGTGTGTTATGTCTATAATATTGATCTTTTTAGAAATAAACTATCAAATTGAGTTGTTAAAGGCATTTTCTTAGGATATTTGTCTTCACAAAAGAGGTATAAATGTTTTGATCCAGTTACTAAAAAGCATTATATTTCAATGGATGTTAAATTTGTTGAAGACGCTCCGTATTTATCGAAGTGGAAAGGGAGAGCACCATTCTATAGTTCTTCTTGTCCTTGTCCTTGAGTCTAATGAAATAACGTTTGTTCCTTCCAAACCTGATAAAGCTAGAGATAAGGTTGCCATTGATTCCACTAAATCCAACTTGAAGGATATGAATGAAGAAATGTTCCTAATCCCATTTTTTCTCGGAACACCACGAAGCATGCTCCTTTGACTACATGTATTCTTTTCCTTTTTATGCTGATTCATGTTTAGACGAACCTTTCTTGAATCTGTTGCTATTAGAAAAGCAAAAAAATAGTGCACCTTTCATCCCATTCAACACTTTATTTCCTATCATTTTGTCTCCTTAACAGAGGTCATTTGTTTATTCTCCTCTTGAAAACAATCATACATGTGAGATAGTTGAGTAACCAGCTGGGAAGAATCCAATGGCTTATCATTGGGTATACGCACTCATGTATAATCTTGATGGAAATATAGCTCAACCTAGAACCCACCTTGTAGCTAAAGGCTTTATGAAAAGTTTTGATGAGGATTATTCTAAGATCTTTGCTCATATTGCTAAGATGAACTTTGTTCAAGTGATTATTTCTCTTTCTGCCAATCTGCATTGGTCATTGCATGAATTGGATGTTAAAATGCCTTTTTGAATGGTGATTAGACTGAGGAGATATACGCTTAATTCTCTTGGATTTACTAGGAAAGGGGAGGAGATGAAGGTATGCCATCTGAAGAAAGCGATATATGATTTAAAGTAAGCTCCTTGAGCCTAGTTTGATAAGTATAGTGGAGCTTTGATTCGTATTGGATTTTCTTGTATTCATTATGATCATTTTGTGTTCCGTTAAGAGACATGTGAATGGGACTATTGTGAGTGTCTATGTGGGTAATATTTTTTATTATTATAAGTGATTATCCTAATGGCATTTCAGAGTTGAAATTATATCTGAGCAAGGTGTTTGATATTTAGGATTTGAGACCGCTAAAATATTTTCTTGGAAATGGTCTCTTGTTAAACAAAGGGGCATAGTTTTATCTTACCATAAATATGCTCTTAATTTGTTGACTTCAACTGATAATCTTGGTGTCAATCCTATTGATTCTCCATTGGAAGTCAATAAAAAGATTAGGGCCAAGGTGTCTCGTATTCGTTACAATACGGCCGTATCGGCCAATACGTAATGGTAACGGTCGACACCGTTACGCGATACGGGCACCCCCCCGAATCTGTGACCGTAATGGCCGTTACAGGGCCGTTACGAACGTTACGGGACATAACGGCCGTTACGATCCTGTAACGGCTGTTACAGGCCTAGAAAATAGGGAGGAAAAAAAAAACAGAAAAAAAACATACTTATTTTTTCTCTGTTCTTCTTCTTCCTCTTCTTCATCACGCCCTGCTGCGGCTGCGGCCTGGGCCTTCTCCTCCTCCTCCTCCTTCTCTCTCTCTCTCTCTCTCTCTCCCTCTTTTTCTTTTCGGTTTCCCTCTCTCCCGCTTTTTTCTTTTGAAATCGGAAGCGAATTGACTGGTGTACCACACACCAGTATAGCTACTGTAGGTACGTGTCATGCTAAGACGAGCGCTGACAGTCCTCGAGCTCCGAGTTGTACGAACGGTTCAAAGGAGATCAAAGTTACATGGGCTCCACAGCGATGTATTTATTATATCTACACCGTTCATCTATTTTTAAATATCATTTTAGAGCATTAGCCAAAAAATGAATCGTATCCAAAGATCATCTGGACCACACCAAAAATAGCAGCGGAGATGATGATTTTCACCGTTAAAAAATTCGTAGGCCCACCATAACGTATATTTTCCATCCAATCTGTTCAAAAGGTCAAAAAGACTTAAATGAAGAGGAAAAACAAATTTCATATTGATCCAAAAGTTCTGTGATCCCAAAAAGGGTTTCAATGGTAGACGTTCAATCCCCCACTGCTTTTTGCAGTGTGGTCCACTTGACAATTAGATCTGTATTATTTTTTGTGTCAAGCCTTAAGACGAGCTCGTCAAATGAATGGACGGTTTAGATATAACACATACCTCATGATCAGACCCATAGGACTTGATTGCGTCAAATGAATGGACTGCGTACGAGTTACGACGTGCGTACGAATTACGCAGCACGTCGTACAAGTTAATAAAATGTACACGTGCCGCATGGGCCCCACCATGATGTATGTATTTTATGCATGCCGTCCATCCATTTTGCCACATCATTTTAGGTTATGATTCAAAAAATTAGTAAGATCCAAATCTCAGGTGAACCACAACATAGGAAACAGTAGTTATAGAATGCTCACCATTAAAAATTTCTTAGGGTCCACTGTAATGTTTATTTTCCAACCTGTTAATAGGGTCACACTGACGTGGATGAAGGGAAAACACACATGTCAGCTTGATCTAAAACTTTTGTAGCCCCAATAAAATTTTAATGATAGTCGTTTAATTATTGTTGTTTCTTATGGTGCGGTCCACCTGAGCTTTGGATCTACCTCATTTTTGGGCTCATGCCCTAAAATTATTTGGCAAAATGGATGGAAGTGGGGTCCAAAAAACTTTGACACTCGTGTGCTACACTTCACAATCCGAGTCCTACCTAATTCGGGCCCTTAAAAAATTGTACACGAGACATGTATTAACTTAAAATTTACCAATTAAATTATGGAATGTAATTGCTAACTCAAAATGCCAAAATCAAATTGTTTGAATAGTTTTAATTGTTAATTTGTGGACGTTTATTTTTTAAAATAGGGCCTTTTGATTTTTTTTTTCATGATTCACTATCCAATAAATGTCCACCAATTCACAAGTGGGATAATGCCAATAAATTGCATGAATTTGAGGCTGATTTGGGGCATGTATTGGTCCTCCAAGTCAGCCCCAAATTGGCAACGCGATCTACCTGAATTTAATTTCATTTTTTAAAAGAACTATTGGGAGAAATGATATCAAATTGTTAAGTATATAAATTAGATATTTAGAAAATTAAATATATGAATTTTGTAGTCAAATTCAGGTTATCTGGTTCATAAATTCATCAGACAGTCCGATACAACTTCTCACCAAAGAGTGGACTGTTACACCACCATAAACATGTTCCAATTTATAAATGAATGCATATTTGGAATGCTTAGAATATTTCGGATTTAATCCATATTTTTTTGGCAAAAAAAAAAAAAAAATTGCACCGTTACGGGCCGTTACGGCCCCGTATCGCCATCACACCCCCGTATCGGTATCGGTATCGGAGGGCACTGTTATGCCAACCGATACCGATACGGGATACCTTGATTAGGGTAGATGATGAACTTCTTGACGATCCTTACATGTGTTAGTGCTTGGTTGGGGGATTGATATATGTGACAGTTACTCCTTCAGATTTGTTTTATGCTGTGAGTTTGGTTGGTTGGTTAGTCCATGCATGTACCCATTCTAGCCACCTTGAAGCAGTTCGTCGTATCTTATACTAATCAAATAGTCTCCTAAATGTGGCCTCATATTTAGCTGTCATAATAAAATTGATATTGAAGGATACTTTGATGTGGATGGGGCTAGTTCTCCAGATGATCAGCGATCTACAACAAGCTATTGTTTTTTTTGCAAAAATTTAGTTGCGTGGAAGACTAAAAAGTAGACGGTTGTTACTAGGTCTAGTTCTGAGGCAGAGTATCATGCTATGGCAAATATGTTATCTACAACAAGCAGACGGTTCACAACTTCTAATCCAATAACATATTAAAGTTGATTATCATTTTATTCATGAGAAAGATGTTACAGGTATCATTTCCACTTTGTTTGTTTTGACTTCTGAACAATTGGCGAAATTTTTTATAAAGGCTCTTATTGTGGAAGATGGACGACGTACACTTGACAAGCTAGGTATGATTGATATTTATGCCTCAGCTTGAGGGGAAGTGTTGGTGTTATGAGCCTATAGGCCTAGTTCTTAGTGTGTGGGGGCCATGCATGTGATCCTAAATGTCTCTTCTATGCCTTTATGTTGTGAGCTTTTAGTCTTTAGTTATTTAAGTTTTATTTGTTTTTTTTCCCTATTTCTTCCTTTGCTCTTTCCCTATCGCTTTAGTGTCTCTTAAATATTACGGGCATTTGTAATTATACAAGGTTATCTATTATAAATAAGAGGGTTAGATGTCCAACCCAAGTATGCTTTTCTTTTCTCTCTCATATTGTTTTCTATTTGAGCTTTTAGTCTTTAGTTATTTAGACTTTAGTTGTTTTTTTTTTCCAATTTCCTCTTTTGCTCTTTCCCTATCTCTTTAGTGCCCCTTCAATATTAAGGGCATATTTGTAATTGTACAAGGCTATCTATTATAAATAAGAGGTTGGACGTTCAAATCAAGTATGCTGATGTAAGACAATTAACCACTTGCTCTAAAAGCTCGAATTGATAAAGCATAACGAATTAATCCCTTTATCTCATAGCCTAGGGCCCAAATCCCTGGGTTAGGTCCTTGGCCGGATCTTCCTCGTGGGCCCCAAATCCATGGGTTCCGCCCCCTCGTGGGCCCCAAATCACATGAGTTCCACCTCAAATGGGCCCCAAATCATATGGGTTCCGCCAGCTGCCCACCCTGAGTGTACCCTCGCATCCCATAGGCCACCCCACTCAAGCCCGGTGTGAAAATTCCCCTGCACTATATGCTCCTCTTCTCTATTCTTTGATTTCTTTTCCTTCTAGAGATTTGGTTTGAAAATCGGCATGGTCTAGCCTACTATATGATTTGATTTTCTGAAGGGGTCTTGCGCATGATTCATAACCCATGGTGTTGCTGATTGCTACAATTCTAGATTTGGAAGATTTTAGGGGACGGATTTTTCTGTTCAAGCATATTTTGGGTTGTTTTGACTAGGGTTTGCTAGAGTTTTTTCTATTGAGACAGATTTTTGAATTGTCTAGGCCAGACTTTGCTGGATTTTTTCATATTAAAGTAGATTTTTGTGTTGCCTTGGTTAGGGTTTGTAGGATTTTTTCTGTTGAAGCAGAATTTTGTTTTGCCTTGGCTAGAATTTGCAGGATTATTTTATTTTATTTTATTTTTCTGTTGAAGAAGATTTTTGTATTACTTTGGAGATAGGGTTTGCTCAATTTTCTATTTGGACAGATTTTCAGGTATTTTTGCCTTAATTTCCACAAGATCCGCTTCCGTATGTGATCAGGTTTGGACATTCATTGGAATTTCTTATTACAGTCGTTCATTCTCCTTGTTATTGTTGTTTATAGCATTGTTTTGGCTTTGGTTGTTTGAAATTCTATATGACTGCATCCACATGCAGGGCCCACACACTCATAACACACAATATATAGGTGCTAGAACTCCCTATCCGTGTGTGTGAGTGTGTGTTTCTCCTCACAACCTGCCATGTTGCATGATCTTGTCCAAAGAAAAGAAAGAAAGGAATTCACTAAAGAGAAGTTACTGATCTTGAAAATTCTGGGCTTCAATGCCAAAATTGTACACATTACATAATGAAAGCATATGCATGTGTGAGAACTGTATAAGAAGTGAGTCCATACAGAGATTTTCTCAGCAACTTCTTCTCTATCGAAATCGGACAAAGAGCGGAATACTCTTCCCTCGATGAGAATTGGATGTATAGCTTCAGCTTCTGACTTGAGTATCCCACACTCCAATGCTATTGCCTTTGCTGTCTGAAGATTATCTCCAGTCACCATTCGTACCTACAGGTTCATAAACAAACAACTAAACTTAAGGAGAATAAATATGATGTGTTGGAGTAAATGAGACAAAATAAAAATAGAGAGTTTTAATGTACCATGAGAAAGAAAAGGAAAAGAAACTAATGGTTTTAGTGATTTTAAAAAAAACAAGAGTCATACTTGTATAGCTGAGGGGCACTAGAGAACTAAAAGAGAAATTATCCAATGCTCTCAGAGTGATATATGTTATAGTGTTCCTAGTTGCATCTGGCCACTCAGAGAATCCAACACAACATCAAACAACATTCCATGGGCTACCATTTAAGTCACTCATCAAACGATTCTAACCATCTAACTATTACCCTACAAAATGAACCATCAAGATCATTTAAGTAAAACAGGACTAATCAACGTCATCTATTTGTTGGAGACCATCATGGATAGCTTATGATTCTGAAGAATCATTTTTATAAGAGAATCCTAAACATCAGTCCATGGCCTGGAAAACAAATGGCTGCAAAAAGTAAGACTAACTTATGATTGGATTGGATCGGATCATCCAGCCAGCTTAACTTTCAGATTGTAGTGAAATAATGCTTCTCCACCTCTGCTCTCCTCTTCTTTTTTTTTAATGGATGAATCACCTTGTTATCTCCGCTACAAATATTTATGGGGCTTCTTATGATTATTGTATCTCCACTGCAAATATTTATGGGGCATCATATTATTGAAGGTGATTACTGATTAGCATAATGTGAAAGCCTTGTGACGATCCATTGTTCCTTGAAAGCATCGGTTTGCATTCAATGGGATTAAAAAATCCATCCGCCTGTCTTACTATATCATGTAGTCATGTCACTAGAGAGACTAGCTCCATCACGATATCCTTCCAAAGGCAAGTCCTGTTCCTCCCAGAGAGTGGCATTGTGTATCCATTGCCTTAATGGATTATCCTTGTAATTTGTTTTGATTTCATACCTTTCGACCACCTTGAATAAGAGAATCCTAAGATCCAGGAATTTGTTGAAATCCTAGATCTACAACTTCCAGGAAGTCATAGATTCTGAAATCGAAGTTTTCTTGTTTGGATGACATGGACCAGAATGCCTGGAATCCACACATGCTAATATGTTGCACATGCGTGAATCCAAGGATTAGATCTGCTTAAAAAATTAGGCTGTCTAGTCATGTTGGTTGGAAAACGGTGAATTGATTATACAAGAAAAAGAAAAAGAAGCAGCTCCGATCTTTGATCGTGTGAGGCACTATTGATTGCCCATCATCTATCAAAAAATCCCAGCCATGTCATCTTTGACTAGAAAAATGGAATATCCATATTGTTTATACTAGGAAAGGTTCAATCAATGATCTTGACCATCCAACATGTTGGCCCCACCTTTCATTGCACATGCTTCTTATAAATCACTTTGATTGGATGGTCAAACCATCCAATCAGACGTACAACAAAAAGTTCAAATCATTGATGTAGACAATCCACCATGTGGTTCCCACTTTGATCAGATCCATCATTTGTTAGGAATTGGACAGTCCATATTGATGATACAAAAAATGGCCCAAACATTGTTCTAGACTATTCATCACATCGATGGTCCCACCTTTGATATCTCACCTCTCATAAATCACTTCGATCGGATGATCCCGACCATCCACACGATGGAAAAAAATGGATGGCCGATATTCTTTATACTAGAAAAGATTCGATCATTAATCTAGACCATCCATGTGAGCCCGCCTGTGATTTCCCATCCTTCTCAACGATTGCTTTGATCAGATGATACAAAGTTCTAAGTAGTAGCAAACCATTCAATGGCAAGGAAGTGGATGGTCCATATTGGTTAACTAAAAAAGGTCTATATCATTGCACATTTCCAACAAAAATCACTTTGACTAGATCACTTTGGGCCATCCATAATGTGGGACCCGCCATCAATTGCACATTTCCAACAAAAATCACTTTGACTAGATGATCCTAAGTCCTAACCATCCACTGAATAGGTACAAAAATTGACAATTTGTATTATACTAGAAAATTCCAACCACTGATCTAGACCACTCATCATATGGTTCCCACCCGGTGTTTTAAGTAGAGGTTACGTGTTGCGTGTAGTACAAATATGATAAATAGTACAAAAAAAACAAAACTATAAAAATGCCTAACAAATGATTCATTCTTTTATTTTTTTCAAGTATAAGCATATTCAAACAAGTTACTAATTATCATTTATCAAAAGCTAATCTACATATATAAAGTTATGAAACAAATCAAATAATTATAGCATCAGCAACTTTCTAAGCAAACCACTTTAATTAATAATGTCTAATTGAAACCACAAGTACAACTCACAAGTATGAAAAGAAATAGAAATCCCATAGGTTATGAGTATTAAGTACAATACAGATGTCATCTACACAAATAGGGGTTTTCGAAAACACTCTTTTGAAACCCTTTTTATTTTTAGTTTTAAATGTTTTTTAATGTGTGAGTTTCACACCAACTTTAACAAAGGATCACCACCATTTTAAGTGAAAGTAAACATAAAAAGGTTTGGTTTTAACTTTACATTTTAAGGCTTTTTTATGATGTGAATTTTACACAATTTTAAAAAAGTGAAACTTAATAACTTAATATATATATATATATATATATATATATAATATATATATATATAGGGAAATGGTTCTATGCAGTCAAGCTGATGGGACCACCGTGATGCGTGTTGAACATCTACCCCATCAATCATATGCACCATTCCATGGTGGGCCTCAGGCTTAAAAATTGAGTCAATCGATGACTTTTGTGGGCCACACCACGTACAAAAGTTGAGAGGGGTTACCCTCCCATTAAAATATTCATAATCATTTGTTGGGCCAA
Organism: Magnolia officinalis; assembly: GCA_021015155.1. NCBI lineage: Eukaryota > Viridiplantae > Streptophyta > Magnoliopsida > Magnoliales > Magnoliaceae > Magnolia > Magnolia officinalis. The sequence goes on from JAJHSJ010000015.1 coordinate 60,827,487, forward strand.
CCGAGGTGTGGTTCACAAATCCAGCCCATCCATTATATGTGTCCCACTTGAATGAGGGATCAGACCAAGTTTCAAACGCATCCAAATTTCATGTGGGCCCCACCAAGTGCTTTTATATGTTTTAGGCATGTCTTCACATGATTTTAGATGGCATGGCCCACCTGAGTTCCATATACAGCTGATTTTTGGGATATCCCATAATTTAAAGGGGACCCATCAAATGCACAACATATATATATATATATATATATATATATATATATATATATATATATATATATATAGGAAAACGCTCACCTACGAACTTTTTTGAGAACCCATCATACGTGATGAATCTCGCAAATCTGAATGGTCCACATGAAGTAGAACCTCATGAAACCCCATAATACGAATTTTTAATTTGATTCGAAACTTTGGTGGACCATGAATAATGTAAACAGGTTCTTTCTTTGATTTTAATTTCTCTTTGCTATGGACGGTATGTATAAAAGTTTTAGATAAAAGTAAAACTTGGTCCTGGGGGGTTTCACTAGGTGCTGCTTCACATGAACGGTTCAGATTTTGGATCCACATCACGTATGATGGGTTCTCAAAAAAGTTGGTACGTAGTACGTACGAACTGGTTCGCAGGTGAGCACGTCTCTCTCTCTCTCTCTCTCTCTCTCTCTCTCTCTCTCTCTCTCTCTATATATATATAATATATATATATATATATATATATATATATTATATATATATATTGTAGCGTATGCTATGTAGCTGTAGCATACGCTACAAGGGATTTATGCTATTTAGCTATGCTACACGCTACACTATAGTGTACACTATGAACGGTATTTGAAACACTGGTCCCACCTTTGAGTTCCCATCTCTCAAAAATCGCTCTGATCAGATGGATCTTAACATCGATTCATTGGCTAGGGAGCAAACTCTCCATATTGATTATACAAGAAAAGGCCCTACTTCCCACTTCTATGAAAAATGATTGATCTTGAGTATAGACCATCCATCAGGTCATTCCCACTTCTATGAAAAATCACTTCCATTTAAGGGTGTCAATGGGCCGGGCTCGGCCCTGCCAAAAGGAGAATTTTGAATAGGGTCGGCCTGACGGCCTGGCCCAAAACAGTTCAAAATCTGGGCCAAGGCCAACCCTAGACCCGGCCTGTTGACAGCCCTACTTCCATTGGATGATCCTAAAATCCATTCATTGGTTAAGGAAATTGACAGTCCTTGTTGAATAAAATAGACAGGTAAGATCAATGATCTAGTCCATCCACAATGCGGTCCAACCTCTCATTGACCAAAACAAAAACGCTTTGTCGGATGATTCTAAACAACTAGTCAATAGATAGGGAAATGGACTATCCATAATAATTATACTAGAGAAGATCCGATCACTGATCAAGACCATCCATGTTGTGGGTTCCACTTTTGATTGCCCATCTCACGGAGAAAATACTTCGGCAGATGACCTAACCATCCAAGCAAAGATTAGTGGAAAGGATAACCCCTATTATTTTACTATTAAATGGTCCGATCACTGATCTAGATCATCCATCATGAATGTCCTGCCTTCTGTTGGACAACTGGGATAATGTGACATGTAATTTTAGCTATGGACTCGTCATGGTTGACGCACCTAATGAGTGGTGGATCTCATCCATTTATCTCATGTATTAGAATTATACGAGGAAGGCACCCACAAAGTTCCTGGAACTTTGTAACTCCCATGCAAGAGGAATTGAAGTTGCTTATTTGGAACTTTTCTTGCTTGGAACATGGAGTTCCCAAAACTTGAACAGCGCCAAACAACGAATCTTCAAGAATTGCAAGATCATAAGTTCCCGGAAACCGGAGATCCACAATACCAAATGGGCAATTAATAATGTATCCTTGATGTTGATTTAAAAAAAAAAAAAAAAAAAAAAAAAAAAAAAAAAAAACAGGTAAACAATTAAGGCTGTGAAAGACTACCTTAACACCAGCATTTGTGCAAAGCCGTACAGCATCCTTGACACCTTCCCGACATGGATCCTACACCATAATGCATTCATTTAGAGAAGAAATCAATAGGAAACTACATGAAAAATGACAATGTAAAGTGAAATGAAGGATGAACGAAATGGATATGTTGATTGATGTGGGCAAATAAACAGATTGCATGTAAAATCGGCTGCAGTCAGTGGCTGCATATAAAGAGGCCCTTCAAGTTCACAAGGAGTTACTTGTTTCTTTTAATCATGTGCAGAAAGGAGAACTCGAAAGAGGAATACTTGATACAATGATGAGCTAATAGATTTCCATGAGTTATGGGTTCCCCTTGACAAAATTCTATCGTATTGGTAACCGAAATTTACTGTACTGTTCCTTTCTTTTCTTTATGGATGCTTTTTTTTAATTAAAGAAGTTGCAGTTGATAGAAGTACTAAACATTTCCTCCTTAGGGTCATGTGATCAAGATTAACACACAATGAAGAACATTCCTGAATGAGCATGTATGTGAACATGGATAATTGAGACAACTTCAATAACCATCTACAATAATATGAGGATGCCATACCTTGATACCGACAATGGCAAGAAAAATTAGCTCATCCTCAGGCAACTTCCAATGTTCCCGTTCCTCTTCATCCTTTGGAACATTATCCAGGTCATATAATCTGTATGCGAATGCAACACAGCGCAAGCTACGTGCTGCCATGTCTTCAATAGCCTCCTTAAATTCATCTTCCTGCGCAATGGAATATGATTCAATAACTAATTGCAATTATTTTACTTGGAAAGCAGTTAAAGAACTGAAAGATCTCACCTTATCTTGATCCAATGGTTGCACTGACCCATTAGGGGCAAGCCAGCTTGTACAAGACGCTAAGACTATTTCAGCAGCCCCTTTCCAGTGTATATGAACTACAGAATCTGCCTGCAATTATCAAGCAGAGACATCTAGAATTACAATAACATGAGAAAGAATGGTGGATAGCAGAAAATTTGCATGAAGTATGAATGAATTCAAAATGAATGTGCCAGATAGACTGCTCCCATCTAACATGTGGAAACACATTAGATACCAGTGTCATCTTTAAATAAGTCGTTTGTTGTGCACATGCAAATTTGGTGAGTGTGAATTTCAAAAAAGTATGCACTCAACAAGCCAGTACAGTGTACACAATAAGACGTATCTGCATATGCATCCAATACAGCAACACCATTAAGCTTGCAACTGGACAGCGATTTAGAATGTTTATGTGCTAGGACAGAAGTCCACAATAGTCATGACAAAACAGGATTCATGCAGCTGACCCCAATTAGTGGGATATTGCATAGATGATGATGATGTGATAGGACGAAAAATTTGCAGTGGTTCACTACTGCAATCAGCTAGTAGATGCATTCTGTGATCCAGCACATTTAGCATCTGAGGGACCACATGCAAAACATTTTAATCATTTCATAGAGCAAGCGGATTAACTAATTGATTGTAATCAACCTATGTAATACACTATTAGATAGCACTTGATAGTAATCAACCTATGTAATAGGCTATTAGATAACACTTGATAGTAATCAACCTATGTAATAGTCTATGATATTGCGCCTGTGGGAGTTTTGTGCTCTCATTGCCAGTCCCCAGCCCAGATAGAGGGGGGTTGCATCAGGTTGGTAGCCAGTGTCAAACTTATGCCATAACTTTCATCATGAATCCAAACAATGGCAGTACAAGATTCATGTACCAACCACAATTAAGTGGATAAGGCTTAGATGATGATGATGATGATGACAGAGCAGGTCAAGGTATTCCGTATTGGTAACGGTGGCCATAATGGTCACGACCATTACTGATATAGGTATCAGCCGTAACGGCCAATACGGGGCGCGTAACGACCGTTATGACCGCTGTAATGGTTGAAAATTTTCTTTTAGCCAAAAAATTCTAAAAAAAATATCTAGAAAAACCAGAATAATGTTAGTATTCCAAATATATATTCATTTTTTGTTTTGAATATGTTTACGGTAGTGTAACGCTCCACTCATTGGTGAGAGTGTTGTATCAGGCTATCTAATGAATTTGTGAACATGATTATATGTTTCTAATGTTTGCACATCACAATCAAGCACTAGAACTAGAAATCAGAAAAAAAGGATAAATAATACTTCTTCAATTTTTTATTTAATGGCCCTCAAAGCTTCTATTTGCTCAAATCATTTCAATCTACGGTTTTAATCTTAAAAACTATAGTAAGAGTGGTCGAAATCTATTGTAAAATGATCTAGGTGAGTTTTTGGAATGAGAAAAGTGAAAAATGAGGAGAAATTTTGATTTAAATAGAAAAAAAGTGGCCATTTTTCGACTGTTATAGGGGTAATGGTTGTTATGTGCCGTAACGTCCTTAACGGCTACCGTAACGGTCGATACGGTCCCACAAAACCAATTGATCCATTTCGCCCCCGTATCACGTATCGGCCATGGCCGTTAACTATACGTATCAGCCTTTATGGGCGTATCATGATGGATACGGAACACGTTGGAGCAGTTGCCTAGTTGAGGAGAAATCTCAACAACAAGAGAGAATGCAAGTAAAAAGGCGGTGCAACATATTTCTATGATTGGTAAATGTAAATCTTATTGAACTTATAGCGTGCAAGTAAAACAATACCAGTAATAATGCAACACCACCGCGCTTTTTCTCAGAGTTGAATGGGAAGACTTGAAGAACTGAAGCCCGAGATCTTGCATCATCAAACTTCATCCCCAGCTATAACATGGATGGCAATTATACAAATCAGTACTTGATGGGTAATGACGGAAAACTGTAACAAATATGAACATCCTAATGTACCTTCACCCCAAAAGAAAGGATAGCCTTTTCAGTTGGTGAACCTGTCACCTCTACAGCTCCACCATCCTGTTGATGGTAAAGAAACACACACACACATATATATAAAATTTATTTTGGCAGGGGATATTGCTTCAAAAGATAAAAGCAAATAGTTACATATTCCAGACATTATGGTTAAGGGCCTGTTTGGAAGGGGGGTGAATCCCAAGTTCAAATGTTTATTATTATTTTATTTCCTCAAACAGCCAAGACCTTTGGTTGATCCAAAACATTCCGCCTTGAGCAGAAAAATATAAAAGGGTATGGTTTTCATATTATTGTTCATGCCATCTCCCACTTGAAACAAATTTAAGTCAAACAAACTAATTTGATAAGAACCGCCTGCATCGAAACAGGCTCTAAGAATTGAAAGAAAATATTTGCATCGACCGAACTAGGAATAATTCAAGAACACAAGAGTATCCTGTCTGCATCAGTCGGTTGCATAGTACATGATTATCCAGTTTTAACAGCAAGCCACAACATATGAGTCAGCAAGGGTAAAGTTTAACATAGGGCATCCTAGATCCCTTAAATTTGTATTTCGATCTCATTTCAATGGAAGTTCTTTTTTGTCGACAAAAAATGAGAGAGAAAAAAAAGAAAGAAAAACAAAAAGAAAAGCTAATGACCACGAAATCAGTTAGCATAATGTTTATATCATCCTACAAACTGATCCAGAACAGCTACCATTTCATCTCCACTATATGGGTATAAGTAACCAGCAATTGAATGTAAACGTAAACGCATGAAGAAAAAGGAACATATGAACATAAAGAACCACACAGATTGATAGAAAATTCACCTCAGGCATAAAGACACTGCCTGTAGTATTCTGTGCAATGCCTTCAATTAATAGAGAAGACACATCAGAAGATAAAAGTCGTGCATTATCCACTGGATCTATTCTTTTTCCACTAATATATGCCTCAACAACAGTCATCTGTAACAACAAAAGAACAAGCTTAAGTATTAAAAGGGGAAATGTAGAACTTGCAATGAATCCACAACATTAACAGTAGAAACAAAAATCAGAAATTAACTCCAACCCCTATAAAGTTTATCTAAAAAGAACATAAAAACTAGAACATTTTTGCCATCTTAAAGGTACAACCACAAATACTAAGCTTTAAGCTTTAAGCCGTAAAAAAAACTAAACAACAAACTGAAGAACCAACCTGATTCAAGGTCAGAGTTCCTGTCTTATCGCTGCATATTGTAGTAGCTGAGCCCATAGTTTCACAAGCAGAAAGCCTCCTCACCTGTACTCAGCCACAGTTAGACCCATAAGAACATACTCTCCTTGGCAATGTTGAACTTATAAATCGAGAAAAGATACGTGCCAGGGCCTTGTCTGCCATCATCTTCCGCATTGAGTATGCAAGTCTGTCAAAGTAAAAGAAAAGAGGTCGACATTTGGAAACAAGAAAGAACCTTTGAGGGCATGGTGTGATTATTCAAATGAGAAAATAGTAACACATACTTACGTCAAGGTCACTGCTAGAGGGAGCCCTTCAGGCACTGCAACTACCACAATAGTCACCTAAATAACAACTCAATGGTCATTCAGCCATTTTTCACAAGAAAGATACTGAAATAACATATATAAGCAAGGATTGCAGACCGCAATAGTCAAGATTTTTATAGCCTCATCAGCAGCAGTACCCAAACTTGTCTGCCCTGCTTTAAATCGTCGGACAGTTCCATCTGAGTTGGTATGTCCAGTAAAGTATCTGAGCAAATTTTTATGACACCACAGTTTGTTAAATATAATTAATTGGAATTATACACTGACAAAAATACAACTACTGAGCTCTTGCTTACCTAATCAACAGAACAGCAAGCACAAAAAAAGCTACAGCAAGCCCGACTATGCCGATGAAAGTTGCAACACCATTTAGACGTACCTATTTAAGACATCCATAAATAGCATATTAATAAAAGGAACTATTATCAATAGTAGCAGCGTCAGAAAACAAACCTGCAATGGAGTTTCTTCACCAGTATCCTCTGAGATGCTGGCCATCAGTAATCCCCATTCAGTATTTATTCCGACACCAGTTACCTGAGGTATGATGTCAACAAGTCATCACCGGCAACCTCAAGCAAGCATTTTTATTTGTTTTTTCATAATACGAATTTATTGAATAAGATGGATGTGATATAAAAGCACCAGCACCCCCCCCCCCCCCCCGCGGGGGGGCATCCCCCATCAACTGCATCCTCCTGTTTGGCCCACCTGAGTTACCAATCAGGCTGAATTTTGGGCTCCGGGCTTTAAAAGGGAGGATGTCTGAGGTGGGCGGCTTGGATTTTGCATCACACCAAGGTGGGTCGCACAGAGGTTGACACTCGACGCAACCATAAGTTATAGTAGTGTCGACTGTATTGGATTGGGACCCATTTATATGGATGCAATCATGAATGTATAGATACACATACCTACATGTGCAGGCAATTATGACCATCAAAGTTTGTGCACATTTAGGCCAGCATATTTAATGATAGCTACCTAAGTTTTTAAGCAATGCTTACCAACATATTGCCATAACCATCAGCCACCTTGCATCCAGACATCAAAAATGGTGCCTTTTGATCCTTGTGGACCTACAATAAATCAAGAAGGTTAAGAATCAACATTCGTGTTATTACTAAAATTATAGAAGAAAAAAAGTGATAACAGCTTACAATCTTGCTCTCCCCGGTCATACTAGATTCATCAATAGAGAGTGAGTGGCCACTAATAAAAATGCCGTCTGCCGGGACCTAGATGAAAATTTCAATGCAGCAATAAATGTTAATACAGAAAATGAATGTGTTCAATTAAATTAACCCAACACTATTTAATGAGCACTAACTTGATCACCAATCTTCAGAGGTACAACATCACCAACAACAATATCAAATATTGAAATTTCAATTCTTCGACCACCTCTAATAACCTGCACACACGCAGCACTTATATTTAGAGAGATAAAATGAACAAAAAGGGAAAGATATTTCAAGATAAATATTCTCACGTTGCAGTACCACGCACCTCCAACATTATATTTCGCTTCTCCTCATTTAAATTTTGAAACTGAAGCGACTGTCTGTAATCACTGACAGCTAAAAGACAGAAGAAAAAGAGAAACATATAACATGACCATCACTATATCAACGTCCATATTTCATTCTCTTCTTAACAGAATATGACCATAAGTATTGTGTTGCTGTGCATGGAAGCCTGTCATGAAGCAAAATCATATCATCTAAAACCTTTACTTAAACAAAAGCAAAATACAAGAAAGAGGGAGCAGAGGCAGAGAGGCCATCCAACAACCCGATAAAAATCAACTACTAAAGAACAACCCAAATCACAGAGGAGATCATCCTGCGAACGGCCCTTAAAAAAGGAAATCCACAAGGCCCAAAATACAATCCTCTACTTCATCTTCTTAAACATCCCCACAGAAATATAGACTTATGGTTAAACATTCTCTTGTTTCATTACCCATACCAGTGATGTTTGGAACCAAGAAATAAAGCATGTGTTGCCTGTTGAACACATCAATATGACTTCCAACTCCACAACATAAACCCAATTGAGACTAGCCACGTAAACATGAGTCCCAATTACCTGACCATCATCCAAGTAAGCTGCCAGGCATGCCACATATTTATCACTACCTCATTTTACTTTCATCCATATTTCACTGGGCCAAATGGTGAAAACAAGACTTCCCTTGGCTGATAAGAAATACTTGTGACACTGCATGATTTTACCTTTTATCATATTTAATCATGGTGGATTAATTACGCCGTCAGCAAGGTATTCAATAATGGTAAAGGTGGCCGTAATAGCCAGCCTTATGGCTGCTACAGCTGGCTGTTATGGCCCTGTAACAGTCAAAAATTTTTGAAAAGAAGAAAATCTATTGGCCCTTGTGTCAGACTGTTATGGACCTGGGCCCAGATTGGCCCATTATGGGCCCATAACACCCTTCTTTTAACATTGGGTATTCCGAATAATTTGAAGAAGGCTTCCCAAATTACTCTTGCGAACTCACGATGGATAAACAAATGGTTTACTGATTCCTCATTCTGCATACACAACAAACATACATTCTGAAGAAAGATGAAACTGATAATTTTCCGGACTTTCTTCTCTCTAGGAGAATGAATTCAGCTCGCTCAAGACTGGACCAATCTGCACTGAAAGCTTTTGCAAGTTAACAAACTCCTCAAATTCAGCATCATCTAACAGAAAGGGCATTACAGCCACGTATCACAAACTCAGTGGATAACACCTGTTACAGGCCTTTTTTTTCAGAAAGGGCATTACAAACCCATATCACATAACAGCTCCCACCGTCACCATTACATAACCATTTGTTAATACCATGGTGGTCGGAGGGTAATTATTGTGAATGGGTGCTGTTTGTGTTCATGGGATGCTGAAACTGTCCACCACCTTATCCACTGTCAGTTCATACACGCTGTTTGGATTTGGATTCTTAGACAGTTCAATGCGGCATAGTCTATGCCCAACACCATTCACCAGCTGTTCTAACTTTGGAGAATTTGTTGGTCCCGCAAGAAAAGCAAAATATTTTGGGATTTGTGTATCCTAGACATCCTATGGACATTTTGGACAGAATGAACAATGGCACATTCAATGGTATCTGTGTGACGGTTTCCGCTGTCATTTACTCTCTTGCTCTTGGGCAGAAACATCGGGTTCCACCTCCACTTCTGCCAATGGGAATGCTCCCCTAATTTGATCAATCCTCTCTTGTATTGCACCTCCTTTGTATTGACCCACAAGTCTTGCCTTTTTAATAAAAAAATTTCATTACTGGTAAAAAGATGGGCCAAATCACGAGAAGCAAAACTACGCTTGATTGGAAGGTGAAATTGCTCAAAGCAAGTTCAAGTGAAGAAATTGTGAGCCATGGCCGCATCTTGGAAACATGAATAGATCAGGTAGATAGCTAACTCGCTTCCCAAACACTAATACTTGGTAAATATGATATTTATTAAAGGAAAAGGAAGGGCCTAAAGGCCATTACAAGACTAGGGCATTAGATACAATACACAACCAAGAACAAGAGACCAAACCCTGACTGGGAGGAACCGTTAAACCCATAGCTACCACCCATAAGCAAACGAGACGTTTTACTCTAGCAATGATAGATGAAAATGGAACACCAACACTGTTAAAGGTATGATTGTTCCTCACCCTCCAACCTGCCCACAAAATGGCAAGAAAGTCAAGAATCCAAATGGACGACCTCTTCAGCCAAGAGCAATAGAATCTCCAAACTTCCACCAACTGAGAGATTTTAGGAGGCATCAACCACACCACCTGGAATTGTTGGAAGCACCATTCCCAAACCGTGACTACATAGGAACAGTGAATAGAAAGATTATTCACATTTCCTCATTGTTGAGGCACATTAGACACCCATTCACCAGATGAAGTTTCTACACCATAAGGGATCTATTGTCAGAATGTGATCCCAACCCACTAGCCAAGCAAATGCAAAAGCTCTCGGGAGAGTTTTAGATTTCCAGAGCTAGCCCGTGGGAGCACCAGGCCCATCATCACCCTTCAGAAGCTTATACAGCAATTCAATCTATCTTCCCTCCAGAGATCACCATTCAGCTCGTTAATTAACTCCCCCAACTGTAAGAGAGATTTCGTCTGAAAACTGGGGACCATTCCACATGATTTCAGACCATCTCCAAATAGTTTCTTATTTTTGCTTCCCTATCGGATGCTATCGAGAATGGCCGACAAAATCGATCTCGTAAAATATGCCGCCACACCATTGATCGTTCCAGAAATTAATTGAGATTCCTTTACCCACCATAACGGAAAGCCCTTGGAGCACTACCGACTCCAAAGCTGAGATTGTCCATATCGGCCGCCTAATGACGTACACCTGCCATCTGCATGAATACCTTATTTACCTACTACTACACTTCTCCACAGGGACGTCTTTTCCAAATTAAATATCCACATCCATTTTCCCAATAAGGATTCATCACTTTCACTGATCTAATACCAGCTCTACCTTGAGAAGTAGGTTTGCACACCTTCGAATCTAAGAGATGAAACTTGTGCTTTGAATTCAATCCTTGACAGAGGAACTCGCATTAGTTTTTTTCAATTCTAGCTAAAATACTTGATGGGCAACAAAACATAGACAAATAATAGGTCAGTATAGCTGACATTGACAACGTCAATTTGATAAATATGATACAGCCTCCCAGTGACAGATATCACCCTTTCCAGCCTACTATCCTTCTTTCCATTCTTGAAATTACAGGATCACAAACTTTTTGACGAGGAACCAACACATAAGGGCAATCCTAGGTAAGAGGATGGGAGAGACCCTGGTTTGCACCCCAGAATGGCTGCCAGCTCAATACTTGTCCATCTTCCAGTTGAATACAAACAATTCACTCTTGGATAAATTAATCTTTAAACCCGATGCTGCCTCAAAACACCTCAGGATGCACTGATGATGAATCAGCTGCTCTCTCTAAGCTTCGCAAAAAATAATTGTGTCATTTGCCATATTGCAAATGTGACGATCTGCCTACTTCCACCCACCAAGAATCATTCAATAAGACCCTCTTCTCAAGCCTCTGAGAGAAGTTTGCTTAATGCATCCAGTACAATCACAAAAAGGAAGGGAGATTGGGGGTCGCCTTGCTGGACCCCCCTAGATCCCACGAAGAAACCTTTCAAGGACCCATTTACCAAAACAAAGTATTTAGCAGATTCCCCACATTTTTGGGTCCACTTTCTCCAATGAACCTCAAACGCCATTCTTCAAAGCATATATTACAAGAAATCCCAATCAACATTATCGTAAGCTTCTTCCAAGTCTAACTTGCATATTACTCCTTTTCGGTATTTATGCCTTTGAACTAGGCACTCGTAAGCCACTAGAGCACCATCCAGAAGCTGTCTTCCCCTAGATCCCACGAAGAAACCATTCAAGGACCCATTTACCAAAACAAAGTATTTAGCAGATTCCCCACATTTTTGCGTCCACTTTCTCCAATGAACCTCAAACGCCATTCTTCAAAGCATATATTACAAGAAATCCCAATCAACATTATCGTAAGCTTCTTCCAAGTCTAACTTGCATATTACTCCTTTTCGGTATTTATGCCTTTGATCTAGGCACTCGTAAGCCACTAGAGCACCATCCAGAAGCTGTCTTCCCCTAATGAAATCTCCTTGGTAAAAGGAAATGATCGAGTTGAGAACTCTTCTGAGCCTCAACACTGGCACATTGGCAAGAATCTTACAGGCTGAGCCTAGAAGACCGATAGGCCTGAAGTTAGATAACTCCTTTGCTTCATTCTTCTTCAGAATAAGAGCAATAAAGGAAGCTTCCATATCCTTCGCCAATCTGCCACTATCGTAAAATTCCTTAATAAACTGCATCAAATCTTATTTAACCTTCGCCCAAAAGAAATGAAAGAAAGCAATAGGAAATCTCTCTGGCCCTGGAGCCTTACCTGCCCCCAGCTGCTCCAATGCCTCTCGAACTTCCTCTTCAGCAGTTGGAGATTCCAGCATTCAAGCATCTGCCTCGTTGATATGATCAAATTCCAAATTGTCTAAACTTGGCCTTATCAGAGACAGGAATTGACCTTAATCAACTACTACCATCTTTGCTCCACGAACCAACGGTTCCTGCTGGAGGCTTCCCTCTAATCTTTATCTTGCGGATAAAGGCAAAGACTTCAATTGGTGCGCAATTAGATCCAGTTAGAAGACTCTTTTTTCTCTCTCTCTTTCTTTCTTTCTTAAGATTAACTGGTTAGAAAACTTGAAGGCCAATATAAATAAGATTGTGTCACACTATTTGTCAACTATTTGTCAACAATATCTGACAAATTTTCCTGTTTGGAAAGTAAAGTGCTTCTAAAACATGAACAGAAAGGGAAAGAACTGCGCACATGAAACAGATAACAGGGTGATTGTTATTCTAAAAGTTCCATACCTGTGACAACTATAACGAGAATAACAGCAAGAGCAATGCTCCCCCCATCATACCATCCCTCTTTGATGCCCTAACACAATTTGGAAATCAAAGATTCAAAACCACAGTTGCAATCAAGAACTACAGACCCAAGCAGCATTTTGAAGAATATTTATAACAAAAACTATTCTACTGAAAAAAAAAATTTAGTCACTACGAATCTACTATATAAGTTCCGTTGAAGAACATGGAAAAAAGTACTTGACGAACAACATTAATACATCAGGACTCTTTCTTGTGAGGATGTTTGTCAAAACAATAAGGACATTCACGGTGCGCACACGCATAAAGAAAGATTACTAAAAATCACCTCAGTCTTTATGCCCAATGCCAATGATGCAGCAGCCGCTATCATCAAGATGATAAGGGTTAGGTCTTGCCAGGCTTCCCAAAGGAAAATCTATACAACATAAGCACATGAATATCAATAAGATAACCACAAAGGCAGTAATGAACAAAAAATAACCACCAAAAGTTCAGTATTGGCCAAAAAAATACCCAAAAACTTCGTCCTTTTTTCCGAGGATAACTGTTCTCTCCAAACACACTCCTCCGATGAGCTATTTCGTTATCTTCTCCACCAATTCCTTTCTCAACATTCGTTTTCAACAAATCAGCTATCCCTTTAACCTGTAGAAGTAATATGAATACATGATACATTACTTGATGCAATGACAGAATAATAGTAAGAGAATCAATGTGAAGCTTAAGATGTGACATGGACTTGCCCCTCTATGTTCTTGTAGAGAAGAAATGTCTTGATCCCTAGTCATTGTAGTAAGTTGCTCTTTTCCAATCCCATAACCACTAGTGGGGGCTACAGGCAATCCTCCAGAACCACCTAGAAATTGCATGGAAAAGGCAAAGATGAATATAATGGGTTAAACCAAAGTGACAGAAACAAAACATTTGTTGTTCAGAAAAGGCATCTCCTTTTGGGAAGAGGCATCTCTCAATTGGAGACCGCACCAAAGTAAGATTCAGGAAGACATCTGGTGTGGTGACCTCCCGTTGAACTAGTCTTTCTAGGGTTGGCTCGTTTGGAGCCTTCCAGAGATATCAAAGTAGCAAAGTGCTTCTATTCTTGTGGATCCAACTCTATCTAGGTGCCTCCTAGTAGGAGGGACCTTTTGGACAATGAGATTGAGGAGTTCGTCAGGTTGCTAGATCGGTTGAAGTTGGCCCCCTCCCCATACATGGGAACTGACTTGATGGTGTGGTGCGTTCACAACTCCGAATCCGTTTCCCGCCAAATCTTTTTATGGAATGCTTCGGACAACTGAGTCAATAGGCAAGCAGGATCGCACTTTCCAATTGGTTTCATGGTGCCTCTCCTAAGGACCTTCACTGGGTTAGTGGGAAAGAACAAGGTCCTAACTGTCGACAACCTTTGAAAGAGGTCAATGATTATCCCAAATATATACTCCTTGTGTATGCAAGCGGCGGATACAGTCGATGATCTGTTTATCCATTGCCCCTTCACTTATAAAGTTTGGACGCATTTCCTAGCTATTTTCAATTCTAATTGGGTTATGTTGTTTACCCTGAGGAGGCTTCTTTGGGCTTGGCATGGAGGAGCCGCCGGGAAGAAAGAAAGGATAATGTGGCATCTTATCCTACCAGCTCTTTGGTGGGTTATTTGGGGGGAGAGAAACAGTCGTTCCTTCCGAAACAATTCCAGTTTGGAGGATTTGGTGGTGGGCAAGGTTAAAGTGTTAATGATTGAGTGGGGCTTCTCTCCTAAAAGATCTAGCTGATTGCGATCTCCCTTTGCTTTACAGGATGTAATTTGTGGCTCTTCATTTGTTTTCTTTTCCCGTTTCGCTTGTTGGTGGCCTTTTTAAGAAAATTCTCATTATCCCTCAGAGAGAGAGAGAGAGAGAGAGAGAGAGAGAGAGAGAGAGAGAGAGAGAGAGAGAGAGAGAGAGAGAAACGAAGCTAAAGATGTAACCTTGTATCAAATCATGCTTTCAATTTACACTTTTAAAGCCATTAAGACATCTTATGAGGATAATAACCTAAACATTCTCTTATACAGCCATCAAGATAAAACGAATACCACAATTGGATCAAACTTCATATTAGAGGTAAAACATCATATATTTGTAGTGGAACAGTGTCTTAATAGTCCTCCCAGCATCATTGAGGGGCTGGAAACTATCCAAAGGGCACTCTTATGGAGAGGATTGGAAGGGAAGAAGAAATTTCATCTAGTTAACAAGAAGGATGTATGCAAGCTAAAAGAGAAGGGGGTTCTTGGCATTAGATCTCTGAAACTCTTCAATTGAGTTCTTCTCAGTAAAAGTGGCTATGAGATTTCGGAGAGGAAAAGGACAGCTTGTGGAACAAGGTGATTGCTTGTAAGCATAGCAAGGAGAACAGGAGGTGGTTCATGGTTGCATCATCTTCTTATATGGTGACCGTTATTTGGAAGGCATTTCTTAAAGTGGCAAACTTGTTCCAAGAGGAAATATATTTTGCTACCGGACATGGATCATGTATTAGATTTTGGGAGGATAGATGGTGCAGTGACAGGCCTTTAAGCCTAGCCTTCCCTCTTCTATATTGGGTAGTGAGGGAGAGAAACTCTCTCATGCACAATACACTTCAATGGTGGGGGAAAACTGGTGTTGAATCCTACATTTAGAACAGATCTTCTGGATGAGGACATCGACGAATATGTGAGGATAACAGAGTTGCTTCATAATGAAGGAAGTTTATGCCCTGGCCAGGACCAATGCGTTTGGAACCCAAGCAATTCAAGAGCTTTCACGGTCCAATATTTCCACTCAACGCTTCAAGAACCACACCAGTCACATCACAAGGATCTGATTCATCATATATGGAGATACCCACAAAAAAAAAAAAAAAAAAAAAAAGGTACCTTAACTATTGTAACTCTAATTAGGAAGATATACAGGACAACTATGAAGCAGAAGCATTATTTGCACCCACTCTTTCTGATGATACATCCTTTTGACTTCTAGTAATACGAAAGTATGAGTTGTAGTTAATGAATTATCAAAAGAACCAGACAGTCAATCTATCAACAGTGTTGGTGTAAACATCAATTCCCCAACGTACTCATAACCTTGCAACATAAACATTCTAAACAAATCATATAATGGCAATAAATCACTTACCCATTCTACCATTCTACCAGGACTCTCTCTCTCTCTCTCTCTCTCTCTCTCTCTCTCTCTCTCTATCTCTCTTATATATATATATATATATATAGCTTCAGGTGTAAACAATTGTTATTGTCTGCCCTCTGCCATGTTATTGGAAGCAGTGTTTTAAATAGAGGTAGCGTGATGCATAGCGCTCAGCCCTCTATAACGTGTAGCGTAAATACGTAGCGTATAGCATAAGCTACACGATACTTCTATTTTTAAATTTAAAAATAGGATAAATATAATAAATAGTGAAAAAGAAAAGGAAAAAATATAAAAATGCCTAAAAGATGATTCATTTTATCAATTATAAGCATGTTCAAAAAAGTTATTAGTTATCATTTATTAAAAGCCAATCCACATATATAAGCCAAATCAAATAATTATCACATCAACAACTTTCTAAGCAAACCACTTTAAATAATAATGTCTAATTGAAACCACAAGTCACAATTACGAAAAGAAATAAAAATCTCATAGGTTAAAAGTATCAAGTACAATACAAGTGCCACATTTCTCAACATTAGAAACAAAGAAAACGTGAAAAAATAATACAAAACTAAAATAGTAAAAAGGAATTTTCTCAACACTATAGGTACGCTACAAGGGATTTACGCTATTTGGGATGCTACGTAGCGCTATGGCCACGCTACGCTACGGGCGCTATTTGAAACACTGATTGGAAGAACAAACCGTAGCAGGTTGTATATGAAATGGGGAATCATCCATCATTCCAGAAGAAGCAACTGGTTCGGAATACTTTGTAGATGCTCTGGATGTCACTCCGCTGCAGGCAAGCATGGAATTCCCGCCGCGAGCGATCGATTCCCCGTCCTTTTTCATTGATGATTATCATATCATGCAGGGATCGAGCTCTTTGTCAAAAATGGAATGGTTTAAGGATATGCTACGGTGTGTTGGTAAATCCATCGGTATGACGTTCGGCGCTGAAGACGATGATGTTTGAGCGTTCGTGAAATTCGTCAAGGAACGAGGCAAGCGAAAGATGAGGGACACGTGCAGACAAAAGCCCAGGCCTAAATTTCCAAAAGGTTGGAGGGAATTACAAATCCTCGGTAGTTTGATTAATTATGACATCGTTAGCATCAATAATGATGATCATAAGGGCAGGGGGTCGAGAAATGGTTGCCAATGAAAATATTAAGCTGGAACATCAGGGTTGGGGAGCATCAACAAGCCAATCTAAGTAAAAGAAAATTCCAGGAAATATAAGATTCAAATCTTAACTCTGCAAGAGACTAATTTAGAGAATTTCAATGACCAGATCCTTCAGGACATATGGGGTATCAAGAAGATAGGTTGGTCAGCATTAGATGCAGAAGGCACAGCAGATGGAGTCTTAGTAGCTTGGAACTAAGATGTATGGGTCTCGGAAGGCCATCATAAGGGCTTTTTCTCAGTTTCGGTCATTCACAGGGATAGAGCATCCCAATTCAAGAGGGTTTTCACTGCAGTATGTGGGTCATGCATTCCAAATTGCAGGGATCTCTTCTTCTGGGTTGAATTAAACCAAGTCAAATCCTTGTACAACCTTCCCTAGTGTGTCGAGGGAGATTTTAATATTATCAGATTCGCTCACGAGAAGTCTCCATCAAGTCGGGTCACCATAAGCATCAAAGGTTTTGAGGAATGGACGTGACAGAATGAATAGATTGACATTCCCATAGGTGGAGCAAAATACACATGGTCTAACGGCAGAGAGAGGCTGCCACAACAGGTTGATCTCGCTAGAGTGGGCTGCCACTGCCAAGTTTCCTATGGCACTTTCACAGGCTCTACCCAAAACAACATCCAATCATCGGCCAATTCGTTAGGGCCAAAACAACATCCAATCATCACCCAAAACAACAGGTTCAAGCTAACGCGGATAGAAGCTGATAATTTTGCAGACATGGTCAAGGGTTGGTGGCAATCATTTGTTCTTCATGGCTCGACTACCAATAGGTTGACCCAGAAGATCAAACTCCTCAGATCAAAACTGTCACAATGGAAGGAGATTTTTGGCAATTCAGAGAAGGTCACCAACATTTTCAGTGAGTTGCAGGATTTACAAATCAGAGAGAAGGCGGAATTGCTAACTGTAGAAGATCAAAACAGGCAACTACATCTTGCGACGGAATACTCCAAACTATTGAAGCAGGAAGAAATCATGCGGTGGCAAAGATCTAGAGCTATTTGGCTGAAGGAAGGTGACATAAACACATCTTTCTTTCACGACATAGCCAATGCCCGGGCCAGAAATAATCTCATCAACAGCATATCAGTAGGAGAGATCAGGCTAGAAGACAAGGATCAAATCAGTTTTTCCATAGTAGATTTTTACTCTGACCTACTATCCAACAAAGATAGGTCGAGGCTAGTTTTAGACAATCTACAATTTTGAAGCATTTTGGAATCAGACAGGGATTTCCTAAAAAAGACTTTTTCGGAAGAAGTCAAGATAGTGATCGATACATAGTTAGGCGACAAGGTCCCAAGCCCCGACGGATTCCCGATCCATTTCTTCCAAATATTTTGGGACACGGTTATGAAGGATACGGTGGATTTTCTACATGAATTTTACAACAAGGGACATTTACCTAGACCCATAAGGAGCCACTGTCATAGTTCTTATACCCAAAAAGAGGGCGCATAATCATTATCTGATTAATAGACCCACAAGTCTCATTGGCAACCCCTATAAAATATTGGCTAAGGTGCTGGCAACCAGATTCAGGTCGGTTTTATTGACAGTGATATCGAGAAATCAGGGCGCTTTTGTTGTTGATGGGCAAATACTGGACACAGCTATTCTTGCTAACGAATGTATCGATTCTAGGCACAAGGAAAAGAAGAAGGGAGGGGTTTGCAAGCTGGATATTGAGACGGCGTATAACCATGTAGATTGGGGTTTTGTGGAATACATGTTGAGAAGGATTGAATGCGGCAATAAATGGATCTTCTGGATCATGGAATGCGTATCATCTGTATCCTTCTTAGTGTTAGTGAATGGATCACCTATAGGCTATTTCAAGGCATCCAGAGGGCTGACGCAAGGCGACCCATTATCATCTTTTTTATTCATTGTTGTGGCAGAAGCTCTTAGCAGCGTGTTATGTAAAGGGGAACAGGTGAGCCTAATCTTGGGCTTTCGTACTGGTCCCTCCATATCCCACTTGCAGTTTGAGAATGACACCCTACTTTTTTGTGATGATAATTCGTCCAAATAATTTAAAGAAAATATTGGAATGCTTCGAAGAGGTGTCAGGGCTTAGGGTAAATTCGGGCAAGAGTGAGATGCTTGGAATCAGGTTACCTAAAGAAAATTACCCAATTATGCACCAAAAAAAAAAAAATGCAAAGCTGGTCCCCACCCCTCAACTTATCTCAACCTTCTGTTATGCTTAGGGAAGCCCCCGAAACACTTGTGGTCCAAAGTGATCCAAAGATTTGAATGGAAATTATCTAGGTGGAAAGAAATAAATCTATCTTTAGTCGGGCATATTATGTTGATGAAAGTAGCTCTATTGAATCTACCTTTGTATTTTATGTCTGTTTATAAATGCCCCAACTTAGCTCTAGATAAGCTCAAAAAGTTGCGCAGGGACTTTATGTGGCAAGGGGCTAAGGATAAACACAAATTTCACCTAGTGAAACGAAGGGGGAGAGAGATTGCGAGATCTGTTCTCGATGAATGTAGCATTATAGGGGAAGTGGCAATGGAGATTCGGTGTTAAAGATAACAAGCTATGGCGGTCTATTATTGCTCAAAAGTACGGTTTGGAGGAGAGGGGTTGGGAATCCATGAAATCGTCACATTACCGTACATCGAGCATATGGAAGGCCACCATCTCAGTTCCTCCCTCGGTTATATCTTCTTCATCTTTCAGCCTAGGGAGTGGTGCCCGCGTTCGATTCTGAGAAGATACCTAGTTCAAAGGTCTGTTGAAGGTATCCCCATCTTTTTTTTCTTTTTTCTTTTTTGAAAGGTAACAATTTTATATTAATAAAAGAGAAGGAAACAAAAGCAGGAGTGAGAAACTGCTGAGAAAGCAGAAACAACTACACTCCAAAGAAAAGAAAATCAAAATCCTTCAAAACATCTACTTGAGTAGCCCATTCAGTTATCAAACGTTTTGCTTTGGAAGCAACCACATCAGCGGGATTGGAGACATTCCTAAAGCATCTACCATTTCTTTCTTCCCAGACGGACCACCAAATAGCAAGGATAGCCATACGCCATAACCAAGTCTTTCTCTTTCCTATTTTGATCCTGTGCCAAGCTTTCAAAAGAAGGTCTGCCGAACCCAAAAGACACCAACTGATTCTAAAACATGCAAGAAAATCTGCCCATATATTTGCTATAAAAGGGCAATGAATGAGAAGATGATCGACCGATTCTTCTTCCCCCATACAACATAGGCAAATATTTGTTAAAACCATCCCTCTTTTTCTCAAATTGTCGACCGTCAGGATTTTTCTTTTCCCAACCAGCCATCCAAAGACCAAAGCCTTCGGAGGGGCCGAATAGTTCCAGACTTGATGAGACATATGATCAACTGCTGAACTTTGGTTGGAGATAAGTGGATTGTACAGCGATTTAACTGTGAAGATAAGAGATTTTTCCGATCTCCATATGATCTTGTCGGCATTGGGCTTGATTTGTAAATGCAGTCAAGCAGATTCACATATTCATCGATCTCCCAGTCTTCAAGATTCCTTCTACATTGCAGATTCCGGTCAGTCTTACCAGCCAAAACCGAGTAACAGTCAGCAACAAAAATGTCTTGATTCGAAGCCAGACGAAACATATTTGGGAATCTATCTTTAAGAGGAATCTCTCCCATCCAAGTATCTTTCCATAAGCGAATTCTATCTCCCTTGCCTAACTCATAACTAACACCTTTGATACTCTCTTTTTTCATTTGGAGAATACTTTCCAAAGGTATCCCCATCTTTGGTGTTTTCATCAATGACAAAGAACATTACGATTGATAGATGTTTTTCTTTTGAAGGCGGAAAGGGTACATGGTGTCCTCCGTGTAGGAGGGGTCTATCGGACGCAAAGGCTAGGGAATATGCAAGGCTACTGCTACATCTTCAGCACTTTGTCCCATCTCTGGGAGAGGTTGACTCCTTGGTATGGCCGCATTCTCCTTTTGGGTCCTTCTCAATAAAATCCTTCCTCAACAAAATAAGACCTTCTAGCATCGAGGCCAAAAGATCGATGCCCTTTGTGTTTTGGTTCTAAAGAGCTCCCCCAAGATTTCCTCTTTTGTGTGGTTGGCATTAGATAATTTGCAGAAGAGAGGTATGTGCCTTCCGAACATTTCCCTCCTATGTATGAGCGATGTCAAATCTATAGATCACTTGCTGCTTCACTGGCCCTTCTCCGTTCAGATTTGGAATCAAATTCTCGGTTTGTTTGAAGTTCAATGGTCGATGCCTTAGACAGTGCCACAAATGTTATGGGCTTGGCACGAAGTGCAAATGGAGAAGGATAGGTCACCCATATGGAGGTTGTGTATTATGGCGTGCTTTTGGAATATATGGGGCAAGCACAACACTCGCTGTTTTGATAAAAGCTCAGGTCGCAAGAGCAACCTTTTTGGATGATCAAAAGAGACATGTTAAAATGGGCCACTTATATTCTCGGTTTTGACGTCAATGTAGCTAACTCTATCTTCCAAAATTAATAGTTGGTTTTTGTATTGTTTGGCTAGTTTGTGGCCATTCGTTTTATTCTAATAAAAATTATTCAAAGCCCTTTAAAAATAAAAATTAAAAAGGAAAAAATTAAAAAGATTCAAAAATCCCAAAATCGAGAAGAAATCAAGCATGGTTCTTTCAATTTGGGTTTATACTATATTTTCGATTCGCTTTCCACAATAATAAATGAAAAAACAGGTATTTTTATCTTCTTTTGGATTTTCCCCAAATCGGGTATCTATGCTTCAATCAATAGATTCAATTCCAAAAAACAAAGTTTTAGTCTTCAAATGTAGCGTAGATTTGCTTGAAAATGGTCTTCAAACGATGTTTGAAGTGAAAATTTTGTAAGGTAAGAGAGGAAAGGAAGAAAATTGAAAGAGGACCGGCTGTTGGGTTTTAAGCCC
The DNA here is from genome assembly GCA_021015155.1 of Magnolia officinalis. Classification (NCBI taxonomy): domain Eukaryota; kingdom Viridiplantae; phylum Streptophyta; class Magnoliopsida; order Magnoliales; family Magnoliaceae; genus Magnolia; species Magnolia officinalis. The sequence goes on from JAJHSJ010000015.1 coordinate 60,849,704, forward strand.
ATATCAATAAAACTGATACAGGTATGTCATATCAATGCAAATACAAGCTTATACGGCTTCGTTTTTTCGTGTCAGGCTGATACAGCCTGTATCGCGTATCATCTTCGTGTCGATACAGATACGATACGCCCGTATCAACCAATACAATATTGATATTTAAATCTATGGTTAAGATCATAATCATAAACACCAAAACAATTAGTTACATGCTAGAATAAACTCTTTATCAATTCTAGGCAAACAATACTGAGCTCAAAATTAAATAAATTGTGATCTATAGAAAAACATTATCCTCATATGTTCTTATCACAAATCGATGTTAGCACAAGTATTTGAAGAAGTACCAGGGACAGGCTTTTCTCCAGCCTCCTTGAAAAGAAATGCTGCCTGATACAATAAAACTATGAGGTCAAAATGCAAAGGAAATTATATGTACTATGTAAAGGCCATATTTATTTGCATACGAAAAAGGCATTACTCGTATAACTTGGGCATGTGCCCTAATCTTCCTTCTTGTTTGCTCCTTTTCTTGTTCTTTTCTCAAGTCCAAAGTGTATCGGAACCGACGAGACGCATTTAACACAAGTGTTGCTTGCTGTATAGACAGAACCCGTGTGTAATAAGCATTTGATGATTATAAAGATGATGGTGACACATTCTTGAGAACAACCACATTTTTCCAAATAAGACAATAGGATATATCAACACACAAATCACAAAGGGTAAATATAGACAACTAAACAAATTAGGTTATTTTGGAATCAAATAAGAATCTAAAGAGTAAATTCAATTAAAAAAGAACATGGAGTTATCTCAAAGTAATGATGCCCGTGATTTGCTAAAATATACACTGTAATAAATGAGATAAGAAGTCGTGTATGAATAAACTTTTTTTCTTTGATTAGCAAGTCATGGATGAATAAACATTACCAAAATATTACTTCGATAACTAACCATATGATGGAGAACATGAGAATGAAGTTGGAGAGTATGATTGACAAATCATGAGATTTCTTGTTTCAAATATGATTGGTGAAACATGATTCATAAAGCAGCCCAATTAACTCGGGCAAGGCTATGATGATGACGATGAATTGTATATTATAATTGAATAATATTAACACCTACTAAAAGACTCTATGCAACTCAACTGCGTTTCTTTAGTATTTTTTTTTTTTTTTTTGAAGACTTGCTAGCAAAAGCTAATGAAAAAAGAATACAACAACAAAAAACACAAAAGTTACAACCTAAAAGGGAGGGAAGATGATGCGGACATCAAACCATTCAAAGTATATCAACGCAGGAGGCGTGCGTTACTTGTGTCAATGTGATTAGATGACAGGTACAGGTCGGGTCTCTAGAGGTTGAAGACCTTACACGTGTTTGTGACGTGTGTAAGTTGCTTGAATGAGATATTTGGACCATTGGATTGCGATGATGGTGTGATCGAACCATTGGATCGTCACGGCCCACCTTTATTGCCATATCATTAGGGCCCATCGGGCATCTTGGATTTGAGTTTATCTTATGAATATTTTATTTATTTGAGTTTTGAGACAATGCACACACATTTTTTTGTGCAAATTTTATTATTTTTTTGAACTTTTTTAATAGGGGTATTTTAGTCATTTTATGTAATTACAAATTTATAAGGGTGTTTTGCCGTTAACCTTAGGGATGTTATATTATATTTATGAAAAGAAAGAACTTTTGCTTCTTCAAGACCGGATGATTCCGTCTTCGACTTCCAATGATTGGAAGAGGACGTGAGGCCCAGTGAAGTGATTTATCTTCTCATTATCCCTCCTTTCTTTTCTCAAGGTATTCTCTTCTTTAAACCTATTTTCTTCCTTTTCTTCTACATTCTTTAGATCTAAAAGTCGATCCTTTTTTCTTTTCAATCCAAATCATTAGATTTTGGAAGATTTTCAGCCCCACATTTTGATCTTCTTCAGATCCCATCACCCAAGACCTTAGATTTGAAGAACCATCAATTTTTCTGAATTTTCCCGATTTCCCAATCCAGAAAATTCATATTTCCTATATTAGATAATCCGCTTGGATCGTTAGACGGACCTATTGCAAGACGAAAGTCCTATCTTTCGCCGGATCCAACTAAATTCAGATTTTAAGGTTCAATACAACATGTTTGTGATGGATGGCCATGATCATTGCTTAATATTCCTTATTCCCTTCTTGTTTTATTATGTATAATGCTGAATTTTATTGTCCATGCTTGCATAAATATGCCCCCTTTCAAATACCACCTTCATTTTTTATTTTATTTTTTTGCATAAATCTACCACTTTCAAATATCACATTCATTTAGGGTTAGATTAGGCCGTCCTGCACCAGAAGATCATCGCATTATGTATTTTAATTAGACAAAACTTCTGAAAGGGAGCCCCAATTAATCATTGCATTATGTATTTTAACTAGAGAAAAGCTCTACGCTCGATATATCATATAACAGTACACTATATACATATGATCATATATGATTATATAAGAATAGATGATTATCCTATATTGTGCACAAATGAGTTGCCAATATCAGGCCAAAAAATGCTTCCAACTTTATTTTTTTAAGGCAAATAATTTTTATTCACAAAAGGAGCAAAAAAAGCACTAAAGATACAAAAGGACCCTAGCCCACTTAAGAAAAGCAATCTGCCAAAATATTCAAATTAGACGCCCACCCTTTAACATTGAACAAAGTCCTCCCTAAAGATAGAAAAACCAAAGCACTCTTGTCCCTTAAGCGGCTCTCACCCCATATAGACCAAGTGATAGCCAATAAAGACAACCTCCAAAGCTTCTATCCATCTCATTTGAAACCACCTCTGCGCCATGTTAGAAAGAGGTCCTTAACACTACGCGACATCACCCACCCAATCTTGAACGCCTCTAAAAAGCCAACCCAAATGTATTGAGCGAACGGGCAATGAATAAATAAGTGGTTCACTAATTTTGCATTGTTAAAGCAGAGGAAGCGCATATTGGAGATGCACATCGCCTTCTTCGGAAGATTATCAATACTGAACACCTACCTAACTTCTCTAAACTCCACATCAAGGAATCTTTCATCCCCGGTACTAAGAAGACCTTCTGAAGCTTTTCTGCTGCCCTTGAGAATTCCTCCAATTCCTCTTTGGAGAAGTTTCTTCTACAAGTAGGAGACCACAAGGTATTCTCGTCCATAACCAAGAAATATTCAGCCACATAAGATGACATCCGAAGATATCCGTACCAATCTAAGGAACTAGGCACGAAGAGAATTGTCGCTTAGCCAAACATCATACCAAAAGAGCACCCTTTCGCCATTTCCTATTGCAAAACTGGCATAGCCGGTTAATGGGAAGGATCTGCCCAAACCTAAGCACCTCCAAACTAAGCTTAAGATTCGCAAATACATAAGAACTAGTAATTAGACTTTTCATTCATTTTCAAGGTGCCTTGATATTACTCGTACCAAGCGCTTAAATAAGCTTTGAGACATACAAATAAAGAAGATTCTAAATGTCACTGACAATTAATGATTTACGCAAAAAGGGAAAAGTAAATAAGAAAGATGCTTAATGGATGAGAGATATCTAATGAGATTTTATTGCACGGCTAGCTGATTGATTTTGCATAGCCAGTTGCCTAATTAGGAGGATTGGGCCTCCTCCTTATTGATGGAACAGTTGTGGGCTTGGTCTTACGCCTAATGGGCTTAGGCTTGGCCCATGGGGCCAAGATCAACTCGCATCAATTCTCACCGGATGAAAGAGCTCAGCTCTAGTGACTTAATGGCTTAATATTGCTCATAGAAATCAGGATTCAGGCTCTGGAAGTCTATATTTGTAAATCTGTGTAGCATTGAAAAGAAGTTGTCGTTTCCAATGGACGAGAAACTTCTGGAACCACCTTGGCGCGTAGATACGATAGTCATCAAAAACATCAACGAACGTATCTATAAGTGGCAAAACGGCTATTAGTGTGTGATAGCCTGTTCTTTGATACCATCATCAGTATGGTGCCCACGAAAACTAGAAAAATCTTTCACATTGAATGTATGACTGATAGGTAAATCTGGTGGGAGATCTAAAATAGATCAACTACAAGATTTTACATCTTTCTAGGTGAAAATCATCTTCCTTAGAAAAGCAAGAAACAACCTATAGTGTCAAAGTCTAGCACAAATGTTGTGTATAAATTGGCAGCAACTGCAAGTTAGGCCATGTGGTTCTCTTCTATCTATAGGAATTTGGTAAGCAATCGCACTAATCTTTTTTATGAATTTGAAAAGTCTTACATTGCGAGGATGAAGCTTTTTTGAGATACCGGAGGGCAACCGTTCAAGACAAATATAGGCCATAACCATTTTGATTCCGCAAATTCAACAAAATGTCTTATATCATATTGCTTATAACTTTCATTACTTACAACGATATTATATTGAACTTCGCCATTCACCTACTACATATGACGAATGAAATCATTAGCTTCTGCACTTGGTCTCAACTCTATGGGTAGAGGAACTAAATCAACTAGAAGACACGATCGTATGGCAATTACTACTTCAAAAGGTGACATTCATGTGGACTTGTTGATTAAGTTATTATAGGCAAATTCAGTCATGGGTGCGATTAGGTCCCATGTAGCTATATTATCGTAGACAAGACACCATAATAACTTGCACAAACTATGGTTGACCACTTCCGTTTGACCATCAGTCTAAGGGAGGTAAGCACTAGAGAAATTGAAGCTTGGTTTCCGTTGATGCTCAAAGAGTTTTCTAGAAATAACTCATAAACTTGATATCACAATCTGACACAATCTATAAAATGCACATTCCTATGTTCTAATTTGAATAATGCACCATATTCAACCATAACATACACACACACACACACACACACACACACACACACACCACACACACACACACACACACACACACTATTTTTGAAGATTTTTGGGAAAATAGCCGACGGTACTTCGATTTAACAAAATCCTTGAAATAACTTGTTTTGATCCCCAAATTCAAGTTAATAATGGTTGGAATTTGCAGTAAAATAGTTTACGGAAGAATTTAGAAGAGAAAAGTACACAAAAATGAGAAAAATCGCAACTTTAAAAAAAAAAAAAAAAAAGTAGCCATTTTTTTACCGTTAAAGGGAGAGACGGTCATTATGGGCCGTAACGGCCGTTACGATTCCAAAATCCATATGGCAGGTCAAAGGATGCACGATTATGTGCAATGGTTGGACTGGCCCAACCAGACGCAGCATGATCAACTTCATAGTATACTACCACTTGGGAATGGTGTACTATAAGTCAAAAAAATGCTAATTATATTTTTTCCCTAATGAATAAAGTGGCGGACAAGATTGGTGAGGAGAATGTGGTGCAAGAGACCACATATATTTTGGTCACCATGTGATGCCCATTGTATTGATCTTATATTGGAGGATATTCGAAAGAAGAAGAAGAATGTTAGGGAAATGGTCGAAAGGGCAAGACAAGTAACGACATTTATTTACAACTATAATCAAGTAGTCACAATAATGAGGAAGTTCATGAAGGGACGAGAGTTGTTGAAGCCTGTGGCAACTAGATTTGTAATAAACTTTATAGCCATGGAGAGTTTATACTAGTATAGGGGAGAGTTGAGTGAGATGTTCACTTCTCGGGATTGGCTCAACACAAAACATGAGAAGAAGACATCAGGGACACCAGTTGATGTTGTAAACACCATAAGGAATAAAAAACATTGGAAGGTCCAAATGATCCCAAAGGTGATGGAGCCATTAAGCATCTACCACGGGTTTCCTCTACGATGTTATGGATAAGGCGAAGTTGACAATTCAACATGATTGTACAAGCCGGGAGTCTTATTGGCAGATGATCGACAAGGGATGGACAAAACAACTCCATCACGATCTTCATACAACAGGTTATTACCTAAATCCTAGGTACAGATATGCCCAATCATTTGTCGCAGATAATGAAGTTCGTGTCGACCTAAAAATTGTGATAAAGAGATTATTAGAGCCTGACTTAGATATGCAAATAAAGACATTGAATGAATTAGATACATTAGCAAATTGCTAGGGTAGCTTTGGAGATACTGTTGCACAACATGCAGTATCTAGATTGCAATTGGCCGAATGATGGATGAATTTCGGAGAGAGTACGAAGGCTCTCCAAAAAAAATGCAGTAAAAGTTTTGAGGCAGATAACTTATAGCTGCAAAAGGAACCAGGGTTATTTTGCACTCATTCATTCAAAGAATAGGAATAGATTGCAGACTAGGACGTTAGATAGACTTGTCTTCATGCACTACAACATGAGGCTAAGAATGCAACAACATCATAGGAGCATTACAGGCATCGATGACACAGATTATTGTCCAATAAACTTGGACAATATTTATGATGAGGACGACCCGCTTCTACCTTGGTTGGAAGTAAGGGAAAAACATATTGAAGAGGATAGAGAAGAATTGGAAGTTGATGACAAAATAATACACACGGCATAGCAAGAGAGACGTGTAGTTGTGTTGGACCCAGAAAGAGGGGTAGCTTTCATGCAAAGTCCGGCTCAAGTTCAACGAAAGAGCACGAGCAGCAGTAGCAGTGAAACCAAGTCGGATGATCATGATAGTGTTGGTGATAACACCCCCAAAGCTGGTCCCACTTCTGGTGTTGCTTAGCACACCATACAGTCATCTACAGATCGCGAGGCCAATGAACATTGATAGGGTACACAAGGTAGGACTTATCAGTGTACTGAGTCACGATACAGCCAGCAGGAGGAGGCTAGGTCTAGTTGTGCACTGGGAGGTCCGGAACATCAGCAGGCCCATGGTCCCGAGCATTATGATGAATATTCTTATGGCCAATGGATTTATAGTTATATGGAGCTTATTCCGTCATATTCCTATTGGAGTAGTCATCACTATCCATGTCCATATGATTATAGATATCCAAATCCAAATCCAAATTACTCATCACAGACATTCTCAATCTCAAGATTCTCAACAGCCTGAGTACATGCACTGATAGATATCCTTACTTTAAGTCGGAGTCGTTGCGTAGTCAGGATCATTCATCCTCCAGTTTCGTTGACCTAATCTTTCCCTCTGGCACTGGATATTATGGATATGCAACACCTATTCCACAATCGTAGCATGATGATGATGATGACGTGGAGGTGGAGATCGAGCAACCACAACAAAGCAGATTTTCATTTTGGTGGTGACTCGTGAATATTATTATGGTAACTGAAAGTATATATTTTTATTAAGGTAAGTATTGTTATATACCCATTAGTTAATTACCCACACATTCATCAAGCAAGCACACACTTGACACTATCGAACTTGTACCTAAAATAAATCCCTTAACAAACAATCAAGTAATCCTTAATCAAGTTGCATGAGAATATATCAAACACTACTGTTTTTTAAAAAAATATATATTGACTTGAGGATGACAAGACAAGAATCACGGTATAAGAGAAGTCTATGATATGTTGAGGACTTTAAAATAGAATGAATATTGTAATTTATGCAAGTCCTCAGCACTCCTCAAGTATGTTAATATATAATAAATTATGAAATATAATTGCAAACACTTACACATGTGAGATATTTTGATATTACATTCATTTTAATATATCTATAATTGATATTAGATAGTTATTAAGTTAAATCTATGAGTTTTGCAGCAATTCCAAGTTATCAGATTCATAAATTCATCAGACAACCCAATACAACTTTCTCACCAAAGAGTGGACCGTTACACCGCCATAAACATGTTCAAAATAATAAATGAATGCATATTTGGAATATTTAGAATTTTTTGGATTTAATGGATTTTTTTCTCAATTTTTTTTTTTACCAAAAAAATGACCGTTACAGGGCCCGTATCAGCTGATACGGGCCGTAACCGTATCAGTAACAATGGGGGCCGTTACGCCCACCGTTACCGCAACGGTACACCTTAACTATTGCCAACAATAATCATGTTACATAACCTACCTTAACATTTTACCCGCATATAGAAAACAATGGTCCGTCGCCAATCTTCCTCTTCCTCAATGGTGGTAAAAGGGCAGCGTATGACAAGAGTAGGGCCTTCAACCTTAGCTTCGATCGCAGTTTCAGCAAAGGGGTCCTTTGGATGTGATGTTGGATCTAGATAGGGTTGTTCCATCTTGATGTACTAATTGTAATACTCAGATTCATTTGGGTAGTGGAGGTCTTCATTATCTCCAGTAATGGAGATTCCTAGTTTGTAGACACTCATTAGAAAAATATAATATCTATCCACAACGATAACAATCAACACCCCACTGTTCTAGCCTGAGGGGAGGATTAGGAAAAGGGCCTTGTCCTCTGGTGTTATCTCCCTGCAATGTATTACCTTTGGTATGAACTGTGGCGAAGGAAGTTGCATAGGTTGTGGTTGCCTTACAAGTGGAGTCTGCATCTATGGGCGCGGCTAAAAAGGGTATAGAGGTAGCCAGTAGCCATCAGCCGGAGTCCGATTAAGATGTGGATCCAAACCTTTTCACACAGAGGGTTCCCCAGCTAGAGAGCCAGAGCGTCGAAGAGTGTTGCTGCAACTGTTGCTCAACTCTTCAAGCCTTCCCATGAACATTGTCGACTAACTCAAGATCATACATAACAATCTCGGGCTGGTATCTCTTGGTGTAACCTTCTCTGATAGCAGCTAGCAGTTACGCAATGTCTCTACGAGCTTACAACAGACGAGAAGCTCATTGAACTTCTCAATGTACTCATCCACCAATAAAGTTACATGTTTAAATGCAAGGAGCTCCTGGAAAAGAGTATCCAGGTAATCTAAAGGCAAATATTTTCCAACTTCTCTCTCTCATGTCAACCCACCTAGCGATAGTAGGATGACCCATGATGAGATTGTTGTCATCAATGCTTTGCCACCACATTATTGTCGAGCCCTTCAACTTGACCTTGACAAAGGCCATTCAATGAACATCGTCCATGTCGTACCATGCAAAATAATCTTCAAGTATTGCAATCCAATCGATAAAAACCTTTGCATCAAGATGACCCGTGAAATCTAGAACTTCAACTCGTACTTTCTTGGAGATATTGTCTTTCCTGAGTGTCTCTATTGAGGTGTCATGAGCTCTCTCTGTAAAGAGTGGTTGCATGAAGCCATAAACAGATTCTTGAGGATCCATACCATTTTGATTCAACAAAGGTTCTAGTTGGAACCCTTATTGTGGATTTGGGTCATCATCAGGATCCCCGATGCAATCGAGTTGCTCCCGATGTTGTTATCCACATAGTTGGTCAACACAATTTCCAAGTTGGCTACCATTGTGAATAACTCGGTGATGCAATTGTCTCGTTGTTGATCGGTAAACCTTCCTCGATAGATGTGACCACAACGTGTAGACATTGTATCTGGGGGTCACGTTAGCAAAGTAATGGTCAAAATATAAGGCGGTTTCTGATTAGAACAAAAGATTGTTAATAGGCTGAGATTTTAGGCTTTAATGGATAGAAATAAGGCTGAATTGGGAATGGAATATGGCTGATTTTTTTGGGCTTTTCATGGGCTGGAATAGGGCTGTTTTTTAAGCTTTTAATTGGTTGAATCGGGCTATGTTTTTAGGATTTTCATGTGCTGGAATAGGCAGATTTTTAGGGCTTGTAATGGGCTGGAATTAGGCTGATGTTTTGGAGCTTTTAATGGGCTGTAAGCTGTAACATGGCTAATTTTGGGGGTTTTTAATGGGTTGTAATAACGGGGCAAGATTTGGACTAAAATAGGGATTGGATTATGGTGTAGATGCTTGCCAAATTTTCGACAATCTCTCCTAGTCAATAGGATTTTTTGGTTTTGTAAAAGAAAAGAAAAAAGTGAATGGGGGTAGGAGGAATGGATGCAATGATGAAAATAAAGGAAAAGATGAAGAATTTTATTATGTGCATTGGATGCAGAATTTTATTATTAAAGAACCTGGAAACAAAAGATCAAGATTGTAGTTGATCCAAGACTTCAACCCAGCCATTGGGATCCACTCTAAGACCAAACTGGCACAACCGGCTGCTGCGAAGGATTCGCCCAAACGTAGGCACCTCCAAACAACGAACAAAAATAGCAAATAAAGTACAAACAATAACCTGAATTTTCATTCATTTTTAAAGTGCCTTGATACTACTCATATGGGCCCTTAAATAAACTTTGAGACATACCAATAGGGAAGATTTTTAATATCATTGACAAGTAATGACTTATGCAAAAATGGAATAGTAAATAAGAAAGATACTTAAAGGATAAGATATATCTAATAAGATTTTATTGCATGTCTAACTAATTGATTTTGCATAGCTAGTTGCCTAATTAGGAAGACCGGGCCTCTTTATTGATGGGCCGGCCGTGAGCTTAGTGATGAAGACATCACGTCGTCATGTATACCTTTGTGTATGTATCAGAGGAGGCGGGTCGCACCGGTTTCCTTGTGGCTAGGCAAGTATCCTTGATCGTGTTGAAGACCCTATGTGCATGTGCGAGCATCTGGAAGACCCTATGCTGGGAAGATGCACATGTGTTGCTTTATGGAGTGATCCAAACCATTGGATTGGAGGGACGTGACAATCGGGCCGTTGGATCACATGATCGGACCATTGATAGTGGATCGTCCACTAGTTTTTCTTAGAATTTATCAACTTATAGGATTTAGTTTTTTTATGTTATGTTTGGACACCATTATGAGTGATTTTAGTTGATTTTATTTAGACTAGGGTTATTTTTGTCAAAATTCATAAGACAGATATTTGTAAATTTTGAAACAAAATGGGCAATCATTTTTTATGCAACGGCCCACTCTATCACATGCATTTTCGCCAAACTAAATACCTCCAAAACTCGCCCCGCCCGATTCCTAAAACAACAATTATTCCTTTCTATAAGAACCAAATTACCACTAGTAAGCATACACGCCAAAGTTTTTACCCAGCCTTTCCTGAACCACCTCCATGCCACATCAAGAGGAACTAAGCAGTAGATCTCAGTCAAACGCCAAAAGCAAGACTGCCCTACCACGTGAGTTCGAATCGCCAGGAAAGCCATTGGGAATGGAGTGATTTTTAATCAATCCAAACCGTCCACTAGAAGCGGTTTGAAAGATTATCCGACGAGCGCAATTCCGCCATTGACAACCATTCATCTTCCCCGACAACGAACTATAATTGCACATTCATGCATATAGCCAATTTTAAATCTAAAATGTTCACTATGTGGGCCATCAGATTACGTAAAGATTACAATATTTCAACCAAGAATCCAGTCAGTCAATGTCGAGTCATGTTCGAAACCTTCCAAAGACTCTAGATGCCTCTATACATCCTATAAAACGCCCCCTTGCCAAAAGGATAGGCACAACATGAGAGAGAGAGAGGGGGGGGGGGGAGAGAGAGAGAGAAGAGAGAGAGAGAGAGAGAGAGAGAGTGCGTGTGTGTGTGTGTGTCGAATGCAACTTGTTGACTCATCGAGTTGCACTGGGTCCGGCGTTCATGGTTGATCAGGACTGAGAAAGAGAAAGAAAGAGAGGGAAAGAGAAGGAAAGAAGAAGAAAGAGGAAGAAAAGAAACAGAAAGTAGAAGAATCAACTCGATTGAGTTGACTCACTGAGTTGGCTCGCTGAGTCGAGCCGAGTGAGCTTCATACGAGTTAGGTTCAATCCAGCAATGTTAAAAAACCCCTAATGTAATCTGAGAGTCCAATTGTAGGAGCAGAGCACTGAGTTCAACATCGAATCGCGTTGAGTTCACACCGAGTTTGCACTGAGTCAAGCCGAGTCGAACTTAATTTAGAACTAGTTCGGGTTGAAAACGACGTGAACAAAGGTAAGTGATTCGTCTCTTTTGAATTCAATCTCCTTTCATAGGAAATCCCTTCCAATTTGCTTAGTTTTCCTTATTTTTCCCAAATCGTAGACTTCATCCCACCTAGTAGAGCTACCCGTGTATAGAACTATATTCAAATAGAGTGTAATATATCGTAGACTCCATCTTTACGTTCCTAACTGATGTTTCCTCCTTGGGAATGGCTCTATTCCTTTCCTTACTCGTTTCCTCAACCTTTGTAACCAACCTCCAAGTGTTGGGAAAACCCTATGATTTCACGATGTTCCTTAGCCAATAATTTAGTTTCTACCCTTGTTTAATACAAGAATGTACATTACATCTTCGATTGGATCATATCATAGCTTACTTGATGAATTGTTTATTCATGAACCCTACGTGCATTACATGCATCATGTGCTTGAAACCATGTTATTGACTTGCATTATGATTGCTTGAGGTATGAATGGAACACATGAATGTGCTATAATGAAACTTGAAATTGGTTTTATTTTCCTTTTGGGTGACAAATCGATGAGCGTGTTAGGATTGTTCATCTGCGTGCATGTCGAGATTGTCGCTTCACCAGACCTGAGCATGTCGAGATTGCAAAAGGTTTCTAGTCTCAGTGTCGTGCAAGATCTAGGTGCCCTTATCAGTGAACATGTTAGTATAACTCATTTGCGTGCATGTTGGGATTGCCGCAACACCAAACCGGTTAGGTGAGCATGCCGGGATTGCAATCCTAATATCAGTGACAGTGAAATCTTGAATATAAGTACACATCTCGCTAGATCAATTAAGTGATCATGTTGGGATTGCAAAGATTCTTAATGTCGGTGCCATGTGAGTCATGAAAAGTCACTCTGCTTAATTAATCAAAGTAAAATAATTATGCATTCATAGTGTTGGAATTATATAATCATGCATTGTACCCTAGTGAAAATAACAAGATAACTCTATCATATTATTACCCTGTTCAGCGAATTATCTATACCTCCTATAAAATTCAATTGGGACGAATATGATCTCACTAGGCTTCTAGTTTACCCAATCCAACAACATGCAGGTTTTTAAGAAGAAGAGTTTGCAAAGGAAGCCAAGTACTTGGACGTATATTTTTACTAAGGAGACATCCGTAGTTTAAGTTTTATTTTTATTTCATTGCAAGTCGATGTATTGAGACATTAGTGAAATTTTCTTTTAGTAGGAAATTAATAGATGTAGATTAGTTAGTTTGAAATTTGAATTTTAAATTTAAGTTTAAATTATGTTATAGTTTAATGAAGTATTTAAGTTTAGCTAAATATGTGATGTGTGGAATGGAATTGCAAGAATGTATGCTCGAATTTAATTCACACACTGGAACTTAGGATTTGGGTCACTATACTCGGGTTCCAAATTTCGAGGCATGAGACAGAGCGTGTGATACAAACTCACAGTCGAAGCATCGTACCATGTCAAGTTGGACAAAAAGGATTGTATCTGCAATCTGGAGTATGTAGAAGGCATCATTAGTTTATGTCATCTCCTCTTTGATTAAACTGGATGGACCATCCACAATGAGGCGGCTCACCACATCAACAATTACAATCACCAGACCAACCACGTGCACACTTATTTTTCAAAAGATGAAGCAATTTATTAGGCAAAGCCAAAAAACATAAACAAACAAAACAAAAGGAAACCGAAAAAAAAAAGGAAAAAAGAAAGAGATGGAAAATAAAAATTAGAAAATACGACAAAACCAGCCCTGCGGCTAGAAAGGCACCACTTGCACTAACTAAGAAACAAACCTATGACTGACCACTGTATAATACCTACAATATGATTGTTGATGGAGGAAATCATGATCCAATTGCGATTCGATATCCAAAGGCGCCATAAACTCGTAACCACCCCTAGCATTCTCAATAGGCGACAATAACCACAAACCAAAACACAATGCAATCGAATCAAAACACACATGCAAAAATAAAAAAAACAATTCGAGAGATTGAGAGGGAGGAGCAACAATCCCAGTGTCTTGGGGTCCCTCTTTGTCAAGGACAACCAAAGAAAGATCATTTTAGTTACCATGTTGAAGCCTTCAAAAAAAGACTAGTTTTTGTAATTTGTCACTTACATCGAAATCATTCGATTTTCCTCTTATATGACTGCCATTACCGCTAGTCCTTATATCAGAACTCCCACTTATACTTCCACCACTACACATATAACTACAAATGTAATTGTTAGAGTAGATGTAATTGTCACTACCCCTTGAAATGTAACTATCAATACTGATTTCAGAACATACCCTCCATTTCTTGAGGCACTCTGGCAGGATGTCAAATGTGTCCTCATCATCATCGTTGCAGGTGCCGCAGGATCCACCACTCCACGTCGCCGTGGTACCTATGGTACGGTGACGACGAGCCATTGTCCTTGGCTGTTGATGGAGGTGAAGAGCTCATACTGTTCGCAGGAGAGATGACACCGGCCATTAGTCCCAATGGGCCCATGGCGCTATTCCAATTAGAAGCTTGTATTACAAAATCGCTATGGAAACAATCTCTCTCTCTCTCTCTCTCTCTCTCTCTCTCTCTCTCTCTCTCTCTCTCTCTCTCTCTCTCTCTCTCAGATGATACATGTAATGATACTGACACTACAAACACTGCTGACCACAATTGGAAGGGTTAGGATTTTTCCCATCTGGTAGATTTTTTTGTGCACAAGCCCTCCAAAGCAGGTCTCACAGCATCAACTGCTTCAGTGATTGAATCACAGCATCAACTTGTAAAAACTGAAAACCAGAGTTTGTGGTACAAAATCACAGCCGAAGCATCGTACAATGTCAAGTTGGACAAAAATGATCGTAACTGCAATCTGAAGTGTATAGAAGGCATCATCAGTTTATGTCATCTCCTCTTTGATTAAACTGCATGGACCATCCACAATGACACAGCCCACCGCATCAACGGTTACAATCACTGGACCAACCATGTGCGTCGCTAGCACAAACTAAGAACCAAATCCATGCCTAACCAATGTATAATACATACACTCTGACTGCCAAAGTAGGAAATCACAATCTGATTGCAATTTAGCATCCAAACGCAACCTAAACAAGTAAATACCCCCACATTCTCAATAATCGACAATAGCCGCAAACCAAAACGCAATGCAATCGAATCCAAACAGAGATACAGAAACTGAAAACGAATCGAGAAATTGAGAGGGAATAGCAAGAATCCAAACGTACCCTCCATTTCTTGAGACGCTCCAGTGGGGCTTTCTTTGGCGGGATGTCGAACGTGTCCTCGTCGTCATCGCTACAGTTGCCGTTGGATGCGCCGCACTCCAAATCGCCACGGAACCTGTGATACGGCGACGAGCCAGGGTCCTTGCCCATTGATGGAGAAGAAGAGCTCATGCTGTCACGCAGGAGAGATGACACCAGCCGGTAGTCCCGATGGGCCCACGGCACTAGTCCAATCAGGAGCGCGTAAGCGCGTATTACAAAATCGCTGTAGAAACAAATCTCTCTCTCTCTCTCTCTCTCTCTCTCTCAAATGAGAAAATGGGAAAATAGAGAAAGGGCTTTTTAGTAATATACCCCGCTTACCTGGGTGGTTTTTTGAGCGGTTTTGCGGGTGATTAAATGCAGAGCCGGAATTTCAACCCAACCGGCGAGATGAACGGACGTGATGTATGGATGAGACAAACGGACCAGATAAACCGGAGATCTCTCCTCCTTTCTCTCTCTCTCTCTCTCTCTCTGCGAAGGTAGCAGGAAAATTCCGGAGTTAGACGACGAAAACAACTTACGAAGCTTCGCGGAAAATCCACTCTAGACTGCCAATGCCATATTTGGCATTTAAAAGAGAGCGGAAGATGTTTTGATTGATACGTCCATCTCCCGCGTTAGAATAAGATAGGTTCAAACTCTAGCCTTGAGTTTCGCCGCTCCTTGATGGGGCTCTATTAAATGAGAAATGCTCAGAAAAAAATTTCTCAGATTGAATATTTACAAGCCATTCATTCAACAATGGTTGTGGACCGTATATTTTTTAAGCAGGAACAAATATTTCTTAACGTTTGAAAAAATTCAATTGAGATTGTAATCTTTCACCGTACAAAGTGAAGAGTTTTCATATGGACGGTTTGGATCAGTAGAATATGAAAAGGATTCAGAGACAAAGTCTGTGCCTACAGTGTTGCAACGCATCGGGAGGATGTGTTCGAGCTAGCCACGCGGTGGGGATTGAATATTAAAAAATATTAAGCCCGCGAGTGGGATTTAAATCCCGCACGCGGCGGCACGTGTGACGTGGGATCATCAGGTGGGCCCCACCTTGAAGCTGGCCTAGGACAGAAATAGGATGTCCGTTCATCAGTTGGCCGTAAGTTCTAAAGGTTATGGTGCTGTAACTTGAGAACACGTGATCATTTCCACATGGATCCTCTGCTTGCCAAAGACAGGAAAATTTTACTTTTGAGCATGGTCATTGGTCCACATCATCATTGACATTGTGGGCCCTACAACATTAAATACATGTGTTGATAGTATATAGGAGACATGGAAAAGATGGCCCACTGTATGATGATCAACGGGTGCAAAAATCGGGCAGATCAACGCATCAGGGTGGGTAATGTCAAAGACAGCTGATGGCATGCCTGATGTATAGGGTGGAAGGGCCTGATATTTTATGTGGCGGATTGCCTGTGACTTTCGAGCACGGAGACATCTAGTGCGATGTATGTGATAAATCCATTCCATCCATTTATTTAAAAAGACGACAATAGGACAGGAACTTAAAAGTCGGTCAAATGCAAAACTTAAGTGGCCCATTCCATACGAAACAGTGGGAATGGAAACATCCACCGTTGAAACCTTTTTTAAGCTGGCCATGATGTTTATATGCCATCCAAACCGTTCATACGGCTATTACCATCACTCAGATAAACTGTTAGCAAAAATATGATTCTTATACAAGACTTATGTTACGCTGGACCTTCAATTCCAACTGTTTCTTGTAGTATGGCCCACCTGAGTTTTGAATCTGCCTATTTTTAGGCTTCAGTCCTATTGTGGCCTTTTAAAACAGATGGACGGAGTGTATTTGTCAAAAACATATCTGTGGCCCCTCCATTAAAATATTCATAATCATTTGTTAGGCTCACCGAGATGTGGTTCATAAATCCAGCCCATCCATTATGTGTGTCTCACTTGGATGAGGGGTCAGACCAAGTTTCAGATGCATCCAAATTTCATGTGGGCCCCACCAAGTGATTTTATACATTTTAGGCATGTTTTTACATGATTTTAAATAGTATGGCCCACCTGAGTTCCATATACGGTTGATTTTTGGGATATTCCATAATTTAAAAGGGACCCATCAAATGCACGGTGTTGATGGTCGACACTCATCACAATAGAGCCCACACAGCTCGACCTCATTGGAAGTTCCCATTAGCTCGACCGCATAGAACCTTTTATATATATATATATATATATATATATATATATATATATATATATATATCTATATATATATATATATATATATCTATCATGGTGGGCACATAGTCACGGATCCACTCGCTACTCACTAGGGTGGCTTCCTGGATCCACCCAAACCGCGTGAATGATGTACGATATCCAAGTTGGGAATGTGGAAGTGACGCAGGTTGCCTTCCAAAGACTTTCGTAGTAACTTCTCACCGCTGAGTTTGTTTCAGTGGAGTTTGTACTAATGGCTTAGTGGCAGATTCACAAGAGTTTAATTGCAGGGGTCAAGGGTTCGCTCATTGTAGTGTACTGTATTGGTGTTAATGTGGTAAGGAAGATCAAAAACTCAAGTGAGTTAATATTAGAAGAAATAAAGTGGATTGAACAACAACACGTTTAAACATTCAAAGGCCAGATAGTTTTGCATCTTGCTAAGTTTTGGGTGTTTTGGGTTTATCTCAGAGGGAATGAACTCATGAACGGTTTGGATGATATATATATATATATATATATATATATATATATATATATATCAGGTTAACCGGTTTCAACAATAGTCATTTCTGTTTCAGCTTTTCTTCCGTTTGCCCACTTGATTTTTAAGGAAAGAATTAGCACAGTAGGATCATCCATACTATGCCTTTTTTATTTTTGACCCACGAAAAATTCTGTTGTAAAAAGAGGTTTCTAGAGACGGAAATAGCTTTTTGGACCAAAATATCCTTTATCTTTAGGGTAAAGCACCTAAGAAAGTGGGGGTATTTTGGTTATTATGGGTTCATCTTTATAACTAGAGGACAATTTTTATTAGATAAGTTTTGTTTGAGTAGCATTACAAAAGGTGGTGCCCCGTCAAGTGTGTAGTAAAAACTTACCCATTTTTAAATCTACCCTACTTTTTATCTGCCGGCATTAAAATTAAATGGAAAAACAGATAAATAGGTGAATTTCTGACAATCATAACAGTGGGCCCCATCTAGTTTATACGTGCAAGAACTTCACGCCAAAGTACTATCAAAGCTAGGGCTTGGGCAAAGAGAGAAGTGGATAACTATCTTGTCCATCCATTTTACTGGCTCATTTTAATGCATAAGCTCAAATTTCTTTTGATGCACATCCAAAGCTATGGACAACACCATAGGAAACAGTGTGACTTAAATATTCACTTATAAAAGCTTCTAAAGGCATAGAAGTTTAGATACTTCTGTGTTTTCCTTTCACCAATGTCTATATGACCATATGAACCATTTGAACTACAAATTAGAGTTGTATACGAATCGAGATAACTCGGTTAACTTACTTGACTCGAATCGAAAAGGCTCGATTCGACTCGATTTGAAACCGAGTTCAAGTTGAGTCGAGCTAGTTTTTTTAGCTCAAAAATATTTTGAGCTGAGTTCGAGCTTGCTCGAGCTCAACTTGAATCAAATCGAACCCCAACTCGAATCGAACTCGGATCAAACCACTCCGGCGACTCGATTATTTTGCTATTGATGTTGCTCACCATGTATTCAATGAAATAACTCAATGAAATATTGGCCGGAAGCGAGGAAGGTATGGATATGAAACAAATACCCTAGTAATTTTATTTTTTTTATGTTACATATTGAGTGTTTGATGAAATACCTTTTGAACCGATGTTGTTGCTTTACATTTCACAGAAATTGAAGGTGCACTTCATATGTTAGAGCAAATGCTACAGAGACACGATCTTGGCTGAATTGGCCTGACTTGCTTGCCCGTAAAGCTCAAGGACCGAGCTGAGCCAAGTTTAAGTTGGGGTCAGCTAGTGGCCGAGCCGAGTCCAGTTATACAAAGCTTGACTAGTTTACGGCTCTACCGGTAATACAAATAAACATGAATATGACCTTAAAAAGGTTTCAACGTGGGCATCAATATTATTCCTATTATCTCCAATCGTGTGGTTCGCTTGAGTTTTGGATATGATCCAATTTTGGGATCGTGCTCAAAAATAATCTGTAGATACGGATGTACGGCGTGGATAAGTCACAGACATCACGGTGGACCCCACAGAGTTTACTCAATACGCTTAACGCAACCCACTTCCCGCTTTAAAAATAACCATTGCACCGAAACGGGAATCACGTGACTCTCATGTACGTGCGAAGTGGTTTGCATGGACACGCAATGTACACGCGTCATGTGTAAACCCACTCTGGGCCATCAAATGGGTCCCACACGATCGATGGGGAACATCCCAAAATTTGCAGTTACGAGAAGATCCTAACCATTCGATCGTAACCACTTCCAGAGCTGTTTTGTCAGCAGCATGCAGTTTGCCACGTGTATATTTAGTGGGTGCATACGTGCATTCCCTATTCTGCCAGGAAACAAGTCATGGGCTAAAGCTACAAACCATTTTCTGTTTGAGAACAGCTTTTCGACCGACAGGAGAATAATCTTATTATATAACATTATGTGTGGGGTCCATCGTGTGACACGTGAATGAAATCTCTTCCGTTCATCCGTGAGACCTTTATTTTCTTCTTAAAGCCCAAAAATTAGAGAGCGGATCGCATGTGACAAAGGCACATAGATGTACTTGTGCCTGGGGCTGTGTGGATCCCACAGTGATGTCCCTGAAAAATCCACTCCGTCCATCTGTTTTTAAAGATCAATATAGTATGGGATTCTAAAAATAAGGCAGATCCAAAAATCAGGTGACCATAATGTTTATATACCATCTAAACCGTTCATATGGTTATTACTACTCAGATAAACTGTAAGAATAAAATCATCCTGATACAAAACTCTTCTATCACCACCATGCATTCAATCTCCACATTTTCTTGTGCCCACTTGAGTTTTGGATATGTATGATTTTAATATTTTTATCTTATTGTAGTCTTTAAAAATAGATGGACGTATAGATCAGTGGCTTTGTTAGAGACATCTCCGTGACCCATACAGCCCTGGCGTAGGTATATTCTATGCCCAAGGGCTCATGCAATCTGCTTTCCGAAAATTAGGCTCAACTAAAACTTAGGTGGACCACCCCATGTGAAATCCTACCTAAAACCTTCAAATCACGTGGTGTGTCTCACCTCAGTTGTTGGAATTGCTTGTTTGTTAGGTGTCCGTTCACCCTGGTGGGGCTTATATACGGACGGTTTATATAGCCTATAAGAGAAAAATTAAAAATTCCCAAGGACTGAGATTTCACTAATTAATACCTTGAGGAACTTATAATGGGGTTCGTTTGCAAAGTGGATAATCGAGTACTGTGGAGCCTACGTGGTGATATGTGTTCGACATCTAACCTAACTAATAAGTAAATGGCAAGATGACTATCAGGGACTTTGATTAGCTAGTGACCCTGCCACCCGCTATTTTATTTTTATGATATGAGCCCAAAAATGAGATAGAACGCCCACCATTAAAAACATTATAAAAGCCATAAAAGTAATGGATCAATGATATTTATTTATGATGTAATGAATTAGTTATATGTCAAGTAAACATTACAATACGCCCTATGAGATTTTTAATGGTAGACATTTAATCACTATTTAATCACTATTGTTTTCCTATGGTGTGGTCCGCCTAAGATTTATATATGCCTCAGTTATAAGTTCAAATCCTAAATGATATGGAAAAATGGATGGATGAAAAACACATTATGGTGGGGCCCCATAGAGCACCAAACACCAGCGAAACTGCAACAGCCAATCTAATTGCAAGGTGGGCCAAACTATGAAAAATAATATACACCATTTCAAAATATTCAAATTTAGGTGTAGCCCATTTAATGATTTGATCGGTCGGTTTTTTTTTTTTTTTTTGTTATTACCATGATCGGTTGCATGCATTGGATGAGTTATATGTTGTACACTTACCACATCGATGCCACATGTATTGACCGTGTACTTTTTCTTGAAAAATAAAGTAAAATAAAATGAGGGTGTTTTTATAACTTTTATATATGATGTCATACACATATCACCCAAAACTCATAATTCTAACTTTCTCTAATTTTTAAGTAAAAAGTTAAAATTTAATATTTTTATAATTTCATCTCTAAAAGGAGCCTTCATGGTCTGTGAATGTGGTGTTTTCCGTCTCAAGTGAAATTGAATTGTTTTACTTAGTACATTTTTATCCTATTGAGTAAGCTCTTTCGGGCCTACTATGAATGTATTGATGGGATTTTTTGTCCCGTGCTCGACCGGTCGTGAGCCTCGCTCGACAGGTCGATGGCTGGTGCACGACCAGTCGTGGAGTCGAGTCGTGGCACGACTTAAAGTCCAACGACTGCGGACTATTTTTCTTCGGGGTGCTCGACCAGTCGAAGGAGGATATCGACCGGTCGTAGGTAGCGCTCGACCGGTCGTGGACTCGGTACGACCAGTCGAGGTTACGCAGATTCGTTCCGCAATTTTGCGTGGATTTCGTGTCATAAGTCCTTTCGCAACTGGGATGCGGAAATGAGTTTCCTAAAATTTTAAATAGGAGATACCTAATGCTTTCTAGGTATGACAAAAGGGTTTCCTAAAACTTTACAAGGAATTTGCTAATGGTTTAGGGCTATCAAAGGTGAGAAAGAGAGGAAGCTTATAGAATGAAGATTATGCTCGTGGAGTTATCTACTGCGTAATCTATATCTCAGCGCTTATATGTCCTCGTAATCGGTGAGATCTCTCCGTTCTCTTTGTTTCTCTCATTGTTTATCCACTCCTGAATGATTGAAGAAGGTTGTAACATTCTACTTCATAGTGGATTGTTGATCTGGACGAGGTCCCGTGGTTTTTACCTCTTTAAGGGTTTTTCATATAAGAATCTCTTGTGTGGTGTGGTTTATGCTTTGATTGTTTTTTATTACATTATTATTCCATAATTCTGGTTTGTTTCGGGAGGCTAGATCCTAAGGTTTTGTGCAAGGCCCCCAACAAAGTAGTATCAAAGCTAAGTTCATTAAACGGGTAGGATCGGTTTTTTGAATTATGGAAGGTGGCTCATCAAGGATGATCAGCCTCAATGATTCTAACTGGACCATATGGAAGGCTAAGATAGAGGACTTGCTTTATTGCAAGGACCTATATTCTCCAAGTTTAGGCATATTAGCAAAATCCAAGGATATGTCTGATGATGATTGGAAGAAGATGAACCGAAAGGCGGTGGGGTTTATTAGACAATGGTTGGATGATTCTGTGTTCCACCATGTGTCTACAAAGACCTCAGCCGCTAACTTATGGCTGAAATTAGAAGGGCTGTATGAGAGGAAGACAACCGGTAATAAAAAATTTCTGATAAAGTGACTTGTGAATCTCAAGTTCAATGATGGTGGTTCTGTGGCCGAGCACATGA
Organism: Magnolia officinalis; assembly: GCA_021015155.1. Lineage (NCBI taxonomy): Eukaryota > Viridiplantae > Streptophyta > Magnoliopsida > Magnoliales > Magnoliaceae > Magnolia > Magnolia officinalis. The sequence continues at coordinate 60,872,410 of JAJHSJ010000015.1, forward strand.
ATGAGGTCAGCAATATAGTGAACCAACTCTCCTATATGAAGATGGCCCTGGATGATGAATTGTAAGCTTTACTATTGCTTAGTTCATTGCCTAACAGTTGAGAGACATTGATGGTGCCTCTAAGTAACTTTGCGCCTAACGGAAAGATATCCATGAAACAGGTAACCAGTTGTCTCTTCAATGAGGAGACAAGGAGGAAGTCTCAGGGGTCTACTCAGCAAGAGGCCCTTGTGACACAGAAATGGGAGAGAGAAAATAACAGGAAGGGCAGAAATGCCCGAGATAAATCAAGAGGCAAGTCGAGTAACAGAAAAGATATTGAATGCTGGAATTATGGCAAGAATGGTCACTATAAGCATGAATGTCGTAAGGCTAAAAATGACAAGAAAGGAAAATGGAAGGAAGATGAATCAGATTCCAATGCGATCACTTCAGATGACGACGTTGTAGTTATTCTTTCAGTAGATCACGATATATGTCTCACGGCTACGAGTCAGGACACCGACTGGGTGATAGACTCGGGAGCTTCTTTTCATGCGACTACACGCAGGGACTTCTTCACAAGCTACAAGTTGGGTGACTATGAGACCATGAAGATGGGCAATTCTGGCGTATCAAAGATCGTAGGGGTCGGTGATATTTATGTGAAGAACGATGTGGGCTTCACATTGGTTCTCAGGGATGTGAGGCATATCCTAGACCTTCGCCTCAACTTGATGTCAACGGGAAGGTTAGATGATGATGGCTATAAAAGCCGGTTTACTGGTGGGCACTGGAATCTCATCAAGGATTTGTTGATCGTGGCCAGAGGAAAGAAGTGTTGCACCCTTTATAAGGCAAGTGTCAGTATGTGGCATGTGGAAGATTCAACTATTGACATGTGTCACAGGCGTCTAAGCCACATGAGTGAAAAATGGCTTCAACTACTAGCGAGGAAGCGGCTCCTTCCAAACATGACAGGTATGCCTCTCAAAACCTGTCTTGATTGTTTATCAGGGAAATAACATAGAGTTTTATTTATTAAATCTGCTTCTCATATTAATAAAATGCATGCATTAGATTTGGTTTATTCTGATGTCTGTGGTCCTATGAGGACAAAAACCTTGGGTGGGGCATTGTATTTTATTACTTTTATAGATGATGCATCTAGGAGAGTTTGAGTTTATGCTTTGAAATCTAAGGACGAGGTCTTTGGTGTGTTTAAATTGTTTCATGTTATGGTCGAGAGAGAGAGACAGGTACATTATTGAAGTGCATCCGCACTGACAATAGTGGTGAATACATTGGTGACTTCCATGAGTATTGTAAGTCCTTGGGTATACGGCATGAACAGACGGTTCCCAAGACCCCCCCAGCATAATGGTGTAGCCGAGCGAATGAATCACACAATTGTTGAGAGAATCAAATGCATGTTATCCCATACAAAATTGTTCAAGACGTTCTGGGGAGAAGCAATGCACACGGCGGTGTATTTGATAAATAGGTCTCCATCAGCCCCTTTGAATGGAGAAGTACCTGAGAAGGTGTGGACTAGACAGTATCCATCGTACAGTCATCTCAGGGTGTTTGGATGCAGGACATTCATTCACGTACCAAAGGACGAGAGGTCCAAGCTCGATATGAAGATTAGGCAGTGTATTTTTTGAGGTACGGTGATTAAAAGTTCGGTTATAGATTGTGGGATCCGACCGAAAGGAAGCTCGTCAGGAGCAGAGATGTGGTTTTCTTTGAAGATCAGTGTATAGAAGACATTGGTAAGTCAGAGAAGAGCCAACCTAGTTCAGGTGAGCTAGAGGACATGGATCCTATTATTCCTCCCATGGTACCTGATGACGGGGGAGTACAGTAAGGTGCAGAGGACGAGGGAGTTCCTTTAGAAGATGGACCAAGGGAGCAACCCCCACTTGATCCACCTGTTGAGCTACAGGTGAGGAGGTTATCTAAGGACAGACAGTCGTTCAAGAGGTACTCGCCACATAAGTACATTATGTTGATTGATGGGGGAGAGCCAAAAGATAATTATGAGGCTCTAACCGACGAGCATAAGGAGGAGTGGTTGAAAGTTATGCAAGAGGAGATGAAATCCTTACATAAGAACCACACCTATGATATGATGAAACTGCCTAAGGGTAAGAAAGCACTGAGCAACAAGTGGGTGTTCAGAAAGAAGGTTGAGCGGAAGAATTCACAGACGAGGTTCAAGGCCAGACGAGGTTCAAGGCAAGACTTGTGGTGAAAGGGTTTGGTCAGAGGAAAGGCATAGACTTCGAGGAGATATTCTCACCAGTGGTGAAGATGACATCCATATGGGTGTTGCTTGGGTTGACGGCTAGCATGGATCTGGAAATAAAGCAGTTAGATGTTAAAACTGCCTTCCTCCATAGTGACCTGGAAGAAAAGATCTACATGCACTAACCAGAGGGGTTCGAAGTCAAAGGCAAAGAGCATATGGTGTGTAGGCTGAGGAAGAGCTTGTATGGGCTGAAACAAGCTCCACGGCAATGGTATAAGAAGTTCGACTCATTTATGTTAAAGCATGGATATGACAGAACGGAGTCGGACCACTGTGTGTTCACGCGCAAGTTATCATATGGTAATTTCTTAGTTCTGTTGCTATACGTTGATGACATGCTCATCATGGGAAAAGACATCAAGAAAATCGACAGGCTGAAACAGGAGTTGGGCAAGTCTTTTATGATGAAAGATTTGGGCCCGACTAAACAGATCTTAGGAATGGAGATAACCCGTGACAGAAGCAGCAAGAAGCTTTGGCTGTCACAAGAGCGGTATATTGAGAAAGTCCTAAAGCGGTTCAATATGAATGCAGCGAATTCGATCAGTACTCCACTGGATGGTCACTTCAGATTGAGCGACAGGCAGTGTCCCAAGACGAAAGTAGAGGTGGATGAGATGCAGGTGATACCCTACGCGTCAGCTGTATGAAGTTTGATATATGCTATGGTGTGTACACACTCAGACATAACATATGCGGTTGGTGTTGTAAGCCGGTAGCTTGTCAATCCTGGCAAAGAGCATTAGACAACGGTGAAATGGATACTGCGGTATCTAAGAGGCTCATCTAGGTTGAGTCTATGCTATAATGACGGTAAACCTGTGTTAGAGGGCTACACAGATGCAGATATGACAAGTGACATAGACTCTAGGAAGTCTACATCGGTGTTCATGTTCACGTTTGAAGGGGGAACGGTTTCTTGGCAGAGCAAGCTACAAAAGGTCGTAGCATTGTCGACGACAGAGGCCGAGTACATTGCAATCACAGAGGCATGTAAAGAGATGTTTTGGATGAAGAAATTCTTATAGGAACTAAGCCTGAAGCATGAAGAGCACGTGGTCTATTGCGATAGTCAAAGTGCTATACACTTGAGCAAGAATCCAAGTCAGCACTCCAAGTCGAAGCACATAGAGATTCAGTATCACTGGATCAGGGATACTTTAGAACAGAAGGTGTTACAGCTTGAGAAATTTCACACAGACGATAATGAGTCAGACATGATGACTAAGGCTTTGCTTAAGGGCAAGTTTGAGGTTTGTAGAAACCAGGTTGGCTTGAAGAAGATGGATCCCCCTGAAAAAAAAAGAGGAGATTTGATGAGATTTTTTGTCCTGTGCTCGACCAGTCGTGAGCCTTGCTCAACCGGTCGAGGGCTGGTGCACGACCAGCCATAGAGTCGAGTCGTGGCATGACTCAAAGTCCAGCGACTACGGACTATTTTTCTCCGAGGTGCTCGACCAGTCGAAGGAGGATCTCGACTGGTCATGGGTGGTGCTCGACCGGTCGTGGACTCGGTACGACCAGTCGAGGTTACGTAAATTCGTTCCGTGATTTTGTGCGGATTTCGTGTCGCAAGTCCTTTCGCAACTGGGATGCGGAAAGGAGTTTCCTAAAACTTTAAATATGAGGTACTTAGGGCTTTCTAGGTATGACAAGAGGGTTTCCTAAAGCTTTACAAGGGATTTGCTAAAGGGTTTAGGGGTATTAAAGGTGAGAGAGGAAGCTTATAGAAGGGAGATTATACTCATGGAGGTTATCTACTACGCAATCTATCTCTCAGCGCTTCTATATCCTCGTAATCGGTGAGATCTCTCCGTTTTCTTTGTTTCTCTCATTATTTATCCACTCCTACGTGAGTGAAAAAGGTTGTAACATTCTACTTCATAGTGCATTGTTGATATGGACGAGGTCCCGTGGTTTTTACCTCTTTGAGGGTTTTCCACGTAAAAATCTCTTGTGTGGTATGGTTTATGCTTTGATGTTTTTCATTGCATTATTATTCCATAATTCTGGTTTCTTTCGGGAGGCTAGATCCTAAGGTTTTGTGCAAGGCCCCCAACATGTATGTGGTTTATCCTCGCTGTCCATCCATTTTTCAATCTCATTTCAGGGGTTGAGTCCAAAATTAAAGCATATCCAAAGCTCAAGTGTAGCACACCATAGCAAACAATAAGAGTAATGATTTTTACTATTGAAACCTTACCATAATCTCCACTTATGTTTTTTTTTTTAAAAAAAAAAAAAAAAAAAATCCAACTTGTATATATAAGATCACACATAGACATGAATGAAAGGAAAACCTATATTTCACCTTGATTCAAAGCTTATATGGACCTCAAAAAATTTTCAATGGTGGACCTTCAATTCATATTATTTCTCGTGGTGTGGTTTACTTGAATTTTGGATATGATTCATTTTTTTGCTCAAAGTTTAAAATTATTTGATAAAATGGATAGACAAAGCGGATAAAATATATAAATGACATTGGCCCCTAAAATAAGTCACATTGGGCCCTATAAAGTTTACTCAATACATGTGCATGGGACCCACAGAGAACATTATACAACAAAATTAGCCCACAGAGAACATTATACAACAGGAGTGGATTACGTACTAAGTACACTATGGCCTACTGAGTAAACTTAGTCGGCTCACCCGTGATATATGTGGCTTATCCATGCCGTCCATACCCATGAGCCCAAAACTGAAGAATATTCAAAGCTCAAGTGGACCACACCACAGGAAACATGGAAAAACACAAATATAAACTTGATCTAAAACTTATGTACCCCTTAAGAACTTTTCAACAACAATCATTCAATTCAAACAATTTTCTGTGTTGTGGTCCACCTGAGCTTTAAATAGCTTTAATTTTCATCTCATCCGCTAAAATAACCTGGTAAAACCGATGAATGGCATGAATAAGACATACATTACAGCGGCCCCAAAAAGTTTACTCACTACACAATAGTTACCCATTACGCAATCGGTCTCTTGTAGAACAAGCTTCTCCAACGAGCTTAGCTGTGGAGGAACGGATCCCTTTACCGCAGAATCCACAGCAATCTATGACTTTGTTAAAGGATGACTTGACGAAACAAAAAAGCCAAACGTGCCTTTGAAGTGATGGCCTGTGAGTGTGGTGGGCACATATATGAAATCCTGCTCGTCCAGCAGCAGCATAATGATCAGACGAATCAAAATCAGCTGGATCCATTCGTCTGGTGAATGTTTGTAATTGTCTATGCTTTATCTATGTCGTGAATCACCTATTGACTGGATAGATTTCATTTTTTACTTTTGTCGGGGATACGTTTTTGGGCGGGCTGGATGTCCTTGACTAATGCTGAACTTTAAATTAAAATTAAAATCCTTGACTTCCGTACGGGGCGTTACTTTCGATTACTTGTACGGAAAGACTTCCTGTGAAATCTATCCAGTCAATAGGGTAGTTGATGCGCCTGGACCCAGGTAGGGCCAACTGTTATGTTTGTAAGAAATCCATCCCGTCTATACATTTTGTAAGTTATTTTTAGGGCATTAGATGAAAAAGTAGCCGCATCCAATGCTCAAGGGGACCGCAATAAAGGAAAAGGTAGTTAGAGAAATTCCTACTGTTGAAACGTTGAAACTTTCAGATAGTGATGTTTATATGCCATCCACACTGTTCATAAATCATTACTACTTAGATGAACTTAAAACACAGATATTAGCATGATTAAAAAGTTTTGTGGCCTATGAATATTTAAAATATTTAAACTGCGGACGTTCGATTCTCAGGTTTCATCTCACTTGACTATTGGATCGGGCTCGAATTTCTTACAAACATATTACAGTGGTTGCCGGCAAAAGAATTTCATGAGAAAGGTACGACATCGTCGTTACGCGGATTTCCTATGAAAGCATTTCGAGGGAAGTGATGCTGAGGAGGCCCACCGCTATATTTTTTGAAAATCTAGCTATTTTGACCCGGCTGTAGAAGCCGGGACGGGATTTCCTGCTAAAGCCTCGTGAAGGAAGTTCTACAAAAGGAGGCTGGGTGAGGCCCACCGCTATGTTTTTGAAAAATCTAGCTTGTTCAAACGTTGGTGGCGAGATCATTTTAGGACTATATATATATATATATTATATATATATAATATATATATATATATATATATATATATTATATATATGAGGTGTATCCAAAACTCAAGCGGCCAGGAAAAATTTAGGAAATGCTTAGTATTGAAATCTTACTTGGCTCTATCTTGAAGTTTATATGTCATCCAGACTGTTTATAAGGTCGTTACCAGGATGAAGTGAAAATAGAAAAAAATTAGCTTTTTACTATTTTCGCTTGTGTGGCCCTCTTGAGTTCTGGATCCACCTCATTTTTTGAACCTCCTGCACTGGGAACCCTAGGTGGAGCCCACTATAATTTTTATTAGAAATCTATCCCGTACATCCGTTTTGTGACATCATTTTAGAGCATGGGCAAAAAATGAGCAGATCCAAGATTCAATTGAGCCGCACTAAAGGAAAAAGTGGCTAGGGAAATTCCTACCGTTGAAAATCTGATTTCGACTATGATGGACGGTGTGGATCTGATGCATTTTATTCCCACACAGCGTTAAGTTAGCACTATCAGACCCTAAGAGCTCCTTACCCAAGTCAGGCCAGTGGCTATCTTCTCCAGCTGGATATCCTCGCACTTCGTAGCTTAATTCGATATTTTCCTAAAATAATCGTGCATGAATAAACAAAATGAATTTCAAAAACAGGTAATTCCTAGGGTCCATCTATCGTCAGATCACAACCGTTAGATTCAGGCGCATGCCACAATGATTACTACAGTAAATTGTTTCATCTCTTCATCATTTCAACTCCATTCTCAATAGTGTAGACCGTATCTTTTGACAGTTGTTACGTGGGCCAGTAATAAGACTATACGGTTTGGATTTTTTTTTGGATATCAGCTATCAACGGTGAGTAAGATTGTATGAGTTCGGATCATTGCAATCCAAATGCAAGAGTAACGAGGTGAGGAAGATAGCCCTACAACTGGATGTACTGTAGTAGATATGTAACTGACAATGAGAGCTTTTTAGAACGGGACACTCGGCAGAGAAAGAATGAAACATTTGGAAAGTGTATAGATGGCGTGCACGAGATCAGTTACAGGTGTAAGTTCGATGAGTCTTTTTTAAAGAGTGCGCTTCATGCACGGAGAAGAAAAGAACCAATATTAAAATGAGTCGGATTTTGAGGTTGGGAAGCACCGAGAAAGGAGTGTGGCAGATTAGCTGTGGCCCTTACTGTGGGGTCGAAGATGCATTTATTTTATATCTAAACCGTCCATCTATTTTTAGAGATTATTTCATTGATGGGATGAAAAAATGATGAAGACCTATAATTCATATGGGCCATACAATAGGAAACAGTAGTTATTGACATTTAAAAACTTATTATGGGTCATATAAGTTTTGGATTAATCTGATATTTGGGATTTTGCATTTATGCAGTTTTATGTGAGCTTATTAAGAGGTTGGATGGTAAATAAACATTAAGGAAACATTACTTGGAGACCTGGGAAGTTTTTAATGGTGGATTGTTTAATTAACACTATTTCATATAGAATGGTCCACCTAAGATTTGGATTTTCTTCATTTTTAGGGATCTTGCTCAAAAATCGTATGAAAAATTTGATGGACGGAATAGATATAGCATACATGCATCAATATGGCCTCAAATTAAGAGACGCACAGTCTTGGCGTAGCTCGGGCTGCACCTAATCCACTCTCAGGACTCACGTGTTCGGTGCTTGACGTCCGTTACACGTAAGTTAGGCCAATCAAATCAAGCCACTTCAGGGCTCACACAACACAGTGCTTCCCATTCTCAAAGGGGTGAGGCCCTGACCATGGGGCCTACCTTAATATTATTATTTTTATATCCACGCCGTCCATCCATTTTTAAAGATCATTTTAGGACATGATGCAAAAAATCAGGCAGATCAAAATCTCAGGTGGACCACATAAAAGCAAAACAGTATTGAATGACAATCACCATTAAAAACTAAGGCCCAGTATAATGTTGTAATGTTTATTTGCTATCCAACATATTATTATGGTCACACAGACATGGATGAAGGGAAAACACAAATACTTATATGGGCCACACCATAGAGAACGGTGTAAAATCATGCCTAAAGCTCACTCACGAAGATGGACAAGAAATTCAATATGGACGATTTTAATGGCGGGAATTCTCATCTCGACTATTTCCGATGGTGTATTCCACCAGATCGTTGAATCGGCCTGATTTTTGGCCTTTGGACCAAATACAAGTTGGCGCACCTGATGGACGGTGTGGATCTCATCTACATTAACTCTTTCCGTCTACATCAGCGAAAGTGAGCCCCCTATCTTAACTGCATCATGTGTGATTTTTTATACACATCCGTATCGTTTTGGGAATGAAATAACGCTCTCATTTTTATTATTTCGCTTCCCAAAACAGACAGTAGCTGTCAGCCAAACAATGATTTCTTTTAGAAACGATAGATAACCAATGGTTAAAAAATGTTCGTACTGATGGGCCCCACAATGATGATCGCCTGGTGAACGTTTTGTACGGTTAGGATATTTTGGAGAGGTGACAAGTTGGTGAGAACTGAGAAGCAAATGGCTGTGTATGAAAGTTCAAACACACGCAAACGAGAAAAAACAGTCCAGGTTTAATGTCATGAGCCATGCGGGTCCCTCTTTTAAAATATTTTCCATCCCTCCGTTTTTTTCCAGATTAGGTTGCCATAATGTCTTGGTCCAATGCATGGGAAGTTGGACAAAAACCAAAGTCTATAAAAGGTTTTTAGGTCATCTAGAACGTGAAGCATTGTTAGGTGCGAACCTAGCTAACCATGCATCTAAAATATCAGTCCTCGATGCGCCACACCAATGGTAACCTTGGAATGAATCAAATATGTGACAAAGAAACTAAAATTCGAACAAACACATAAACACAACGATTTTATATGAAAAAACTATAATGGAAAAAACTACGGCACTAAGTGACGATGAATTCACTATGAATAAGAAGTTAACAGAGATAGACAATTTGCATATATGAAACCCTCATTTTCACGGATGCATTTTCCTTCTAAAAATCTTAGAAATCATACGAGCTTTCTCTATAATATCGTAATCATGTTTAAAAGATCCTTATAGTTTCATAAACGATTAAGAAATAGAACCCACATTTTATAAAACTTACGCATTTTGTTGGGTCAACCCCAACTGACATTTGGTCAACCAAAAATAGCATAGGGAGCAATGATCAACCGAACCATACTTCGGTCGACTGGGAACGTCATAGTAAGATTCGTTCGTCCCTATTGGACTTTGGTCGACCGAACTACACAACATTAATAGATTAAAGGGCACTTAATAACTATCTCCACCGTGACTTTCATCTCCAACTCCATTGCTCTAAGTTGTTATCACCATCTTTACTCTCCTTCATAATATATAGCATCATCATCATTACTTCTCATGTACACTCCGTCTTCATTTTTTTTTTGCCAAACCTAGAGAGGTTGAGCAAAACATAAACTTCTCTATATGAATCACTTTTATAACCATGTCGGTCAAATTTTCATTGGTGTGGATCTTCTAAAGAGTAACACCATATTCTTCTAATATTTGCCGGATAAAATGATGACGCACATCAATGAGTTTAGTTCGAGAGTGATACATTAAGTTCTTCGTCAAATTGATAGTGCTCTCACTGTCACAATGTACAGGCAGGGCTTCTTACTGAAGCCCAAACTCATACATCATTCCTCCCAATCAAATCATTTTCTTGAATGCTTTTGTCACCACCATATAATTAACTTTAGTAGTGGAAAGAGCAACCACAAACTTTTGCTTCAACATTCAACCGATCTCTCCACTTGCCACCGCATACGAGTAATCAGAAGTCGACCTTCCGTTGTTCACATTACAGGTATATATATAATCGACGTCAACATTACAAGCATAATCGGTGTCCACGTAGCATATTAGTTTCTCATCAAATTTTTCGAATGTCAATATGTAATCAGTTATACCTCGTATGTAATGAAGTGACCGTTTAACAGCGTCCTAGTATTACTCGTTGGGATTTAACATGTACCTGCTCACAACACCCTCTGCATGTGAAATATCTGGCCTCGTATAGACTATGACATACATAAGACTGTCAACTGCGCTCAAGTAAGGCACACATAACATATACTACTTTTGTTCATCATATGTATGACATTATTCCGAATAAAGCCAAAAGTGAGCAGTGTGGGAAGTGCTAATCGACTTGGGCTTATCAAGTCTAAACTTGACCAAGACCTTCTCAAGACACTCTTCCCAAGACAGCCATAGCTTGCTCCTTTTTTTGTCCCTGTGTACATCAATGCCTAGAATCCTTTTTGCAATCCACAAATCTTTCATCTCTAATGTCATGGATAGTCGAGAATTCAATATGTTGATTTCATATACGTTATAACTGGCGATAAGCATATCATCAACATATAATACCATAATTATGAATTCCCCGTCATTCAGTGATCTGAAGTGTACACAATGAGCAAACTCACTTCTAATAGACTGTTGACTAAACATGAAAGAATCAAACATTTTATACCATTGCCTAAGAGAATATTTTAAGTCGTATAACGACCTATTTAACCTACAAATCTTATTCTCTACTCCCTTCACCTTAAATCATTCATGTTACTTCATGTAGATATGTTCTTCTAATTTCTTGTGTAGAAAAGTTGTCTCCACATCCTATTGTTTCAATTTCAGATTGTATTGGATAACAAATGCAAATACAAATCTGATAGATATATACTTCACAATTTGTGTGAATATCTTACCGAAGTCGATGCCTACTTTTTTAGTATAGCCATTCATAACCAAAATTGCCTTGTATTTATCTAGTTTCTTACGAAAAATTCACTTAGACCTTAATTGCTTTTCTCCCAACGAAAAGCTCCATCATCTCCCACATTTCATTTCTATAGAGAGAATCCATCTCATCATACATCGGCGTCATCTACTTCTCAGCATCTCGTTCATCTAGTGCTTCCTGTAAGCTAGACGGATCTTCTTGATTCATAACGACGACAAACACAATATTTGAGTCATCTCTGTATCTTATCGGTAACCCACAATTTCTTGGTGAATTTTTCCTAACGGGTGGTGTAACCACCTTTTCATGTACCTTTTCCTGCGGCTCATCTTCTTTAGGTGTTTCACCTCTACCTATTTCAACATCTAAAATTGATTTTTTTAATTTCCTTACAAGAAACCTTTATTGAATTTGACATCACGGCTAAATATGATTTTTGGTAATACCGATCATTAAGTATGTACCCTTCAACTCTATCACCATACTCGACAAAAAGTATACTTTTTTTTTTTCCTTTGGTCCAGCTTATCTCTCTCAACTGACGGTACATGAGAGTAAGCATCGTAACCAAATATCCATGGCTCTGACTACTCCATATTTCTTATGAAATTTTGCAATCAATCAACGTAGGCGGAGAACAATTCACTAAATGGCAGGCCATGTTAACGGCCTCAAACCATGCATCCTTGCATAACCCAATATTACTTAGCATACTTTTGGCTCTTTAAAAAAAGACTCCGATTCATATGCTCTACCGCACCATTCTGCTTTGTTGTACGACTTACTGTGTTATGCCTCACAATTCCCTCATTTTCACAAAACAAATTAAATTCCTTTGAAGTAACCCATCGCTGTTATCTGTCCTTAGTACTTTCAACTTTCGCCTTTATTGTTTTTCTACCATAAACTTTCACAACTTGAAAGTAGCAAAAACATTTGATTTATTTTTCATAAAATAAACTGACACCTTTATAGAGTTGTCGTTAATGAATGTTACAAAGAACGACGCCCCTCCTCTATAAATAACGGATGATGACACCTATACATTACAATGGACATAGTCAACCTACAACCTGTCATTTACTTATGTGCTTTCTAATTTTAAATGACAATCTTAATTGTTTACCGTATATGCAATGCCCACATATATCATAATAAAAATTTTTAAAAGTATAAATTAAACTACAATTAAAAAGTACCTTCATATTGCGCTCGCTTATGAGGCTTGCCTAGGTGTGCATGTCACGCATGTGTTGAAGAGCTCTCAGAGATATCAAATTCTTCTTCAGGTTTGGAACGTGCTTCACATCCATCAGAGTGCTCTCCACCTAATTGGACATTCTTATACAAATAATCCAATTCTAATAATCTTATAGGCATAATCGTTGCCTATAAGAACCGGGCCACCGTTGTGCTCGTTGTATGTGGCGAACCAACTCCGATGAGAACATACGTGATACGATGCCTCTATATCCAAAATCCATTCATTATACAAGTGTCCAGCCTTCGACACAGAGTCACATACAATACGCAGTAGCCACTCGTCTCCTTGCTGGATTCCGTTGAATTGATCTCTTTTGGTGAATTATTTGAATTCTCATCTTTCTGAGTTTTGGGATTTCTATAGTCATTCTTCATGTCTTGTCTTGCAATAATTCTACCACTTCAACTTCCCTTTGGCATTCGACTTTGACATTGATAGCGACTTACCATTTTATCATTTAGACGGTCTCCCCTAGGGGTGCACATGGAACCGGTAGAACTGGTAAAACGGATCGGAACTGGCTAAATCGTATGGTTTGCTCTAGTTCTAGAGTGTACCATTCTGATTCCAAAAATCAAAGAACCGATTAGTTCGATTTGGTTCTCGGTTTGGGGGTATGTAGATCCGAACCAAACCATGAACCAATCTGTAGAACCAAACCGTGGAACAGAACTAGGAACAAAACTAGGAACCGAACCATTTATATATATTTTAAAAAACCTAAGTTCATTCCCTTTACTTCACTCTTCACGCCGCCCCTGCCGTGGCCGCCCCCAATCCCCATCCATTCCTCTCTCTTTCTCTCTCTCACACCCACCAGACAACCACCTTCTGCCCACCCTCCGCGCACCAGCCTCCGCCTCTCTCTCTCTCTCTCTCTCTCTCTCTCTCTCTCTCTCTCTCTCTCAAGCCCAGAACCATGGAACTGATCCGAAACCGAACCAGTTTTTACGGTCCAATTCCGGTTCCAGTTTTGATTCTCCTAAAACCGTTAGGAACGGTTCGGTTCGAGTTTCACTACAGAACTGGATTGAATCGTCCCGTGTGCACCCCTAGTCTCCCCCTTCAACCAGTTCCCCTGCAGAAGTTCCTTCTCCACCATTATTCATTCTCCACTGCTTCGACTAAAGGGTAGAGACAACAATATCGAGGTCTAAGGTATCCCTACTATGGTATAGAGTATCTACCAAATTCTCGTAAGAATTTAAAAGAAACGTAAACAACATCAGGATTTTATCTTTTTATTGATCTTTACCTCCACGCTTGTCAGTTTGGAAACTAGTTTGTTGAAGACGTTGATGTGTTCAGAAAGATTCAACCTTTCCACAATCTTCAGAGTGTATAATTGTTTCCTTATAAATAAGCAATTGGAGAGCGACTTTGTCATGTAAATGCTCTTCAACCTCGCACATAAACCTGCGGTAGTCGTCTCATTAATAACATTATAAAGTACATCATCAGCCAAGCACAAATAAATTGCGTTAATTGTCATATGATATAGGTCATCCCAATTATCTTTCTTCATAGTTTCAGGACGTTTCGCTTTGCCAAGGAGAGACCGTGACACCCCTTATCGAACTAAGAGGGTTTTCATCTTCAACCTCCATAATTCGAAGTTATTTTTCCGGTAAACTTTTTCGTCTTGAACTTCACATTCGATCCATTCGAACTCATTTTTCAGATTCAATCTAAACTCCCAACGTAAAGCCTACACTTCGATATCAGTTGTTTTGCGTAACTGCCGCAAATTAAACACATAAGCAACCTCAAAATGAATTAAACATGTGACAGAGAAACAAAATTCAAACAAATACCAAAAACACAAATTTTACGTGATAAACCCTTATGGGAAAAAACTACGACACCAAGCGACAACAAATCTACTGTAATTATAAGTTACAAGAGATGGGCAACTTACGGATTTGAAACCCTCATTTATACAGATGATTTCCCCTTCTCAAAGCCTAGAAATCTTGTAGACTCTCTTTATAATATCTTATACGTATTTACAAGTTTCCTTATATACTTCCAAATAAGATTAATAAACAAAACTCACTTTCTAAAACTTAAGCATTCTGTTCAATCGATCAAAAACATCACAGGGAGCAATGGTCAACCACAAATATCACAGTAAGATTCGGCTGACCCTACTAAACTTCGGTCAATTAAACTGCACTGCATCAATAGATTAAAGGCACTCTAACAATAAAAATTTGTCTTAAAATCTCTTTTCATTGGGTGTGACCTGATCTTTAAATCAGGTTAATTTCTTATCTTTCCTTTGTCCAAGTGAGTTACACTGATGAACAGGTTTGAAAAGAGGTAAACACCGAAATAGCCACACACTCAAAAGTCAAAACCTGCGGTTGGGATCCTATTGTTAATTATGGTGCTGCCCACCTGAGTCATGATCTGGCTACTTCTACTCACATGACCTAGAACTTGATAGACGGAGTGGATCTTGCATATAAAACAAGATGGGTCCCGACGTGAAATTTCACGGATGACCTTCAGACTACTTCATGTGCGTTGCACGTGCCATGTTTACTCTCGGGGGGACGCGTTTGGCGTTGACGTTGCCACTAGCTAGTCTAATAGTCGGTGCTTTATAGCCCCACCAAGATGCATATGTTTTATCGGTGACGCACACGCCAAGATGCACATGTTTTATCCACACCGTCCATTCATTTTTTTCAAATCATTTTATGGCTTGACCAAAAAATTAAGGCAGATTTAAATCTCATGTGGACCACTCCATACGAAAGCAGTAGTTGTGATTGAATGTCTACCATTAAAAACCTCCTAAGGCCTACTGTAATGTTTATTAGACATCCAACCTATTGATCAGGTCATTTAAACCTTGATGAAGGGAAAAAACATATATCAATTTGATCCTTGTGGCCCTCAAAAAGTTTTTAAGGTGGGAGTTCAATCAACACTGTTTCCTATGATGTGGTCCACTTGAGCTTTTTATCTACCTTATTTTTATGCTGATACAATAAAATGTTCAGGAGAAATGGATGGACGCCCTGGATGAAAAGCATACATCATGGTGGGGTCCACAGCACCAACAAGCAGAGTCACTGGCCAATCCACATCACATGTATGCATCTTTTGACCAGCTGAGCCGCTAAATGCGGTTTACTGGGGCAGGTCACATGCTTTAAGCTACGCGCATGTGGTAGTCACCCACTCCTAACGACAATTATTCAAAGGTAGGTTGGATGCCTATTTAGTAAATTTAGGTCTATCCATATATAACTATGGAGCCCACTATGATTTATGTATCTTATGTCTATGCTTATTTTAGGGCCTGAGCCCAAAAATGAAGTAGATTCAACTCTTAGGTGGACTACACCATCCAATAAGTCCTTAAAGGTGGGAGTTTAATTGCCATTGTCTCATGTGGTGTGGTCCACCTCATATTTTGGATCTGTTTCGTTTTTGGTCTCCGGCCCTAAAATGGACCGGCAAAATAGATGGACGACATGGATATCTAACATGAGCATACTTAATTTACTATCTAAATTATAAAAAATTAAATTTATTAAGTAATTATTGGTAATGTAATGACCCTATTGGACAAATAGCTGGCCATGCTTATGGCTAGCAATTTAAAATGGTACACCTAGAATACATTAACTCAAATTTAACTGGCCAGGTGGGAACTTGTGTATGTTAAAATAAGAACATTGGATATCTTTTATTTCTAACTGCCTAATAAATATGCATGTATCTCATAATAAAATAATGTTGTTTACAAGTGCCTAAGTATGCTGAGAAAGAGAGAGGATATGGGCTATGTATGCAGAGGGAGAGAGAGAATTTCAATAGATAAAACCTAAGTTTTTTTTTTTTCCTTTAAGGTAAAAATTGAACTGTATATTATCAACCAGTCTCACTTTCAAGTGAACTTTATTACCTTCGCTTTATTATAAATATTTTCCCAAGTTCTTCTAAGACCCAAAATTCAAAACCTTTGGAAGATTTATTTCATGGGTAAAAATGTGGACAACTTCTCGCATTATATATACCAATGATAATTTGAAACTTAGTTACAATGGCTTCTCTCTTTGAAATAAAAATAGATTCGATGGCATGGTTGGTTTATCCATGTCATAGATTCGATGGCATAATGGTCGTCAGAAAAACCAAAAAATAAAAAAATAAACTTCTCAAACGGTCAACTTCAAGTTTTTCAATATAGCATATGGCCGCATGCAAATATATGATTAAAAAAAAAAAAACGTCATGCAGCATGCAAATACATTATTAAAAAAGAAGTAAATGGACGAGAAATATTTAATAATGTAAAGTCCAACGACATTATGGCTAGAATCTTTCAGTTCATGAGCTTGGTACGTATAATGGTTCATGCATGACGAGGGATATTAAATCAATATGGTTTGAATAGATGTGGGTTGTACCATGACTGCGAGGCCCACCTCAATGTATTCATCGTATATCTATGCTATTCATCCATTTTTCTAACTCATTTTATGGCATCAACCCTAAAATTAAGTAGAAAAAAATGTTAGGTGGACCACACTGCAGGAAACTATGGTCATTGAATGCCCACCATTAATAGCATTCTAGAGCCCACTTTAACGTTATCTGACATCCAACCTATTGATAAAGTCAAACAGACCTAGATGAAGGGAATACACGGACGCAGATTGCGTCCTGCCCCCACACCTACGGTAATCCGTTCGGGCAGGGCTCTTAGGGGCCCATTGTGTTGTAAGTGTTTTATCCACGCCGTTAAACACTTTTTCCCGATAATTTTAATATGTGAGCCAAAAAATGAGGCATGTCCTAGGCTTAAGTGGACCACAAAGTGGAGATTGAACGTCCACCATTAAAAACTTCATAGGAGATGAAGAAGTTTCGGATCAAGCTGATATTTGTGTTTTCACTTCATCCACGTCTAAATGACCTTATGAATACGTTGATGGTAAAAAAAACATCACGTTGGCCCCTAAAAGGTTGCAACGGTGGGTGTCATTATCAATGTAACTTCCTTTGGTGTGGTCCAGTTAAGCCTTGGACCTGCCTCAATTTTTGGCTCACGTATTAAAATTATAAAAAAAAAGCGTTTAACGGCATGGATAAAACACTTACAACATGGTGGACCCCACAGAGCCCTGCCCGGTTGGATTACCGTCCGGGCGGGGGTAGGACGCAATACCCATCCGAGAATACGCATATATCATCCTTAGGGCGTGTTTGGACGGGCCCATCCCATGGGATTGGATTGTATTAGGGTGGATGACAAGTAATGATGGCTGTGTCAGTGGATTGCTGGCAATCCCACGGGATTGCTATATCTAGGGAATTCACCACCGAGTGTGTTTGGCTCGCCTGGCCAATCCCGGGATTACGTCAGCCAATCCCGGATTGCTCCGTCTAACCAAACATGTTCCAAGCAAAATAGATGGGATTAAGAGGGATTGGGTAGATTTCAAGGTAATGATGGTAATGTTAGTGGATTGCTGGCAATCCAATGGGATTGTTATATCCAACTTGCCTGTTTGGCATGCCAGGCCAAATCCCGGGATTGCTCCTTCCAATCCATCCCAATACAACCTAATCCCATCCACCCTGCCCGGCCAAACAGGCCCTTATCCAACACTTTTGTAGCACACAAAAAGATTTTAATGCTCATTCACCACCGTTTCCTTTGGTGTGGTCCACTTGAGATTTGTATCTACTTCGTTTTTGGGATGGTGCTATTAAAAGAGTTGGAAAACCGGATGAAAGGCATAGATATACAGTCCATACATCGAGGTGGGCCCACCCACGTCGCTTGTTCTGGGGTCCAGCCCAGTCGCGCCCTCCATCAATTCAGGACTGAAAGTTTCTTAAATAATAATGCTACCTTTTGAATGGAAAGTTATTTGATGCTCTGACAAACTAGGATGCTTGATACGCATGCAATGCTCTGATAAACTAGGATGCTTGATACGCATGCACTTAACAAGTTTACACATGCCATGCATGCCTCAAGTTAAACTAACTAAATTGAGGAACCCCCTGCCACTAAATCGGTCCCAAAATCAGATTATTTGAACAATCCTGACCACTGATCCACTAATTCAACGGTTAGATATTAACTAGGTTAAACTTTCATCCATGATACGTTTAAACATGAACACGTGATTATTACATCCAGTCCAATCTCATTCCTTTGCATGAATCGGAGCAATCGGATGGCCATCAACATTCCTGAATGGACCTTTCTATGAAATCGTCCATCCAATTTTTCATTGTTACTGACTGGATGGTTTGTATCATCTAATTATTAAGTTTTTTTTTTTTTTTTCTTTTCAAGGAAACCTATGAAGAGTGGGTGAGCCAAATGGACGGTCCAGATTAATGATATGGATAGTTGAAATATCCAAATGGAACTAAATGCAGTGAAAGGTTCTCATAATCTTAGATCACTCGATCATTTCTGTTTTGCTGCGGAAGTGGACCGGATTCGGTAGCGACCCTCCACCACCGACGTTCGTACTAGTCGGTGCTGAAAATGCCATGTGGGCCCACTACATGTTTTATCCATGCTGTTTATCTTTCTTTTCATATCATTTCATCTCACCAGCCCCAAAAACAGGCAAATCCAAATTTCACGTGAATCACACCAACGTAAAAAGTTTTGAATGAAGATAATATTTGTGTTTTCCCTTCATCTACGACTATAAGACCTAATTAAATAGCAAACATATATTACAATAGCCTTAATGGTGGGTTAAATCACCGTTGTTTCCTGTGGTGTGGTCCACCTGAGATTTAGATCTCTCTTATTTTAGGGATAAAGCTAAAAAATGAGCTGTAAAAATGGATCAACGGCTTGGATGAAACACTTAATCTGTGATACAGCCTAGAAACGCACAAATTTCTACCCGCAACTACTTTTATCGAGAAGGATTGCGAGTGGGCTTCGGACCCATATTTGATTGCATCAGGTGCCGCTTTGAAAGTTATGTAGTGATTGTGGGACTATCTTAATGTATGTCTGGTGATTTTTAGGCCGGTTTGATTTTCCATGATACAAGCAAATCCTAATAAATAAGTAATTATAACTTTTTCAACTTATTCGAAATTGTGAGAGTAATTCTACCTCAAAATCGATGCAAAAGTGTTAACTTAAATATGTGAACTCTATCGTAATGTATATGATATATCCTCACCGTCCATCTATTTTATTAGAACATTTTGGGGCATGAGCCAAAGAATGACATAGATTCAACACTCAAATGACCCACATGGAAGGAAATAGTGGCCTTAATTTGGCCACAGGTGAAAGTTGTTTCCTTCATTTGGCCCACATTGAGATTTTTTCATTATCTAACCCGTTCATAGGGTCACAAGACATGTATAAGGAGAAAACACAAATATCCGCTTAATTCTAAAATTTTAAGGCCTCAAGAAGTTTTTAATGGTAGGCATTTGATTCTCGTTGTTTCCTGTGGAGTGGTCCACTTGAGCTTTGGATCTGCCTCAATTTTTTTCCTCATGCTCTAAATTTAGCTGGCATAGCAAATGAGCGGTGTGGATAAGTCACATACATCCCGATGAGCCCCACATTTATTTTTGTAAATTTCTTAATTTAAGTGTTAAAAAAGTAAGTTATCTGTCACATCTGCATTGGGAAAATGTGGTGATTACCTAAGTAAATAATTATTACCCATTTACAGGCAGTTGAGTGAAAAATCAACCGAGGTTTGGAGGCCAAAAATGAAACGGACATAAATCTTAAGTGGACCATACCATAGGAAACAATGACAGCTGAATGTTCGCCATTAATCTTTTTTTTTTTTTTTTTTTTTTTTTTTTTTTTTTTAAATTTTTTATTTATGACCCACCGTAATGTTTATTACCCACCTGATATAAGATGGGACAACCTACATGAAGTGAAAACACACTACCAACTTAATCAAAAACATTTTCAAAGGTGAACATTTAACCACTATTGCCTTCAGCAGTGTGGTCCACCTGAGATTTGGATTGGACTCATTTTTTGCCCATGCACAAAAACATAGCTGGTGGGCCCTACAACTCGGTGTTTCCCAGCATCACCGATTTATAGGATTACTCTGGACGCGGATTGCATCCTACCCCCACCCGGACGGTAATCCATCCTGACAGGGCTATGTGGGGCCCACCGTGTTGTTAGTTTTTATCCACACTGTTAAACACTTTTTCTAATAATTTTAATATGTGAGCCAAAAAATGAGGCAGGTGCAAGGCTTAAGAATATGTGAGCCAAAAAATGATGTCCAGGCTTAAGTGGACCACACTAAAGGAAGCTGCACTGATAATGACACTCACCGTTGCAACCTTCCTAAACACCGACGTGATGTTTTTTTTTGTACTATACAACGTATTCATAAGGTCATTTAGACGTGGATGAAGTGGAAACACAAATATAAGCATGATCCGAAACTTCTCCAGCTCCCACGAAGTTTTTAATGGTGAACGTTCAATCTCCACTTTGTGGTCCACTTAAGCCTTGGACCTGCCTCATTTTTTGGCTCACATATTAAAATTATTGGAAAAAAACGTTTAACGGCGAGGATAAAACACTTACAACACGGTGGGCCCCACATAGCCCTGCCCGGACGGTGACGCATTCCGCGTCCGATTACTCTTAACTAATAAATTTCAAACACGCGAAAGCCTTTGACCAAAGCCTTTGAGGTGAAAGTCCTGCGCTGGCATGCTAGGTGGGTCCCAGATTGATGTTTTTAGAGAAATCCACCCCTACCATCCGTTTTGAGAGCTCATTTTAGAACATTTCAATGAAAATGAGGCAAATCTAAAAGTTTAGTGAGCCATACAAGAGAAAAGATTGGGGAAAGAAATTCCTACCGTTGAAACCTTTCTGGGCTCCACTTGGATGTTTATATACCATCCAAACCGTTTATAAGGTCATTTCCTTTTGGATGAAGTGAAAAAACCAAAAATATAGCCTGATACAAATCTTGTAGCCATATGAATGTTTCAACGGTGAGTTTCCTCTCACGTAGCCCACTTTAGTTTTGGATCCTCATTATTTTCGGTCGCATGTCCTAAATTGAACTTGAAGTGGATTTCTCACAAACATCCAGGTGGGCCCCACTTAGCATCCCGGCGCAGGAACTTCCTGGGCAAGCTTTACCAGGAATTCCGCGTCCACACAAAGCCTGTTTGGTGGGAACGGATTGGCTACTCCCCCTGCCACCCGCGAATGGCTGATGGTAGGTGCTCTGTGGGCCCTACCATGATGTATGTGTTTCATCCATGACGTCCATATATTTTTATAGATCATTTTAGCATATGAGACCAAAAATGAGATATATCCAAATCTCAAGTGAACCACATTAGGAGGAAACAGTGTTGAATGAACGTAGACCATTATAAACTTTTTGGGGGCCATAAAAGTTTTGGATCAAGCTGATCTTTGTTTTTCTCCTTCATCTGGGTCTGTATGACCTAATCAACATATTGGATGTCAAATAAACAGTACAGTGGGCCTTAGAAGGATTTTAATGGTGGATATCCAATCACTATTATTTTCCTGTTTTGTGGTTCACCTGAGATTTATATCCCTCTAATATTTTAAATAAGATTCTAAAATGATCTTTAAAAATGAATGAACGGAATGGATGAAACAGATACATCATGATGGGGCCCACAGAGAACCGAACATCGGCCACGGGGCTGGTGGCAGGGGAGTAGCCAATCCGTTTCCCTGTTTGGTCTTTCGCAGGAAATCCGCGCCCATCTCTATCTCCGACTCACAAAGCAGGAAATCCGCGTCAACTTTGCGTGGCAACCTCTGACTCACGTGGTACAGTCAAATTCCATCGTACGTTCAGATCCCAGCCACGTGGTGTTTGGGTCACCACGCAATCCACGTCCCCACATTCCAGTCTATTGAAATCTAACCGTAAAAACCGCCTTATCATAGGCCTGAAATGTAGGCCGACCAATGTAACTTATCATAGTCTATTGCGTATACATAAGGGTGACGTGCCTCACATTTAAAGGGTGGGTCCCACTGCTTAAGCAAAGAAGCAAACTTTGATACTCTTGCTGGGGGTGATAGATGATCCGCAGGCACTTATAAATTTGAATACTCTTGCGTGTGACTACTAGTTAGGGGTGTACACGAACCGAGCTAGCTCGGTTTGCTTGCTCGACTCAACTTGAAAAAGCTCAATTCGACTCGGTTCGAAGCTGAGTTCGAGCCGGCCCTAGCTCAACTCAACTCGGATCGAATCCAGCTTGAATCGAACTCGGATCGAACTAGTTCAGTGACTCGGTTACTTTGCTATTGATGTTGCTCACCAACTGTTTGATAAAATGACTCAACGAAATGTGGCTGGTGGCAAGGAAGGTTTGGCTTGTAGCAAGGTGGCAATGAATGTTTGGCTAGTGACAAGGGAGGTATGTACATGAAACAAATACATTTTTTCTCTTTGTTTTTGTTTTTTTTTTTTTTTTTTTTTTTTTGGTTTTTATGTTATTTAGAAGGTGTTTGAGAAAATACTTATAAAACCATTGCCTCTGTTTGTAAAACAGTGGAATTTTGAAGTCGCAGTTAAGGTGTTTGTGAAAATGCCTCAATGGTGAACTCAGCTCAATCTTAGCTCGAACTCGGCCCGAGCTGCTAACCGAATTGAGCTGCGCTGGCTAGTCAGGCTCGAGGACCGAGTTGAGCCCAGTTCAAGCTGAAGTCAACCACTGTTCAAGCCGAGTTGAGCTGAGGCTAGCTCGACTCAGTTTGACTCGATGTACACCCCTATTACTAGTAGGCATGCAAAGGGAACCTAATTTTCATGGATAAGATCCATCCCGTCCATCAGGTAGAACACCTCTTGTTAGCCGTTGATCCCAAAAATTAGGTTGATTCAATGCTTAGGTTGGCCACCCTATAACTATTTATATCTAAACCTCTAAGTTTAAGTGTCATGGCCCCTTGAGTTTTGGATTTTGGAAAATTGTTGCATCTGAATGAGTTAATGTAGATGAATGGATTAGATGATATATAGTAGCACTGTGGGTCCTACACAACACTATAGGTGAGCATTTGTACCCATTGTTCCTATGGTGTATCCTACCTGAGCTTTCGGTCCACGTGATTCTCTCGAGATTTCTGACTTCCAGCAGAAGAAAAGAAGCAACTATCCATTGAAAGTTCAACCCACGCGGCGTAGATACGATGGGGACGTGGTTTAGCTGATGTCAAAGCTTTGTGGCCCACCATGATGCATGTATTTTACCCATGCCGTCTATCCATTTTTTTCAGCTAATTTTAAGGTATGAGCCCAAAAATAAGTCAGATCCAATTCTTAGGTGGACCACACCACAGGAAACAGTGGGGATTGAACGCTTAGTGTTGAAAACTTTTCTAATGCTACAAAAGTTTTGGATTAAGCTGATATTTATGATTTCTCTTCATCTAGGTCCTTATTAACCAGTTTGATGGCAAATGAATATTATAATAGTCCCTATGAAGCTTTTAACGATGGATGTTCAATCAACACTGTTTCCTTATAATATAGTCCAACTGTGATTTGGATCTATCTTATTTTTGAGTTCATGTCCTAAAATAAACTAAAAGAAACTGAATGGATGACATAAATAAAATGTATACATCATGGTAGGGCCACATGTGCTGGAATGACAAGGGAAACCGCGTTCATATGACGGCTACGTGCCTGTCACGCAGATTGGAGATGGAAAGTTGGTGGCTCCGACATAACGCTGTGAGTAATCTATTTGCTTGACCATTTTTTCATCTCTCGTTAGAATATAGGAAACCTAAAAAAAATGATCCAAAACTCAAATGAGCTGTACATTAAAATAAAAGTGAGTAGAAAAATGGTTACTATTAAAACCTACCTAATATCCACTGTCATATTCATATGGCCATCTGTATTGTTCATGAAGTCATTTATATTAGAATAAGTTCAAATTATAAAAATATTTCAGGTGAAAACTTTAGTAGCTCCACGAATGTTTTAAGGGTGGACATTTAATTATTATTGTTTCCGAGAGATCACGAGTATGTAATATACTTGAGTTTTGGATCTACCTTATGTTTAGGCACATGTTCTAATATAATCTAAGAAAATAAATAGACAGGATGAATTTCTCATGGGCATCATGGTTACACAAAAGGTTTCAGGAAGAAAGACCAACTATAAATTCAACTTAATAACTTTTCAAGCATGCCTTCTCTATTATACATCATTTTTTAAAACAGCAGATGGCTCAATCAAATTCAATGGAGGTTTAATTACTTCTTGGAATATAAGTTATTTATATTGGACCATAGAAATTACGCACCGGAGTTTACGAATTCAACTTTTCTGGCATGGTTTCTTAAAACCTTGTTTTTTAGAGCGGCAGAGATAGTCCAATCAAATTCAATGGAAGTCTAATTAATTCTTGGAATACAAGTTATTTATATCGGACCATAAAAATTATGCACAGGAGCTTACATGTATCATGAACCAAAAAACAAAACTTAGTTAATTATCTTATTATCAAATTAGTGGACATTTGATTGGTAGGCATTTAATCGATGGTTAGAAATGTATCATCAACAAAGAGAGAAAAAAAAAAAGAAGAAGCTTTTTTAATTACCTCACTATCAGATGGGTGGACATCTAATTGGTAAGCATTTAATGGATGTTTGACGATGTATCATGAACCAAAAAGAAAAAAGAAAATATTATTTAATTATCTCACTAGGGGTGTACACGAACTGAGTTAGCTTGGTTAGCTCGCTCAACTCGACTCAGAAACGCTCGTTCAACTCGGTTCGAAGCTGAATTCGAGACGAGTCGAGCTGATTTTTTGAACTCGAAAAAATTTCGAACTGAGATTGAGCTTGCTCGAGCTCGACTCGACTCAAATCGAACCCCAATTTGAATTGAACTCGAATCGAGCTAATTCAGTGACTCGGTTACTTTAATATTGATGTTGCTCACTAAGTGTTTAATGAAAATGAATCAACAACATGTCAGCTAGTGGCAAGGAAGGTTTGTATATGAAAGAAATACCATTTTTCCTTGATTTTGATGTTATACCTATAAGGTGTTTGATGAAATACTTGTAAACAGCTGTTGCTATTTTACATACAGTGAGAAATACAAAGTGTACTGCATGTGTTTGTGAAAAATGCCGCGGAAGCTTGATTTTGGCTCGAGCTCGGCTTGAACCGGCCCGAGCTACTGACCGAACCAAGACGAGCTGGCCAATCAGGCTCGAGGACTGAGTGCCGAGCCGAGTTCAAGCTGGGGTCAGCTAGTGGCCGAGCCAGCTCGACTCGGTTCAACTCTGTGTACACCCCTATATCTCACTATCAGATGGACATTTGATTGGTAGCAAGGTATTTAATATTGGACGGTTATAACAATGAATAATATCCAATGGTATTGTTTCAACAAACAAGTGCCTACAAATCATAGGGTGAGTTCTACGATTTAGTCAGTTTTAGTTCACTTAGTCAATGCCTCACTTACGACTTTAAACCGCCTATACATATCAAGTGCCTTAAGCAGCCGGAGTATAAATAACTCTCCTGAGCCAAGGGAGTTCAGGGATTCAACAGTCCACATTCCGAATTGTAGTTCAAATGCTCTTGGGCATATGTACACTTGCCTGCCATACAAGGTGTATTGATACACATGAGAAAAATCTAAGCCGATCATCAGGCAGGTCCCATCATATGGTCCTTTGTCTAAAAAATTCAGAACGATTGGATGATTTGGTACGTGACAAATGTATGTTGAATGTGGACCGTTGGCTAAGTATCTCTTAACCATCTATTTTTAAAAAATGCAAATTGGACCGGCACGATGATCAGCGATCTGCGTGATTATTAAACAACATATCCATACAATGGGACCCACTTGATGAGCTGCTTGGATCTTGCGCACTTGTGGAAGGCAAGTAACAGAAAAGTCACACGCTCTGCTGTCCATCTGCATTCCGGGAAGAAACTGGCATCAGTGGGCCCCATCCGATCAGAGCAGAGAGTGACAGGAATCAAATATAATTCCTGGCCCACCATCTTCTACATGTAAAATCCACTCATTTCATCAGGTTTCTATCCCTGAGCAAAAAAAATCATCTCAATACACAAATACAGGTGGGCCACACCACATGTTCGGGTTTTATTTTTTGGGTTAGCTTGTTAGTACAAACCCATGTCAGTACACATACTCCATGTTAGCCACCCCCACTAGGGATCGGTACCAAGACATAAGTGTTGAAACGAGGTATCTCCACTCAGTCTGCCAGTTGTGCTATGGATTTGGGTGTCACTGCTTGTTTATTTTTCAATGGACATGAGATGTCAACCATACGTTTTTTTTTTAATGTACAATGAAGTTTATTTTTCATCAAACCCGTAAATTAAGTGTAACTCACTAGGACAAAGTGGAAATATAAAAATCAACATGATCCAAATATTAGGTGGTCCACACGCTGAGAAGTTAGAGGTTTTAGTAGCAGTTTTACACTGTTCCTATTGGTCTGGCTTGTTAAGTTATTTTGATTGCGCTTATTTGTTGTATGTGCAGTTACAATGACGACTTTCACCAGATAGACGGATTAGATTTACATAAAACATGGTGTCGTAGTGGACCTAACCAATGCATCAACCATGCAGGGCTCTATATATATATATGAATGCTCAGCTACTCACCTTCTTACGGGGAGCACCCATGAGCATCTTTGCAGACGTGTCATGGAATGGTATCTTAATGGTCCATGTGATTCAGCATCCTTTGAAACTTTATCAGCCCAATTTCCAGCATATCCAAAACTCTAAGTAGGTCATAGGAAAGAGAAATGCAAATAAAGAGGGAAACTATTTCCTTTTACCATTGCCCACTAGAGTTTTGTATTCGGCTGAAAGTTCGGATTATGAGGCTTCAAGGGGTGTTGCATCACGTGGACCATTCAGGTTCCATGCCCATGACACGTGTGCAAAGGTGCTTACGTAAGAAGGTTGGCTGTGAGCATTCCTCAAACTCCACTACTATATATATGTATAGAGAGAGAGAGAGAGAGAGAGAGAGAGAGAGAGAGAGAGAGATATGGTACCTTAAATTGTCCAGAGAAACTCCATGATGCACCAATGTTCTTCAACAAACTCTCTTGAAAACTGGAATTTACCTGCATTTTTAAGTACTCAAAAGTCATGAAGCATCTAGTTGTCGGTGAGGTTGTACCATCAGAAAATGGAATGCCCAAAAACAGATTCCATGCAAGGAGAGATGCTCACAAACAACTAAGTTGGCATGTGGGGCCCACCATGGCATTTGTATGACATGTCCCTGGTCCAACAAGATTGCCCTGTTATGAAATTGTGATGCCCACAAATCAAGTTGATCCAACCATTAGATGCACCTCACACATATATATGTAGAATTTTTTGGATGGTTGTTTATCATTTTATATAGCATGTCCCGCCTTTGGATCTACCAGAATTTTTGAACAACCTTGTTAGACAGGAGAAATGTCATATAAACATCATGGTGGCCCCCACACACCAACTAGTTAGATATAAAATTAGCATACAACTAGTTGCATGTTAGAGAAATGCTCACACAACTAATTGCATGTCCAACTAGTTGGCATGTGGCGCCCACCATGGTGATTGCATGGCATCTTGATTGTCCAACAAGGTTGTTCCACAATTAAAATGGGACACCCGTAAAAGTCAAGTAGAGCACATCTAATGGTTGATTCAACATGATTTTTGAGGCATCTTATTTTTATGGTGGGATAATCTTGTTAGATGGGCAAAATGTTATACAAACGCCATGAGGAGCCCACAAGCAAACTAGTTGGATCTACTGCTGTGTTTTTTAGAATAAAAATAAATTTCAAAAATAAAAGTTATTTTTAGAAAGAAAATAAATATATTAATTATTTAAACTTTCCATAAATAGTGTGTATAACCAGTTGGTAAAAGAATGGGTTTTTGCTTATACAACCAGGGTTCAAATCTCTTCGAGGACGGTGCGAAGCACCGCGCGGCATGGGCTCTAGGGCTGTTTGGGCGCTTTTTGACGCTTAATTAGGCGCACTTAACACTTCGCACGTGCGCATCGTCGTAAGGAGCAATAAGAGCCTTAGTCTTTTTGACACACGGTTCAAACTTTTTGGGCCATGGTTCAATTGGTATTGAACCGGGGTCTACCCCGATGTTTTATTACATTTTTTTATGATCGAGAGTAATTGTGACATGATTGTACATGTGACACCTATGCCACGTGTCGCTTATGTGGATACAGTTTTTCCTGTTGGATAACAGCTACTGTCTGAATGGGTACAAAAATAACTACCATAAGACAAAGAGTCATGTTTTATCATGGAAAGACAATTATTTGCTGTGAATGGATATGAATTTCTTGAAGAGGCTCTTTAGCACCTCTTCAGGAAGAAATCCATAACCTTTCAATTGATATAAATCCTGAATACTATAATCCAGAAAAAAACACTCTAGATATTCTTCTGTGCAATTACTCTTGATCTGACTTCTTGTTGAGTTTTTTCTGAACATCATAAAGCATATCAGTGTCAAAACTAGAGATCTGTTCAACACTTAAATATATAAATTTTCGTGTTGAAAATTGGATTGAGAGTTCATTGTATCCTAAAGACAATTTGCGGATTTCCTTCGTTTGCACTTGCTGAAAATTTCAAAAAAAAGGAAGCAAATCTGTCTTGAGAAATTGACTATTCAAGTCAAGCCTTGAACTTAATAGATCTAATCGTTTCGTTATCATTTTCTTCTATCCTCCGTTGTGTACAAAATACTCTTAAATTTTCTAACATCTACAACTAGCTGTGTATATAAGCATTTCTATATATATATATATATATATATATATATATATATATATATATATATATATATATATATACGCGCGCGCACATCAATACGCAAATGCTAGGCAACATTTGTGCCTCCACAATAAGTTTTCAATGTTGGATGACCTTGTAAGGTACATGAAAAGACATTTTAAATAAAGTTACGAGTATTTTAGGATTTCAAAAATGTAAAGCCTAACAGCGTATGGTTAAGATTTCACTCACTAATATCACTCGAGAGTTAAGATTTAATATGCTTCCTTCACTTAATCTAGTGTTAGTGACCTGCAACTACTCTCCTTTACGTGTAGCCCACGTAAAGAGGAGATCATGCAATGCTTTATGGGGTCGTCCACCATGTCATTCATGTACAATTCGATCATTGTCTATTTAGTGAGAACTATTATTTGAATTGCGCATACAAAATATTAGCACGATAAAATACCAATATGGACCGGAATAATGTAAATTTGCTCCCAATCCACCAATTTCACTTGGTGTGGCTCACTTGAGTTCTTTATCAGGTTGAGTTTTGTATATATCTTCTCTTCGTCCTAGTGAGTTAATAGGTTTAATGAAAGATATGTCACATGGTGACTCCCATATACCTAAAATCAACATCCTCGCTCTACATGCATGGATATGCCACACCCCTAGCATATATAATCTTTTGCTAATGTCCCCAACTTTATGGAATGTTAGCAACGCCCTTAATCCTTTAAAATGGCGCAAGAGGATGCCTATTGTCAATCCAAACCATTCATACAATTAGGAGCAAGCAATGGTACAAAAATCATGCCAATCAGTGATCCTAAGCTTCCAATCAAAGAATAAAAGTAGATAGTTAAAATTGACCGAGTAGATAAAACATGTCGAATCATTATCTTAAAACATTTACTAGATAGATCTCACTCTGTATTTCTTATGATTCTAACATAATACTTTAATGTGATGATTCTAACCATGCAATTGATAGCCCGTAAACTACAGAGAGTTGTAACAAATTGGCCCCTCTCAAAGGGGTAGGATCATCCAATTAATGTGATTCTTGCACCATGGCTTTTTAATGTTTGTATGTGTGAATGAATGGTTTATATTGACAATAGTTCACCTCATGTTCTGTTTAAAAGGTTTGGAGACAGTGGTGGTGACATGAAAAAGATTAAAAAATAATAATAAAAAAATTGGAGAAATTTTTAAACCCCATGAGAACAAGGTTTGTCATTATGGTCAAGGCACAGTTCTAGACCCATGGGTCTAGATTTCAGCCCGGATCCAATTGGGTTCATGTTAGTTGCATATCCAAAACGTGTTTTCATTTGGGTGGGCTTCAGGTTTAAATAGTTTGGGTCTAAGTTGGCTCTTGGCTAGGGCTAAGATGGGTTAATCTGAGTTTTAGTAAGTTATTGGAAATGGAAATGTTTTCTTTAAAGGCTTGTTTGGATTTGTGTAAAGCACAAGAAAAGATTTATTGTTTTTTTTAGAAAGCTTGTTTCTAAGGAAGCATGAGAAAGGAAACACATTTTGGGTTTATTTTCAAATAAATTGATGAAGTAATGTTTTCTCAAGTATTTCGTCCACACCGTCCATCTAGTGTGGCCACTAAGGTTTATTGTACAACTTAAAATTCTGCTTCATCTAAAATTAAGGTAGGTCACACCATCTTAAACAATTTAAAATGACACATAAAACCACCAATCTCATGTGGTGAGGCCCTCTTAAGTTTCGGAATGCCTGTTCATCCTTATGAGGGGCACTATTTGAAAGGTTTGAATGAAATGGCCCCACACAAATCCATGAAAGGCATTTTTCTCTCTATTGTTGTCTGTAATGTGGCCCACTGAATTTTTGGGTCAGGATGAATTTTTGCCCTAGTGTGTAACATTATGGAGGGCACCTGATAGACAGAGTGGATTTCCATACAAAACATGGTGGGCCCATGCTTAATTAGCAAAATTTACCATATCCCTATCTACACATGCCTTAAGGAAAGGGAGTTGCATTATCAAAAAGAAAAGTGTGTTATGAAAGGGAATTTATTTGATACTCTTGCAATGTATGACTCTTGATGCGCAATCACTTAGAAATAGTACACGTGGCACATGAAAACACAAATTAAACTGACTAAATTGTAGGATCTACAGTTGCCATGTTACAATCCAAAAACTAGATTGGCTAAACTATCCTAAAATAAGACCGTTGGATGCTTTTAATCGTAACCGTGCAATAAATGTCCGACAACCTGGTAGCTAGTTAATCAAATCATAAGTAAAATGTTTATTTCATGTTTTGATATGATTTGGTACACATAGATTAGACAATTCAATTTGGATTGCTTCTATGGAATTGATACAGACCTTTGACAGCTTTAAGGGTCTGTTTGATAGTTAATAAAAATAAGTAATTATAGGTAAAAGCACAATTATAGCTCTTTTTTATTATTATTATTATTATTATTATTATTATTATTATTTTTTTAATATATTTTTTATAGAGTTGTTCGGAAGAGGCAATTTATAGGCAACAACTCTGCAAATTTCAACCTCCTTCCAAGCTAAAAATTTATGGACCCCACTATGATGTATTTGTTATATCCATGCCACTCATTCATTTTTAAAAATCATTCTAGTTCATGAGACAAAAAATGACATTAGATTCAATAGCAAATGTCATTATTCCATTATGTGCCACTTGAGCTTTGGATTAACCCTATTTTTAGGCTCATGCCCTAAAATGAACTGACATAATGAAGGGTCGGAGTGGATGAAACATATACATCATGGTAGGGCCCACAAAATTTGCCACATAGCAAGGTGACCAACCTTGACCATTTAAAAAATGCAATAGTATATAACTATTAATTATTTACATTTACTACATGAAATTCCGACATGCTTTTGCGACCAATAAAGAAAAGGAGAGGTAAAGGAAACACCCTTTTCTAAAGGTACCAAAGGAAAATTTTCCATGTGGAAAATATGATTTCGTACCTTTTCCCATTACGTGGGACTGCACAGCCAATGAAAATAAGGTTTCTAGGTACTTTTTTCATTTCCCACTGTTTCACCTAATCTAAACAGCTTCTTAAGGTTACAGTTGAAAATCTAATACAATACACTGTGCTATGCAGTAATGTGATATGTATGCAATTTTGGCATTTTAAAAGCATTTTTTAAAATTTTATTTTTAAATATACACATACTCATGCTAAGTAGCTTTTTTATATAACAATGGGTACCCGAACATATGACCTCGTGTTGAAACTCTTGTGATTTTCAATCGGACCCACATTGGGTACTACCCCCAACAGGGCCTACATAGAGACAAATGGTTCTGTTAGAGTTATGTGGGGCCACTATGATATATGTGTTTTATTCAAGGGATTCAACCATTTTGAAATATCATTTTAGGGCATGAGCTTAAAAGGGAGGCATAGGGTTATGTGGGGCCCACTAAGATCTATGGGTTTTATCCAAGTCATTCATTCATTTTGAAATATCATTTTAGGGTATGAGCTTAAAAGGGAGGCAAATGGAAGACTCGAGTGGACCACATTATAGAAAGTAGTGGTAACAATGACCCCACCGTTGAAACCTTCCTAGGGCCTACTATGATGTTTATTTGCAATCCAACTTGTTGATAAGGTCACATGGACTTAGGTGATGGGAAAATATAAATGTTAGCTTGATCCAAAACTTTTGAATCTCACAAGAGGTTTTCACTATAGCCTTTGATCTGCCTTCTTTTTGGCTCATGCCTTAAAATGATCTCACAAGAGGGTTCGAATCCTTACCTTAGCGGTAGACTCTGAGGAGTTTAAACACGAGGTCTTGGGTTTCGATTAGAGCTGTACATAAGCAGAGTATACTCGGTTACTCGCTTGACTTGACTCGGAATTACTCGACTCAACTTGACTCGTCGTGAGTTTGAGCCGAGTACGAGCACGTTTTGTATACTCGTTTTGATTTCGAGTAGAGTACGAGTTAAGTAGTACTCGACTCGATACTCGACTCGTGTGCTCGACTCGTACTCAACTCGGTAATCGACTCAGTACTTGACTCAGTACTCGACTCGTACTCGAGTGTATATATATCCACCTCAAAAAAACAAACCCTACGCCCCCCCTTTTTCCTGTCGTTTTCACAGCGCAGCCCGCCCGTTCGAAAAAACCCAAATACCTTCCCTTCCAGCGCTCGTTCGAAAATACTCTCTCCCTCTTTCTCTTCTCGTTCCCCTGTAAGGCTGTGACCCTGCCCGGTGTTGTCCGCCGTCCGGCCCGTCCCTCTTCTTCCCTCTCTCTCCCTCTCTCTCACTCTCCTTTCCGGCGGAGCTAGTCCTTGCAGCTCATCCCTACCTGCCCGGTGCCCTTGTCCGGTGGTAGTCACTCTCTCGTTCGGTCGTTCCAACGTTCCCCTTAAAAAAAAAACCTAAAAACCTTAACCTGCACGGCCACAACGACCGTCCGACGGTCCCTGCCCTGACAGGTCGCCTTCTCCCTTACCCTTCTTCTTCCCTCTCTCTCTCTCTCAAGTGCTCACATTGCCCTATCCGGCGCCCCTGTCCGCAGCTCGTCACTGCCCTGCCCTGTCCGCAGCCCATCCCTGCCCTGCCCGGTGCCCCCGTCCCTACTGCAGCTCATCCCTGTCTTGCCCGACGCCCTTGTGCGCAGCTCGTCCCTGCCCTGCCTTGTCTGCAGCTTGTCCCACCCCTGCCTGATGCCCCTGTCCGTCTATCAGGTAAGAATTTTTATTTTATTCTTAATTATTATTTTAATGGTATATAAAATATGATTAAATATGCCACGTCGACTCGATTTCTGCTCGTACTCGAACTTGCCTCGAAAACTCGGACTTGACTCGACCCGTTTTCTACTCGTACTCGGGCAAGTAGAGCATGAGCATGAATCCATGATCGTTAGCCGAGTAGAGCCGAGTACGAGTAAGACTCGGTCATTAAGAGCCGAGTACGAGTAGGGCGATACTCGGCCCGACTCGACTCGTATACAACTCTAGTTTCGATACCCATATGTGGTGAAATCCCACTACGGCGTGCGTGGGTGTTGAGATGCGGATTAGGTAGTGTTATGTCGGGTGCTGTAGGGTTCATTGCAATGTATGTGTGCTGTACACATGCCGTCCATCCGTTTTTCCAGCTCACTTTAGGGCATGAGCCAAAAAATTAAGTAGATGTTGAAACCTTCCTAGGACCCACTACAATGTTTATATGTCATCCAACCTATTGATAAAGTCACGGGGTTTTGGATGAAAGGAAACACAAATATCAGCTTCATCCAAAACTCTTAATAAAATTTTAATGATGGGTATTCAATCACCTTTGTTTCTTGTGGTGTGGTCCATTTGAGCTTTAGATCTACTTCATTTTTTGGGTTAGCGTCCTAATATGAGATGGAAAATAGAATAACGGCATGGATATAAAAGTCCTAAAATGAGCTGGAAAATACATACATCATGATTGAGCTCCACAGGGCCCAACACATCACAACATGGGTCCATGTTTTAGGAGGTTGGTAAGAATGGATCAAAAGTCAGCAAATATTCGACAGAAAGTCATTTGATACTCTGGCAGTGTTTGGTGGTTGATACACCGGCACTAAGAAATTGTAGACGGAAAATATACCATCCGAATTGTGGAACCCACTGTAGATGCATCAACAATATTCCTAACCTCTGATTAATGGATATTAATATTCTAAATCAGATAATCGGCTATTTTTCATTTCAACCATTCACTAAATGTCCACCGATTAGCTAGCTTGATTATCAATTCAGTTTAATCCCTATGGTTGATAACACATCTAAATTGGGCCCCACAATTTGAACGGTACATTTGAGTTATTTGTATGCTATGTGTACTGCCATCACACTCTCTGCCACAGTATCAAAGTAGTCCGGCCGAGTATCTTTCTTTTGGTTAGTCTTATTTTCAAATCAAAGGTAGTGATTTTTCCCTGAGAAAGGCCCACTACTTACCGTTGAATGGTAGCACGTCAAGATGGTCTTTTTGCCTTTCACCTACTGCATTTGGCAAGGACGCGGATTGGGAACTACCCCACCCGGACCAAACTAGAGTTTCAGTGGCTATGTCGGGCCACCATGATGTATATGTTTTATCCACTCCGTCCATCCATTTTGAAAAATCATTTTAGGGCATGAACCCATACAGGAGATAGATTGAAGGCTCAAGTGGGCCACACTGTAGGAAGCAGTTGGGATTTAATTCCAACCGTTGAAAACTTCTTGGGGCACAAAAGTTATGGATCAAGGGGATATTAAATTTTCCCTATATGCATACAGGTTTAAGTAGCCTTATGAACAGGTTGGATGACAAATAAACATCGTGGTAGGCCCTAGGAAGTTTTCAATGGTAGGAATTCAATATCCACTGCTTCCTTTGGTGGGTTTCACTTGAGTCTTCAATCTGTTTTCGGGATCATGCCCTGGAATGATCTTTTAAAATGGATGGACGGCATAGATAAAACATACACACTTTTTAGGCTCCAATGGGCCCCACTGTACCTGACATGACCATCTCTAGGTCATGGTGGGGTTAGTAATAGTACCCAATCGACACCCGTTGGAGTCGTGGCCTAGGGAGTGGATTAAGTGCAGCC
The DNA here is from genome assembly GCA_021015155.1 of Magnolia officinalis. Lineage (NCBI taxonomy): Eukaryota > Viridiplantae > Streptophyta > Magnoliopsida > Magnoliales > Magnoliaceae > Magnolia > Magnolia officinalis. The sequence continues at coordinate 60,908,407 of JAJHSJ010000015.1, forward strand.
CGGCGTCACCCAAGATGGTGCTGCACTACACCCTGATCCATAGCTCAAGTGGTAGACTGAGTGAAAGATACTTCGTTGCAACACTGAGGTCTTATATCGATTCCTTAGTGAGGGTGGCCAACAGTGGAGTGTGAACTGACCATAAGTGTACTAATAAGCTTTAAAAAAAAAAGAAAAAAAAAATGGTGCTGCACTAACTATGGGACCCACCTTAATGTATGTATTTTAAATTTATGCTGTTCATTTTCTTTTTCGGATCATTTTAAGCCATTAGCCCAAAAAACGAAGCAGATCTAACTCTCTGGTATACCTTAAAGCAGTGGTGATAAACTATAAAAACTTTTCATAGGCCTCAAAAGTTTTGGGCTGATATTTATTTCTTCCATTAATATATGTTTTTGTTACATTATCAATAAGTTGGATGACAAATAAACACTAAAGTAGGCACTAATAAGTTTTTAATGGTTACCACTGTGTATTATGATATGATTCACATGTGATTTTGATCTACATCATTTTTTATCCATACCATAAAATGATGTAGCCAAACAGATGGACGCATAGATATAAGATTAATACATCAAGGTAGGCACCATAGCAAGGGCCGCATGTCTTGGGTGAGGGCGGCCGCACTTAAGTGAGGTCGGGATGGTGAGATCCTAGGGCCCATATTGCTGTATGTACTACTCTGTATCCATATTGTCCATTCACTTTTTTAGATCAGTTTAGGGCATTATTCCAAAAATTGAAATAGATTCAATTAACAGGTGGACCGTATCATAGGAAACAATTGTAATTGAATTTCTATCAATAAAAATTCTTAGGGCACACTTAAATGTTTCTGTAATGTTTATTTGCCATCCAATCCGTTGATAAGGCTTGATGAAGGGAAAAAAAATAAAGATATGCTTGATCCAAACTTTCATAGCTTATTAATGATCAATCATCATTGTTTTCTATGATATGTTCCACCGGATGATTGAATATGCTTCATTTTTTGAATGATTATTTTCATTTAGAAGCCTAAAAGTGATGCAGATGCATATATCAGGTGTACCACATCATAGGAAAATAGTGTTGATTGAATGCTCACCATTAAAAACCTCCTAAGGCCGCCTGTAATATTTATTTTCCATCTAACTTGTTGATGAGGTTACAAAGATATTGACCAAGTAAAAAACCAAATATCAATTTAATCCAAAACTTTTGTAGCATAGGGAGGTTTTTAGTCTTTTTTGTAGTGTGGTTCACTTGAGATTTGGATTTGCCTCATTTTCAGGGCTCATGTGCTAAAATGACCTAGAAAAATGTGTATGCATGGCGTGGATAAAACGCATACATCAGGCCACAAGGACCGTCCGTTAGTGAGTCACTACTAAAGGAAGCTGGTTGCCTACTCCCCCTGCCACTGGCTAATGGCTGATTGTCGGTGCTCTGTGGGCCCTGCCATGATGTATGCCTTTCATCCATGCCATCCATCTATTTCTCTAGATCATTTTATGGTATGAAACCAAAAATGAGGTATATCCCAATATCAAGTGGGCTACATTATAGGAAACAATGTTGAATGAATGTGGGACCATTAAAATTTTTTTGGGGCCCATAAAAGTTTTGGATGAACTGATCTTTGGTTTTTTCCTTTCATCTAGGTCTGTATGACGTAATCAACAGATTGAATGTCAAGTAAACAATACAGTGGGCCATAGAGGATTTTAATGCTGGATATCTAATAACTATTGTTTTCCTGTGGTGTGGTCCACCTGAGATTTATATCAATTTTAGGATCAAGCCCTAAAATTACCTGTAAAAATGGATGAACAGCATAGATGAAACAAATACATCATGGTGGGTACACAGAGCACTGACTACGGGCCACAGGGCAAGTGGCAGGGAGTAGCCAATCCATTTCCCTACTAACAGCCTCAATACGGAGACCGTGTCTTGTAAACACGTCTTTTCAGTAGGTGTCCTGCATCCAAGTCACTATTCGGGACGCTTACAGCTATATGTCTTATCAATGTCCTACATTTATGGCATGATTCAAAAAATGAAATATATTCAAATCTCAAGTGGCCAGACGTGAATCAAGGGCCCGTTTGTTTCCGCTGATTTGCTGGAAATGCATTTTCCCTTGGCATTTATTACTTCTCAGTGAGATGCAGTGAAGTGCTGCACGTTTCCATAGCTTATTGGATAGCTTACTTTTTTGAAAGTAAAAAGGGAAATATTTGTGGGTCCCATCATGATACATATCATATATCTACACCGTTTACCTATTATGTTATATAGATTTATGATATAAGCTAAAAAATGAGACATATCCAAAGCTCAAGTGGGCTACACCATAGAAAAATGTGAATTAAATACTAACCGTTAAAAACTTTATAAGGCCTTTGTCTCTTTTGGTTTGGGCCAATTGAGTGTTGGATATAACTCATTTTTCTTCTCATATCTCAAAACGTTGTGATAAAATGGATGAACGGAACAGATATGTCATATATATCAAGATAAGGTCCTAAAATGATTATCGAAACTTTTGAACCGGTTTCTAAAAAATAAAATTCCCACTAATATCCAAACAGGTGAAACGGTAATAATCACCATTTCCAGGCGATTTACTATCTCCTAGTGAAACGGTGAAAATCAAACAGGTGAAACGGTGATATACTGTTAAAAACTGACGGGACGTTTTAGAAAAAACTGATATTTGTGTTTTACACTGTCTGACGTTGGCTTGCTTCACCTTGTACTATGAAGTTACTGTAGCGAAGCTATGTGAGGTCGTCTTAATGGTTGTGAGAAATTCAATGTCAGTACATTTTTCAAGCTTATGTGGGGGCATGAAATTAAAAATAAAGGAGATCCAAAACTCCAGTTGGCGACACTGTAGAAGTAAGTGGGTAGGAAAAAACCTACTCTGGAAACTTCTTTGAGGTTCACCTACATGTACCCTAAGGGCGTGTTTGGCTCAGAGCATTGAGAAGGATCAGGTGGGATGCGATTCAAAAAATATAATATTATTACACATAGCAGGAGTTGTCCCCTGACACAATTGGATAAGCTTAATTCCATGGTATGCTTGTAATACTGTGGTACATTGAATAGATATACCCATCATCATTTGAAACTATTGAGAATAACATATATGTGTTATATACAAACCATTTATTTGTTTTGTAACCTCATTTTATGGTATGGGCCTAAAAATGAGTTAGATCCAAAACTTATGTGGCCCCAAAGAAGTTTTCAATGGTAGGTATTCAATCCCCATTGCTTTCTACAGTGGGGTCCGCTTGAGCTTTAGATTTACCTGATGTTTTGGCCCATGCTCTAAAATGATCTTGAAAAATGGGTGGACGGTGTGGATATAGCCCATACATCATGGTGGGACCTACACAGCTTGCTACCATTGAGTAGAATCAGCACGTACCCAATGCAATTCCATCTAATCTAATTCCAAGCTATTCCATTCTTCCCAAACATTGAGAGAAATTGGCACGGGACCAAATGCAATTCCATCCCACCTAATCCCATCTAATACCATGCGCTAAACGCCCCCTAAGGGTATTCTTGTTGGGATGAACTGAAAAGATAAAAATATCTACTAATGTTTTAATGGTGGACATTCAATCCTTCACTTGAGTTTTGGATCATTTCCTAACATAATTTGAAAAAAAGTGGATGAATATAGTGGATTTCTCGTAAACATCACGATGGGCTCCACTTAGCTTTTGGCAGCTGTAACTTGGGAGGTATTCTGCTTATACCTCTGCTTCGGTCATTCCAATTAGAGGGCTATTCCGAGTGAAACATATATTGAAGATAATGCTGAAAGGTGATCTTAACCATATATGTCACACACACAGTGTTTTATTTGGACTAGGATTGACAAATTTGTGTGGAGTCTTAGAGAGAGGAGTTTCGATGGGTTTCAAACTCTTCAACCCTCTAAGTTATATAAAGAGGGTTGGTCCCAAGCCTACACATCATGAGCTTCTTCATCCCATCTTGATGCTTTGTATATTTTAGTTCAATAACTCAATCCCCATCCCCAATGGACTGCATGGTCCTTAAATGCCGCATTAAGGTTTACATTATTTTCATAAAGTATGCGTAAACCACAAGCATAAATGAGGTGGGCCACGCTAACCCAAATTCCTAGTAGTGCTTTTTTCAAAGGAGAAATCACATTACTACTATCTATTTTTCTTTTTTCTCATTGACAAAGTGGAGAATCCGAAATTGTTGCCCACATGGTATGCGTCTCACATCCAACCCATTCAAAGGTTCACAGACTAATAAAAATATTAGGGATCCAATAAAAAAGTTGGTCAATCCATAAAAGATAATATACACTACTCAAATCATTCAAATTCAAGTGTAGCCCATCTAACTATTTGATTAGCTTGCTTTCTTGTTTGTGTGATCACCATAGCGAGGTGCATATGTTCGATGGCTTGGATGTCATACAACACCATGTGGGCCATACAAGTCTCGGCTTTCATAGTTTTTAAAGAAAAATCAGGATGGAGGCATTTGTATTATTTCCTTCCTCAAAAAGCACCTTGGCATAATTCTTAATAGTTGAGGCACTATTTGGTAAAATGATAATTCTAGATGAGCTTTGTAAAAATCTATATATATATATATTTTTTTTTAAATATGAATTCATGATGGGCCCACAGAGCACTGACCACGGTTGGTGGCAAGGGAAGTAGCCAATTCGTTTCCCTACTGACAGCGTCAATTTGGAAACCGCGTCCTGTAAAGGTGTCCTGCGTTCAAGTCATTCAGGACGCGGATTGCGTACAACTGTGTCTTATCAACGTCCTACATCCATTTTTCAGTCCATTTTAAGGCATGATTCCAAAATTGAAATATATTCAAATCTCAAGTGGGTCACACAGGAATTAAATGTATACGGTTAATACTGACGGAAGTTTTAGATAAAAACTGATATTTGTGTTTTTCATTGTGTCTGACGTTGGCTTGCTTCACCTTGTACTATAAAGTTACTGTAGTGAAGTTAGGTGAGGTCATCACGATGTTAGTGAGAAATTCAAATGTTAGTACATTTTCCAAGCTTATATGGGGGCATGAACCTAAAAATAAAGGAGATCTAAAACTCCAGTTGGCTGCACCGTAGAAGAAAGTTGGTAGGAAAATGGCTACGGTGGAAAATTCTTTGAGGTCCACCTACATGTGCCCTAAGGCCCTGTTTGGACGGGTGAAATACGGCGGTTTACATGGGATGGAATTAGGAAGAGGGATGCATTTATTATGCTTAGCGAATTGTCGATTGTTTACAGTGTACTACTTTATCCCATGTGTAGCCGGGCCTGTTTGGTTTTGCGGGATTGCATAATCCAACATCCCCACCGCCCATATCGTCACCATGGCAATAGCTGGAAGCGCTCAGGCTACTGCTGCCGCTCTCTGTTTTGATGCAAGAATCGCTGATTTTGTTGCTACTGATGCTGTTGTTGATACTGATTGAACTGCTCTGGCTCTGATTCAAGCTCATTTCCATGGTGCTGACTGGGCCATCTCCATTAACGGAATCTCCCATCTGGGCCAAGCTAACCCAGCTCCAGTCCTCTCTCTCCTCCCTTTATTCCTCCCAAAACCCTCTTCTTCAAGACCATCTCCTCTCCAACCTTCTCTCCACCCTTCAAACCATCTAATCCATTTCAACCCATTTCCTGCAATTACATCCGATGGGAGAGGTGAGAAGATAAGCTGCTACCGTTGGCGCAGGGTCCGGACAACGCTTTGGGGAAGACAAGGGGCGCGACTCGAGGGATCGGATGAGAGAGGTGTATCTCGGTGGGATTTCGAGGGATCGGATGAGAGAGGTGTATCTTGGTGGGATTTCGAAATCCCACCGACTCCATCGCACTACCAGTACGTCTTAAATCCGTCTTACTACGTGGAGAGACAGTGGCATTCCAAACACGCTCTCGCCCGTCACATCAGGGATTGACGAATCTCATCCACCGTATTACGTGTTAAGCCGGTAACCCAAACAGGCCCTAAGGGCGTGTTTGGCCGGGCGCTGGATGTGGGCTATCCTTAGATTAGGAGGGTTATCCTGCACCATCTCATCCCATCGCCTGTTTGGGATGACGGGATGTACCTTGCCTCGTAAACACCGCCCTTTAGCTAACATGGATTCTGCCAATCCCAGGATGTGATTTTTCACCTCTATGTGGGGCCCACCAAGATATCAATAAGATATCCACTCCATCCATCATTTTCACCAGCCTACATTTAGCCATAAATCTGTTTTAAGGCAAATATAAAACAGTGAGTGGGGCAAACCACAAGAAGCAGTGTAGATGCAATCCATTTGGGACGGTCCAAATGGGCTGCTGTATATCCCATGGGCTATCCCAAACCCATGGGATCAAGGGACAAACACTAACACCACCATCATTACCTTAAAATCCATTCCATCCCACCTAATCCCATGGAATTGGTCCGGCCAAACACGCCCTAAGGTTATTCCTGTTGGGATGAACTGAAAAGATAAAAATATCTACTGAAAAGATAAAAATATCTACTAATGTTTTAACAGTGGACATTCAATCCTCCACTTGAGTTTTGGATCATTTCCTAACCTAATTTGAAAAAAAGCGGATGAATATAGTGGATTTCTCGTAAACATCTTGATGGGCCCCACCTAGCTTTTGTTAGCTATAACTTGGGAGGCATTCTGCTTCCAATCATTCCAATTGGAGGGCTATTTTGGGTGAAACATACGTTGAAGATAATACTGAAAGGTGATCCTAACCATTTATGTCACATGCACAGTATTTTACTAGGACTAACTATTGACAGATTTCTTACCATACATGCACAAAAATCAAGACATGCACAAAATTTGTAATTAAATTATTTTTAGAACTCAATCAAATATATTTTTCCATACATAGCTCATTGTACATCTATTTATTTGTAAAGCTCAATACAAAATATACAACAATTCAATCAAATATTTATTTATCTCTTTCATCTTTACAAATAAATAGATGTACAACGAGCTATGTATGGAAAAATATATTTGATTGAGTTTTAAAAATAATCTAATTACAGAATTTGTACAAGTCTTGATTTTGTGCATGTATGGTAAGAAATCTGTCAATACTAAGATTGATAAATTGGTGTGGAGCCTTAGAGAGAAGAGTTTCAATGGCTTTCAAACTCCTCGACCCTCTAAGTTATATAAACATGGTTGGATCCCCAAGCCTACACGTAAGAAGCTTCTTCATCCCATCTTGATGCTTTTTTAAGGGTGTAAGGTGGTGCGGCAATCAGCCGCACGGTCCTTAAATGCCGCATTAAGGTTTACATTATTTTCATGTAGTATACGTAAACCACAAGCATAAATGAGGTGGGCCACGCTTTGTGTTATAGTAATTTCTAGGCTTTTTCTACCACTCCACAAACCCAAACTCCTAGTAATGATTTTTTCAAAGGAGAAATCACATTACCACTGTCATTTTTCTTTTTTTCTCGTTGACAAAGTGGAGAATCTAAAATTGTTTCCCACATGGTATGCATCTCACATCCAACCCATTCAAAGGTTCACACATACATAGTTTTCAGGCTAATAAAAAGATTGGGGATCCTATCAAAAAGTTGGCCAATCCATAAAAGATGATTTACACTACTCAAATCATCCAAATTCAAGTGTAGCCTATCTAACTATTTGATTAGCTTGCTTTCTTGTTTGTGTGATCACCATGGCCGGATGCATATGTTGGATGGCTTGGATGTCATACAACACCATGTGGGCCCTACAAGTCTCGGCTTTCATAATTTTTAAAGAAAAATCAGGATGAGGGCATTTGTATTATTTCCTTCCTCAAAAGCACCTTGGCATAATTTTTAATAGTTGAGGCACTATTTGATAAAATGTTAATTCTAGAGTAGTTTTGTGGTAAAAATATATATATTTTTAAAAAGTATAAATTCAGAAAAGATAAGAAAACCAAGTCACATCTTTACCTAGAGGCGAACTCCAACGTTAGTTTTGGACAACTTAAAAGAATAGTAAGTAGGCCTTGTCCTACGAACAGGCATCACTGCCCTAAATCTATCCTGAACATCCAAATTGTGGGTCCACCATGGATGGAGAATATCTCTAAAATCACAATAATGAACCAATCATGTTTATTAATGGACATCAATGGATGGTTAAAAGTAAAATTACTAATGGTACAGATTTGAATGAAAAATTCAAGTATTTAATATTATATTCAAAGAAGCAATCTTTCGGGTACGACCCATCCATAGTTGGTTAAGTAATTTGGACAGTCAAAAATACCATGCAAGTATGTCAATTAATTGTGGAATTTTTACTAACAGAAGTCATGCTGTTACTTATATCCTATTAATTGTACTATCCTTACTCTTGCTCGGGTGGTAGACTCTCCGGAGTTTCAACACCCAGTCAAGGGTTCGAATATCCATAGGTGGTGAAATTCCACTAGCTAGCGTGAGTGAGTGGAGTGTGTGTGCGTGTAAAAATAATAATATCCTATTAATTGTAGAAATTTTACTGCAAAGTTCCTCGTGGATTTAGATTTTACCAAATAGTGCTTTTACATAGTAGAAAGTGGGTTACCGCCTTCCTTTGCTTTTTCTTTACAACAAAGTGGAAAATAAAAAATTGTGAGGCTCACATGATATTTATCTCACATCCAACTCATCCAACAAATGCACACCGACATTGTTATTATTATTAGATGCACACTGGCATTATTTTAACACATACCAATTCAAAATATTCCAATTCAAGTGTAGCCCATTGGATGATCTGATTGACTTGATGTTATGTTCATGTTATTATCATAGTGTGGGGTATATGCTTCACGGGTTGCGTGTTTTACCCATACCGCGTTGGCCCCACAAGTCTTGAGCTTTGCTACTTTTGAAAGGAAAAAATTAAATAAGGGCAGTTTTGTAATTTCATACCTTAAAAATTACCTTCAAAATCTAAATTTAAAGAATTTTGCAATAAATTATATTAATTTTTAGCATGCTTAAAGCCTAAGAAAGAGTTAAAAAAGTAAAATATATTTAGCTAATTAAAAAAGGAGAAGTGGTATATATGTTAGGAAAAGTTGCAGGAGAAAGAGACCTGCTTTTTCCTGCCATTCCTTTTTAACCATCTATGGTGGTTTGGTGTTTATAGTAAAATAGAGCATCATATCTATTAGTGCTCGAACACGTCATGACCTTTTTTTTTCAACCATCTATGGTTGTTTGGTGTTCATAGTAAAATAAAGCATCATATCTATATTAGTGCTCCAAAGCATCATGGCCATTCCTTTTTCGGCCATTCCTGTTTGTTTTAGTGTTTATTGTAAAATAGAGAATTGCTCCTAAATTAACTTCCCTAAGTACGATATCTTACTAAGAACATACAATTAAATAGTGTGGCCTCACATGCAGATTCTGAATATCAATAAGAACATGTACCAAAAATGCCCACCTTTATTAAAGATGCATGAATAATTAGGTCTGATTAAACCCCCACCCCACCTCTGCATGCACCTTTAATTACATGCCGAAAAACATGCATATATGTCGAACATGCAACTCGGGTTGACTCATCCAAGCCTCAAGTTAAGCCGTGACTCGCTCTGAGTCAGGGTTAATTAGACCGACTTAGACAAGTAGGAGTGTATAGAAGGTGGTCCAAAATACAAAGATGGTAGTATCCAAAAAAACCGAACTAAGCAATATTTGCATGTGGAATGTTTGGAGTTAGCTATTTATTTAGACGGACTAATTAGGTTATGATGATAGGCCACCCTCATTTTTAAATGCAATTGTGACTCTTCCATCTTACACCTGGGCATAGTACTTACACAGCAATCTACACCGTCAAACAAAGTGAATGGAGTGTACCCAAAAATTACATGGTGCAGATGATAGTATAACCATCTGATTATGCACTGGGAATCTAGGCCACTCACTATTTTACTTTTAGCCGTTCATTTTTTAACCATCAATTGGATCGATTAGGATTAATTGCTTTGTTAGTGTAGTTATTAAGATATGCTGGATCCTAAAATTTGGACGGTCCAGGTAGCTGCATACGAGCACTACATATGAGAGTGACCTACTCATACTTTTAAAATGGTGGTGAACTATCATAAGAGTTTAATCCTATTGAAGTCCTGCATTGGTGATACACATGATGAGTGGACTAGGCTACTTTCTAAAATATGCTGGCCTTGACGGGGACCCACATGCAGTAGTAGGGGTGTACACAAACTAGGCTAGCCCGGTTAGCTCGCTCGACCTGGCTTGAAAAAGCTCGACTCGGCCTGACCCGGAACTGAGTTCGGGTCAGGACGAGCCAATTTTCTAGGCCCGAAACTGAGTTCAAGCCGAGTTCGGATACCTCATACCTCAGTTCTCCCGACTCAGTCCGAAACCTGACTCGCCCCGGCCCGACTCGGTCCGAAAACCGGCGTCATGATATAATAATATATATATATATATATATAATATATATATATATATATATATATATTATTATATATATATATATATATATATATATATAAAACTAGTTCTTGTAATTTGAAAGGTTTAAAGCCATATATGTAATTTTTAAGTAATTTCTAACTGCTCATGTCTCATCCATCACTCTGCAAGAGTATCAAATCATTTCTTCATGAAAATTGTGAAGATGATTTGCAACATGGCAAAATGTCATGTGTACAAGATCTGGGTCAGTCATCAGGTGGGCTAGCCCTGGTTCCCACTTATCAGTTGGGCCATATTTCTACCAGAAGAATCAATGGTTGGAAAAGCAATAATGACTGATGGTGAGTCTATCATCATATTTTTTGGGCCATTGGATGTTCAAAGTGAGACCCAATAGGACTGACCTAGATGTGAACACATGTGCCACATTTCTTGTCTTAATATGGATTAGAAAAATGAAATCTTAGTTCCATCCGGTTGGATGTACTAATTAGATCTTCTGATTCGAAAATCAGGCCGGTAAACACCTTAGGTTGGCCACAGGTATAGAACAAATAAACGGCTAAAACAAATTCTCTAGTCAGCCATTTGTTTTGGGCAGTATGGTCACTGGGAGGAATTGAACGTTCTAGGCCAGAAGATTTTTTGTGGAGTCTATAGTTCAACTATCTAAATCGTTGATCGAGGGCGTTGTAAATTAATGGGACACGGATTACCTGCCAAAGCCCTTCCCATGAACTTGCTGTAAGGTTCGAAACTGGCCCGAACTCAGGTTCGAAACTGGCCCGAACTCAGGTTCGAAACTAGCCCGAACTCAAAGGTTCGAAACTGGCCCGAACTCGCCCGAACTCGCCCGGCCCGGGTTCGGGCTGGAGATGTTGGCCCGGTGACCAGGCCCGGTCGGGTTCGGACCTGGTGTGGCTGTTGAACGGATCTAGATGAGCTGAGGCCAGTTCGACTCGGCCTGACCCGTGTACACCCCTATGCAGTAGCAGGTCGGCATGCATTCTATGTGTAAAGGTGCACTTTAAGAGGAACTGTTATATTAGGAAATTTCTTCCAATAAGAGCATTATTTCTTTCTAAGTGGAAGTCAATTCAGCCAAGCTAAGGTAATATCAAGTTCAGTCAGGTAATGAAGTGACACCATTTTATTGGCTCATCAAATACAGTTGAGTGACACTCTACAATCTTTGGAAAGTTGGTAGACTTCTCTCTAATTAATATTCGACGGGCCAATGAAATGACACCACATCACAACTTGATTGAACGTGGTGATGTGGTGTCACCCCACATTGATCTAAATCAAATAATCAATTCAAACATTAGAGATGGGTTTTAATAAATCTTCATCAGCCCACATAAAATTTACATGTTTGCCCAAAGTATGACAACTGATACATAATTACTAAAATGATAATGTGGTAAACTCAAAGCAAGCCATATAAATCATGAGTCCTGATTTAGATGGGCCTTGTTTTTAATTTCTTTTTCTTTTTTGAAAAAGTAAGGAAAAGACTCTCATTTCTTTCCAAAAGTTACCAGCCTGAAGAATACAGAGGGCCCACACCTTATTCTAGGAAGAGATCGAAGAAAATGAAAAAAGAAAATGTGGTTACATTGATTTGCTTGTATCAGAACTTAATGCTTCAAATTTAATAAATTGAGCTTATTAATCAGAAATTAAGATTAATATAAATTTGAATTTTGTATAATTATTTATTTTATTTAACATATTATTTATATTAATTATTAGACTTCTTTTATTGTAGATTATGACCCAAACCATCCATTATAATGTGGGCTATGACTGAAAGATTGCCTGACGTATGTAAGATTTTCAAGGCGCGCACTCACAATTACTGGGGTGAAGCTAATGGACGGCATACGTGGATGGTTGGACTGTCCACATCTATAAAAATATTGGGTGCACTCGAGCATTCCAAAATTAGTAAACAGAATCACAAAAGCTTATAAGAAACAAAAAATAAACGCTAGAAGAAAATTCCCAAAACTTCATTAATAAATGCATTATGGTTAAACAATTCTTTCTCTGTTGTCATTTTTATTACTTACATCGAAATGTACACATGATCACATACATTCTTGTATGTGAACTTTCACATACAACGTTACGTTTCTTTCCATGTTTGTCTTGGGTGTAAAATCCGAGCCGCTGAAAAGGTGGGCCACACAATGAGGATAATCTGCAGTGAAAACTGGACCAATCGACTCATTAGGGCTAGGCTATAACCGAAGATCAAAACAGACCATTAGCTGTTTATGACCTTAAGTGGTGTAGTCCATCTGATGAGTGGGCCATTCTGGTTTTTTTGCAGGTGATCTTATGACAATGCTTAACTTTTGCACGGTTTGGATGCTTTACATGTGTGAAAAAAATGGCGGGAAAGAAAGGGTTGTATGTGAAAATCGTTGTACATAGTTGCATTTGAAAGTTTCTGTGTGTCTTGTAGCATCCAAGACGTAGACATAATCACATAAACCTATATTTCTAACCCGAAGGTAGGGAGTTGGACTCACGTCGGAGTCATCAAGTGAGAGGTGTCTTCTTGTCACCATTTGAATTGACACGTGGACGCACACGTATGGATAATCAAGAGCGTACAAATCATGAGACCACTGATAGATGCATGCAGCATAGCCCGGAAATCAAAATAATCGGACAACCTTAACCATCCGATTTCGTCCATTAAATTTGGATGGCTGACCTTTTTGTTTTCAACCATTTATATAATAGCCATCAAATGGATGGTTAGGATCGTTAGATCTGTGTGAAATTCAGACTAAAATCCATCCACAATGGGACCCATGATTTGGGTTGTCTAGATCAACGTCGACAATGTCACACGTACGTACGTTGGATGAGTCACCACCATTTTTTTTTAAAAAAAGTGATAATCTGTCACCATATCTTGTCATTTCCAACAATAGAAACATTCCCCCAAAAATAAAATAATAAAGAGCGTTTATGAGATAGAAGATTATCTTCTAACCTTATTTCCCTGACCCTAGGCGACTCCACCGGTTGTTTGTAGCTCGCGGACTACGTTTGAATAAAAGAGTTTATTACCATACCAGAGCACTCGCATAAGACGTGCTCTTTTAATGAACTTCCTAAGCATTCCCTGCAATTTATACGAAGTCGAATTACTCCGGTGTGAAAAACACACATCGAAATATCTGCTGCCGACAAGCTGTCAGCCGTAGGTTCCACTTCGGTTCCACACTTCATCTTTGATTGGATGGATGTCATCATTCCGCGTTTCACGCTCACAAGAAGAAAAGCTAAGATCTTTCTCATGACAGTTGGCAACTTTGAAAATGCCGACGTGGTTTTTTTTTTTTTTTTAAAAATAAATTTTAATGGCTCAGATTGATGGCACGTGGAACTGATTGGTTTGATTCAAGAGGTGGGGTCCCCTCGTGTATGGGCCATTTGTCGATAAGAAGTCTATTCGTCTAATGCTTTCGACCGTCCATTAAACGTGGTAACTATGCATGCAGGTATGAAATCAGGGCCGTTCATCATGTGAGGGACCATCATGGACAGGGAAACGGATTAGCTACTCCCCCTGCCACTAGCCAATGGCTGGTGGTCGGTGCTTTGTGGGCCCACCATGATGTATGTGTTTCATCCATGCCGTCCATCTATTTTTATAGATAATTTTATGGTATGAGCTCAAAAATTAGGTATATCTCAATCTCAAGTGGACCACATTACAGGAAAAAGTGTTGACTGAACGTCCACCATTAAAAAGAATTTTGGGGGCCATAAAAGTTTTGGATCAAGCAGATCTTTGTTTTTTCCCTCCATCTAAGTCTGTATCACCTAATCAACAAATTGGATATCAAATAAACAGTACAGTGGGCCTTAGAATGATTTTAATGGTGGATATCTAATCCATATTGTTTTACTGTGGTGCGGTCCACCTAAGATTTATATGTTTTGTATTTTGGTAGCAAGCCTTAAAATGATCCGTAAAAATGGATGAACGGCGTGGATAAAAGACGATTTATAATGGCAATGGAGTAGCCAATCCGTTTCCCGTGGACAATCCGTGCAAGTTATGGTCCAAAATCGTTATTTAGGAACGGTTTTAAACCGTTCCTAAATGCTTCACGAACGGTTTAAAGCCGTTCCTAAATGAGGCTTCGCAAAAAATTAGGAACGGTTCAGAACCGTTTTGGGTACCATTTCAAAATTCAGATACGGAATTTTAGGAACGGTTTTAAACCGTTCTGGTGCCAGCAGTCATCTTTCAGAATAATATTTTTTCTTATTTCGGAACGATTTTAAACCAAAAAACCTGTTGTAAAAAATAAAATAAAATAAAATAGAAACAAATTTATTTAAGCCATATTCATTTAAGAATAAAAGATAGTAAAAACAACCATAGTAAAAAATTTCAAAAATCACCTGTCTGTCACGATGATATTGGGCACGATGAATAAATTGGATCTTGCACGAAATGGGTGATTGGGCTAGGCTTGGGTTGGGCTTAGTCTTTGGCCGGGCATGATCATCATGGGAAATGCTTTGGCCTAAGTTTTACTTTTTGGGCCTGGCCCAATCCTGTTGATGGTTTTGAATTTTGTGATTTCTGGGAATTTGTATATAGGAGATTTGAGTGCCCGATATTGGTATTTGGACCGTTACCTTCTGCAAATCACCTGAGGTTAAAGACCATGCAGTTTTATTTTGGCACCTGAAACATGGATCCTTCTTTTTCTTAAGGCAATGCAATTTTATTAAAACCAAGGCAAGAGCTGTGTCTGGCAATGCTACAAAGCAAATGACTATCTTAACTTTCCTAAACACCTCATTCCAGCAATACATAATTATTGAAACATTTGTTAGTATGCTCTTCCCAAATGGAATATAAACCTACCAAGTTAGAAGTAAATGGCTTACATGCAATGGATTCTTGGGTGGATGTTTCCATAATTCAAGGATATGCGAGTTAGAATAGTTGGGCAATAAGCAAATGGCTTAAGCACCAAAGCCTAAGTAATTACATCCATCTTAGCCTTTAAACACTTCATTCGGGCTACAAAGTAATTACTGAAATATTCTACTATTACGCTCTTTCCAAATTCTGCTTACAGCTGGAAATACAGAGTTTTGAAGACCTCTTTTTGCCTGAATCTCCGATAGTTCGGCTAGAAAAAACAAAGATTTTTAGCTACAAAACTTTAAAATAGAGAAATTCAAGAAAGTAATCTGATCTCTTCCGTTCGAGTTTCTGGAAAGTTTCCTTGAAACCCCTTTCTCTTCCTCTAAGCTTTACCTTTTATCTTTTGATCTCGATTCCTACAACTCAACCATTCATTCGGGTTCTCGAGCGCTTTCTTTCTTTGTCCACAAATGCGAGCAGAAAAAAGACGAAGATTATGAGATCCAGTAGGTTGAACAACATAATGGCAAAAACATCCGGGCTAAGCGAGATTTTCTGATGGAAATGGAGCTTCCGACAGACTTTCCCTCGAAACTCTTTGTCAACTCCGACCGTAGATCTTCCAATCCAAAATCCAACAAGATTGAACACCTTTCCCGTTTTCAATTGTAGGAATTCAATCCCCACTATTTGTTGTGGTGTGGTCAACTTGAGCTCTTGATCTGCCTCTTTTTGGATTAATGCCCTAAAACGATTTGAAAAAGTTAAATGTACGGCTGAAGAAGGAAAAGAAAACCAAGAAACTGAAATCACAGACTGAAGGAATGCACATCAAAATCATCAATTACAGCAACCAAGAGCGTATGCTAAGGCAAAAGAAGATAAATTTAAGTGAATTAGATGAGAGAAGACTGATATGAACCTCTGTCTCTTGTTCTGCCTCCATTGACAGATCAGACAGATAAAAATGCTCAAATCTCCTATAGATCTACTGCCATTTTTCCGCAAACCACTTCAATGCCAATCAGATCTAACTTCAAGCACCTAAAAAAAGGCCAAAAAATGGATTTCTCGCAAAATGCAATTTCCGCAGGAAACCCTCCGCCGATTGCTTCGGCTTCAACTAGATACGCTCCAAGTCACATCTGAAACCCTAAAAACCAGCTCTTTTGAATCAAATTCGTCCAAATCTAGGCCAAATCTAAGGGGAAAACCCTCAAATTCCACCCTCAAACGGCAATCACAACGAAAACCCTCAAATCCGGGCCAAATCTAAGGGGAAAACCTCTTTTGAATCCGTCATCCTCTAATGTGGCTTGTTCAAACCCTAGATCCAGACCTCTGGCCACCATCTTCTATGGTTGCTTTTAGTCATGACTTCCACACTTCCTTCAATGCTAGGGTTTTAAAAACCCCCTTTCATCAAACAACGACACTGATCTACCCTTCCAATCTGTGAAAAAGAGAATCACAATGAGAGCCTAATCTGACAGCTAGAGAAATAACTTCCTTTGACAACGGTGAGGAGTTCGTGCCCTAGGTGGTGGCCCTCGATCAAAATATTGCGAAAATCCCTGCATGGGGTTTGGAAAAGGAAAAAAAGAGATTTGAAGTGCCGAAAAATAGCGAGAGAAAGAGAGACGACTCTCTTTTAGAAACCAAATCAGCCTTTTATTTTAATTACCTTTTAAACCTTTATTATGTACGGCATAGAACCGTTTCTAAACCAAAAACAGAGCCGTACGACATAGAACCGTTTCTAAACCAAAAACACAGCCGTTTCTGTTCATCGATTTTGGTGTAGTGTCCGTTTATTAATCATTTGGGCCACACATATTCGTCGAATATAGAATATAGATTATTGCTCTTTCTTCAACAGTCGTGTATTCACTTACACGTATGGTCCACTTGAAGTGTGGGCCATCCTGATTATTTGGTGTGGGTATGTGCGCCGTAGAAATACTAACTCTAGAATTTCGTTACTGGCATGGCCCACGTGACCATGGGAGCGGATCAGGTCTTACCTGGTTAGCACGATAGTGGCTATTTCCCTGATCGTGGGGCCCGGGTTAATGCATGTTTTGTATATCCACGCCGTTTATCAGTTTTTGAAGCTCATTTTTTGGTAGGGTGCTAAAAATGAAATAGATAAAAATCTCATGTAGAGCATACCACTGGAAATAGTAGTCAATGAACACCTACCATTAAAAGTTTCTTAGGGGCTATAGTAATGCTTCTTTAACATCCAACCTATTGATAAGGTCATACAGATATGGATGAAGGGAAAACACAAATATCATCTTGATCTAGAGATTTTCTGTCCCTAAGAAGTTTGTAGTGGTGGGAATTGAATCTATATTGTGTGGTCCATTTGAGATTTAGATCTTCTTAATTTTTGGAACCAACTACTAAATTGATATGGAAAAACTTATGGACGGAGTGGATATAAAAAACATATGTCAAGTTGGGCCCACCGCCAGAGAAATACCAGCTAACGTATTACCCGGGTAACATTTATTCCGCTCCCCCGCAGGGTACTCTGCTGAGAGCATTGGCACGATGGACGCGGATTGCCTCGAGTCCCGGTCATGATGGTGACCCGACTCCATGGGTTAGCCGTGATGTATGTGACCTCACCGTGATTTATTTGTTTTATCCACACCGTCCATCCGTTTTGCCAGGTCATTTTAGAGCAAGAGCCCAAAATGAGGCATATCAAAGCTCAATTAGATCACACCACTGAAAATAGCGAGGATGATGACACCCACCGTTAAAACCTTCCCAAGGCTCATCACCATGTTTATCTGTCACAACTTGTTTATAAGATAAGATAGACCTAGATGAAGGTAGAGCAAATCCAAAACTTCTATACCTTAAGAAGTTTTCAACTATTGGCGTTCAATCTACACTGTTTCATCTAGTGTGGTCCACTTTAGCTTTAGATCTACCTCATTTTTCAACTCATGCATTAGCGTAATATGAAAAACTAGATGGACGGCTTAGATAAAACACATACATCACGGTTGGACCTACGGTGGGGTCTCTCAGGCAATCCACACCTGGAGCAGCTTCCACGGTACACATGGAAGAGTACATTACCGGTGGTGTAAATATTGAGTTGGTAAAAGATTGAGTTTTATTTCACAACTCTCAAGTGAATTGATGTTATAAAAAATCATGTCTCCTCACCCGAGGCTAGAGGTGAGCATCGAGTCAAGTCGGAATGAGCTAGGGTTGATCTGATTTAATTTGATTTTGAAATAGGATTGACCCGAATTCGAACCGACTCAGTACCGAGTCTAGCATGCTTGACACCATCCGAGTCTGGGTCTGTCCTGGACTAATCTGGACTAAGTCTGACCCAGTCACAAGTATCGAGTCGGGTTGAATCGACACTGAGTCGAGTTGGGTGCAGCAGGTATCCAAGGAATGAAATCACAACTCAAAACCTAGAGTCACTTGCCTGAATTGCAGCCTCTCCATCAACTACACTGTGAAAGCCAAGCTATTATACCCAAGGTGAATAATATGACTTATAATGAAAAGTCTAGACATCTATATCTGATACATAACTCGGTCAAGCAATTAATCTTAGATGGGATAATTGCAATTGACTATGTAAGGTTCAAAGATAATGCGGTTGATCCACCAAATAAAGCGCTAGTTAGAGAGTGATGAGTACATCGAGGGTAATAGGGTTGAGTCCCATCTAGATAAATTACCGTCAATAGGAACTCAACCTATATAATTGGAGATCTCAAGAACTAGATTCAACGGGTAACAATAAGTTACTTTAAATGATTTGGTACCGGCACTATATAGAAATTAAGAATTCTATTTCTATGATGTAGCAGTGTCGTGACTTGTAGCGGGTGTTAGACAGGCTTACATGCCTTGTATATCTTGTATATCTTGTATAGCTAGTATACCTTGTATAGAGGATTCTGAGTTTATTATTTTCCTTGTATAGATGACTGTAATCTCTATATTCAACCTCTTTGGGTTGTCTCAAATATAAAAAAGCTTCAGCTCATCTCAGTTTTCATGGTATCAAAGCCACACTAATCCGAATCGCCTCTGCGTCGTCCGGTCACTACCCCTACTGCGTCCAGCCACTGTCCCTGCTACATCCGGCCACTGTCCCTGCCCGTCCGGCCACCCCTGCTATGTCGTCCGGCCATCCAAGCTACGTCCGGTCATCCCTGCTGCGTCCGACCACTGTACCTGCTCGTCCGACCGCCCCTGCGTCATCTAGCCACCCCTACTGCGTCTTCGTCTGACGACCCCTCTGCTCGTCCGACCCCTTTGCCCTTTGAATTGTCCGGTCCCTCTACTCAACCCTCTGCGTCTATGCATCTGCGCCATCCAATGTCTCTACTCGACCCATCTGTGCATCTGCGTCGTCCCGATCCAGATCCAGAGCCGAACCTGTTGCTGTTGGTCCCGATCCTCTGTTTGATCCAAATCCAGATCCGATCTGCTCTAGCACCCCTCTGATCATCTCGCTCCAATCCAGATCTGATCCACTCCAGCGCCCTTCTTATCATCTCGCTCCAGATCCAGATCCCAATTCAGATCCAGATCCAGAACCTATTACTTGTTACTGTTGCTGATCATCTGATATAGTGTTTGATGTGTCCACTACTACACGTGGTTCCACTCCTTTGACTTGTCGTGGGTGCAACAAGGTATGTCATGTTGTTGCTCAATGCAAAGAATAGTGCACTTATTGTCGACGGACTGGTCATGGTATTCAGGACTGCCGTACACGTGCAAATACATCTTCTTTTGACCGTAGACGTGGTAGTCGTGGTCGTGCTCTTTATGCTACTGCTACCACTATTTCTTCCGAGCTGTCTGTTAGTGATTCTGCATCTACTGTTTCTGCTGAAGGTCTTTCATCACCTTTGACTCCTGCGATGCTCCAGCAAATCGTTCAGGCTCTTTCTATGGCCGGGATGTCAGGTATATCCCCATCTTATACATGGTTCTTTAATCGGGTGCTTCCAATCATATGACTGGTGTTGTATCCCATCTTCGTGATATTCGTCCATAAATCAAAAATCAGGCTATTTCTACTGCGAATGACACTAGATTACCTATTCAGTCCGTTGGATCATTGACTTTCTCTCCATTTGCTCATCGCCAGTTCACCCTTCATGATGTATTTCATGTTCCTAACCTCTCCTCCAATTTAATTTCAGTTGGTCAACTCACAGCCAATAACTGCTTTGTCATATTTCTTCTCAATTGTTGTTTTGTGCAGGATCTGGCAACGGGGAAGGTACTTGGGATGGGTAGGTGGCATGGTCGTCTGTATGTGCTGGACTTTGATCGATCTGTCACTCCAGCTCGTTGTTTCTTTTCTCCATCTTCATCAGATATTTGTTCGGCAAATAAATTGTGGAAACTGTGGCACTTTCGCCTGGGTCATCCACATTCTGATCGGTTAATTCAGTTATTTTCTTCTAGCATGTTAGGGAATGTTTCTCTTAATAAAAATAATTTGGATTATTCTTGCTCATCTTGTTGTCTTTCAAAAAGTAAGTGTATTCATTTTCTTCTAAGTATTACAAAATCATCTTCTATGTTTGAACTAGTGCATACAGATGTCTGGGGTCCTTCACCTATTATGTATCTCTCTGGGTTACATTACTATGTTATATTCATTGATAATTTCACACGTTACACCTGGATTTACTTTTTGCACTCGAAGTCACAGGTTTTTGAAAATTTTAAGATATTTCACTCTATGGTGAAAACTCAATTTCGGGTTCCAGTACAAACTCTTTGCTTTGACTCAAGGGGGAATATCTCTCAACCGATTTTCGTACATATATAAGAGTCATGGGATTATTCATCAGACCACCTTTTCTGATACTCCACAATAGAACGTGGTGGCTGAACAAAAAAATCGTCATATTATTGTAACTGCCAACACCCTGATGACAGCTATGAGTGTTCCTCGTTCTTTCTGAGCGGAAGCAATATTACATTCAGTCTACTTGATTAACCAGATGCCAACCAATGTTCTGAACAGTAAATTTCCATACTTTGTTCTCAATGGCTTATCTCCTACATATTCCACATTTCGTATTTTTGGTTGTGTCTGTTATGTTCACTTAGCTTCATGTGAGCGTAATAAACTATCTCCAAAATCGATCAAATGTATGTACTTGAGATTTGGAGAAACTCAGAAGGGTTTTCGATGTTATGATCCGGTCGCACGTCGTGTTCGGATTTCACGACATATTATTTTTCTTGAACATATTGCCTTTCATTCAGCTCTTCCTACTCCACCGCCCCCAAATCTCCTAGTCTAACCGCCTTTCCTGATATTCATTTTACCTCGAGTACTCTCCCTCGTCCGTTGCAGGTTTACTTGGATTGACCACGTATAGATCCGCCACCTATTACTCAACCCGAACTTACTGTACCTGTTGCAGATCTTGAACCTACCTCGGTACGTCGTTCCGATCGTGTACATCGAGCGCCTGATCGCTTGATATACTCTATGTCTGTCATGAATGCTACTCTAGATACTGTTTCTATTCCTACTTCATACTCTCAGGCAGTCACTCATGATTGTTGAAAGAAGGCTATGACAGAAGAACTTGCGGCATTGGATGATAATCATACAATGGACATTGTCACTCGACCCGCTTATCAGCAGCTAATTGGTAGCAAATGGATTTATTCTGTCAAGCTCAAGTCCGATGGATCATTGGATAGATACAAAGCTCGACTTATCGCTCAGGGATACAAATAGGAATATAGATAGATTACGATGAGACATTCGCTCCCTTGGCCAAGATGAAAACTGTTCGTACTCTTCTGATAATATCGTCCGTCCGCTCTTAGCCACTTTCTCAGATGGATATGAAAAATATTTTTCTTTTTGGAGACCTCCAAGAAACAGTATATTTGAAACCTTCTCCTGGTTCCTTAATTCCTGACAATAAGGTATGTCGCCTGAAGAAAGTCCTATATGGCCTCAAACAGGCACCTCGGGCATGGTTCCAACGCTTTCACGATGTTGTTACGGGTGCCGACTTTACTCAAAGTGGTCATGACCTATCCTTATTTTTATGCACCACTACTCGCGGAATTGTCATTGTCCTCGTTTATGTTGATGACCTACTTCTGACTGGTAGTGATGCTTCTGACATCTCGGATTTAAAGGAAGTTCTGCAATCCTCCTTCAAGATGAAGGACCTCGACCATCTTACATACTTTCTTGGGCTTGAAATTTCACGTTCTAAACGTGGGATCTTGGTCAGCCAACGTAAATATACCAAGGATCTTCTCGCCTTGGCATCATTGACGGATCAGAAGACAGTTCAGACTCCCCTAGAACTTAACATTCAATATGGTCGTGATGATGGTGATCTGCTTACACAGCCCAACTTATACCACCGTTTGGTTGGGAGTTTGGTTTACTTAACTATGACTCGTCCTGATATTGCCTACGCTGTCCAAGTCGTCAATCAGTTCGTTTCTGCTCCTCGGACTCCTCATATGACTGCGGTATTGTGCATCCTACGGTACTTGCGTGGAACTCTAGATCGATCACTATTTTTCTCCTTCACAGCGACTCTGGATCTTCGTGCTTATTCGGATGCTGATTGGACCGGTTGCGCTCTCACATGACAATCTACCACTGGCTACTGTGTTTTTCTTGGCACTTCTCTCATCTCTTGAAAGCGTAAGAAGCAAGCAACTGTTTCCAAATCAAGCACAGAAGTCGAGTATCGGGCGATGTCCGCTACGTGTAGCGAGCTTGTCTGGTTACGTGAACTTCTTTCCGACTTGGGTGTTCCTCTGCAGAATCCTACTTCGCTCCATGTTGATAATTTAAGTGTCATTCAGATTACTTCTAACCCAGTTTTTTATGAACGGACGAAGCATATTGAAGTTGACTGTCACTTTATCCGCGAGAAATTTTAGTATGAGCCCATTTCTCTTCCACATGTTGCATCCCATGATCAGATTACAGACATTCTCACCAAGTCCCTCACTTCTGTACGTCACTCATTTCTAGTTGACAAACTATTACTTGTCGATGACCAGCATTAGTTTGAGGGAGGATGTTAGACAGGCTCACATGCCTTGTATATCTTGTATATCTTGTATACCTTGCATAGAGGATTCTGAGTTTATTATTTTTCTTGTATAGATGACTGTAATCTCTATATATTCAACCCCTTTGGGTTGTCTCAAATACAGAAAAGCTTCAGCTCCTCTCAGTTTTCAGCGAGGGAGGTTGGACTGTCTTTAATGAATTTCATAACTGTGATACAATGTGATGTCTAACTATAGGTATATCCTTGATGAATTTACCTATGTAAGTATGGAAGTGGGGCCACCTTGTATGAAAGTTGAAACATTTTTTAAAGCACTCATGAAACTAGAATAAAACACATGATCATAATGTGCTGATTTAAGAAATTCAAATTGCTACAAAATTGTGCATGTGATGTGTTGGGATTACCAATATAGGGGTTAGTTTAGAACTACATTATCGTCTCCTGACAAATCAAACATGTTTATATTAGGCAATATATGTTTAAATATTTAGGATATTTTATAGATGTACCTTTTTTTTTTTTTTTTTTTTTAATAACATGCACACACTCATGCCGTAGTGGGATTTCACCACCTATGGGTATTCGAACCCTTAACCAGGTGTTGAAACTCTTGAGAGTCTACTACCAGAGCAAGAGTCATGACCCTTTATTGATGCACTTCATTTCACTGGTTTATTCAACTAGTATTCTCTTGATGTGTTAAAACAGTAAAAAAAAAAAAAAAAATGACGGTTTTTATGAATCACAAATTGAGATTGGTGACAGTTTTGTACCATCGCATTTTGCTGTCGGAAAAATGGATTAAACCTGTTGCTAAATTACGACGGTTTTTGTCCGTTGCAAATAAATGACGGACCACAGGTCCATAACCATAGTAGGAAGTCGGCTTTAAATGGATCATTACCATCACTACTTTTCAAATAGAAGTAGCTTGTCACAACTAATTTTTGCTTTTAAAAAAAAAAAGAGAAAAAATAGTAGTATATTTGTTGCATTTTAAATTTCTTACACCTGATAAAAGCAAATGAAGATGCAAAGATGCAACAATATTGAAAAAGAATTTTGACATTCACTATCACCAACTTGCATGAATGTAAAATACAAAACTCAAATGTGCCAACTAAAAATATTTCAAATCTCACTATTAATGTATAGTATTACCAAATTTGGAAGCGAAGTGACATAAAGCACATTCACATATATGTACATCCAAACCGGCAAGATACTTGTTCACAAAAGGTTCCGACATTGTAATATGTCATTACAGCATGACAAATTCTATAGATGGGATAAAATGGGAGGTGACTGGATTTCATTTAGTTCAAAATTCAAACATGATTGGGGAGTAGAATTTTTTTTAAAAATACTTCAAGCCTTCAAAATAAATCCAATGTGCAAACTAGTTTGACTTAAAAGATTGATGAATATTTAATATTTCTCTATCACCAACCACAACCTTTACTAAAAAATCTATTGAGTACCGTGCAGTTTATGCTCCATGATACGTAGCTTATGCTTCACACTTTTAGAGTGGTGAACACTTTGCCAACACGCTAGTCACTGTTTTAAAAGCTAGTAACATTGAGCAACATGTGACCCACTTAATGTGTCAACTAAATCAATTCTTAGGTTATGGCACAAGAACAACCAGCCTAATTCTTGGGATGAGGCACAAGCATGATTGGGGCCCACTTGATGGATCGTGTATCTAACACAAATATGCCTTCTTAGAATGTGTGGCTGCATATGGATGTCCTGATCCATAATCATGTAAGGTTAGCAAACCTATGAGTATTCTAATATTCAAGAAGTAGAATGGTTATCCAAATAAGTAAAACCAACGATGAACAACTCATCATGCTGAAAATTATGGCATAAATATTGACGCCGACTGCCAACTTGATGCAACCCTCCTTTATCTAGCCTAGTGGCCAGCAATTAATGAGTGAACAAAAATCCCACAACCAAAATGTAATATTACATATGTTGGCAACACCTGCCTGATGCATAAAGAGGAACATTAATTGCACGCATTTGTGCACGTGTATAACATCTAAAAGAAAGCTCTCTTCCTTTCAATGACATGGAATCAAATCAGAAAATTCACTAAAAAGAAAGCTCTTCCTCTAAAATTGATTCTCTTTAATTTTGAACAAAAACATTTCCATAAGCATAAATTGAAAACACAAACTAATTATTAAGCATCTAAAAGATATCAATTATGTATTGAAAAAGAATTCGTAATTAGAAAAAGTTCAACAGAATTTTCGGATAACGACATTTTTCTTAAGAAATCGAGCTAACATCTTAATACGGAATCAATAATTGTGGGAGATTTAAACTTGAGAAAACAGATTCAAGAAGGTAAGTTCTATTCTTAAATAATAAGTCAAGGTCAAATCTCAACCGTTCATTCCCAAAAAAGAAAATCAGATTTACATCAACACTTACAAAACTTAATCTCTAAAAAAAGCTTCCGATCTAAAAAATAAAGTAAAAATGGCATATAATCCTAATATCTTTAAAGAAATCATATATGAGTTTCAAAACTCAAAATATTCATATATTGAAGAAAAGAGATTGAGAGCAAGAGAGAGATCTATTGGGTTATCATTAAAAGAGATTTGTGACGGATATGGTCTGTTGCTATTGCCAGTTTGCATGGTAGAGGTCCAGGACTTGCAACGCGGAGTAGGATTCCTCCAACAGTTCTAATGATAATACAAGAGCTTCATAGTAAACATTTTCCCTTTTATTATTCACATTTAATGGATGCAAACATTACCGACGGTTTAAATCCGTCGTTAAACTAAGACATTTTTGCGACAATCCATAACTGTCGCAAAATCCATCATTTAATAGGTTTTCAATTGTGGGGTATTTAAAAATTAAGAAAATGATTTTCATTAATTTGTGAATTTTTTGTTTCAATTTATTTTCTAGTATTAAAGACATCGTACCGCACTACGCTTCGCCATGCTATGATAGCAGATGTGCTTCCTGCACATGCGAAGTTGCTACAATGGCATACCCTTGTTTTCCAATACAAATAATTAGTGAGGAATTTTAATATAAAGCCTTAATTTTATTAACAATTTTCTAATGCATGACAAAACTATACACATTTAAAGTAAATTAATAAAAGCAAAAATTAATTTATCTAAAGTTTTCTAATAATTTTAAACTCCTTTAATCTACTAATTTTGGGAACAGAACTAGTTGACTGTAACATATCTAGGGCTGTACACGAACCGAGTTAGCTCGGTTAACTCGCTTGACTTGACTCGAAAAAGCTCGATTTGACTCGGTTCGAAATTGAGTTCGAGCCAAGTCGAGTTGATTTTTTGAGCTTGAAAATTTTCAAATCGAGCTTGAGCTTTACTCGACTCAGATCGAACCCAACTCGGATCGAACCAGTTCGGTGACTCAGTTACTTTGATATTGATGTTGCTCAGCAAGTGTTTGATAAAATGACTCAACGAAGTGTCGGTTGGTGGCAAGGAAGGTATGCTTCATCAAACAAATCCCTTTTTTTTCTTGATTTTGATGTTGCCTATAAGGTGTTTGATGAAATACCTATAAAACCGTTGCTGGTGTTTTACATTCAGTGAGAATTTGAAGGTGCAGTCCATGTGTTTGTGAAAATGTTGCATAGGCGAACTTGGCTCGATCTTGGCTCAAACTTAGCTCGAACTGGCCTCAGCTACTGATTGAATCGAGCCGAGTTGGCCAGTCAAGCTCGAGGACCGAGCCGAGCCGAGCCGAGCCGAGCCGAGTCGAGTTGTGCCAAGCTCGCTTCGTTCAACTCGTGTACACCTCTAAACATATCTCAACTCTCTAGATAATTTTCTTATTATTTTCTATTTTTATTATTCAAAATTTACGCTGCATTTCTTAATTACAACCTATAAAATTTTAAACACTTTGGCCTGACACGTACCACTCACATGCCAATCCAAAGTGGATGTTATATAATCATTCCCGATTGTGCTCATCAATCTGCCAGCCCAACTTCCTTTACATCTCCGAAGAGGCAGTGATGATTATATTGAAAAACCAGCAAGGAATAGAATATTCATGAGATATTGAAAAATCTTAGCAAGGTACCGAATATATTACAGCAATAAATTAGCATTTTTAAAAATTTACAATTTAAAATGCAATCCGGGTACAAACCAGCAATTATACGATACTGTAGTACGTGGCAACCGTACCGTAGCGAAATCCTTGCTAAGATCGCGGAAAAAACCGCGTAGCGTGTTCGGCTCTCGCACAGAAACGGCGCTTGAATCCGGACGTCAAACCATCCAACATCGTGCGGCGGACGACTTATACCACACACGTCCACTGCTCTCCCCTTCCTACATGGACCGAGGAATCATCTACAACACCCGTTGTACCCACCAAGTAAAATACTCAGTCCTAAGGACCCTTCATATTATATATATGTAAAATCCACACCATCCATCAGGTTTTTATTTTATCTATTCAGGCCTTGTGCAACTCAGGTGGGCCATACGCATGGAACAGTGGTGATATGACACCAACCATAGGTTTCTATGTGGGGCTACTATGGTGTTTATCTTCTATCAGAACCGTTAATGAGGTGTAATTCACTAGGACAAGATGAAAATACAAAAATTAGCCTGATCCAATTATCAGATGGGCCAATTTTCTCCATAATTTTTTAGGAGCAATTTTATATTGTGAGGATTGAGACGACCCATAATATTTTTTTTTCGGAATGATATTTTGTATGTATGGTTTAAATAATATTTATGACCTGATATACGGAGTGGATTTACATATAAAACATGGTGGCCCCACAGATCTTGGGTATTGTATGCAGCTGCGTAAAACAGGTATAGTAGGCGATTCTAGTCCTTATCACAGGCCAGTATTTCACGCCGCGACTTTCGAGCCACGACAATGCCAGTTCGACGAGTGCATGTCACGTGAGAAAGGCTGTGGGCTCTGGAGCCTACCCTGAAACATTTCTCGATGTGTTTTATTAGAGGTATGGTAGAATACATCCCCACGCATTACAATAGGCTGCATCAGGACTTTAGCCGTTGGATCTAGGCGTCCTTTTCAGTGACTCAAAACTCTTATGTGGTTGGGCCTCACCATGGATGGATGAACCCAAGAAAATATCTTAGATTGAGATATTTTCAGCCGTTTGATTATTCAAAGGTTCTGGAGACTGTCCAAAGAAAGTGTTAAAATATTAAAAAAAATATAAGGTTTCATTTTTCGTCTATCCACCATCTAAGAGGAGCCCTATCACATAATCGGTTTGGATCATTGAAATAAAATTCCAAATCCAACAGTTAGATTGCTAATCATGTTCCTTTGTAATGGGTCATGATGTATTCTAGCAAAGCTATCGTCGGTTTCTTTCTTTGTTCCTCGTGTAGGTGTTTAAATCGAGGAGATGGGCCTACTTAGATGGACGGCAAAATAACATTTTATTTAAGTTATTGGCTGATCGGGTGGCTGGAGAGGCACCACATCGGACGCAGTCTGGTAAGTCACTCGAACACCAGCAAGCTAGCTGCAGTCAAAACTCTCTGGACGCCACCATGATGTATCCCTTTTATCACGCCATCCATCCATTTGCTATATTATTTATATTATTTCTGGGCATGAGCTAAAAAATGAGGCAGATACAAATCATAGGTATACCACACCACAAAAAACAGTATTTATTGAACGTCCACCATTAAAAACTAATTAGGGTCAGCTGTAATGTTTATTTTCCATCCAACCTTCTTTTATTTTTTTTGTTAGTTTGTTAGTACACCTGTCTGTCAGTTCACACTTCACTGTTAGCCGCCCTCACTAGGGATCGATATCTTTCCCTTAGTCTACCACTTCAGCTATGAATCATGGTGTTATTTTCCATCCAACCTGTTGATAATGTCATATAGTCTTGAATGAAAGGAAAACAAAAATATCAAACATGTTTATTTTCCATCCAACTTGTTGTGATAAGGTTAAATAGACCGGAAAACAAAAATATTGGTTTGATCCAAAACTAATGTGGCTTTTAAAAAATTTTCAACTTTAAGTGTTCAATTCATACCATTTCTTATGGTGTGTTCCACCTGATATTTGGATCCGCCTCATTTTTGAGCTCATGTACTAAAATGAGCTAGAAAAATGAATGGACAGCATGGATAAAACTCGCTTACTATGTAACATACACGAGGCATGTTTGTATTTTTATTCCACCCATATCTCGTCCGCTATTCTAATGAACGTAGTAAAAAGAAAAGAAAAATATTAAGTGGACCGAACCATGTAGTGAATGGACCTTTTCCCACCAAACTATATTCTTTTATCCTCCTTACACCGGCCTAATCCATGGCTCAAGTGGTAGACCGAGTGAAGATACCTCGTTTCAACACTGAGGTCTTGATATCAATTTCCCAGTTGGGGTTGCTTGATATCATTTTCCCGGTGGGGCTTGCTAACAGTGGAATGTGTACTGACAGTGGGGATGTACTAACAGGCTAACCCAAAAAAAAAAAAAAGCTTCTTGTCCCCCTTTTGTATGCGGCCAGTCAACAGATCAAAACTTTTATATATATAAAAAACAAGTGTTATAGGCCATCTTGACTGTCCAAAGAATGTTTTTGATCTAGTTAGTGTATCCCACTAATTTGGCAGTTATGACATGGCAGCACAATACTTCTCATGCACCTAGATGTTGAGGAATCAATGCTAAGTTCTAATTAGTTTAATTGAATTTTAAAAATGATTAGTTAAAATTTTCTTTTTTAAGTAGAAAATAAGGAGCCATCTTAATTATATATAATGCTAGTGAATATATACACAACTTATGTAAAATAAAAAATAAAAAATCACTTTATACACAACACATCCTATTTATAATCGACATTAGGTTTTTTATTTCAGCCATAATTTAGAATGCGTATCTTGAGGAAGAAAGAAGTAACACACCATTGCATTTTCTGTCACAATTGTAATACTAGCTACATGTAAAAGTACGATCTTAACACATGCAACTACTAAAAGACTTGAGAGAAAAAGTTGAATATCTCAGCTTGATTATATATACATGATAGTATTAGCTCAAACACGTTGGCATGGAATTCAGTGCGTATGAAGCACGTGGAGGTTCATTATCACTTTATTTGTGATAAGATTATACTAAAGAGTTGGAGTTTATTCACATTTTTATTTTATTTTTCAAAAACTATACAGAAGGGAACTCCCTATCATAAAACAGGAGACCCAATGACAAAAAAGCAAGATACAAAAAAAAGGCCCCACCTGAACTCACCCCATTCTAATCGATCCTAAGCTGACTTTGTCAAGAAAAATCATACCTCGAACCTGACGTAAAAGCTCAGAATGATTCTCAAAACAAATATGAGACTGGGAAGCACTACCTAGGCGTGCCATAAAATCAGCCGGCGAATTACTTTCCCTTAGAACGTGCAAAATGTTGATACTGCTCATTCTCCTCAGCTGGTTAATCCTAAGCAACCACGCCTTCCATTTCCACCCTGGCTTAGCTTCTCCATTGATGATATCAACTACCAGTCACGAGTCTGACTCAATGATGATTTGGCGATAACCCCTTCGAAGGCTAAGAGACAGACCATCATGCACCGCACGTAGTTCGGCAACAGTATTGGTTCCGAAACCATAACCAGTTGAAAAGCCAAAAATGAAATCGCCCCTCCCCTCTACAGATTCCACCTCCCCCAGAGCTCCCCAGATTGCCTCTAGCAGAGCCATTGACGTTAATTTTGATCCATCCGCTCAATGGCCGCACCCATTTGATCACCTTTGGACGACCGCCACTAGTTGCGACAATATTTGGCCGAGAAAATGTAGAGTGACGACAACTGCTGGTAGGACCGTTGAGCAAGGCCACCCACCATTTGATCTTGGCAATCACCCGATCGGAGTACACCAATCTACCATAAAAAACTGCAGCATTTCGAGCCTTCCATAGTTCCCATATAATAAAGCAAGGAATCAACATAAGATTTACCGATTTACGTTGTAAAGAAGAGACAGGTGCCCACCATTGGGCAAGCCTGGCATCAATCGTGATGGCTGGCATGACGCTAATCCCTAGCCAACTGCCAATAGCCGACCAAACTAGTTGCGCCAAGTTGCCGTTAACGAACAGGTGAACAGAAGTTTCGATGTCAAAGGTGGGAGAGACCTGGAGATTACAGCATATACACCTAGACGCTAGCTGAACTCCTCGTGATTGCACTGCACTATCCACCGGGACTGCATCATGAATCGCTTTACAGACGAGGAGGGAAATCTTGGGAGGGAGATTCGAATGCCATACCCATCTTGCCCAGCTCCGACTTGGGCTAGGAGCTCTGGACATCGCCCAGGCAGATTTGACAGAAAATTCCCCAGATGATGTCAACGGCCAAAAAGGAACGTCCCCTTCTTCTGAGATACAATAGCCAAACTGAAACACGTGATCAATGACAGACTGGGGGAGGATGAGGAGTGCAGCTGAAGAGGGGAGAGGGCCACAAGGGCCAATCACCTGAAAAACCTGGATGTCCTGCAGCCCGACCGGCACTTCGGTTTTAGCAAGATGAAGGAGAGGGACCACGCCAGTCCAATTCGCCTTCCAAAAGTTACATTTTCCTGCACCGATTTGCCATTGGACTTGGGCATCAACTGTAGGAATCAGCTCCCTAATTCGCTTCCACAGGGGAGAAGAACGGCGGCTCGACGTTTCCAACCCACCAGAAGACTCAAGGAGATGATACTTCGCCGTCATAAAAGACTTCCAGACATTTTCCTCCTTCCTGAATTTAATTGACCGAGTCATCTTAAGACGAAAAGCCCTCATAATATCGGCAAGATTTCTAATACCTATACCCCCCTCCTCCTTAGGCGTAGTAATCAACTTCCAAGCCTTCCAATGACACTTCCGCTTTCCTTCTGACCAACCCCAAAAGAAATTTGCCATGTGCCTATCAATAGACTTCAGAACTTGAGAATGCATATGAACCACCGCCATAGTGTGAATCGGAATACTAGATAAGACATTCTTTATGAGAACCACTCGCCTTGCTTGGGATAGAATACGGGCCTTCCACCCATTAATTCGCCCCACTACTTTGTCAACCAAAGGGTTAAACGCGCTTGCTTTAAGGCGCCCGTCCGCTATAGGAACCCCCAAATAAGTTAAAGCTGAGGAAGATTTGCCAAATCCTAGAATGCCTTCGATTAGTCTGAGCCGCGTGGCCGACATCTTTTTGGGGTAATAAAAGGAGCATTTTCGCTGATTAACTCTTTGGCCCGAGGAGGCTTGGTAAGAATCCAAGAACTTCTTAAGCTGAAGGAGAGAGGATTTGCTTCCGTTCGTAAAAATTAAAGTGTCGTCGGCATAAAGCAAATGCGATATGAAGGAGCACCCTCTACTAAGCGCCAACGGCCGGGTAAGCTGAAGTGATAACATGCTTTTAATACCCCTACTAAGAACCCCGACTGCAATAATAAACAAACTTGGAGATAGCGGGTCCCCTTGCCTCAAACCCCTTGAAGACTTTAAAAAACCGGCCATTTCATCGTTAATGAGAATAGAAAACCAACTATTCGCCCAGCATTTTTCAACCATCTCAATCCAAGCCTGACTGAACCCAAATCGAAATAAAACCTGAACGAGGAATTCCCAGCTCATCCTGTTGTAAGCTTTATCCATATCTAGCTTTAAGACAATATTTCCCCCGCGTACTGATCTATTCAACTCCCTAAACAATTCTTGAGCTAACGCGTGATCGATCGGCCCTGCAGAAATGCCCCATGTTCGGGCGAAATAATCAATGGAAGATTTTGACTGAGCCTTGTCGCAACAACTTTGGCAAAGATTTTGTATAAACAGTTGCACAAACTAATCGGATGAAAATCAGAGAATTGCTTTGGAGAAGCTGATTTCGAAATTAAACAGATAATCGAAGATGTGACTAACCTAGGAAGCTTGCCTCCTTGAAAGAAGAATGAGACAGCCCTGTGAATATCTTAACCAACCACCTCCCAGCAAGATTGAAAGAAACTAGCTGAAAAACCGTCAGGTCCCGCCGCACTGTCAGTCGGGATGGATTGAACTGTTGTATGGACTTCCAAGAGCGTAGGAATCGCCATCAACATTTCATTTTGGGCTTGCGTGACTTTTTGAGGAATACACTGGAGGAGATTCAGATCTATTTGACACGGATCTGCGGTAAGGATCTGTTGAAAATGCGCCACTGCTGCAGTTTTAATATCTGCCTGATTATCTGCAATTTGCCCTGACCCCAGCTCCACCTGACGGATGAATGCGCGCCTCTGTTTGTCCATAACCGTAGCATGAAAAAACCGTATTTTTGTCTCCCTCCTGAAGCCAATCCACCCCAGTTTATTCACATATATACAAGTAATCAAGTGATGAATGTTTTTATCAAAGCACCAAAAGTAAATAAGCTCAATTTCTCCAAAAGAAGTTCGGGAATAATATATGCCTGTTGGACGTAACAAATAAGGGGGAGTATTGAGAATCATTGCCTTAAGAAGGGTTTAATTGGATTATATTAGGAAAGTGATTACGAAATTCTTTATTAGAGTTATGGTGTCAATAAATTAGGAAATAAGAAACTCTCTTCTATGTAAAAGCTAGCTAGATTAATATAGAAAACTCTGTCATTTATCACTTGGTTTTTAAATAAAGTTGTTTTTTATCTTTTAGCTAGTCTATCTCTTTTCTTTTATTTTATTTTTTTTTCTTCTTTATTCTCTAAGATGCCTTGATTATCATCTCCATAGGCTTGCATGATTTTATACATTTGGGCTATTAGATCCAATCCAATGTGAGTTATGAACTTATAATATAAAGCTCATGGCATCATTTGAACACATTATATTGCTCTTTTTAATCTGTCATCATAAATTCTCGACCCATATCTTAAAAGGTCCAAAATATCATGGAAACGAACCGCGTGGATGAATGAGCTCATCACATTAAGATATTGAACGTATAATATCAAGTAGATGTTGGGGGCCTTGCACAAAACCTTAGGATCTAGCCCTCCAGAACAAACCAGAATTATGGATAATAAAGCAATGAAAACAATCAATGCATCAATCACACACCACAAAAGAGATTTTTACGTGGAAAATCCTCAAAGAGGTGAAAACCACGGGACTTCGTCCAGATCAACAATCCACTATGAAGTAGAACGTTACAACCTTCTTCACTCATGCAGGAGTGGATAAACAATAAGAGAAATAGAGAAAACAGAGAGATCTAACCGATTATGAGGACATAGAAGCGCTGAGATATAGATTGCATAGTAGAAAACCTCCACGAGCAGAACCTCCCTTCTGTAAGCTTCCTCTCTCTCTCTTTCTCCCTCTCTCTCACATTTGATAGCCCTAAACCCTTTAGCAAATCCCTTATAAAGCTTTAGGAAACCCTCTTGTCATTACCTAGAAAATCCTAGGCAACCCCTTTTATAGTTTAGGAAACTTCCCTTTCGCATCCCAGTTACGAAAGGACTCAAATCCGTAGTTTCACGCAAAATCGCGGAACAAACTGCGTAACCCACGACTAGTCATGGAGAGTCCACGACCGGTCGAGAGCCACCTACGACTGGTCGAGGACCTCCTACGACCGGTCGAGCACCCCGGAATAAATTATCCCAAACTCGCTGAACTTTGAATCGTACCACGACTCGAACCCACGACTGGTCGAACACCAGCCCACGACCGGTCGAGCAGGGCTCACGACCGGTCGAAGACGAGTAAAAAAAAACCCATCAAATCTTCCCCCTTTTGACCTAGGAGGGATCCACCTTCTTCAAGTCAGCCAGGTTTCTACAAACCTCATACTTGCCCTTGAGCAAAGCCTTAGTCATCATGTCTGACCCATTATCGTTTGTGTGGACCTTCTCAAGCTATAACACCTTCTGTTCCAAAATATCCCTGATCCAATGATACCGAACCTCTATGTGCTTCGACTTAGAATGCTGACTTGGATTCTTGCTCAAGTGTATAGCACTCTGACTATCGCAATAGACCACGTGCTTCTCCTACTTTAGGTTAAGTTCTTGTAGGAACCTTTTCATCCAAAGCATCTCTTTACATGCCTCTGTGACTGCATTGTATTCGGCCTCTGTCGTCGACAATGTTACGACCTTCTGTAGCTTGCTCTGCCAAGAAACCGTTCCCCCTGCAAATGTGAATATGAACCCCGATGTAGACTTCGTGGAGTCTATGTCACCTGTCATATCTGCATCGTGTAGCCCTCTAACACAGGTTTATCGTCACCATAGCATAGGCTCAACCTAGATGAGCCTCTTAGATACCGCAGTATCCACTTCACCGCTGCCAAATGCTCTTTGCCAGGAGTGGCAAGGTACCGGCTGACAACACCAACTGCATATGCTATGTCTGGGCGTGTACATACCATAGCATACATCAAACTTCCTACTGCTAACACGTAGGGTATCTTCTGCATCTCTTTCACCTCTGGCTTCGTCTTGGGACACTGTCTGTCGCTCAATCTGAAGTGACCATCTAGTGGAGTACTGACCAGCTTTGCTGCATTCATATTGAATCGCTCTAGGACTTTCTCAATATACTGCTATTGTGACAGCCAAAGCTTCCTGCTGCTTCTGTCACGGGTTATCTCCATTCCTAGGATCTGTATAGCCGGGCCCAAGTCTTTTATCGCAAAAGACTTGCCCAACTCCTGTTTCAGCTTGTCGATCTTTTTGATGTCTTTCCCCATGATGAGCATATCATCAACGTATAAGAGCAGAACTAAGAAATCACCATCTGAGAACTTGCGCGTGAACACACAGTGGTCCGACTCCGTTCTGTCATACCCTTGTTTCAACATAAATGAGTCGAACTTCTTGTACCATTGTCGTGGAGCTTATTTCAACCCATACAAGCTCTTCCTCAACTTACACACCATATGTTCCTTGCCCTTGACTTTGCACCCCTCTGGTTGGTGCATGTAGATCTCTTCTTCCAGGTCACCATGGAGAAAGACAATTTTAACATCTAACTACTCTATCTCCAAATCCATGCTAGCCGCCAACCCCTCTGGTTGGTGCATGTAGATTCACAAGTTGCCTTATCAGAAAAATTTTATTACCGGCTGTCTTCCTCTCATACAGCCCTTGTAGTTTCAGCCATAGGCTAGCGGCTGAGGTTTTCGTTGACACATGGTGGAACACTGAATCATCCAACCATTGTCTAATAAACTCCACCGCCTTTCGGTCCATCTTCTTCCAATCATCATCAGTCATATCCTTAGTTTTTGCTGATATGCCTAAAATTGGAGAATATAGGTCCTTGCAATAAAGCAAGTCCTCCATCTTAACCTTCCATATGGTCCAGTTAGAACCATTGAGGCTGATCATCCTTGATGAGCCACCTTCCATAATTCAAAACCAATCCTACCCGTTCAATGAACTTAACTCTGATACCACTTTATTGGGGGCCTTGCACAAAACCTTAGGATCTAGCCCTCCAGAACAAACCAGAATTATGGATAATAAAGCAATGAAAACAATCGATGCATCAATCACACACCACACAAGAGATTTTTACGTGAAAAACCCTCAAAGAGGTAAAAACCATGGGACCTCGTCCAGATCAACAATCCACTATGAAGTAGAACATTACAACCTTCTTCACTCACGCAGGAGTGGATAAACAATAAGAGAAATAGAGAAAACGGAGAGATCTAACCGATTATGAGGACATAGAAGCGCTGAGATATAGATTGCACAGTAGAAAACCTCCACGAGCAGAACCTCCCTTCTATAAGTTTCCTCTCTCTCTTTCTCCCTCTCTCTCGACTTTGATAGCCCTAAACCCTTTAGCAAATCCCTTGTAAAGCTTTACGAAACCCTCTTGTCATTACCTAGAAAACCCTAGGCAACCCCTTTTATAGTTTAGGAAACTTCCCTTTCGCATCCTAGTTGCGGAACAAACTGCGTAACCCACGACTAGTCGTGGAGAGTTCACGACCTGTCGAGAGCCACATACGACCGGTCGAGCACCGCAGAATAAATTATCCCAAACTCGCTAGACTTTGAGTCGTACCACGACTCGAACCCACGACTGGTCGAGCAGGGCTCACGACCGGTCAAAGACGGGTCAAAAAAACCCATCAGTAGAGAAAACCCATGTAAATCACACTTTCTGATATTTCCCAGTACGTGGATAAAAATGTTCTTGTTTTACCAGTACCACCATTTGTACCAGGAAGATGTTGGCCCACATGATGTATTCACACCATTCAACACGTCTATGAGTGCCATCAGTGCCGCTTCTCATTGGTTCATGTCATTTTTGATGACTTCAACTAACAAGATACACCAGATTTCTCTCTTCCAAATAGATCGCTAACTACACAACATAACTTTTAACATGTGGAACATTTTTTAGGTCCCACCATAATTTTAGTGTTAGATCTACACCGTCCATCAATTTTTTAAGATAAATCTAGTGCATGATCTAAAAAAGGAGGTACATCCAAAGCTCAAGTGGATTACACCATAGAAAGTAGTGAGGATTAAACAAACTACTGATGAAACTTTCTTAGGGCCAACCGTGAGGCTTATTTTCCATCTAACCTGTTCATAGGATCACACATACCTGGATGAAGTTAAAATACAAATATCAGTTTGATCGGTGCATTCTGTGGCCCCAGGAAGTTTTCAATGGTAGCATCAAATCATATCGTCTTCAATGGTGTGGTCCACTTTAGCTTTAAATCTGCATTATTTTTTTATTCGTAGCCTAGAATGATCTGAAAAAATGGATCGACTATGTGGATCTAAGAAATACATAATCGCGGGGCTCATGTAAATTTCACACCTCAAGAAACTTCATTGCTTACATATGAAGATATTATTTATGACATAATAAATGATGACTTTTCGCGGTTCCTGTTATGGGTAAAAACGGACTAACCAATAAGATAATTAAGGTAATCAGGTCGGACATCCGTACATGCCACGAGGTTGGTCAACAACTGATATGGCAAAGAGCTCAACCTCAACCCCAATCTAAGCAAGAAAGAAGATCGACTTCAGTCTTCCGACAGTCTTCGAAAGTAGGTGGGTTGACTGCTAATCTACCCGGCGCCAAAAGGAGGTCGGCAACGACTTGACAGAAGAACCCAGGTTAGACGAACCCCTCCTCGGTAATGACTCGATAGAAGAACCCAAGTCGGTCGAACCCCTCCTCGACCTCCCACTGCTCGCTTCTAGTTTCAACCTAACATCGACAGTCCAGATCTTACCAAACTTACTCATCCGAGATTCTAGTCGAGAATTTAGGGAGTCAATTGCAACACGAATATGTCCGAGATCTCCGCCGAAGATCTCGAAACTGCTCCCGTGGTGCAGCACAATCCAGATCGAGAGAAGAAAACCAATGGTGATGACATGTGGAACTTCTGTGGGGCCCATTATGACTCTGTATCAAATCCACACTATCCATCCATTTTTTCATACCATTTCACGGAATGAGACAAAAGACAAGGCGTATCCAAGCTCAAGTGGACCACACTACAGAAACAGTGTGAATTGGGTGTACTATTACAAACTTTTTGGAGTCAAGAAAAGCTCTTATCAAGCTAAATTTGTGTTTTCCCTTCGTCCAGGTTTGTGTGACCCTATGAAGAGGTTAGATAGCAAATAAACCTAACAGTGGATCCCAAGAAATGGTAGTCATTCAATCCTCATTACTTTATTTAGTGTGGTCCACTTGAGCTTTGGATGTGCCTCATTTTTGAGCTCATGCTCTAGAATGATATGTAAAAATTAATAGACAACTTGGATCTAAAACATAAATGATTTTGGAGTTAGAGAAGTTCCATGTGTTAAAAGTCATGTTGTGTAGCACTCAGTCTATTTGAGAATACAGATAAATCCCATGTATCATGTTAGTTAGAGTCATCCCCGATCACGTGGACCAATGAGAAGCGACGGTCGTGCTCCATCCTAAAACCTTTGCACCTAAGACCCTAACCCGGTCAAACATTACGTTCTACAGCAAAGGGAAGAGCTGGGAGGAGGGGCTCGACGGGAGCACACCTAAGTTGCAAAACAGCCTAAATCTTGATCATAACCTTTTATCTAGATTAGATGAAGGATCTGAACGGCCTTGATTGTATATGCACACAACATTGTAGACACACCATGTTAATCAACCGTGGGCATTTCTTTTTAATATGCTCCATATGTTGTGGTGTGGGCCATCTAAGCCTTAGATCCATCTAATTTTTAGGTTATTTAGATTTTCTGAGATGACCGATCTTATGGA
The DNA here is from genome assembly GCA_021015155.1 of Magnolia officinalis. Taxonomy (NCBI): domain Eukaryota; kingdom Viridiplantae; phylum Streptophyta; class Magnoliopsida; order Magnoliales; family Magnoliaceae; genus Magnolia; species Magnolia officinalis. Next base: position 60,948,253 of record JAJHSJ010000015.1, read on the forward strand.
CGGCTTGAATTCCATTAAAAAGACACCTGGGCCTTACATCTTCCCTGTACCAGTATAGCTAGAGGCTCTGATTTGTTGAACAAAATCTAACCACTGATTTTTGGACACTTGTTTCGTTGAAAGATTTTCATTGGACGTTTAATCACATTCACGTATGACGTAACAAGAAGCTGAAATGCCTGAGTATTTGGACACTTTAATTTGAATTATTTGCATTCCTCGTACGAAAATTTTAAATGCCTGAGTATCACCCACCAGACTCTGCCAGAGTATCAAAGTTTTCCCATATGCCTTTTTGTCCTTTTCTGCATGGCATGCAGGCCTGCCGGCCACCGACCTTGGCAGTTATTGTCCGTTATGTTGGTTGGTTTGCCAAGTAAGAAAACGAAGAGACTTCAATATATATATATTTTTATTTTTCAGTTCGTTTGCCAATTGCCATGCAACTCAGGATTCCCAGCATTTGTCATCCATTGGGCCCACATGTAGAGATGATCCAATAATCAGAACCGTCCAACTTCGCTGGAGCAAGAAATTTCCACTCAACTGATGTTTTCGACCATTGATACACGTGACTAAATGTCGACCGTCCGAAAGAAAATCTTCAATGGGCAGCATTCGACTCCACAAACCAATGGTATGCATTGTCCTCTGAGTGTTAGCGTACTGAAATTAGCCAAGAAGATGGACGGTCGTGATTATCCAAAGCGCAGGCATACATTCAATCCTGTAATAACCCTTAGTCTCAAGCTCAAAAAAAAAAATTTCTATCTCGTTTCGCTGCCAATGGGACCCACACGCTGAGTGGTCTAATGATCATAACCGTCCATATTGTGGAGTCTACGATATACCAGCCACATTATGAAACTTAGACTGGATGGATGATTGTCACCATCTGAAGATGAATTTAGAACCATGAAAAAGAAATTTTTCAATGGCTCTCTTTCAACTCTAAAAATCAAAGGTTAGGAATGACACTGAAGTTTGAAAAAAAAAATTCTTATTTATGGTAGAATATGAACATTCCAAATCATTGGACCGTTTCAGCATGCCTCCCCCAATGGACGGCTGGATCCTCAACTGGGTCAGAGTGAAAAACAACACCAATCCATCTTTGAAATGCATGCAATTCAAAGTCGATGTGGTTGATTCAATCCATCTATCTAATACGAAATTCAAAGGCACAGAATACATTTTCTCCACAGTCGTCATCAATAAATTCGATTTTCTTCCATCCATTCACGGAAAATGTTTCTAACGGTGGCTTATTAGTTAGGACCATCCATCTAGTGGGCCCCATAATAGATCAGAAAAATAACATCAGCTTATCTTGGCCATCACTTTTCTTCACTTTCTTGCAATAAATGTAGCTTCTAAGGCTACTGGTTGGATGGCTGAGATGCTCTGATTTATATATTAGGACAGCTAGATGGACGGGCCAAATGATCAGTCAACCGCTCAGGTGTAAAACACAGGATTTTCAATCTCCATGAGCAAAAGAAAAGGAAAAATAATAATTAATTTAAAGTGAGTAAATACAATTATTTCATACTCGACCTTATAGATGCAGGCAGAATCCTGCAAAAGTGGTATGTGTGGTCCACCCTATGGAATGGAGATATGAAGTAGAGTGGGTTGCAGACAGTTTCATAATCAAGATGGACTGAAAAGGCCTGATCGGAGACAGAGGTAATCCAGACCGTCAGAACTTAAAACAAACATATTTCACATACTATAATAAGCTATCGAATGTATTATATATGATTTTGGGATAGGACAAGCTAATTTAGCCACCCAACCCTGATATGTTGGGTTACCCATTCTGAATTTGTGAAATACCATCAGATCAACATTCGAATTCTTGTTTTAATTTCTTTTTTACTATTTATAATAAGTTTTAGTTTTATCATATCTCTTCATCCATTGGGCTTTAATAGTTGTGCCCAACATGAAAAGTGCTTAGAATAATTAGGAGAACAACATGGTAAATCCAAATAGGACACTTATTATTTTTGGTCGAAAACCACGCACACTAATAGGAATCACGGGTCATGTCTTTACTATTTATAGTAAATCACGATTTCTAGGAGTTTTAGTTGTAGTTGAATCCTAAACTTCTTCCATGGCTTAGTATCCCTATTTAAAGGGGTGTAAACAAGTTTATTCAATCATCAATCAATTTACAAATTTTCAAAAATATTATTTTTATTTTTTAATTACTTTTTTCTTCGTGGATTCAAGAAGTTCACCCTCGGAGTCCAAAGAAACTCCGTGTATTCAAAGTAATTATCCCTGAGGAAGACAATGATCAACCTCATCATGTTCATCTCTACGTCAGGATAATAACCAAATAGGTGCACTTATATGGCACCGGCTATTGTGGGGGCCATGTCATATAGATAGATCCTCCATATTAGGCTTTGGGGACAAAAGATCATCTACACCATAAAAAATAGTTGAGAAGTATGCCCTACCCCACTGTTTGTGGGGTGCACCGTGCTGTGTATGTGCCATCTAATCCCTTCAGATGTGCTGGACTAAGATGAAGGGGTACACCAACGTTAGGCCGTACCAAACCCTAGGTGTGCCGAACCATGTGATATTAGAAGTCTGTGAGGTATGATTCTATTTGCAGCACACCTAAGTTTTGAATTGGCCCGATTTTTGGTTTTTTCTGTGCATTATGAGGGGAGAACACAATGGATGGTGGATTTGATGGATAGTTGATGTGGGCCCACAGCAGCCTTATATCATATAAGTGGAACGCAGTTTGGCTGATGACCCAGCACCATCCAGCTAGTTGGTGTCAAAGCTCTGTGAGCCCCACCATGATGCATGTATCCATGCTATACATCCATTTTTTCAGCTCATTTTAGAGTATGAGCCCAAAAATAATGAAGATCCAAAGATCAAGTGGACCACACCACAGGAAATAATAGGGATTGAATGCTTACCATTGAGAACTTCTTGTGGGTCACAGTAGTTTTGGATCAAGCTGATATTTGTGTTTTACCTTCATCCAGATCTGTGTGACGTTATGAACAGGTTGGATGATAAATTCTAAACATCACTGTGGGCGCTAGGATGGTTTCAACGGTGGACATCTAAATCCCCACTGTTTTCTGTGGTGTCGTCCACTTGAGCTTTGGATATGCTTCAAATTTGGGCTTATACCTTAAAATGAGCTGGAAAAATGAATGGACGACATGGATAAAAACACATACATCATGGTAGGGACTACATAGCTTTTGGGGTTACCAGCCAAATCGTAGTCGCTAATCAAAATAAGTGATTTGTTTTTAGCCCTTGTAAGCCTGTTTCCTTCTCATATTATGTGATGTGTAGAGCCATTGACCTCAAAACATCTGTCCTTTATTAGGTAGGCCGTTGATTAAGTGGGCCAATCAGAGCACATCAGCTGACTTATCATTCCTAATCGTGGAATTAAGCAGCCCATGACTGCCTTCTTTAAGCCGTGGTTAGACTGGTATCTTGGAGGCTTGTTTTTCTCCTCATTGCCCGGTCTAAGATTGACCTCTACCATTCAAGCGTTTGGTGGGCCTTTACTTCTTATTCCCATTTTGCCCTTGGACCAAATAGTCCATCATCTCATTGGTTATATGTTTGTGGACCATTTTTCATTAGGTGGTCCCATCATTCCACCAATTAGAAAGGTGGATTATCTAGTCTCAGGATAATGACCTTTTCCCATTTTGTTTTAGGGTGCGTTTAGTTGAACCAAATTTCATGATATTTAAATATCATGAAATTTGGTACAACCAAACGCACCCACTTGATGAAGAAGGTATTCCATACCCTGTTGAAATGGAAGGAGCTGATCAGATACACATGATCTCCTGAAGGGTGGCTTCATGGTCATGTAAAATGTTAAACTCGCTCCCTTTGGTGAGTCCTACCTTAGGTTTTTTTTTTTTTTTTTTTTTTAAATAATCTTGATCTCTTGGGATGTTCAGTGGGCCTCAGGTATTTATTAATGGTGAGCATTCAATGACCACTATTTCTTGTGGTGTGGTCCACAACTATGTTTTTTTGTCATCCAACCTGTTCGTAAGATCACACGAACATGGATCAATGGAAAACACAAATATCAGCTTGATCAAAAACTTATGTGGCTCCCATGAATTTTTCAATGGTAGAAGTTTAATCCACACTGTTTCCTGTGGTGTGGTCCACCTGAGCGTTAGATATGCTTCATTTTTTTAGCTCAACCCTAAAATTATCCAGTAAAATATATGGACGGTATGGATAAAATGCATAAATCACAGTGGAGGGTTACTCAGTACGCAATCCCCTTCCATTATGGCTAACCCAACACTGGACCCCACAAGTACCAATTTCATGAGCATTAAAGGTAAAGCCAACTACCCATTTGAGTTGTTACGATGGTGGATGCAATCACTGTCTTAGTAGGAAGGAGGTACAACAACCGCATCACATCCCCACCCAAAAAGTGGAGATACACTTGTTGGAAGCTTGTAGAGAAAAAGTTCACACTAGCAATATCAGACATTGCCCGTCAAAAAGATAATGTCGGCTGAGCTACCTGAAAGCATCTATTATTCCTTTCCCACCAAATAATCTATCACTCAGTCAATAGAAATCACCACCATAAAACTTTGTTATTTTTCGAACACTTCCATCATGCTAAGCTAAGAAATATCCCTCAATAGTTAATTCCCAACAACACCCATATGTTCTTTTTTTTTTTCTTTTTTTTCTTTTTTTTAAAGTCTCCCATAGACTTGAAAAATGCTCTCGATCTCTTGAATCCACATCTTAAGAAATGATCTGAAGAATCACATACTAATTTATAGTCCGTCCCCAATAACCACTCGTTCGTATTGTTCAATTGAAGTTGAAAAAAGGTCCAGCTCCATAGCTCATGAATAAGGGCCTATTTGGGAGCGTGGATTTGACTTTCAGTGTGTTTGGTACCCTCAAGTGTGAATCAACTTTAATCTAAAAGTACCTATGCATGGGGGTATTCACAAGGGTTTGAATTTAATTATTAAATCAACTTTAATATCTATAATTAGTGAGATATGTAATTTTTGACACAATGGTTGTGATAAGCCTGCCGAAATATATGTTTTGCCCAAAAATGATGAAATTTCGAGTCCCAGATGGGCCAAAAGCACGAGATCATGTCTGAGTGACTAACCAACAATTTGTAATCGTTCATTTACATGAACAATGTTTGGACAGTGCTGATCATCATTAATGGGCCACGTGCCCAATAGAATGATAGTGTATAGTGACACACATGTTACACCTTCAACTATTAAAATGATTTTAGGTGTAATCCAAGCTCTCACCGTGTATTACAAACCCCCTTAAAGAGGGAATTTGAAACCCCAGGATTTGAAACCCACTAGTACTTTATGCTACCAAACAACCAGGGGATTTGAAATCTCCTCCAATCCACGGTGCCAAACAACCCCTAAAGAGATTGTATTTCAACATTAAGATCATGGAATCAAGTATCCATGCAGTGTGGGTGTGTGTACATAAATAAATAAATGAATAATCAAAGAAGCCCATTTTAGAATCAACCTTTAAGTGGACAGAGGATCGGTCGAATTTGGGGACGGAGATTTTTATGCTCTCTTGATTAGAATGAGAAAGAGGAGATATATTGTTTTCAGTTGTTGTCTACTAGGTGATAGATAAACAAGTGGTTTGCCGACTCCGCATTACACAAGCATAAAACAATACTCCACATAAGAGATCTCGAGATTGGCTAATCCAACACATATATGGTGGATGACCTAAGACCACCACATATGCTGACATGGCACCTGGGTGCAACATCCGAGCCGTCTGCTAGGTGGGTCAAACCATGTAGATGCCATGGCCCAAAATTAATAGAGTCTAATCGATCGTCATGAAATAATTGGATAGCTGAAAGAAACTCACCTTAATTTGTTTAAAGCTACCTATTTGTTTCTAATATTGAAGCTCAATTCATAACAGGACTGGCTTGATTTTCGGGCCGTGGCATCGACATGGTTTGACCCACCAGATGGACGGATTAGATCTTGTAAATATGTTCCAGGTCAGCTAATATGATGTAGAATGATCTGTTTTACACAAGACGGAAGGATTAGCAACTGTGGTAAAAAGGGACGTTCCAACTTCCAACCCATCTTTATTACCATTTTACCCTTGCCTGTATACAGTCCGGAGCAGTACTTAAAAAGGGCCTTTTAGTAAATTTACATACCGCGAGGGTACTTTTGGAAGGAAGCAATTTCCAAAATGCACTCTTTTTTATTTATTTTTTTCCCTAAAAGGTATTAAAGTTGAGAATTGTGGGGCCCACTTGATCTGTGTATCACGAGAGCGGATTCGGTGGGAACGGATTGGCTACTTGATGTAGAGCGGGTCGCGGACAATTACATGGCAAAGATGGATCAGAAAAGGCCCGGTCGGCGACAGAAGTGATCTGGACCATCAGACCTTAAATCAGGCGTATCTCGCAATCCGGGATGAGTTAGCCGACGAAAAATATATGATTTTGGGCTAGAACGAGCTACTTTAGCCAACCAACCCTGCTATGCCGGGTTGCGACGCTCGGAATTGCGAGAAACCCCTGATTTGACGGTCGTTTCCCTGTTTTAATTTCGTTTTTACTATAAATAGTAAGTTTTAGTTTGCTTATAACTCTTCATCCGTCGGGCTTTAGGAGTTGTGCCCAACGTGAAAAGAGCTTAAAATAATTAGGAGAACGGGTTGGTGAAGCCAAATAGGACACTTACTATTTTTGGCCGAAAACCTTGCGCACTAGTAGACATCACGACCGTCTATAAATAGTAAGTTTACTATTTATAGTAAGTCACGAATTCTAGGAGTCCTAGTTGTAGTTTGATTCTGATTTCTTTCCCATTGCTTAGTACCCTTATTTAAAGGGTTGTAAACTCGTTTTTATGGATTAATTAAGCTATTTCGAATTTATTTAGAATTTATTTCTATTTTCTACTCTCTTTTCTCGTGGATTCGAGAAGTCTCTGTGAGGAGTCCAGAGAAGTTCCGTGGATTCGGAATAGTTATCCTCTTGAGGAAGACGGTGCTCGACCTCACGTCCTCCCCTGCGTCACTACTCCCCTTGCCTGGTCGGTGCTCTGTGGGCCCCACCATGATGTATGTATTTCATCCATGCCGTCCATCTATTTTTCTAGATAATTTTATAGTATGAGACCAAAAATGAGGTATATCCCAATCTTAAGTGGACCACATTACAGGAAACAATGTTGAATGAACGTAGACCATTAAAAATTTTTGGGGGCCATAAAAGTTTTGGATCCAGCTGATCTTTGTTTTTTCCCTTCATCTGGGTCTGTATGACCTGATCAACAGATCGGATGTCTAATAAACAGTACAGTGGGCCTTAGGAGAATTTTAATGGTGGATATCCAATCACTATTGTTTTCCTGTATTGTGGTCCACCTGAGATTTATATCCCTCTAATTTTTGGGATCTAAGCCATAAAATGATCTGTAAAAATGGATGAAACACATACATCATGGTGGGGCCCACAGAGAAACGACCACTAGCCACCAGGCTGGCGGCAGGGGGAGTAGCCAATCCGTTTCCGGATTCTGTCAGGTCAGGGTAACATTGGGTTCAGCTTAGCCATAACCGCAGGGCCCACTTTGATGTATGTGTTATATATCCATGTGACTTTGATGTATGTGTTATATATGCATGTGGTACATCTATTTTGCCGGCTCTTTTTTTAGGACACCCTATAAATGAAGTAAATCCAAATTTTAGGCGGACCACACCATAGGAAATAGCAGTGATTGACCATTAAAAACTTCTCGTGTGGGTCACAAGTTTTGGATCCAACTGATATTTGTGTTTTCTCTTGTTTTACCTTCATCTGGTCTATGTGGCCTTTATTAAGTTGGATGGCAAATAAATACTACAGCGGGCCTTAAGAAGTTTTTAACAGTGGGCATTCAATCACTAGTAATTCCTGTGGGCTCATGCCTTAAAATAGGGCTGTACACTAGCTCGGCTCGGCTCGACTCAGCTAAGATTAACTCGGCTTGAAAGGCCGACTCAAGGCGAGTCAAGTTTGTTTACTAAATCTCGAGTTGAGTTCAAGCCAAGTTCGACCATGGTGTATTTTAACTCGAGCTCGCTCGAGCTCGACTCGACTCGAGTAATATACTTTAATAATATATATTATATATATTATATTAATATTAAATATATATAATATTATATTTAAGTATTAAAAAAAAAAAAAAAAAAAGTTAAAACTTAAAAGTTTTTACTAAAAAATCTTACCCGACCCTACCCATCCCCATTTCCTCTTTTTCTTTCCTTTACCCTACCGAGGTAAACCCGACTCGACTCGAGATAAACTCGACTCGACTCGAAAGCTTTGGCAAACAAGTCAAGTTTCAATGTTGAGCTCAAGGGCGAGCTCGAGCACAAGCTCAACTCGAGTATAGCATAGACAAGTCAAGCCGAGCTTGGCCCACCTCGACTTGACTCGACCCGGCTTGATGTACAGCCCTACTTAAAATGAATTAGCAAAACAATAACTTCAATATACAACACATACATTAAGGTGCAGGTGAATGCCTGATAGAACTAAGGGTAATACCCTCACTTGAGCAAATCCATTCAGGTTTATCACATCCAACCCGTCCAACATATTCATCCGACGCTGATCATTAGGCAACCCAAAAATCTTATGGATCCAATCAAATAGTACGTCACACTATAAAAAAAAAAATGCACACCACTCAAGAATATCCAAAATCACATGTAGCCCATTTGATATTCAATTAGCCTGATTTTTGGTCCATGTGAGCACCAGAGTAGGTTGAATACGATAGACAGGTTGGATGTTATACAAACATGAGGTGGGACCCACAATTCTCAACTTCACTAAAAAAAGAAAGAAAAAAGAATACCATAGGCCAAGATATTGTCATAGAATGCGTCTCAACTTTTAGCCATTGGATTTGGGTCAAGTTTTGATGATCCAAATTAAACCTGCCAAAATAAACTTACCTTTATTTGTATTAATACTTTTATTATTTAATTCTTTTCCTTTGAATGTGGACGTTTTACCTAGGGTACTCTAATATGAGGGCCTTCCCATACTGGGCATCCATGCATGGTGAAGCCCATATATAACGGTCTGGATAATTGAAACATTAGCCTAGATCCAGTGGCTGCAATTCATCTGAGTCGACTCAAACTAGTCAAGTCTGATCTTGACCCGAGGTCCAAGTCCGATCCTGAATCAAACCTTAATCAAGTCTGATCTTGACCCGAGGTCCAAGTCCGATCCTGAATCAAACCTTAATCAAGTCTGATCCGTTTTGGTTGATATTGTGATGAAGTGTGATCCTTAATATAGAAGTCGTGTGAGGTTTTTTTGGCGATGAAACGTTTCGTCGCTAAAAGTGGGGGAATATTTTTACCCGTGTAGCGATGAACATTTTCGTCGCTAAAACGTTTTAACTACGAAACTAGACTTTTAGCGACGTAAATTGTCGTCGCTAAAAGTGGGCTTTCGCACGCACTTCTATCTTTACGAAGGCCATACAGCGTACTGTGGTAAAACTATTCAAAACATAAAATTCATTGAAAAGAGGGCATCAACTTAAAATAATAGAAACTTGTGAACGCTCTCATGAGTGGGGACTCACTTCCTACTTTCAACCGGTGCAAAGTATGGTAATGATGCATAGAATTTGGAGTTGCCAATAACTAATGAAGCTTAGAATGGATGAGTAAAAACTTTAGATTCACTTAAAAGTTGGAAAATCATAAGACTTCTGTATTTGAATTACTCCTGCAATTGATCTATTGTTGACTTTGAGGGCTTGCGTTTTTCAATTACAATGATAAATGAATGTAAATAAGGAATGATTATTTACTTGTAAGTTGTGTGATGACATTACTGATATTTTATTACAATGATTATTTTGCTATATTGTTTGATTTACCTACATTTCACAATAAGAAATGATTGTTTTATATCATTAAAATATAATGATTACAATTTACTTTGCTTACTTTACAAGTCCTTTTAACTCTCGTCTTACAAGTCTTAATTCTTATTCAAACAAATAACTTAAAAATAATAATGATTGCTCATTTATTTTGCATTCTATGAAATTTTTTAAAACCACTAAAACACTAAGAAAAGGCCTGGGTGACAGAAAATAATGAGTTATGTACATTTTTTACTCTCACAATGTGTGGTTTCTATTCTACTGGATTTTAAACCATCTTTGGGGGGGTGGTTCTAATAAAATCTATATATGAGGACTAGCATGTGGATATACTTTACTCAAAAGTCAAGTTAATTGACTAAAGTGTTAAAAAAATTTTAAAATAGAAGAAAGCAATAACAAAGATGCATGTAATTGAATGTATGAAGTGAAATGTATACATAGCCGAGATGTGAGAAAGAAAAGAGAAACCAAATGCTCTTTCAATAAAGAAATAGTGTCCTCAACTCTAACTCTACTCTTGAATTTCAATAGGCTTCCTCCTTTTTCCTTCCAAATCTCTCATCACTCGATCTATTTTTTTTAATTAGTTTAGCACATTAGTACAGACAATACACCCTACTTAGGAATCAATACTAGGACCTCAATATTGAAACAAGATTATTTTTAACATTTCTCTTGAATTTTGATATCCTTGTTGCGTTAGTAAATTTAATTTTCAAAGAGCTTTAAGTGATAGGTGTCATTCTACACTGATCAGTGGACTTTTGGTATTAGATGGAATTAGAATCTTATTCACTTTTTATATATTTTTTGAAGTATTGCAGTCATTTCATCCGTCCAAATGTCATATAGCATATAAGTAAATTAAGATAGCTAGTGGAAATTCAATTTTCACTTATGACTTTTGTCAATGTGATTCATTGGCGGGCTTTGAAGGCTCTTCTTATGATTTATATAGATTTGAGATGTCTTCTAAGTAGAATGGGAGACCATTTTGAAGTTCGACTAAATTCCAGGACCTGTTGATTTTTGGTATTAGATGGAATTTGAACTGTTGATTTTTTTCTTAACCGTCCATCTTATATCATGATCAGATGATGCATCATTTCACTGTAATCAATGTTTTCTAAAATGGGCCCACAGAGGACAGTATGAATTACCTGTGTGCCACGTGTACCACCTGTGGTGCCTGTGTATCATTCATCGCAGTCTGGAAGTTCTCCTCCGGGCGGTTACAGTCAAAAAGCTGAAGGAAACTTACTATTTTTAGCCGTTTCGGATAACTCAGGAAGCAAACAGCATCTTACCATTTATGGGTTGTCTGACGGTACGCTAAAGCACCACCAGCTCAGCTTACGTCACATCTACTTATGCTAGGTAAAGGCTTATTATGCTAGTTTTGCACCATTTTAAAAATGTTGGAGACACATATTCCTCACATGTAGCACTTACATCCATCCATCCAGGCCATCCAAATTGTGGTCCTATTGTGGAATATACATATATCTCTAAAACACATTGATGAAGAAATCCTAACCATCGATAATGACTAATGGATGGTTAAAAGTAAAACAGTGAAAGGTCAAAATTGGAAATTAAAAAAAAATCAGATGGTTAATAATATCGTCTCTGTATGACCCATCCAAAGCTGTGTCAGTGATTTGGATGGTGTGGATTGCCGTATAACTACTCCACGTGTACGGTTAAACTTTAAGGATTCACCACCATCTTTTAAACGGTACAAACAAACATAGGAGTCTTCTTGTACGTGCTATTCACGTGGAGAGCGAATACGTTGGCGTGGAAAAGGGAAAGGAGGAACTGCAGGTGGGCCCCATCTGTCATTGGTCCAAAGGCAATGACCTCACTTTTTGTACGGACCAGATTAGGTGTTAAACGGGTAACACGTTAGTGGGGACGTGGATTGCGCCCTACCCCGCACGTCTCTAGCGACAAACGGTCAGTTCTGTGGGCGGGCCCACCTTGATGTATCTATTTATCTATGCCGTTCATCCATTCTCTTAGATCATTTTAAAAATAAGGACAAAAATGAGACAGATCTAACACTCAAGTGGACCACCCCACAGATGACTCTTGTATTTAATGCATTCGAAGCTTATTATTTGATATGGTCCACCGTTTTAAGACAAAAAATGAGACAGATCCAACGCTAAGGTTTACGACACCACAAGAGTAACATTTAATGCAAGTTTATTATTTGTTGTGGTACACCATTTTAAGAGGGTAAAAATTAGACAGATCGAACACTCAAGTGGACCACACCTTACATAACTTTTACATTTAATGCATCCCAAATTTATTATTGGTGGTCCACTTGAGCATTGGATCTGCCTCATTTTTGTGCACACACCTTAAAATGAAACGAAAGAAGGGATGCATGGCGTAAATAACAGATACATCAAAATGGCCCGTTGTTGGTCAGGGGTAGGACGCAATCTGCTAGCGGTGTTTCCATGACGTGGGGACCATCAAGATGTATGTGTTGTATATCCACACCGTCCATGCGTTTTGCTAGCTGGGCACGCGCCCTAAATTGAAGCATATCCAAATCTAAAATCGACCATATCACGTAAAACTGCAGTGATTGAATGCCAACCGTTAAAAACTTCTTAAGACTGGCATTTTTCACCTGTTCTCTCTTCAAGACTTCCAACACGGCACGGAAACACCCACCAACGTGTTACCGAAGTAACACCTCCGCTGCCGTGCAAAAGGGGGAAACGGATTGGCTACTCCCCTTGCCACTAGCCAATGGCTGATGGTCGGTGCTTTGTGGGCCCACCATGGTATATATGTTTCATCCATGCCGTCAATCTATTTTTCTAGATCATTTTAGGGTATGACACCAAAAATGAGGTATATCCAAGTCTCAATTGAACCACATTAAAGGAGACAGTGTTGAATGAACGTATACTATTAAAAACTTTTTGGGGGCTATAAAAGTTTTGGATCAAGACGATCTTTGCTTTTTGCCTTCATCTAGGTCTGTATGACCTAATAAACAGATTGGATTTTAAATAAACAGTACATTGGGCCTTAGGATGATTTTAATGGTGGAAATCCAATCTCTATTGTTTTCCTGTGGTGTGGTCCACCTGACATGTATATATCTCTCATTTTTGGGGTCAAGTTATAAAATGATCTGTAAAAATGTATGAACGGCATGGATGAAACAAATACATCATGTTGGGGCTCACAAAGCACCGACCACCAGTCAATGGGCCAGTGGCAGAGGGAGTAGCCAATCCGTTCCCTTAAAAGGGAAAGGAGGAATCGAGGGGTGGGGCCCATGTGTCAGTGGTCCATACCATCGATCTGATGAGCCTACTTTTGGCAGATCAAAAGACCGGAGGAGTTACATGATAGTATACACTGTTTTCAGATCCTATAAGTGGGACCAGCTGAATGGGGAATCTAGACCGTTGGTCTGTTAACTCCCACCGTGGATGGAGCATGCCCCAAAAATTGCTTAGATTGGAAGATGCCAGCGACGGATGTGTATCTCAGCTCCTTATATTCTTAACCGTCTGTTCATGGGCCAAATATGGCATTTGGACATCTTACAGGCGTTGTAAGTGTAGAACAGAGCACCCTACTGAGTAAACTCTGTGGGGCCACCGTCATTCATGCATTGTATCAACTCTGTCCATCCGTTTTATCATATAATTTTAGGGCTTTAAGCCAAAAATTAATCATATCCAAAGCTCAAGTAAACCACACCACCTGAAACAGTGTAAATTGAAGTCTACCATTGAAAAGTTCTTGGGCCCACAGAAGTTTTAGATCAAGATGATATTTGTTTTTTCCCTTCATCCATGTTGTGTGATCTTATGAACAGTTTGGATGACAAATAAACAGCACTAGGAGCCTTAGAAAGGTTTCAACGGTGGAAATCAATGCTTCCACTGTTTCCTTTGGCATGGTCTGCTTGAGCTTTTGATATTTCAGTTTTGGGTTCAACCCCTCCAATGATATGGAAAAACGGATGGACAGTGTGGATAAACCACATGAATTCACAGTGAGCCCAACTGAATTTACTCAGTACAATAAGAGAGCTTACTGAGTAACTCAGTAAGCAATCCGATTTCCCCACATGGCCAAACACTCCACGCCTCTACTCATTTTGTCAGGTCATTCCGGGGCATGAGTTCGAAAATGAGGCAGATACAAAGCTAAAGAAATCTAAAGTGGCCACACCATGTAAAGCAGTAAGGATAATGATACCCACCATTAAAATTTTACTAGGGCCTATTATAATATTTATTTGTCATTCAACCTGTTTATAAGGCCAAACGTACAAATAAATGGAAAACACAAATATCAACTTGTCTAAACACTTCATGGGATTAACTTTTGTGGCCTTCGATAAGTTTTCAATGGTAAGCGTTCAATCCCCAATACTTCCTATGGTGTGGTACACTTGAGTTTTGGATCTATCTTATTTTTTACCCGTGCTCTAAAATGATACGGATAAAGCACATACATCATAATATGGCCTACATACCTTTTACCACTTATACACATCACCCACGACCTGTGATGGCGAGAATCAACAGACCTATGGGCCCCACTTGTTAGAATTGACAACTGGTGTGTAATATGCAAAGATGCCAGCAAAACCTAGCCCTTTGATCATGGTCCACAAATAAATGGTTAAGAGTAAAATATAGCAATGGTCCATGTCCAACAAAAGTACGATGAAGATGGGATGGTTAGGACTTCATATCTAAGAGATTGGGCACATATCTCATCCAAGGTGGGGTCCACACAATCAAGGGTGTGGATATAGATCACCCAAACATCAGCCCATATCTCTAACTTTTTATAACTTTTGTATTGAGTCTGGATCAATTTTAGCCAAGCAATTAGGCCTAGTGATTGTTGAACTTTGAATTTTAAAAGGATATTAAAAGGAATTTTATTATTGAAAATGTTATTTAGGTAATTTTTATGTCTTTACACGCTTAACTACTAGTAGTTTTAGATTTTATTCAACAAGCTTCATAAATAATGTATATCTTAGAAACTAGACTAAGAAGAATTTTGAAGTGTCCAACTACATGAAGCCCACTCTCCCTTTGGCTCTCTGTGTGTAGCCCACCTTCTTTCTCTCTTACTCTCTACATGTATGCGTATAGCTAAGACCCTCTCTCTCTCAATGTAGCCTGCACCTTCTTTATCTTTCAAACTATATGTTTTATGCAAGCATATAATGTTTCATGCCCACTAGTGTACATTTGTGAGGGTTGACAATGGATCTATGGTTTAGAGTAAACTCTATGTTTGTTCCTTCCATGACATGGTTTGCCAACTTTCATAGGATGTGTGGTGTCGTTGTCTTAGTTTTGAGTGGCATTATGGCGCTCCCCTAATCTTGATTCCTCACACATATTCAAGTTTTAACAACTAATTAAAGTCAGTGCATCCTTGAATCAATTATAATCCATGCATGATGGTTCTTTCGGTTTAGAGATTTAACCTCGACTTACTAATATAAGTGTCAAATTTCCAAACAAGGAGCCTATATTTATGGCACACTTATACTCCTATGCAGTGTTGGACAAAGACACACAACTTGTTGATATGCTCAATGATGGAGACTTTATATCCTAACTCATCATCACTCTCTAAACATAAGATAACAACGTATAAAGTAATAACTAAAAATTTGTCTTAGAACTTGTTATATGTTTATAGTATAACATTATAGGCACTGAGGTCCATGGCCCACAATTCTCTCTTGATAAAGAAGTATTGTGTCCACCCTCAAATTTTCATTAACAACTAGAGAAATTCTTCTCTTTTAACATGTGTTTATGTACATTTAAGATACTCTCACATGTTAACATCGCATAATTACATATCCATCCATAACCCATGGTCATCATGATCAACACTCAAGATCATTGATATCTCCGAATACCATCCATGTTATCAATAGAAAAGGTTCACTTGCAAGGCATAACTCCAACATAAATCTAGTTAGATTTGGCCAATCTGACCAAACCAACTTAAAATAAATTGGGATGCATTTCTACATAGGAGCATTTGAGCGTTGTGACAAACATATGTAAGATTTTGGAATTTTACTACACCTTCGTGAAATTTTGTTTAAATTATATGATCGCAATAATATGCAAGTTATTGGTTTTAATTTATTTTTTTTCCTTTTGTAAATATCCCCTATAACCCCTGACGTACTTAAATAACAAAGTGTCATCTACACGCATCAAGTACATGCTCGCATTAAAAAGTAAAGATTCTTATAAATTAGATGATAATTTTATCATTTTCATTACGAAACTTATATCTAACAAACACAAATGATACTTTTAAATTAAGCTGACATAAACCATTCACATTCAGTAATAAAAAATAAAAATAAAAGTACAGACACACCACACACCACACGGGTACTTGAACCCATGATCTTAGTGTTGAAACTAGTGGAGTCCACCGCTGATGCATGAGAGATAAGTACCCATCATAACCTCTATTTGTCAACATTTGTTTGTTGAAATAAGGCTATTGGATATTTTCATTTCTAACCGTCCAAGATGAGATTGAGATTGGTCTAACAATCCTAACCTCAGGGTTCAATGATGATTGACATTTAGAGTTGAATAACAATCCTAACCTCATTGTTCAATGATGATCTTAGCCTTTTGACTTTTAGAGATGAACGTAAGCCATTGAAAATTTTCTTTTCACTGTTCTAAATTCATCCACATATATGGTGATGGTCATAATCATGCCAACATGACAGTCCACGACATGGACGGTTCCTGTTATCAGACCACTCTGGATGTGGACGACAACACACTGGGGAAGCGGATTGGGTACTACCTGAGTATCCAAAGCTCGACAAAGGCCGGGGCTCTGAGGGGCCATCATGATGTATGGGTTTATCCACACCGTCCATCCATTTTTACTTATCATTTTCAGGTATGAGCCTAAAAATGAGGCAGATCTAAGTCTCAAGTGGACCACACAGTAGGGATTGAATGCACCCCATTAAAAATTTATTGGGACCCAAAGAAGTTTTGGATGAAGCTGATATTTTTGTTTCCCCTTCAACCAGGTCTATATGACCTTTTGAACAGGTTGGGTGGGAAATAAACATCACGTTGGGCCTAAGAAGGTTTCAACCATGTGCATCATTATTACCACTACTTCCAGTGGTATGGTCCACTTGAGCCTTAGATCTGCCTCATTTTTGGGATTATCCCCTAAAATAATGTGTCAAAATGGATGGACGGTGTGGATAAACCCATATATATCACAGTGGAGCCCTCAGAACCCCAGCCTGTGCAGAGCTCCGGCCAGGCGGGGGTTGCAATGGGCCACACCAGGGCCAGGACGTGGTTGGCCCGACCCTAGTCTCCTAAGCACTGGCCCTATTCCTGCGAAAAAATCCTCGGCCATGTCCCTATTGGGCCGGGCCGGGCCAAGTCAGCATGTAAGGAAAAGAGTGACATGGTAAGTGTTTGAAATAGTCTAAATTTAAAATTTTTTTTTTTTTTTTTTTGTAATATTCCCTCAATTGGCAATGAATCCCACCATATATAAATCACAGAAACATAACCCAAAATCCAAAAGTGCTTTTAAAGTATGTATTAACATTGAATTGGACCACTCACAGATGTTTTCAAATCATTCTTTCTTTTGTATAACCGTGACTGACCCACTTGATGATTGGATTGGCTAATGGGCCAGGTAGGGGCATTCATCATGGGAGAGCAAATCCAAGACAGTGCGGCCCTTACCGTGGAGCCCACCTACATGTATTTATTCTATATCCACACCATCCATCCATTTTTCGAGCCCAAAAATGAAACAGATCCAATTCTCTGGTGGACCATACCATAGGAAACAATGGTGATTGACCATTAATGAGCCACATAAATTTTGGATCAAGCTCATATTTGTTTTTCCCTTAATACAGGTTTATGTCACCTTATCAACAGGTTGGATGGCAAATAAACATTATAAAACATTATGGTGGGCTACGGTCCACCTGAGAATTGGATCTGCTTCATTTTTGGGCTCATGACCTAAAATGATCTAGAAAAAAAAATGGATAGAGGCGTGGTTATAGAATACATACACATCGAGGTGGGTCCCACGGTCAGGGCCGTACCGTCTTGGGTGAGGCCTGGGCCACACCTAATCCGCTCCCTCATCATTGGCCCTGGCCTGAACATTGGGACTAGACTCGGGCCAGGTTTAGGGGCCCAGCCCTGAAAGTACACGGCTGGGCTCCCAGGGTCGGCCAGTCCATTTCTACCACTGCTCAGACGAAGGGTTCATACTGCAATGTGCATTTTCATCATCATTTCTCAAGTGGAGGCGACTCATCTACCTTACATGCAACATACACCTATGTCAATCCAGACCATCAAAATTATATGGCCAATAGGAAGCAGAGCATAGAAGACAAATCACAGTGACATGTGGATCTTACAGCGAAAAGTAGAATTTTAACCATCGATCATTGCGTTCTTAACCTTCCATTTCATGGACATCGTGTGGTTAGAATCATCCTGTCCATATTACTTCCACACTAGGATGCTCCATCTATAATGAGGCCCATGGTCCGGACGGTACTGATCATGCTACATGTATGGTAGATGAGCTGGCATCATACAGTAAACAGTGTCAAGCACACACCACGAGCTTGGCTAAGCAACACCAGCTTACAAGTTCATGTCACATACCACACGGGCACGATATCTAATGTGTCAATCATGTGGGTCCCACCATTTAATCCCCTGCCTTGGAGATGAGGCAGGTCTGCTCACCAGGTGTGCCACAATGCAATGAAATAGTCTGATGGCTTGAAAACCATGCCTGAATCATTTAGCTCTCCATTTCTTCAGTAAATCATGGCCCATCTGTTAATCGGACCAGCCGTACTTTTGCTCCAGAGCAAAACATTGTGACCCACTTGATGGATGGCTTGGATCTCATGCCCATATACCCAATGGCATGATGGACGGCTGTGTGGGCTGAGCAAAAAGTTGTTAAACAAGCACACAAAATTCTCAAAACTATCCAGGAGCTACTAAACTCCTCCAAAAGATGTTTCTACATGAATGAATTATTGAAAAGCATCAATGAATACACACTAGAAATTCAATCCACACAATCATGCAGCGTCGGACTAGCAGCCTGCCACCTGCAAAATACGAATTCAAGATGCAGCCAGCAGTACTTTCAGAGATGGTTGTTGTGAAGTAGAAGAATTTCAGACCTTGCCAAAACGTAAAATCTCCAAAGCAATTCTGTGGCTAAAGTGCAGTCTCTCCAAACAGATTGTAGATGGCCCTGCATTCATTGAGGAATGTTTGTTCAAATGCCATGAACATGGAACAGTTGTTCGGCTATACAGATTACAAGAGTCTGGGTTATAATGGAAATGTACCCAGATTCAATCAAGCATCTATGCCACCCCATAAACTCTGCATGTGGGCCCCAGCAATCCAACTTGTTTGGACTGTGGGGGCCACATGGTGTATGAAACATAACCCAAAAATCTCTTTTATTATGAGCAAAGATATCCAGGTTCAATGCTCGGCCTCATAAACTTTAATGTGGGACCCAGTGATCCAAATCATTCATGTTGTGGGGGCACCATGGTGGATGGGATGTGACCCAAAAGTCTCCTGCATCACATGATCCCGAAGATCTAGCAGGGCCTGTGATAAATGTGGACCACTAGATGTAACAGTTCCTTTCCATCAGAAGGCAAGGATCATTCTATTGGGAAGATATTACCATGATGGGATCCCCCAGATTAACACCTGGGTCAGACACAAAAATCCCATTCTTTTGATCAATCATTAGATAATATCTCTTAGAGAGGCTCATTTGCTACGAGATGTTTATTGTAGTCATCAGGCATTCAATGTCCATGCAGTACATGTTTGAGAGCTCTAGACCTTTCATCTCTCGGGCCTTGTTGATAGTCTGTACTTACAAAATCACAGCAGTGAGGTGATCCTAGCCATTGAATGGAGGACTCACAAGGATTACAGAAAGATCATTATGAAAATTTCGAGAACAGTCGACATTCAACAGGAAAAAATCTTCCAATCGATGGCTAGGATCATGAAACTGTTGTGATAAGGTACAATAGATGAACTGCCCAGATTTCTCATACATGTATGCCAAGTGTAGGGATACTGATTGCTGCATAATTAACTGACTCAGATATTAGCGTTTAGCATTGGATACTTTCTCACATCTTGTTCGCAATTCCGTTTTGAACAAAAATCCTACCATGAGCTGAGCGGGCCGATCATTTAGTGGAGAGAAATGCAAACAAGACTGCTAGCAGAACAAAGATTATGATGATCTGCACAACACATTACAAGAGAATCAGATGAGATTCTTTATTTATAGCAGAAGACAGATTTAAAAAAGAGAGCTGCTAAGCACACATGCTCACGTACATGCCACACGTGCCAGTGTGGCACATAGGTGCAAGATCCAATCCATCCACCATTGGTCCAATGACATGCATGTTTTCCCAAAAAATCTGGTCAACTCAGCATGTGGGCCCAAATATTGGACACAGGAGGATGGGTTGAAAAACTTCAGCCAGCTGTACATTTGTTTTGGAAAATATGGCCTATCTGGCCAGTGGATCAACCTGATTCTTGGGCTAGGGCATCACTATAGTGGTGCCATTCTGATGGATGGTTGGATCTTGGACCTATTGTGCCATGCTGGGACATGTGTGGTGTTTATGTGAGCCTTCTTGCACACTCATGTGTGCTTAGCAACTTCTAAAAAGAAACAGATAAGAAAAGAAATACATAAACATACACACCAGAGCTGAATTGTATGTTGGCTTGCTCTCGACTATGTAAGATCTCCTGTCAAACAAGGAAACCATGGTTCAGACAAAAGGAATGTTCTTTCTTTTTTTTTATCTTGAAAGATGGGGGTGTGGGGGGAAGGAAGAATGTTCATCACATGGAGCAGAATTAGAAACAGCGACATACTTTTTATTTAAGAGCCCAGAGTCCCTGCAAGCCTTCTGTATTGCTTCTACCTGACTTAGCGTCTGTGAGGCATTCGGATCGTTCTTGTCAACCTGCAGCAACCATTGCATAGGCATTCTCAGTTTATCTCAAGTGGTAGCATTTTTTGACGAGTATACAATATGTTGGGTCGACCAAACTGGCATTTTCTTTTGGCTGGCAACATGATAAGGCCAACTTTTTCTTCATCGAAACAATCCGTTCAGTAGGCTCTATTATTTGTGGGACCCATCCTGAAAAATCTTCTGTGATGGAATATCTTAGTCATCCACTTGGTTTTTTGCTTCCCATTGAGCATGGTTAAAATAGATGGTTTTTGTTCAGAGGAGATTTTGGGCAATCTGCATTTGAAAATCTGAACTGTCCATCTACAGGCTGCCAATCCCACAGTAAAGATTGTTCAAGGAGGGGGTTTTGGGGCATGGTTGATAGGGTGCATCAAGCAAACTGTCTGGATATCAAAGAGGTGGGTCCCAACTGTAGGGTTGGCTGAACCAAAATTGGCATTTGGCTTGGTCAACCACCCTCTGATGCTTCTTTGTAGTTTATATATACATTGTCAACGACACAAACTATAAATGAATAATGAGGAACGGAATTTTGATTTGATAATGCAAACCACTAATCATCTTTGTTCGAGTGGTGTGTTCATTTTGTCGCATTACCACATCATTTATGTGTTTATAAATTAGAGGGAGAATGTGAGGAGAACCATAATTTTCTCACCCACATGGTCCATGTGATGCGGATTGGGCATACTGTAATGCAATTGGGCTGGTTGTTCCATTGATTGTCATTCCACAACTAGATTCTGCATGTCTGTAAGCAGAAATCTTATCTCCTGGAAAAGTAAGAAACAGTCTAAGGTAGCTCACTCTTCAGCAGAAGCAGAGTATAAAGCCATGGGAAATGATACCAGTGAAGCGGTTTGGTTGCGCTCCTTTCTTACTAATCTTGACATTTCTATTACATCAGCAGTACCTCTCTTTTGTGACAATCAGGCAGTGATTCATATTGCTTCTAATCCAGTATTCCATGAGTGCACCAAACACATCAAGGTTGATTGCCATTTTGTTCGTGAAAAGTCGACTATTGACACTATCTATATCTCTCATCTCGCTTCTAAAGATCAGTTATCTAATATCTTTCACGAAGGGTGTCACAAGTTCCCATCTCTCTGATATTGTAATCAAACCAGGCATAATTTGCATCCATGCTCAAACTTGAGGGGAGTGTTAGAGTGGTGTATACATTTTGGGTCGTCCTTCGTACTACCATATCATTTGTGTGTTTCTAAATAAGAGGGAGGGGGATGAGAACCCTAACCCTAATTTTCTCCACCTACACTCTTATATACTAAATTTCGAACGGCATAGACAACCAAGAACACCTTGTTGCTAGCTAGTTTTGAACAGCTACTCTCTCGGGTAAGTCTGAGTTTGCCTCCTCTGGGGTTCCCACTAATCGAAACCCAACTTTAGAATAATGTTGTAAGGTAATTGCTAGAAGACTCTTCATTTTGAGGAAATGACAACATGACTTTGTGGATTCCATCCATTATTGTCAAATTTTGTAGCATCATTGATTTTTTTTTTTTTTTACCGCAAAATTCTACACTGGAGAGAAATTACCATCATCTGGCAGTCGACACTTTAATCATAGGTTTCCGAGCTGAGATTAAATGCATGAACACATGCATCGTGATGTCAAACCCGGTCAAACAACACAAGTGTTGAGGGATTCAGTTTTGCTTTATATAAGGCCTACCAACAATACAATTTAGAATGGCAACTTGGGTCAAACAAATAAAGATGGCTCGAACACATCATGCATGTAGTGAAGTGACACCATTGTGACAAATATATGAGATTTTCAAAATCTCGTGACATTGTTGTGGAAAATTGATCAAACAATGTTATCGCAATAACATTATAATATTTTCAAAATATCATAAGTTTTAATTTTTCGTGATGTGAAATTATCACAATTTTAATGCAAACATTATTTCAAAGTTAAAATAATTCATTTTATACCTATATGTTGAAATTTTCAAAATCATTTATTATTTTATAATTAACTGTTTAATATTTTATTTTCAATGTGATTTCTCCACTAACACAGCGAGAAAAACACCAAAATCTGAAAATATCCTCAGAAATTCCTAGGCCGAGAAATTGCGAAGACCAAAAATTTTCACTATGGTGAATGCATATGATAAGCTATTTCTTTTCCAATTAGATATGACCTTATACATCATGCCATCAATATTGAAGTTTTTTGGGAAAGCTTTTTTTTTTTTTTTTTTGGAGGGTGGGGGGGAGAAGCATCTATTATGAAGTTTGTTTGGATTGTTTGAAAAGAAAAGCAAAGAGAAAGGCTTTTCACCGTTTGGACCTTTTGCGTTGTTTGGAGCACAAAGGAAATAGTGAGTTGAAATAGCAATCATTAGCCTTTTACATAGCCAAATTCGTACGCACAAGATTCTAGGTGACCATTGTGAGAGGAATACAAGAATTCCACTTGCTATCAAACAAGACCCCCCCAAAAATGGAATCCTTGGGAATTCATGTTTCGATGGTGCTCAAGGAATCCATGGGAATCCATCATTGGATAATCATTAGACTTTTCATTTCTTCTCTTTTCACACAATCCAAACAGGACCTACAGAAATTGTATACCTTGGCCTTCAACGTGCAAGAAAAATCAAAGAAAGCACCATAGACATCAGCCATCGTTCTTGTTTGGTCGATAACCTTAGCAGTAAGACCTGGAAAGAAATCATCAAAAAAGGAAGTTAATGCAAGTCCAAAATCATATCTTGAATTTTGATATGAGAATACGTAAAATTTATCTTGCATTAGGGCTGCATCATTGGATGCACAGTTGAAATGAATTGCAATCATTTAATTTAATCAGGCGATGACAGCAATTACTGGTTGTTGCATAGTATTCACAATGAGGAAAGGGCATGCTCCGGTGGTACCGGTACCACTGTAAGCTTTTGGTAGTCTGGGCAGGTGTGGGGCCCATGTGATGCATGCATAAAATCCAACCCGTCCATCATATGAATCAGTGCATGTCAAACACAGGGCCCTAAAATCAGGCTGATCCATAAATCAGGGGAACCACACCACAGGGAACAAGTTGGGAGGAAACATCCACCCTTGATTTGCATGGAGGGCCCACAGTGTAGCTTATATAAAATCCAGACATTCAAACCCTTCATCTGGTCTCAATGAAGGGTCAGGTTGAAAATCATACAGTTCTGGAGTCAGGTGGGCCTATATAAATCAAGAGTGGGCATTCCCTCTCACATTTCTCCATGTTGTGTCGCACTAGAGTATTAGATCAGGCTTATTTTTGGCACCGAGTAAAATGAAGTGACGCATCTGACGGACAGGTTGGATACCCTTCATACATCATGTGGGACCCCCATCTGCCCAGTACCACTATAAGCTTACGGTGGTACCAGTACCACTCAAGCTTGCCCCATGAGGAAATAGTGCTCAAATAGCAGTTGCCTTTCTTTCTAGCCCAACTCAAAAGTAACATAATTTCAATTTGGAACATGGACCCTCTATACGAATGCTGAGAAAATCACTACCTGGTTATTCCCACTTTTATCAACCATACAATTCAATTCAATAGTACATCCAAACACACCCTAAAGGACATGAAATCATCAGTATGCGATGGTCCTTGATTTTTAGTGAAATTAATCACAGTTCTAGGAATAAAAGTGATTATCGAATATCTCAAAGGTTGTTATAGGATAGTTCTCTTACCGCGTCTCATTTTCACCACTCCCCTGAAGACTTCGAGGTTGTTATAGCATAAAGCTAATGTTCCAATTGCCATAATCTGATAGGGTAGCAGATATCAGTTCAAATGCAAACTCCCATAGAAGGACATGTCCATATCATTAATTAACATGGCTAAGCATTCATAATCATAAAACTTCCATATAATGATATACATTAAATGAAGAGTTCATTTCGCTAAGGGCGTGTTTGGATTGTGTTTTACAATCGTAATAGATCGTAAAAGAGTCATCATTACTCTTTCACATCGCCTGGATACAAGCTGGCAACGGATGTATTTCAACCGCCGAAATACAGTCGGGTCTTGCAACGGTAAATCTCCCTCTGACAGGCGAATCAGAGAGATGTTACATTGAAATCTCTTGGAATCAGTATGTGACTCGTCCAAGCGTTCAGTACATGCATGACTACCAAAACAAACGGTACTCCATCAACAAGAAGTTATTTAAAGATGCAAATGCTGCATTCAACCCACCTTTCATGTATCCCTCTCTGTAATCACCTTGACATCTTTGCCATCCTCATTTTCCCAATGATTCCACTGTCACAGTGGGAGGACCTCCGTCCACATGTGAAGTGTCGAAGGGGCGTTTGTAGCCGATACGTGATGTTCTGGTGCTTGTTCGATGAAGCTTCATCGGCTCTTTCCCACATCAACTCCAATGCGGAACTCCATTTCAGTGGGGCCTCAGGTGTCTCTAAAGGCCTTCTTCCTCCATCTCGCCAATCGCTTATGCATGCAGTATCCGGGGTCATGGGTGACTCTCAGCCTAAACTACACCATCGACAGTGTCTATCCTTTGGTGAATGGGTTTTCCGGCAGTGAGTTTGCCCTCAAAGCCCATAGGGTGATTATAGGGCGTTAGGACCCCATTCTCAACTATGTATAACCAATCGGAGAATGGCTTCCATTATGAATTTTTTTGCACTTTCCTGGAACTCCAAAAATAATAGATATCTTATGACTTAGATGTCTGGGAAAGCATCTCGTGGCAATGGTGTAGTAACCCACATGTATCCACCTTAACACTGCCTGCCGGTACTCTCACAGCCGAAACCTATGGTTAAAGTATACTTTCAGTATGAAAGATGTAATCAAACTGCATACGATGCCGCCCATCATCTTCTTCAGTGCTCTCAACTTTTCTACAGCCGAGGAGAGTGTCAGGAGAGGACCATGAACCGTTGTGTCTGAATGTGCATGAACGTAAGTAAGAAAACTGTCGGTTAACAGTATGCATGCTACGCATTTCTTCTTGTCTTCCTAACATTCTCAGGATGGATCGGATGATGTCAATGAAGGGGTAATATTCCTACTGCTCTTTTTCATAAGCGCGGATGATGTCCCGGACTTGGATTGCATAGCATAGCATAGCACACAGCACCAACGCCTGGTGCTTTGTCCCAAGGAGAGCAGCCAGTATGTGTGCTACTGGGAAAGCTCCGTCGGCATGTTGATGATGTATGTGTTTAATCCACACTGTCCATACATTCTACCAGCTCATTTTAGGGCTTAAGCCCAAAAATGATGCAAATCCAAATCTCATGTGGATCATACCACAGGTAGCAGTGGTGATTGAATGCCCACCATTAAAAACTTCCAACGGCCGACTGACGTTTACTTGCCAACTGACCTGGATGTTAGGCAATAACATATTGCAGGCTTCATCAAAATAATCCGTGGCCCCTGATGTTGTTTCTAATGGGGGGCATTCAACCCAGACAGTGTGGTCCACTTGTGAATTTTATGTGCTTCATGTTTTTGGTCCCTGCTCCCAAAATGATAACTTAGTTAAATGATGGACAGCGTGCACACATAACACATACCACAAAGTGGACCCAGAAGGTCAGGTGATCATCCACCAACATTTTCCCCGGGTAACAGCTATTCCACTGCCCCCATGTTGAGGAGGCCAAGGACCTGTAGCAGTGGCTATTTGGGCTGAGGGACTCTTACCGGGTCTGCTACCTTCTCATTTTTTGTCATCTGACCACTGCATGGGCCCCGCTGCCATGACAAACCACACATAATGAAGACAGTGGGACCCATGCAAGATCTTCAATACTTATGTTCCAACATCATTCTACCATACTTGTTACGGTGTTAAACAGACCACCTGTGCAGGATCTTCAATACTTACATTCTCATCATAAAACGAATCACTATTTCTAATGATGTATGACAACCAGGATTGCCACGAACAGGTCAAGAGATTTAGTGGCTGTAGGTACAGGTCATACAAGTTGTTTGCAAAGGCGTATGTAGCTTGGAACGTGTTCAGTGGTTCTTACAACCTTCTCCATGGCACCAGCGAATCAGGCGTGGCACAAGGGTGTGTGCTGTGATGAGACCGGAAGGAGATGGAGAGGGATGTTCAGGAAGTGCTCGAGTTGATTCTGTAGAGGAAGCTGCGAAATGTACTCCTGTGTATGAATGGGACGCAGAGGTTGTCTACTGTTTGGTGATTGCTCTGGTTGTACCAATGATATCCACGTATGTTATGTTCTTTTGATTGTGTTGGTGCCTAAGTGCTTAATGTGTTCAGACATTTGCTTTGTTTTGAAGATTGGTCAGCAGTGGGGCATCTACCACCTGCACGTACATTTTGTTATTAATCTGTGGAACATCTCTTCTAAAGTCAGCTTGTCACCCATTTATGAGATATACATGGAGTTACTGCCTGCAGTTGGATCAAGAAAATACCTGAGAACAAAGCTTCAGGTCAACCACTCCAAGGATGGAGTGATCATTTAAGTCCCACCATGTACAACCTTCTGTGGATCACAGTGTGGTTTGGTCAAGCTTATATTAATGATATACCTTTCTCCAGGTATGTGTGATTTGGTTTGACGGACTTAATTTTTGCAGTAGGGAAGTCCATGACAGATGGCAAGTTGCATGTCCATTGCTTTCACACACAACACTTTGGTATGGTCCAACTGGGTCATGATTCTACCCTTATCCTTTGCAGGGGTCCATCAAATAATCAACTTTTAAAGTTTGGACGGCATGGATCGCACAAGAATGCAGTGTTGGGCCCATTGGCGATGGATTCCGACCACTAATCCAACCTATTTATACAAACACCAATGGCATCCTTGGATTGCTTTGTGTAGTCTGCTAACTATGTAATTGCTGGGTAGTTCAGGATTTGGAATGTAGTATCCAAATGTAGTGTTGTCTGCCATCCAGGCATACGAGTATAGCACCGAAATATTTTTGGTTGAAGTCAGCGGTTACACTGAGCTATAACCAAATGCATGGTTTCGGAATCCAGCTAGCTACAGGAGAAGCACACTCAGTATCCAAACGCCAGAATTTGGCAGCTGAAGTCAACGGAATTCCGGGAACAATTTGTAATGATTTCGAATTACAATACAATACGATCATAATTCGTAATCCAAACACGCCCCAAGCTCACATATCTGTGTGGGACATCTGGGCCATGCATCAGGTGAGCCCCACCAGTGTAAGGGGACTGACCTATAAATCAGGCCAGCTCATCAGGTGGGCCAATACAAGCATCGAATCTTACCCACTGGCATGTTTTTTCGACCTTCAGTATGCCAGCATGATTTTGGACCAGCTCATCTACACAGTGACCCCCATCTGATGCATGGCTGCATGTCCCACAAACATGCCAGGCTGGCACTTGTGGCCGGATGAGTCTATACAAAACTCATCCTACTTTATCATTGCCTTCTAGTTGAATAGTTGTCTTACAAAATTTTCCTCAAATGCATAGGCATGCAGCAATCATGTAGGCACTCTGGAGGCATATCTCCACTTCATCTACCCAACTTCAATTCTATTGGAAGCACCCTCATCCTTTTTCATATTTTTGAATAATAGAGCGAAGGTAACAAAATAATTAGCTCCGAGAAATCTCTTGGCCATCAATTTTAACTAAGATGTTGCCTCTATAACCGTTCCCAATAAAGTTGCATTCAAAATAACTGTCTTGGTTATTTTAATTTCTAAGCACCTTTAGACTCTACAGCCATTCTACAAACCTCCCATGTGGCATTTGACCCACTCTAGTCTAGTTGACCGATACCATGTCATCTACAAAAATCATACACCAATGGTCCTTATCCTGACGTTGGCAGTTCAATCTATACTATACAACACCAGCAACATTTGCCCAATTATACGCATGTAATTAGATGTGGGGAGTGAAGAAATCTTCGGTTTCTTCATCCATGTAGCCTTTCAACCTTAGGGTAATTTTCTCCTTTCAACTCCTTCCTAGGAGTAGCCCACACCCACTTCTCTTCTAACACAGGACAACTAACAACTTGCTCTAAAAGCTCGAACTGCCCTTTATCTCGTAGCCCAAGTCAGGCCCTCGGACAAACTACCCTCGTGAGCCCTACTTCACATGGGTCCCACCTCACATGGGCCGTCCACCCCAAGTGTGCTCCCGCTTCACACAAGCTACTACACTCGAGCCCGATGTGAAAATGCCCATGCATTAATCACCCCCGGTGAGAAGCATCAAACACGAGACCTTCCGCTCTAATACCACTTTTGACGTATGACAACTAACCACTTGCTCTAAAAGGTCGAACTAATAGAGCGTAGTGAATCAATCCCTTTATCTCATAGCCTAGGTTGGGCCCTCGGCCGAACCCCCCTTGTGGGCCCCACTTCACATGGGTCCTGTCTCACATGGGCCACCTAGCCCAAGTGTGCCCCCACTTCAGACAGGCCACCCAACTCGAGCGTGGTATGAAAATGCCCTTGCATTATCTTCTTTGCATGCAACCTGCTAAAAGACGTCATGTTGGGGAACCCGTGCATCAAAGGCTCTATTGGGCCCGGTGTGATGAATCTGTAACATCCACACCGTACATTTATTATGTCAGCTCATGTTAGCATGTCAGCCCAAAAGCTAGGTAGATTGAAAGCTCGAGTGGGTCACAAACTCACAGCACTAGAAAAAGTGGGCATGGGTCGCCCACAATAGAAACCCTTTTCTCTGTCTTTGCGTGTAGGCCACATGCATGTAGCTACACCCTTCCCTCACTCTCTCTCTCTCCATTTTTCTCTCCCCTACTCTTCACATTTACCCCTGGTTTATCTATAACAAGTGCAAAGGGGGGAAGGCAATAATGTAAACCTTGACGAAGACCCCAGGGTTGGCATTAAGCCGTTATCATTTTGGACTTGTTATAGATAAATTAGCACTAGTGTCCAGGATGAGGACTTCTGGTATGTTGTCCAAGGATGGGGCCACCACAAGTTTTTACATTAAAAAACCAAGATATCACATTGCAGAATGTATTAGGAGAATCATTCCTCTCTTATTAATTACAAGAGAAGCTCTAAAGTATAAACTAGTTATCTTGCGCAAGGTTTGAGAGAAGATGATGAGTAAGCTTTTTTGCAACAAAAGATGGAAATCAAAGTAGAAAACAAAACCAAAACCATCATCTAAAGCCACTAAAATGTATTGGTATTTGGTTTTCGCATACCTAGCACCAAGTTGCAAACTATTCCTTTCATATGATGCAAGTCATGTTTGATCACAGTACTGAAAAAGGAATTTATAAAATCCAAATCTCAATATAGTTGGAGATCTCAAGAGTCCTTGTTCTAGAATGCCAAGGATTTAGACCAATTTAAGCAATACTATATTATGAACCTTAATACATTAAGTAGCTTTGTATATGTCCGCACCTGAGGAATGGCACAAAATCGAAAGACAACAGGATCTCGCAAAGCAGACATGTACTTCAAGCAATCTTCCGCATGTGTCAATGCATTGGTGACCAGTTCATTCAAGCATTGCACTGCTTTGATGGAACATTCCCCATATTTCAAGTCCTGAAGTACATATATCAGAAGACCACCAGTTGAAATAAATGAACCACTATGTAAAGTAAACAGCTAAAACCAAATCACATAATCTAACCAACGCTCAACAACCATAGAAAATCATATAAAATCAAGGGAGGCTTGCCAACCCCCACCTCTACAAACACCTTAACACATAGCACACGTGCCATTTTGGCGAGTGGGTGGAAGTGGAATACTTGAGCAGTGCATAACGTAGCCCCCAATCATTAGACTGGCCACACATGCACAAAAATCAGGCTAGTCCACTAATCAGGTGGGCCACACATATAAGTTGATTGAGGATCATTGTTTATTTAAACCATCCATTTTTTTGTATAGAGGTGGTCTACCAGATGGGTATACTGGCCTGATAACTGTGCATGGTCATCTTCATGGCAGGGGAAATGCTGATGTTCCACAAACTTTCTAGGCTGGCAGTTGTGCTGTGTGTGAAAGTGGATGTATAGAGGAACATGTGAGGCAAGGAAACCTCTAGTTAAAGAACAAGAAAGACAGTAACATTGTCAATTTTGAATAAACCAGAGATATATCACAATAAAGGTTAAACAAAAACAAAAAAGACTGATCCCCAGCACGAGGACTAGTATGGTATCCTCGGGTCCCAATTTTTACGAAGGGGCTGTTAGCTGTCTGATCCTGATTGTTGACCTAATGGGCCAACATAGTAGATGGATCATGGCCCAAAAAAACTCTCCTCAATGGGATTATTCCAATTGATCAATTTGGTGGCCTATACAGAGACAGTTAAGAAAAGAAATAGAGAGACAATCCACATTGATTTGAACAAAGGCTAAAGATTGGATAGCTAGGAACTTCCAAGCTGGGAGATTTTCCAGGCATGGTCCATCCATCATGGGGACCAGACCATCAGAATAGTCTGGAATGCTGAACTCAAACCCAAAAAAAATAAAAAATAATAATAAAATAAAAAAATAAAAAACTGAGGATATTGTGCACATCCTTAGGTTGAGGACAATATAATTCCTCAACAAAAGAGAGTAGGTTTCGAGTAGAAAATTATAAAAAGGAGATGCACCTCAAGTTTATCAGCGTATTTACTCCATACTTGGCGAGGCCAGAACATGCGTGACTTTGGAATCTCATTTATATCCTCCAGATAGTCTCGAATAATATTTGTTTTCTGCAATTTGAACACACAACCTATGTTATTGAGTACAGCAAAGATGAGGTCCGGCAGATCCTCAAAATCAAAATTCACCAGTACTAAAAAGATTTGAGTATTCATAACTATAATTATGTTGAAGTACTTCCCAAACAAATATTACACGTTGAATTTGTTGCCAAATTGGTGCGACCCACAATATATTATAATTAAGTAATAACTTTAGAGTTCAAAATCCTACTAGATTTGGATTTAAACTCCAGGAGGGGGAATTCCTTATCCTTACCCTTATCCACTCAGTTACTAGATTGTTTTGAAGGATCCAATAATCATAGCACAATAGTATAGCATGAAAGTACTAGAACTGTTGGATAATTTGATTAAACCAAGCAAATAAGAGGATAGAGATTGCTAAGAAAACCATACACCACCTGAAGGAATAAACCCATTGAGTTGGAGAGAGAGTCTGAAGCCAATTCTTCCAACCCAGAGGCATGGAAAAGCTTTGACAATCCTAATCCAACAAGTCCCGCCACATAGTGGCAATACTCATCATAGTCATCAACTGTTTCCACCTACAAAATAAGGAGAAGCTCAATGTGCAGTTGATGCATAACCTTCAATGAGAATTTCAGCAAGGCACCTACTACAAACATGCAACTTTGTCGTAGAAGGTGTTTCTACTAATGCGAACTATTACACAAAAGGTAAAACATACAAGACAAGGAAAGGTATAGGGAAAAATTAGCCCACATGCCTGGAGAAACAACAACTAAAGGAAGCAACTAAAGAATCCTTCTCAAGTGAAAATTACCCAAACATATTTACATTTAAGTATCAGACACATGACCTATGAATTTATTAGTCAACAAAGAATGTTATAAATGAAAATTAACCCACATGGCAACACCAACAATAGTAAAAAGGAAGCAACCCACACATTTTAATCTCATAGCATCAGGTAGTAATATTATTCCCCTGGGTTAGTGATGCAGAACAATTAACCACTTGCTCTAAATGCTCGAACTGTTAGAGTATAGCGAATTAATCCCTTTATCTCATAGCCCGAGCCCCACATCTCATGGGTTAGGACCTCGGCCGAACCCCCCTCGTGGACTCGTGGGTCCCAAATAACATGGGCCGCCCACCCCGAGTGTGTCCCCGCATCCCACAGGCTACCCCACTCGAGCCCAATGTCAAATGCCCCTGCACTAATCACCCCCCGGTGAGGAGTCTCGAACAAGACCTCCCCCGTGGGCCCCAAATCACATGGTTCACCCACCCTAAGTGTGTCCCCGCATCCCACGGGCTACCCCACTCAAGCCCGGTGTGAAAATGCCCCTACATTAGTTAGTCTGTCAATGGGTGGGCCTCGGACCTGGATTTCAAACTGGTCGGGCCGGGCTTACCGCACCAAGTCTATTCAAAAAATTGATTTTGCCTGGCCCAATGTCAGCCCCATTCCTAGTACCTCCGTAGAATAATTCCTCATAGACTTACCAAGCATTTGGGTTCAACAGAAGCATTCCAATGGAAGCTTGGCAAGAGTTTGATGACCGACTGCTCACTTGACATCAACCCTCTTACCCAGGCCGGGGGCTGGCTGTGCAGTTGCAATAAGCAGAATTTCATGGAAATAACTCCCTATATCTGAAATTTTAAAATACGTTTTGCTTCTACTAAATTGTATATGTTGTGGGTCAAAGAAGTCGAAACTCAATAACCTTAAGCATGCATAAGAAAGAGTCACAAAATCCACAAGCAACTTTTAGCAAGCCTACATGGAGGAGGCATGTTAATCAATTATGAGCTCTACTAAGCCCTCGCATGCCACTAGATTCGGCTGTAGATGCCAACCTGGCATTTGTGGGTGAATCATAAATCAACTGGCCCCACCATGTATACAGCCTAGCATGAAAATCAGGCCAGTCAACTCATCTGGTGAGCCACACATGTATCTTAAGGATGAGCGGTTTAGAAATTATTCCCAAGTCTATGTCCCAGCCAGAATTTCAGCCAGGTCATCTACAGTGGGGCCAACATGATGTACAAGTACATGTCTCAAACATGGTTGGCATGTGTTGGCGTGTAGATGTGTCTGGGCTAAGAAAAATTCTCAATCTTTCCACAATAAATATTGAGCCTCAATAGCATGCAAATGATTATAGTTGCGTAGCAGCCATTTGAAAGTTTTAACCGGAAGCCCATCTTCTTCCTTACTCCCTTTCCTCTTCTTTCCAACAAATCTATTTCCAATATGTTAAGGAATTATGATATGCAGTTTGTGTGAGAAGCAACATTGAGTATATTTAATGCGGGGGCATTTTCACACCAAGCTCGAGTGGGGTGGCCTGTGGGATGCAGGGGCACGCTCAGGGTGGGCGGACCACTGAACCCATGGATTTGGAGCCCGTGTGAGGCGGGTGACTCGTGTGAGGCGGAACCCATGGATTTGGGACCCACGAGGAGGGTTCGGCCAAGGACCTAACCCATGGATTTAGAGCTTAGGCTATGAGATAAAGGGAATAATTCATCATGCTCTATCAGTTTGAGCTTTTAGAGCAAGTAATTAATTCTCTCACATCAAATTGGTATCAGAGCGAGAGGGTCTCATGTTGGAGACTCCTCACCGAGGATGATTAATGCAGGGGCATTTTCACACCAGGCTAGAGTGGGATAGCTTGTGGGATGCAATGGCACACTCGAGGTAACCCATGGATTTGGGGGCCGTGTGAGGCAGTGGCTCGTGTGAGGCAGAATTCATGGATTTGGGGCCCATGAGAAGGGTTTGGCTGAGGACCTAACCCATGGATTTGGGACATGGGCTATGTGATAAAAGGATTAATTCGCAATGCTCTATTAGTTCGAACTTTTAGAGCAAGTGGTTAATTGTCCTGCATCAATATTTATTCTAGTTATATGTAGAAATGGCCTTTTGTTATTGTTCTCATCATGTTAGTTTCTTCTTTAGAAAGAAAACCTCCACATATGGATCAATTCTCTGAATCTATAGACATTTTATGGCTTGAGCAAGACCTCCCACCACTGCATAAAAGATTATATAGCACTAGCCACTTAGGGCCTTTTTGTCTACATGGCATTTACATATGTTGATGGTATAGTAAAATATATTATTATGAAAGCATTTACAATAATAGAAGTCTCTACCATGCAAGCAGTTTACTAATTTGTGTTTTTTGTCTATTTTTTCTATGTATATCACTTTAGTACATTTGTTTTGCCTACTTCATGTGAGCGTGAAAATGCAAATAGGCCCAACCCGTGAGAATTGGTTGTATGATGGGCCCACTGTCCGACCACATCAACACATGTAGGACATCACATTTACATGGGTCCCACCATATCAACGTGGGTGTCAAATCTTTGATCAAATGATCCTAATTTGTAGCCATCAAATTAGTGATTTGGGAAATGAAAGGTCCATATTGAGTATACTAGAGAAGTTAAAGCATTGAATCATTAATGTAGGCCCTCCATCATGTGGGGCCCACCCTTGATTGACCACCCCTCTCAAATCACTTTGATCGGATAACCCTAACCATCGGATTAGTAGTTTGGGAAATGGAAAATCCATATTGAATATGCTAGAGAGGTCAAAGCATTGATGTGGGCCATCCATCATGTGGGGCCCACCTTTGATTGCCCATCCCTCGCAAATCACTTTGATCGGATGATTATAACCATCAGACTAGTGGTTTGGGAAATCAATGATCCATATTGAGTATACTGGAAAGATTTAATCATTGATGTGGACCATCCATCATGTGGGGCCCACCTTTGATTCCCATCCTCAAACCGGATGTTCTTAACCATTGGATTAGTGGTTTGGGAAATGGACACTCCACATTGTGCATGCTGGAGAGGACTAAGCATCCATGATTGTCCATATTGTCCCTCTTAAATTACTCCGAACAAATGATATAACCATCATATTAGAGGTTTGGAAAGTGGACGGTCCATATTGAAGTGGTAAAACCAATGGGGGCAAAATATTTCCTGGTGGTGGGAAGTGTGCAAATATTTGGGCCATTTACCTATAGAAATGAGCAAGTGTGAAAACGTTTACATAGGGAAATTGGTGCAAACAAACACACACAAATCCCATTTACATATGTAAATGGGCATGCAAACAAACTTTCCCTTACTGTACTGTCGCTCTATGCTTCATCTCTCTGTGAAAAGGAGAATGTCCAAGTAAAACAATAACTCCTCACTAAAGTTAGAATTGAGTTAACTCCTCACTAAAGTTAGAATTGAGTCAACTTAACTGGGACAGCGCATCAAACCAATCAAATACCAATGCAAGCATTACAGGTTAATCTAATACTTAACAAATGAACATTGACTTTGACAATATAATCAACCGAACCGCAGTGCATTACAAACCTCCTTGCATATAAATTTTGCCATTCCTGCACCCATTCTTTTGGTAATATCTTCAATTGCATCTTGATAACTGCATAACGAGTCAAAAAACAAAGATTACATACATTAATAAAATCTAAGCCATTTCAGGCACTCAGACCCCTGTCCACATCTGTGCAGCATTGGATCTGAGTGAAAGCATGAACAGAACAACAAGAAAATAGTATGGACATCCACAATAACTGTAAAGCATTCAACTTGGATTGACAAACAATACCCCATACCATCATTCCTTTAGTTAATTACTTCAGAAGAACAGCGAAATGAGAAATGACCTTTTTCCAAGCTCTGAAAAAGCAGTAGAAACGTGATGAAACTTTTCCATGAGAACCTTGTAATGTTTTGTACCGCCTACAATAAAGGAATGAAGAAAAAAATTCAAAATAAAAATCATGATGATTAACATATATTCCAGGATTCCATTCCAAGAATACAGCAACACTAGCATGTCAAAGCCAATGAGCAAAATCTATGCTATTTGTAATGCGAGCAGCTTTTGGATGCTTTTGGCCCCGCAATTAGTTTTGTAGGGCAGAAAATTTTGAATATCCAGAGGGCATGGGGAAATATTTTAAATGAAGTCAGATGTATTTTGGTAACTGGAAACTGTGGCTATTGTCCAGTGTACGGTTCGGATTTCACCCACAAAAAGCCTGCAATGGCTTAGATTTTATTAGCATCTTTCCAATTGTTTGATGCCAATAACCTGCTAGAACTTATCCTCCTATTTACGTGTAGCCCACACAGAATGCTGTAGGCCCATTGTCATGAGCATGAAGTCCATACCATACATATGTTGAGCCCATTGATGTTAGGACATCAGCCCAAAAAACAAGGCAGGTCTAAAGCTCAACTGGGCCACAACACAGGAAAAGGTGGACATGGGTCATCCACTATTGAAACCATGAGCTCTGCATGTAGCCAGAACCATTGCTACAATTCTCCCTTCTTTTATCCCCCTTTTTCTGATTTGTCCTACTTTTTCTCCCTCACCCATTCTCCCTATACATGCGTTGCACGTGCTGCTTCCCCTATTGTTAATAGCAGCTATAGCATAAATTATTTGGTTGAAAGGTGTTCTCTCTACTGAGGGAAACAACAAATGAAAGTAATTGCAAAAGGGCTACTTGGGTAGTTAAGATTTCAGAATGCCTTACATGAGAAATGCCAGTCGCGTTCATATATGTGCTGGTGAAAGGAATTCAGGATCGGTACTTTAATATCAGAAGATATACTTGTATCATCCTCTAAGCAACAACAGATAATGTGTTAGTTGAGAAGCTCATATCCAGAAGCTTTGGCATGAAAATGGTATAATCAAAACCAATAAAGAAGCTAATTTATATATGTGACAACAATAATAATGGCTCATGTGCCCTTGACCAAAGCTAAATCATCTGCTTGGGCCCACAACATACAAAGATGAGACAAGCCAAACAAACTTTCATCTTTACCACTTCAAAGAAGGAAAAAGAAGAAGAAAAAATCAATACCAAACCATCATGTATAGATACTAGATAATAGCAGGACAGAGGACTCAGAATTGGTCAGAACCTAAATCAGTACAATATCATCACATAATTCTGACACCTCTAGTTATTTGAACACTAATATACTAGATAAGACACCTCTAGTTTTCTCCATACAAAGGCAACATAAGATGTCCCTCTACATGCTTGCTCCATTAACCTCGTCGAAAAGACATCTGTCCCTTTAATCTGGTTCCATCTTAGAATTGCTTTCTTTTCCTCATTGGGTAAGCTTGGATGGAATCCACAATCTCAGCTTGGAAAAACTCATGGCAAAAGTTCCAAGTACCAGGGCTTGAAACTGCATCTCATCTTGCATATGTTTCTCTTAGAAGGATAACAGTAATGGGAAATTAAGAAACATCAGAATCAAAAACATGACAAGGAATAAAGGATCATGCCGTCTGAAAATCATTTGAAATCTAAGGGATGCACCTTTGTAGCTTGTAATTCCATAATTTGCATTCCTTCATGATTGGTCAGTGGAATTTCATGGTTTTGTTGGGGAGATGGTAAGGTGGCTATAGAGAGAAGTTGCAAGGGGTTGGAGCCAAGAAGCGGAATTATGTAATGTATGAAAGGCTCCTCTCATCTTCTAGCTCAATTTTCATGGTAGGGCATAATCCTAGCCAGCAGTAGGGGGCAGTGCTTGCACCCACTTGGGCGTGATGAGGTTAGCCTTTACATGTCTGGCAGGCATCAGAAAAACAAACGAGACAAAGGGGCAGGCACTGAACTGTTTCTTGCTCGTCTCTCTTGCCCATTACAGTGAGGGGGTTCCCTAAGCGGCATCCATTTTCGTTTCATATTTGCAATTTAGAACCCTAGATAGCTACAGTGAATGTGTTAAAATTTCTTAAATCATATACATTGTGCAAGGTTAGCTAATTGCATCAAATTGCATACACAAAGTTAATTGAAAAGTCATGACTTATCCAAACAACAAGGAACCAAAGGAATTAGCAAGCATATAACTCCACTGTTAACATCGCCATGTTCATGTAAGCATAATTCTTTTGAGCAATTTGGGCCTTTAAATGGTAGATCAGCAAAAGTTTCACAATTGGCTGCCCACCAAAAGCCAACTACCTCTTTTACCTGGGCTCTTGGAAATGGCTATGGCAAAGTCTCCCATTAACACAACTCACATGCCAACATGCTCCCACCCAGTATTGACCCACAAGACCCAGCCCAACAATTACATGTATGCCCCAAAGGGTGAGCAAGCAATCTAGAGTCATGGAGGACAGTTACCAGGCAAACCAATAAGCATGAAGCACCCATGAGCATGAAAGGTCATGCCGAGTAATTGGCTGCAAAAAATGGCAGAGAATGATGCGTGATTATCAACATGAGTCACATGAAGCTGTCAGGCCCTACACTACACCATAGCAGAACTGATGCAAGACAATTAACCATTTGCTCTAAAAGCTCGAACTAATAGAGCATGGCGAATTAATCCCTTTATCTCATAGCCCAGGCCCCAAATCCATGGGTTAGGTCATCGGCCGAACCCTCCTCGTGGGCCCCAAATCCATGGGTTCTATGGACCGCCCACCCCGAGTGTGCCCCTACATCCCATAGGGGACCCCACTCAAGCCCGGTGTGAAAATGTCTCCACATTAATCACCCCAGGTGAGGAGTCTCGAACACGAGACGCTCTGCTCTAATACCAATTTGATGCGGGACAATTAACCACTTGCTCTAAAAGCTCGAACTGATAGAGCATGACAAATTAATCCCTTTATCTCATAAACCAAGCCCCAATTCCATGGGTTAGATCCTTGGCCGAACCCTCCTCTTGGGCCCCATATCCATGGGTTCCACCCCCTCGTGGACCCCAAATCCATGGGTTCTGTCTCACACGAGTCACCCGCCTCACGTGGGCCCCAAATCCATGGGTTCCGCGGGCCGCCCACCCCAAGTGTGCCCCTGCATCCCACAGGCCACCCCACTCGAGCCCGATGTGAAAATGCCCCTGCATTAACAACTACTTTGTTCTGCCCACAAAGGGAAGTTCTACAGAAAGTTGATGTGTAGAACATGCGTGCGAAAAAAGTTATTAATCCATTCTAGTGCATCACTAATTGAGAGGTAATGCCAGATACGCATCGTGAATGTAGAAGAATGATAGTGTGAGACGTAATAATGTGCAACGAATGTTAGCGGAATTAAGAAACAAACTCTCATCAAGATGCAATGGAAGTTGCAGCTTAATAAACATAACAAGAGCAGTCAACAAAACATAGGGTCATAGGGATGGGAACTGACCAACAGTATCAAGGGCTCTGAGAACCAGATAAAAAATACACACCTACATAAAAGAAGGAAAAGAAAAAGAAGAATCAGTCAAATAGCAGATCACTAGTATTAGGTACCTATGAAATAATGCTAATCTAGAAGGAAATATAAACCACCATTTAAATAAATAAACAAACAAACAAACAGCAATATAGCATTTCAAAGTAGTTCAAAGCTCAGCTTGCTCAAGCATGAGAACATATACGCTTCCTGGCTAGGAAAGCATCAAAATCCCATAAACAATGTGAAAATTTCCCATTTGAGTGTTGTCACCAACGAGAACAGGTTATAGAGATATAAACTTCAAATTCTTACAATTGGGTCATTATCATAGACTACTCATGTGTGTTTTGTGGTGCCGCTAGGGAGTCGACATGCAATCTTTTCATTTTATGTATGCCTGCAAAAACATACATGGAAAATTCTCTAGCCAAACACTGGACTTGCGGTGAGTTTGGCAAATTGCAAATGATAGAAAATAGACTTTGTACCTATGGTAAATCAATTGCAATTTGGCTTTAGATGTTTCATCCTCTTCGAATCAAACATTGTCCTTTTTGTTCAAATAAATTTTAATCATCATCATCGTCATCATATGAGCATTATGCCCTTATCCCAATTAATTGGGGAAAGGCCACATAAATCATGTTCCATCATTTCACTCTATCAAGGGTCATACCTTCAATTAGACCATAGTTCATCAAGTCTTTTCTTACTACCTCCACCCGCATCCTTTTAGGCCTTCCCCTTGCCCTTTAGAGCCTTCCACTAGTACGAACAGACTCCTAACTGGAGCAGTTCTTGGTCTCCGTTGCACATGACAAAACCATCCAAGTCTACTTTCCCTCACCTTGTTACCTATGGGTGTTACTCCCAAGCTCCCTCAAATGCATTCATTTTTAATTTCTGTCTTTCCTCGTCT
Organism: Magnolia officinalis; assembly: GCA_021015155.1. NCBI lineage: Eukaryota > Viridiplantae > Streptophyta > Magnoliopsida > Magnoliales > Magnoliaceae > Magnolia > Magnolia officinalis. Next base: position 60,989,334 of record JAJHSJ010000015.1, read on the forward strand.
TGCCACTCATCCATCTCAACATCCTCATTTCAGCTAGATTACAATAATAATATCTTAGTTTTCTCAGTGAAACACTATCATGGGATATATCATTGTCCTAACGCTATACAAAGACACATCAATACATAGAAAACAAAAACAATCAGTTTTTAAAGTGTCTACAGTTCTAGAATGAAAAGCATTACATCACCATTAGAGGAAAATCTCACTGCAGGGCTGATCTTATCCATCTGATTGGGGGCAAATGGATGGTGTAAAGGGACATGGTCCACCAATCAACGATGAATGGATGGTTTGATCAATTATTGGTAACAGTTAATGCTAAAGGGGCATAGTCAGTCCACCAGTCAGACAGGCAGGATTGTCCAATCTGTGCAACTCCCAGATGTGCTCCCCTCCAAGTGGGACCCACCTTATGAACAGTCGGATCACCGGAAATCTTGCAGCATGTGTTCTGTGCTGATTATAGAAGTTCTTAAATGATTAATGATAAAGAGATTATCTATTCCTTGCACCATGCTCTTTAACGCGAATTTGCTGTGCATCATTGAGTTGATTTGTATCGTTCATCTGGTGGGACCCATGGATGGGCCATGACCCAAAATGTCCACATGTTGGGCAATGTACGATATAAAAGGATGAAAAAACAACAACAACAACAACAATAATAATAATAATAATCATCACCATCATCATCATAATAATAATAATAATAAACTATATCTGCATTTGCCCTAATTCATCAGGAAAAAGGTTCATTGTCCATAAGATACAAATCCACCCATGCACGGTGGATCCAACTAGGTGACCAATCTGGATTGCCGCGCATTGATGCGCCAGATGCCCTTTTTTTCCTGTGAGCACACAGAAGTCGCACAGTCCACCATATAACAAATAAATAACCTCCAACATGGAAGGCAATACCACAGTGATGGTTCAACACCAATTTAAAAAATAGCAGCGATTGTCCTCCATAAATGCTGTATACGCATCGCCGATCCGGACCTTCATACCGTTGCAACAGCCGATGCATCACAGCCCTCAAGTCACGCTTATCAGAAAATCTTATGGCACCAATTGAATTTCGACCGTTGATCATAATATTTTGGCCCAAACATCTGATATCCACCAATCAAATGGTCATAGTCATCCAATCAACACGAATTCCAGGTGCGGCCCCATCCACAATGATCCACCGAACTTGGACGGCCCGGATTGACATATGTGTATGCCATGTGTGCAGTGCTGAACTGTCACCATCTGCGATCCGGGCCTGCAAAACTGCTGGGTCCACTGTCAAACATATCCAAGGATCTTAACCATCAGGCGCCAATTGAATCCGGACCATTGACCATAATATTTCAAACCGTCCATTTGATAGCCACTGATCAGACGGTTAAGAGTCATCCGATCAGCACGAGTTCCCCCATCCACATTGGTCCACCCAACTTGAACGGCCCGGATCGACGGACATGCATTCCACGTGTACAGCGGATGAAACATCTCCATACTCCACCGCAATCTAAAATGGCAATAAACAAACACATCCAAACATTTTTGCAATCCAAACACGCAATTTACAGTAAAACTAAATAAAATAATTAAAAATAATATCCAGAATTTAAATTTCAAGCGAGATTTGAGAAATTGGAGAGAATATGAGAAAATGAAAGAAATTCAAGATGTAGAGATGGACGGCTTACGGCGTTCCGGAGCTCGGGCCGGAGCTGCTGAATGACGAGGGCGAAGCTTCTAGAGACCTTGTGGAGCATCGTGTAGCAGAAGGCCCAGTGCGTATCGGAAGGGATCTGCTTCTCTGCTTGGACGGCTGCGATCTTCAGCTTCACGAGCGCGTAAAAATCCTCCGGGTGTCTCAGAATCGCTGCCAAGCTCTCCATTTTCGGTCCGGTCGTCGCGCGAATCGCAGCGGAAGGTAATGAGGAATGCAATGGCCGGCGATGGGATCTCCTTCTGTTGTTGCTGATGGTAGCTGCTGGCAAGGGAGCGGATTAGGTGTTATACGGGTAAACGCCTTCTAGTGGGATGCCTAGTAGCTACGTACAGGTTGTTTAGCGAGACTTGCTACTGAAGCGACGTCACCAAGTTCTGTGGGGCCTACTGTGATGTATGCGTTGTATCCACACCGTCCATACATTTGGAGATATCATTTTAGGGCATGATCCAAAGAATGAGGCAGATCCCAAGCCTTAGTAGACCCCACCATAGAAAACAGTGGGGAGAGTGATTCCCACCATTGAAACCTTCCTAAGGCCCACCATGATGTTTATTTGAAATCCAAACTATTCATAAGTTAAAACAGACATGAAAGATGGTAAACACAAGTATCAGCTTGATCGAAAACTTTTACGAGCCTTAGAAGTTTTTAATGGTGGACGTCACTCCCCCACTCTTTTCTGTGGTGTGGTCTACCAGAGATTTGGTTTAGACTCATTATTTGGTCATTTACTTAAAATTATCTCTCCAAATGGATGGACGGAATGGATATAAAGCATACATCATCATGGGCCCACTGAACTTAGTGACATCACTTCAGTATCAGTAGCTAATCCGCGTCCAAAGGTTGGCCGGTGACCCAAATATCATCGGTGGACGCGGATTAGATACTGACAGGTTCAGTAGCCAGTCGGAAGCGACGTTACCAAGCTTTGTAGCCCCACATCGTGTGTTGTATACGCATCGGATAAAAATCTACCGTGAGCCCACCACAGAAAACAGTGGGAAGAGTGATTCCAACCGTTGAAACTATACTAAAGCATACTATTGTATTTATTAGAAATCCAACCTGTTCAAAAGTTAAAAAGACATGAAATAATGAAAAAAATAAATATCAGCTTGATATAAAACTTTTGCAGCCTTTAGAAGTTTTTAACGGTGGGCTTCACTGTGTCCACTGTTTTCTGTGGTGGGGTCTTTCATAGCTTTGGATTTAACTTGTTTTTATGGATGTTGCCTTAAAATAATTACTCCATATGGATAGAATGTGTGGATACAAAACATATATCATGGTGAGGCCATGGAACTTGGTTACGTCACTTCGTGTCTCCCTGCTCAACTTATCAGTAGCTAATCCGCACCTCTAGGAGTGTCAAACCTCTGTGGGTCCCACTATGTTTTTTATCCACACGTGCCATCTATTTTTTCAACTCATTTTAGGACAAGAGATTAAAAAATGAGGCAGATTCAAATCTCAAGTGGACCACACTACATGAAATAATGGAGAGAATGATGTCCACCGTTGATACCTACATAAGCGGGCAATTATGTTTTGTTTTTTTTTTTTGTCATCAAACCTTTTCTGCACATTGACCTGAATGAATGGTAAAACATAAATATCATGTATCCAAAGCTGATGTGATCCGGAGGAGGATTAGCTATGAGAGGTTGACCAGCAAACTACCTATTGAAGTAACGTCACTAAAGTTGTGTGGGATCTACAACGAGTGGACCCTATTACACTAAACAGTGAGGAGATGACACCCACAGCTGAAACCTTTCTAGGGGGTCGTTTGGCACCGTGGACTGTAGGGGTTTCAAGTCTCCTTGGTGGTTTGGCAGCATAAAGTAATCAGGGGTTTTAAATCCAAGGGGTTTATAATCCCTCTTCCAGGGGTTTGCAATAAGTCCTGAGAGCTTGGAATACACCTAAAATCATTTCAATAATTGCAGGTGTAACATATGTGTCGTTGTACACTATCATTCTATTAGGCACATGGCTCACTAATGATGATCAGCACCGTCCAAACATTGTACATGTAAATTAGCACCATCTAGACATTATCTAGCACCGTCCAAACATTGCTCATGTTAATTAACAATTAAAAATCGTTGGTTAGTCACTCAGACATGATCTTGTGCTTGCAGTCCACCCGAGACTTGGAATTTCATCATTTTCAAGCAAAGCATATATTTCAACGGCTTATCACAACCATAGTGTAAAAAATTATATATCTCACTAATTAAGGATATTAAAGTTGATTTAGTAATTAAATTCAAACCCTTGTAAATATATCATGCGTAGGTATTTTTGAATTAAAATTGATTCACACTCCAGGATGCCAAACACACTAGGAGGATAGCCGATCCGGGGGTTTCCAATCCTCAGGGTTCCAAATCCATGCCCCCGAACAACCCTAAGTCCACCATGATATTTATTTGAGATATAACCAACTCATAAGTTAACACATGCATTAACGTAGTGAAAACATAAATATCAACTTAATTGAAAACTTTTGTAGCTACTAAAAGTTTTTACATATCAGCTTGATTGCAAACTTCCGTATCCCTTAAAAGTTTTTAAATATCAGCTTGATTGAAAACTTCTGTAGCCCTTAAAAGTTTTTAGTGGTGAGCGTCACTCTCTTCACTGTTTTCTATGGTGGTTCATTTGATGAATTTTGGATCTAACTCATTATTTAGCTCATGTTATAAAATAATCCCTCCAAATGGATGGTATGAATACAACACATACATCATAGTGGGGCTTACAAAACTTAGTGTCGTCATTTTAGTAGCCAGTCTCACTACTTAATTTGTCAGTAGTTAATAAGTGTCCATGTGATCCTTAAGCAGTTTTCAAATGTAAACATTCAATACCAACGAGTATCCATAGGTGGTGAAAACCCACTACGACGTGAGTGTGTGGGGGTGTGTGTGTGCGAGGGTGAAAAAAATAAAATAAAAAAATTCCATGATACTGTCTACTTAGGGCCTGTTTGGCCAGGCAAGGTGGATTGTATTAGGTTGTATTAGGGTGGATTGGAAGGAGCAATCCCGGGATTTGGACACGCAGAAGTTGGATATAGCAATCCCATGGGATTGCCAGCAATCCACTGACATCACCATCATTACCTTGAAATCCACCCAATACTTCTTAATCCCACCCAATCCCTCCTAATCCCATCTATTTTGCCTGGGACATGTTTGGTTATACAGAGCTATCCCACGATTGGCCAGTGTAATCCCGGGATAGGCCAGGCGAGCCAAACATACTCGGTAGTGAGTTCCCTGGATATAGCAATCCCATTGGATTGGCACCAATCCACTGACAGAGCCATCATTACTTGCCATCCATCCTAATACAATCCAATCCCATGGGATTAGCCCGTCCAAACACATGCTTAAGCTTTAGATCTGCTTTATTCTTTAGCGTATTCTTATGATACGGTCCACTTGAGATTTGTATTTATTCTTGGGCTAATGCATTAAAATGAGCTGAAAAATGGATAGATTGAGGGTCCACATACCTTTAAGACTAGCTCGTTAGGTGGTGATGGATCACCTGCCAAATGACATCCGATGGGTGTAACCCTTATCACGGGCCCACCTTGATGATAAGTTGTATATCCACGCAATCGATTCAGCCTATCTTCTGAGTTGGTTCCAAAAAATAATATATCCAAATCTCAAGAATACTACACAACGTAAAAACAATTGAATGCTTACCAATAAAAACTTCTTTTAAGTGATTATTTTAATGTTTATTTACCATCCAACCTGTTGATTAGGTATACCAAACCTGGATGAAGGGAAAATATAAATATCATTTTCATTCAAAACTTGTGTGGTCCATGAAAAGATTTTAATCATCATTCACCGATGTTTTCAGTAGTGTGGTGGACCCAAGATTTGGATCTTCTTAATTTTTGGGCAAGTACTAAATATATATGAGAAAAATTATAGACGGTTTTGATATATAAAAAATTAATCAAAATGGGTCCTACACGGTCTGTGTCATATCCGCTGAGGTGTACCCGGGCAACACCTAATCGGCTCCTGCTGGGCTGGCGGCGACATTTTGGGAATTTATGTAGTCCTGAAGCGTCAGGACAGTAATATTGTCCTTGGTCTGACGTTACTTGCAAGTGGACTCGTTCTTTAGCGATCCCTACTGTTAATCTTGCTGGAGTCATCGTTGATTGGGGATGAGAAGATATTTTACAGATTACAATGCTTTCTATATTTAATATCAACAATTATTCTGGGCCGTTGTTTTTTTAATTTCTCTAAAGAGTCTATGTTTAGGCCACAGATGGTATGATTAGAAGTCTTAGATCTGGAATGTTTACGGATGGTACGGTTTAACGGTTTGGATTTCTGAAATATGGACCAATTTATACGTATTGATGCATCTGAACCGTTGACCCTTAGATCGTTAGAAACTATACAATTGATCGTTGCTGACGTAGAAAGAACGAGGATATCCTACGCATTTACGTTTGGGAAGAGCCTTGGTATGGCTAGGGGTGTACGCGAACCGGGCTAGCTTGGTTAGCTTGCCCGACTCAACTCAAAAAAGCTCGATTCGACTCAGTTCGAAGTTGAGTTCAAGTCCAGTCGAGTTGATTTTTTGAGATCGAAAATGAGTTTGAGCCAAGTTCGAGCAAGCCCTAGCTCGACTCGAGTCGGATCAAATCCAGCTCAAAGCCAACTTGAATTGAACTCGGATCAAATTAGTTTGGTGACTCGGTTATTTTGTCATTGATGCTGCTCACCAACTATTTGATAAAATGGCTCAACGAAATGTGGCTGGTGGCTAGGAAGGTATGTATATGAAACAAATACTCCTTTTCTCTTTGTTTTTATTGGTTTTTATGTTATAATGAGGTATTTTAGCCTATCTTTTTTTCATATATATATTGTATATTGAGGAGGCTGTTTCACCTAGTGCTTGTATTGGTTGATGGAATTAGAGAAACTGAGAGTGGTAATAATGTCTTTTGAGTGGTAGATGTGGAGATGGAATGTGATGTGAGGATTTGAGGTTTTGTGGGAGTGATTTTAGTAGCTTTCTTATGTGAGTCAACTTGTTAGAGGACAAAAGCACAAATACCTTTCTTCTTCTCCTTCTACTTGTTGTCCACTTTGGTTTTTTCTTTTTTACTTTTTTTGTGTTTTCCCTTTGCCTTTTGAATTGATGGTGATACACTGATATATGGGATTTGGTTTTTAGGTGGCTTGTTTCTAACTTACATGTAAAACATTGAGATTTTGAAGTTGTAGTTCAAGTTTTGTGAAAATGCCTCAATGACGAACTCAGCTCGATCTTGGCTCGAACTCGGCCTTAGCTAGCCCGAGCTGCTAATCGAACCAAGCCGAGCTGGCCAATCAGGCTCGAGGACCGAGCCGAGCCGAGTTCGAGCTGAGGTCAGCCAATGGCCGAGCTGAGTCGAGCTGAGGCCAGCTCGACTCGATTCGACTCAATGTACACCCCTAACTATGGCTACTCTAGCTTCGAGGAACTTGTACTCCTGCGCACATGGTAGTGCGCAAATGTATACTATATCCAGACTGTTCATCGATTGGGACCCACTTAAAGAGTGTTTCTTTTCGTTAATTTAAATAATGGTTGTTAATTGGTTAAATGGACCACAAGTTATGATAAGAATGGAATGTTAAAAAACGTATCCAATGGTTGATATTCAACCCATAGATATCTATCCATTTCATGAGTCTAAAAATCCTTGTTATCATTTTTAGTTAGGGGTGTACATCGAGTTGAACCGAGTCGAGTTGGCCTCGCCTCGACTCGGCTCGGCCACTAGCTGACCTCAGCTCGAACTTGGCTTGGCTCGGTCCTCGAGCCTGCCTAGCCAACTAATCTTGGTTCGATTAACAACTCGAGCTAGTTCCAAGTTCGAGCCAAGTTCGCCATTGCAGCATTTTCCACAAACACCTGGACTGCACCTTCAAAATCTCACTTAGTGTAAAACAGAAGCGGTTTTACAGCTATTTTATCAAACACCTTATAAGCAACATAAAAAACAAGAGAAAAAAATGATATTTGTTTCACGTACATACCTTCCTTGCCTCCAGCCAAACTTCGTTGAGTCATTTCATCAAACACTTGGCGAGCAACATCAATAGCAAAGTAACTGAGTCACTGAATTGGTTCAATCCGAGTTTGATTCAAGCTGGATTCAGATCCAAGTCGAGTTAAGCTGGGGCTAGCTCGGACTCAGATCGAACTCATTTTCGAGCTTAAAAAATTAGCTCGAGCTCGGCTTCGATCTAAGCTGAATCGAGCTTTTTCGACTCGAGTGGAGCGAGCTAACCGAGCTAGCTCGGTTCGTGTACAACCCTATTTTTAGTATATTTTAAGCATTTTTTCGGCCGATGCATGGATTTGTGAAAAATAAAAATTAAAAAAAAATGCCACATAGCGTACATTACGCGATGAAAGATCTCGGACTCACTTGAGTAAGTGGCATTGTGTTTTTAAAGAAAATCACTAATGAGACTACGCGCATGGAATGAGGATGTTCATCGCTGTAAAAATTTCATATTGCTTAAAAATGTGAAATCTGGTCCATTCATCCTCTGAAATAATTGTTACCTCAATGATATATATCCACCTATCCTCTGAAAAACCTCATAAACAGAATTGTAAGTTATGGTCCACAAACGTTAAGTGTCCGTTTCTCATGCATGCATGTGTCATTTGATTAAGGTAACATATTGATTTCCGTGATAATATATTTTCACTATGGTCCTAGACAAATGAATGGCTCGGATCACACGCATGCACCTCTTTGGCTTGCGTATCTCTCCCGGCCATCTCATGCGCCTGGATCCATCTTTGAATTCCAAAACGTATACATTGAATATCCCATGCTTGTGGGAGCCAATAAAAGCACATGCGTCGACGAAAGGGAACTGAATCAACTGATGGGTTGAACGCGGATTTTCTGCTAAACCCTTTCGCATTAGGTATGCGGATTGCGTCGTCCGGGCGGGCAGGGCTCTGTGGGGCCCACTATGATGTAAGTGTTTCATCAACGCCGTTCAACGCTTTTTTCAGATAATTTTAATATGTGAACCAAAAAATGAGGCGGGTCCAAGGCTTAAGTGGACCACACCAAAGGAACCTACACTGATAATGACACCCACCGTTGAAACCTTTCTAAGGGCCAACTTGATGTTTTTTTTTACCATACAACCTATTCATAAGGTCATGTAGACGTGGATGAAGTGAAAACACAAATATCAGCTTCATCCGAAATTGTCCGGCTCCTAAGAAGCTTTTAATGGTGGACGTTCAATCCCCACTTCGTGGTCCACTTAAGTCTTGGATCCGCCTTATTTTTTAGTTTACATATTAAAATTATCTGAAAAAAAACATTGAACGGTGTGGATAAAACACTTACATCATGGTGGCCCCACAAAGCCCTGCCCAGACAGATTACCGCATGGGAAGGGGTAGGACACAATCCGCGTCCTTCGCATTAGGAAGCGGTTTCAGTAGCTAGTGTACCTCACACCATCTATGTAGTTGTGGTATGTACGTCAGCAAGTTCTGTGGGTCTTATCATGAGGTATGTGTTATATCCAAACTCTTCATTCATTTGGAGAGATCATCTTAAGGCTTGAGATGAAAAATAATACAGATCTAACTATCAAGTGGACCACACTACAAAAAGTAATGAGGAATTGAACGTCTACCATTGAAACCATTTTTGGGGTCACAGAAGTTTTGGATCAGTATGAAATTTGTTTTTCCTCTTAATTCAGGTCTTTGTGACCTTATGAACAGATTGGATGAAAAATAAACATTATGGTGGGCCCTATGAATTGTTTAACGGTGAAAATCATCATCTCGGCTGCTATTTGTGGTGTGGTCCAAATGATCTTTAGATATGATTCATTTTTTGGATAATGCTTTAAAATGATCTATAAAAATAAATGAATGGTGTAGATATAATAAATACATCACTTTGGGGCCATGTAACTTTGATCTCCTTTGAACCGTTCGTCCAAGTCGGAGCTCGAAGAGCGTCAGTGCTTGTCTTCGCACGACACGTACCTTCAGCTATATAGCTGGTGTGTGGTACACCAGCCAATCCGCTTCCTTTGCATTAAAAGTTCCTGTAATGGGAACTTAGGTGGGCCCATGTCAACTCGTTATTCAGTTGGGCAAAAAACGTGAGGATTGAACGTATACATTTGAAATATTCAAAAAAATTAAATAAATAAGAAAAAAAAACACCTTATTAATATTAAATAAATAAATAAAATGAGGAATAATTAAAAATGAAAATGAAAATGAAAAAAGGGTAAGTTGTTTTATTTATTTGATATTATTATTTTCATTCCCTTTCTCCTTTTGATATAATAAGAAGATATTGAAAGTGTATTTTTTCTAATTTATTTGTAATCTTTCAGAAGAAAAAAAAATTGAAAGAAAAATATGTGTTGTTTTATTTTTTCGATATTTTTATTTTTATTAATTTTTTATAGAGATGGTGATGGTAACCAAAATGCTGATAAAGATATTGAAAGTTTTTTATAATTATTTTTAAAGAAAATAGAATAAAAAAAATAAAAAACAACGACCAACCCGAGCATTTTTGTCAGTGAAAATGACACGCTACTATCAAAGGCCTAGAAAAAGTTTAAAACAAGGCTGCCTAATTACTTAATTAAGACAGATTTATTTTGTTACTAAATCCAATACTGGTCGCCTACAGGCAACCGTCCTATCCTTTTTGGAAACGGATTGGCTACTCCCCTACCACTGCCCTGGTGGCTGATGGTCAGTGCTATGTGGGCCACACCACGATGTATGTATTTCATCCATGCAATTCATCCATTCTAACCGTGTAGTGCACTTGTCCCACATCGGAAAGGGAGGGCCCGAGATCTTGGTCCATATGTGGGGTTCTCACCTTAAGGATACAACGTGTTTTGCGGGTGGTTCGCTAACCGCTTCTGCCTGCGAGAACAAATCCGTGAAGGTTGACACTGGGCCAGCCAAAGCGGACAATATTGTGCCCTTGGGTGAGGAGTTACAAATGGTATCAGAGCGAGGGCGCTCTGTCTCCCGAGGGGGGGTGGGTGTGTAGTGCACCTGTCCCACATCGGAAAGGGAGGGCCCGAAATCTTGGTCTATATGTGGGGTTCTCACCTTAAGGATACAACGCGTTTTGCGGGTGGTTCGCTAACCACTTCTGCCTGTGAGAACAAAGCCGTGAAGGTGGACACTGGATCAGCCAAAGCGGACAATATTGTGCTCTTAGGTGAGTCGTTACAAATGGTGTGTAGTGCACCTGTCCCACATCGAAAATGGAGGGCCCGAGATCTTGGTCTATATGTGGGGTTCTCACCTTAAGGAAACAACGCGTTTTGCGGGTGGTTCGCTAACCGCTTCTGCCTGCGAGAACAAAGCCGTGAAGGTGGACGCTGGGCCAGCCAAAGCGTACAATATTGTGCCCTTGGGTGAGGCGTTACAAATGGTATCAGAGCGAGGGCCCTCTATCTCCCGAGGGGGGGTGGGTGTGTAGTGCACTTGTCCCACATCGAAAAGGGAGGGCTCGAGATCTTGGTCTATATGTGGGGTTCTCACCTTAAGGATACAACGCGTTTTGCGGGTGGTTCACTAACCGCTTCTCCCTGCTAGAACAAAGTCGTGAAGGTGGACACTGGGTCAGCCAAAGCGGACAATATTGTGCCCTTGGGTGAGGCATTACAAATGGTGTGTAGTGCACCTGTCCCACATCGGAAAGGGAGGGCCCGAGATCTTGGTCTATATGTGGGGTTCTCACCTTAAGGAAACAGCGCGTTTTGCGGGTGGTTCGCTAACCGCTTATGCCTGCGAGAACAAAGCCGTGAAGGTGGACACTGGGCCAGCCAAAGCGTACAATATTGTGCCCTTGGGTGAGACGTTACAAATGGTATCAGAGTGAGGGCCCTCTGTCTCCCGAGGGGGGGTGGGTGTGTAGTGCACCTGTCCCACATCGGAAAGGGAGGGCCCGAGATCTTGGTCTATATGTGGGGTTCTCACCTTAAGGAAACAACGCGATTTGCGGGTGGTTCGCTAACCGCTTCTGCCTGCGAGAACAAAGCCGTGAAGGTGGACACTGGGCTAGCCAAAGCAGACAATATTGTGCCCTTGGGTGAGGCGCTACAAATGATATCAGAGCGAGGGTGCTTGTCTCCCGAGGGGGGGTGGGTGTGTAGTGCACCTGTCCCACATCGGAAAGGGAGGGCCCGAGATCTTGGTTTATATGTGGGGTTCTCACCTTAAGGAAACAATGCGTTTTGCGGGTGGTTCGCTAACCGCTTCTGCCTGCGAGAAGAAAGCCGTGAAGGTGGATACTGGGCCAGCCAAAGCGGACAATATTGTGCCCTTGGGTGAGGCGTTACATAGATCCTAATCAATTCGACCACTCAACATCTCTGGTAATGGTTCACTAGGCCAGAGGTCACCAAGAGGCATCAAATTGTTTAGATCAGGCAACTCCTGGCATTCTCACCATTTATTGCATGATGGTTTATAATGCTGTAAAAAATAGATGGACAGGATCTATCACATCCCGACCTTTTAAATTTTTTATCCCGATTGAGGTTCGACTATGAGTGTATTCAAGTGATTCTTCTGTCTCTTCCAATCTCCGCATTGTTTGATAGAGTAGATCTGTTTGATATGTTATCATAAAACAATATTGACTTCTCATCCAGCTTAATGAATGACTTGGGATTAATCGATGAGATTCTCTCTCTTAGTTTAAGTTTGGTCCAGGCCGAGGTTGGCTTAGACATAGGTTTAATCTCTTAATGTTCAAAACCTTCTCAATTGTTGTTGCCTTTTCGAAAATTTTTGGAGAGATCACCCATTTTGAAAGGATTATGAGAGACAACTTTGCTGAGTATATAATCATCATATTTGTGATAACTATATTTTTCAAAGGGTCTCTTATAAACGTGCATGCATGGTACGTTGTCATATAAATAAGTACGTTGATCATGGCCATGTGGCATATGACAATTCACTGCCTCGAGAGAATATGTAAGAGTTAGTGTCATCGTATTAATAATGAATGCACAATGCCAAAGAAAAATCAACTAAAGATCTCTCGAGGTGCGAGTACGCCTGTCGTGTATGGTAAACATATAGTGCCATCACGTTGTATTTTCTTATTGGGCCTTGTTAGGGCGCCGAAAATGAGTATAAACAAAGTTCATGCCCTAAAACAAAATAACAGAATAAATGAATAATGTAGATAAACCACACCACACACACACACACCACAATGGGGCCCCATAACTTTTTTAGTATACCAATCTCTACCTTAAAGTTTAGGACTTTCCAATTTTGAGGATTTTGAAGGCAACACTATCATCCATTTATCTTGTCACGTTAATTGTCCCACGTCGATAATGACCCCAAATCAATGGCTATAGTCACTATCTATGGTATCCCAATAAATACAAATTCTATTTTAGTAAACATCTTACTCATGGGCCAGTTAGACAAGTTCTCTCCATGTCATGGCTACTTACATCATGAATCAACGGCCGAAATATTAGATCACGTAGTGATAATAAATGTTGAGACTCATAATTCATTCGATGCAAATGAGACATTGATTTTGAATATTTCATCACTATTTTGTAGCCCATAAGGGAGCATTTGGATCTTAAGTTACTTAAGATAAATATACTTATGCCTCAAGTAGCTTATCTTAGTTTCTACTTAGTAAGTATAAATAATTAAGTAACTTTAAGTAAAAAAATTACTTATAATTAATCTTAAACCAAACTTATTTATCTTGTTTAATTACTTATATACTGCTGTAAAGTAGAAAAAATAACTTATTTGGTGATATCAAAACAAACCCTAAATTAAATAAGGGATCTCGTGCTTCTGAAGACATAGGTTTTTGTGCAGCTAGATTTATACTACACACATGGCACATGGCACATGCATAAGTTGATCTAGGCAAAGTTGCTATGTATGATCCATTGTTGATTAGCCCATATCTAAAAGTTGTTTTGATTGGTTCATCTTAACCATCTAATAAATGTTAACTTTCCATGCATGGAATCCAATGAATGGCTAAGCTTACGGTTATGATCATTTTGACAACCACAGTGAAGTAATAATGCAGGGCGTCTCTCTCCTTCATTGACGTCAATAACAAATTGTTTGGATTGTCTCCTATGCTCAACGGTGTATATATGTTTTTGAGTTTTTTTCTTCTAACTTTTTAATGCAGTTCGATGCTGTCGTAATGAATGATAATGGATAACTTAAATACATTGACTTCAAAATAATATATCTTCTTGAATATAACTTTATTACAATTGAAAATTTCTGCAATAAAAAGTTATTTATGAACTGCAAATCACTGAGACGTATGTATTGGAATCACTTAAGTTAAAGAGGAATCACTTAACTTTCTCTTCTACTGCAAGTTTGCAAGTTTGCAAGAAGCAATATGTTTTTCTAAAACTCAATAATGTTTTTTTTTTTTTCATTGCAAAATATATCTTTATATAGGGCAATTACAATTTCTCATGAGTATGTTAATAACAACTATTGGTTTTCAATGTATATAACATCTTTATAAAATAAAATACAAGCTTATAAACAATACAAAATACTTCCAAGACATGTGGTTGAGTTTATTATTTTTATTTTTTCCATGTATGCAACATAATTCCAAAGTCATGCATCATCTGGCATGCCACGTGTACAGAAATTAAATGGACTGGTGAAAAATATCGATGTCTTTCTTATTTTTCAATAGAAATGAATGTAATGAAATTTATCTATAGTGAGTAGAAGAAGCTCTGAATGTCTGTCATTGACTCCTAATTCAGGACACTTAATTTCGAGCCTCATGGAAGGAACTCATTTCCTTTGATGTAGGCGTGCATCAGCGGTGGGCACTATGATCATACCATCTACCAAAAATCAAGGTAATACTCTCATCAAGTGATCTATACATGTAAGTTAATTTTGGATGGTGGGATTTTTTTCCTCTAACGGCCCATTTCCTCATACAAAAATTGACTTGTTGGTCAGCAGATCAACATTATTTTTTGTCAATGTGATGGTAAGAGATAAATGGCCTGGATCTTCAACACATGTCATCTGATGCTTGATCCAATGGTAATTTTGGCCCTCTCACATGGTGAGGGACGTGATGAGGTCGATCACTGTCTTCCTCAAGGGGATAACTACTCTGAATACACGGAGCTCTCTCGACTCTTTAAAGAGCCTCCTTAAATCCAGTAAGGATAATAACCGAAATAATTCATAATAAATTCGAAATAACTTAATTGATGATAAAAATAAATAAATAAATCATATTACAATTCTTTAAATAAGTAACTCAAACTACGATGAAGTTTTAGACTTAGACTCCAACTCAAACATCCTAAAAACATAACTTACTATTTATAGACCTCTATTCCTACTGGACTTTGTGGTTTTCGGTCAAAACTAGTAAGTGTCCAATTTAGCCAAACCACACTATTCTTTTAACTTTTCTAAGCCATTTTCATGCTGGGTGAGCGACGATTTGATGGAATCTTGCAAATCTGGCATGGCTAACTTGGGTTGGTTGGCTTAAGGAGGTACTCCTACCCCATAATCATATATAATATGCTGAAAAACTCATATTGGTTTGTAAGATACACTTGATTTAAGGTTTTGACAATTCAAATAATTTTCACGGTTTGTATCATTTCCACCTCTGACCTGGCCTTATTTGGTTTATTCTTGCCATGAAAGCCTCGCTTTACATCATCGCATCGGAAGCTTCTCCTTGTTGAATTCAATTCGGGGGGGGGGGGGGGGGGGGGAAAGAACTATGACAAATTAAAAAATAATGAACTGAAATATCAAATAAAATAAAACAAATCAAATATCTCAATTATAATAGTATTGAGAAATTAATTCAAATCTTGTTCAAAGGACAACCTAACACCAAAAACAAATGTTTATGGTAGGACAACCTGATTTCCTGAATGCAGTAATGATCAAGATCACAAACTAAAAAAGAGACAAATGAATTAAGCTATCTATTACAAACATTCACCACATGTACATTAAAAGATTACAAACATTCGACACACATTTATCGCATGCATCATTTACCACAAAACACCAGGAGTTATAGTGGTTCGGTGTGTACACCAACTATTCTCAAACAGCCACACCTACTCCACTCCCAATAATCACAATCTACGTGATATTGACGATCACTAATAATTAAGGTTTTCTCAGGTTCACCTTAAAACCTATACAGTTGTATTTTCATATGGGCTATCACAATTAAAAACACGTGCTGAGATTTTCTAGTTGATCTCAGTCAAAACTAATACAGAGATTTTCTGGATATTTCCCGAAAACAAATAAACAGAGAATGCTTATCTTATTCTTGAAGATGCTGTTTGATGTAGCCTGAATAACCGCTTCGCTTGATGTGTATATATTCAATGTCCAATAAACATAATTAAGGGTTATATGTTCTAAACAGATTTTAAATTATCTCAAACGTTGGGCTACTTGTTTGAATTCCTTAGATTTCACAAGGTAGAGTAAAAACTCCCCTTAAAAAATCAGATTCACAAAACAGAGATCAAGGAATTACAAAAATAAGTTATTAAAGGATTTAAAATTACCGGACTATAGCCTGATAATGATGTGAACTTTTCTCTCAAAGTGGAGGCTTTCTGTAGCTTTTCTGAATGATTTGGAATGAGAAAATACCTCTATTTATAGGCTAAAAAACGGTTCCTTCGACTGGTCTAAGAATCAACTAAAATTCAAAATTTTCAGCATGATTGGATAAAATCGACCTTCGATTGGTCGAGAGGCTTGTTCGACTGGTCGAGGGAGTATGAAATAGGTTGCTGGAGTTCGAGTCGATCTCCCCACGACTGGTCAAGCGAGGGTCCACAACTGGTAAAGCATGGTGCTCGACTGGTCGAGGAACTATCAGAAAAACTCCGAATTTAAATTTGAATCTTGGACTAGTCGAGCCATAGTCTGGACTAGTTGAACTTAGGCTTGGACTAGTCGAATTTATAAAAACCCGTGAATAATTTGCATAAGAAAAGACCTAAGTCCAGGGTCTTTTTATGGTCACTTATACCGAAAATATTGGACATTGAAGTTACTACTTGAATCTTCAGTAGCTTCAGTATATCTTCTACTTGAAGAGGTCTTGAAATAGTAGCTTGATCTTGAACTTGAAGTAGAAGTAGATCTCAAACTTGTAGTACTGTCTTCATGTCTTGCACTTTCAAACTTCATATGATGATCTTGAAGGTGAACTTTCCATCACATGAAGTCACACTCTAAATTTTTTTGTCTCATCGAAATTTGACAACTAAGGGTACTTTATACATCACAACACTTACACATGGTAACCACCCCATTGTAGGTAGGCTAGGAATGGTTTAGGAAAAAGATCGTGAAAAAGAAAGAAAGAAAATAACATCCTATATTCAATAGTGCAAATCAGACGACTGTGATCATCCTGTTCATGCCATTGATTGAAGAATCGGTCATTTATATTGACCCACTTGGCCCTAAGTTGAGTTTGGACTTAGGCAGAGTTTGAAGGGATGAGCTTGGATGGTTATGTCTCTGAGCCAGGCATATTTCCACTGCTGATCCAGATAAGACGCGACCAAGTGGAATTTAAATTACTTGCTGAGTAACTCAATACACTTTTATTTTATGAGTAAACTCTCTTGGGCCCACCATGAATGTATGTGGATAATCCACGCCGTCCATCCGTTTTTTCGGCCCATTTTAGCAGTTGATCCCTAAATTGAAACACACTGAAAGTTCAAGTGGACTACACCACAGGAAACGGAGAATAATGATTTCCGCTGTTCAAGAATAATGATTTCCACCGTTGAAACCTTCCTAAGGTGTACAACTAGATATAGGCAATCCTGACCCGATCCGACCAGATCTGACCCGATCCGATGACCTGGATCGGTGCGGATCGAGTAGGGTAGCCCAGATCCGAAAGCTTTTTGGGTCGAGTTCGGTTCCATACTTATCCGGACCGATCCGATTCGATCCAGAGTGGATAAACCACATGCATTTTCAAAGTGAGCCCAACAGAGTTTACTCAATACAATAAAAGAGAGCCAGGAGCGAATTTGCGGTGAAAATCATTCTCTGCTGCTATTTGTGGTGTGGTCTAGATGATCTTTAAATATTATTCATTTTTTTGGATAATGCTTTATAATGATCTTTAAAAATATATGAACGGTGTAGATATAATAAATACATCATTGTGGGGCCCATATAACTTTGATCTCGTTTGAACCGTTCGTACAACCCGGAGCTTGAGGAGCGCCAGTATTGGTCTTAGCACGCAACACGTACCTACAGTAGCTGTTATATAGCTGCCAGCTGGTACACTATCTAGTTTGCTTCCCAATAGATATTTTAATGTGTAAGGCATTCACATGGAGTTCCTGCATTGGAAATCTAGTTGGGACCCACCATTATGTTTGTGAAACATCCACCCCATCCATCCGTTTTTTGAGCTCATTTTAGGATTTGACCCCAAAAGCGAGCAGGATCCGATACTCAAGTGGGCCGCACCAAAAGGAAAAGGTGGGTAGGGCAATTCCTACCGTTGAAACCTTCCTGGGGTTGAGAGTGATGTTTGCATGCCATCCATACCGTTCATAATGTCATCTCTACTGGGATGAACTGAAAACATAAATATTGTCCTGATTGGAAACTTCTCTGGCCCCACGCATATTTTAACTGTGGACGTTCAATACTTGCATTTTCCGCCCACTTGAGTATTGGATCCGGCTCATTTTTATCTTTAAGTTCTAAAATGATCTCACAAAACGGATAGATGGCGTGGATTTCTCACAAACATCACGGCGGGCCCCATCTAGGTTCCCAGTGCAGGAACTTCATGCGGAACGGAAACCACGGTAAATCTGCCATTGTTGCTGTAGGTACGTGTCGTGTGCGAAGACGAGTACTGGTGGTCCTCAAGCTCCGAGTTGTACGAACTGTTCAAAGGAGATCAAAGTTATATGGCCCCACAGTGATGTATTTATTATATCTACACCGTTCATATATTTTTAGAGATCATTATAGAGCATTATCCAAAGATCAGTTGGACCACACTACAAATAGTAGCAGAGAATGATTTTTACCATTAAACAATTCGTGTGGTCCACTTGATAGTTAGATCTATCTTATTTTTTGTTTCAACCTTAAGACGAGCTCGCCAAATGGATGGACAGTTAGGATATAACACATACCCCATGATCAGACCCATAGAACTTGCTAACATCAGCAAGTTAGCAATGTGCATAGCTGCACTTGCGTGGAAAGCATGTCACTGCACGGTGTAGTGTACGTCAACACTACTCATGACGCTGTCTGAGCCATGTGGGGCCCACCTTGATGTATATGTTTTATCTAAGCCGTTTATCCATTTTGACATATCATTTGAGGCCTTTAGCACAAAAAAGTAGTATATTGAAGGCTGAAATGGACCACACCATATGAAATAGTTGGATTAAATTTATACGATCCGAATCGTATACAACCTGATCCGACTCGGTTTCCTTGACCGAGTCAGACTCGGTTCGGGTCAGTCCAACCATGCATCGGATCGGTTTGAGTCAGGTGACCGGACTTGGTCCTGGATCGGATCGGGTTTGGGTCAAGCTATCGAGATTTCGGATCGGATCGAGTTGGACCCAATCCGATCCGATTCGGACCGATGCCCAGCTCTATGTACAACGATATTTATTTGTCATCTAACCTCTTCATAAGATCATACATACATGGATGAAGGGAAAATACAAATATCAACTTGCTTTGAAACTTCCATCGCCCCTAATAAATTTTCAAGCTGTTTAAATTCACACTATTTATGTAATGTGGTCCACTTGATCATTGGATATGCTTCATTTTTGGGCTAAAGCCTTAAAATTACCTGGAAAAATCGATGAACAGAGTGGATAAAGTACATAAATCAAGGTGGGTCCCACAGAGTTTACTGAGTTACTCAATACACAACTGTTTCAGACCGAGTCCAAGTTGACTCGGAAGAGTTGCTTCGACTAGGACAAGTCCACGATTAGGGCCGTTAACGGGCCGGGCTCAGGCCAGCCAATAAAAATTCAAATAGTGATGGGTTACAGGCCTGGCCCGAAAGTTAAAATTCGGGCCGACGCCGAAGCCAACCTCAGGCCTAGCTCGTTGACGGCCCACTACAGTCCATGCTTTATACGGTGGATTCTAGAGAAGCGACGAGGGGCCCACATCTATGCACATTACATACCAGTTTTCCATTCTGACCGTCCAATAATTCAGACCATTGATTTGCCGGGGATGGAACTCGTAACAAAAATCTCCTGAATTGGAAAATATCAACTAATGATAGTTGGACTTGATCATTAAATCTGGACCGTTGTTGTATTTATCTTTTATCAACAATCTATCTATACGCTATAAAACGAAAGGCCAATACGTTACAATTGGGAAATTTTGAGCCATGATCCATCTATGGTGGGACACTCTCGCCTATCAGAATTGAAGGCCCGTTTAGAGGGTGCGAATACGTGGGCCATGTACCATATACAGTCACCATGTGGTCATGCAACACATATGCAATCCAGACCGTTCATCTAGTGGGTCCTATGACGCATGGACCACATGGACAAATTTACTTATCCATATCCTCGTCATCCATCCATACACGTTGGAACGTGCACCATTGTCTAACTTGCCTGGGTATGGAACGGTGGGACCTTCTCAATGAACGGCCTGGATTTCCACACAGTGGCCCTCTCCCATAGAGGGATCACATGATACTCAACCCGAGAACACGTGGTGGTCGGTAGAAGCAGAGCCGTGGTTCGGTGATCTGGACCGTTGATTTGATGTCCCGTGCCAAAAAGTCTCGAAGCACGGAAATCCAATCTGTGCGCCGTTCGTTTAGCCTGACCATGGATTCAGGTTCAAGGGATGGACGGTCATCATTTTCCTTACGTACACCTCTTCCTATATGGTGGCCCACCTGATAAAACGGTGTCTGCGTAGTTGGGTTAAGACGCTTTATCCTTCCCGTACGTGACATGTTGGCACATATGGTACGTGTGGTGGTTGAAGATGGGGTATTCTGACTGTGGGGTCCATCTTGACGTATGTGTTTTCATCCACGCCGTTCATCTGTTTCTAGAGCTCATTTTGTGTTATGATCCCAAAAATGCAGCAGATCTAAATCTCAAGTGGACCACGCCACAGAAACAGTGGTGATTGAATCCCTACCATTAAAAACTACCTGAGGCCACCGGAATGTTTATTTGTCGTCAGTCACAAAGACCTGGATGAAGGGACCACACCATATCAGCTTGATCCAAAACTTTTGTGGCCACGGAAGTTTTTGATAGCAATCACTACTGTTTCCTGTGGTGTGGTCCACTTGATATTTGGATCTTCTGTATTTTTGGGATCGTGCCTAAAAGGAACTGAAGAAACGGATGGACGGCGTGGATGTAAGATAAATACATCAAAGTGGGCCCCACAGTCAGGGATCCTCCGAAGCCGCCCGGAAAATTTCAGGGACATATTTGTCATTTTACATCAAAATGAAATAGTGCGAGGGGAAACACCATACTTCCGTGAGGCCGTGACCGTGGGGCCCACCTTGATGTATTTATTGTATATCCACGCCGTCCATACGTTTTTTCAGCCCATTTTATTGGATAGGACCAAATTCGATAGATAAAATTCTAATGTGGACCTCACCACAGGAAACAGTGGTGATTGAATGATACCATTAAAAACCTCTTGTGGGCCACAAGATTTTTGGATCAAGCGGATATTTAATTTTTTCCTTCATCCATATCTGTGTGACCTTATCAACAGTCTGGATGGAAAATGAAAATTACGGTCGGCCCTAAGAAGTTTTCAATGATTGACGTTCAATCACCACTATTTCACGTGATGTGGTCCATATGGGATTTTGATCGTATTCATTTTTGTATGTGTTGCTAAAATTGCTGGAAAAACGGATGGACGGAGTGGATATAGGGAAAATACATCAAGATAGGCCCACTGTCACGGCCTCACCGAATCGGGTCTAAACGAAACGTAGACCGTCGGATTCTTTTAGGTCATCAACAGCGGGGACTTAAAAAACCCTAACCCTCTGTCATTTTATCTCCTCTGCAGCAGGTCGCCGCTCCTCTCGACCGAAAGAGAATCCCATTCAACGGAAAAAGGTGAGTGAAAATCCACGCATTTTCTTCTTCGATCGTTTTAAAGTTGATCATTTCAATCTCGATTTCGTTACCTTCAATCGATTAGTGCATTTCAATCTACATAAATCTCTCAAATCCTTGCATGCAAACCCTAGATCTCTCGAAAGTTTTCAAGGTATGTCGACGAATCTAGAGTTATTTATTTATTTATTTATTATCATTTCGTGTTAAAACTGTAAAAATCTTTTCAATCCAAGTTTGGAAACCCTAGATCTATCTGCGACGGGTTTTGAATGAATCTAGGGTTTCTTACCGCGATTTGCTTGGTTAGTGCCTGTTCGTTTCTCGTGAAAGATTTCTAGGGTTTTCGACGAATCTAGTTTTTTTTTTTTTTTTTTTTTTTTTTTTTTTTTTTTTTTTTGCGGTTTTTCCTATCATGTACCGTTGAAACTGTAGAAATGTTTTCAATCTGAGTATGAAAACCCTAGATCTCTCTGCGATAGGTTTGGATGAATCTAAGGTTTCTTTCTGCGGTTCTCTTGAAACTACAATAAACTCATCAGCTCCGCAAAGAAAAGAAACCTAGCTAGCTACAGGAAAGTTAAGTTGTCATTTTTGGACGAATCTAATGGCCATCAAAGCTATGGTTGAATATCTTCAATCCTAGTGACACAACCCTAGACCACTTTGGAAAGAGGAGTAGGAGCTAAATCAGTTACCTGTTGAAACTGCAGTAGAATCTCTTCACTCGTTGTGATAAAATCCTAGATCGCTTGGATCCTTCAAAAAAAAAAAAAAATCCTAGATCACTTGGGAATAGAAGCAGAAGCTGAATATAGGGCGCTGAGTCAGTTGCCTGTTGAAACTATGCTAGAATCTCCTCAATCCCACTAATAAGAACCCTAGATCGCTTTGGGTATAGTAGGAGCTGAAACAGTTGCCTGTTGAAACTATGGGAGAATCCCTTCTATTGCAGTGGTAAAAACCTAAAACACTTTCTCACTAGGAACATGAGCCGAATCTAGGGTTCTGATCTTGTTCATGGTCTCTTTTAGGGTTTTCTAATTATGTGTTCTATGCTAGGGTTAGGTAATGAGTTAGGGCTTTGAATATGTTTTTATTCAAGGTTTTAGGTTCTTATATAATGGCCATGGGTTGAATCTGTTATGAGCTGACATATCAGACATTTGGTGACCTTTCTAAACGTGTTTTTGGAGAGTGATTGTATGCAGTTGGCTGTATGGTAAGTTAGCATACAGTTGAGCTGTGTGGGGTACACTGGGATGTGTCCGTGACATCCAAGCTCTCCATCATGTGCGCCCTCCCATTTTTTATCCTGCGCCTAATGCACAGGATAATACAAAACTCAGGTGGGCCACACCACAGGGAACAGTGGGGACGGGGCCATCCAACATAGAAACATTCTGGTTTGTGTGGGACCCACTGGTTTGCATATGCATCCAATGTTGTCAAATTGCATAAAATTGCATAAGCAATCGCTCAGGCTGACTATTAAGCCAATATATGCTGAGTTATATTATATTATATATAGCAAAACAAATTTAAATAATCAACAAGTTACACTGAGAAAGAATTAATTACTGAAAACTACAAATATAGAAATTGTATTGATAACTTAAATCTTGACGAGTTGATGCATACAATACAATTTATAACTAGCAACTTGTTACAATCTACAAGGAACTTGACTGTTGGCCATTATGCAATGGCATACTAAAGTATGCCATGATTATGCGATTATGCCATTGCATACTTCCTGCATGGCATATGTGACCATGGCATAAGCGATCTGAGCCATGGTATGCGATTATGCAATCACATATGACAACACTGATGCCATCCAACCCGTTCATTGGGCCCTTTCCTCTGGAATGCATGGGACACCTCATAAATTGGGCTGTTCCGAAAGTCAGGTGTGTTGGGGCATGCAGGGACACCTCATAAATCTCTCCATTGGAGAGGATTCCAATCCCTTACTCGCATGAATCATAGGTTTTGGTGAGTATTTCAAAAAGGCCACCCTTTGAGGATTCCAAATGTACTCGAGTCCAATTACGTCCAATTCCAAGCTACCAAACGACCCCTAAGGCTTTTGTTTATGTGCGGGCCATTTGTTTCAATACACGTAGTTTTGTATGTTGTGAATTATGATGCATCTAGGGTTTTGGATGAGTTACAAAGAATGTGATGGATCCGTAGTGACCCTTTTGAGCTTTTGAGATCTTTGCTATATTGCACCAATATGTGTTTTTACATGTTGACTGTTGGTGGAGCTTGTATTTTCAGATAAGGAGGGGTTTCGATCAAATTTAAGGTTTTGGATAATTCATGGTCATTTGCAATTGGATATTGTGGTGTTTTGCTTTCATTTGGATGGATCTAGGTTAAATCTAGGTCTTTGGCTGAACTCTCATGTTTTTGGGTACATCTTTGGTTTGGTGAAAAATGCATGGTTTTGGAAGAATCCATGGTAATTTGGATTTGCATACTGTGGTGGTTTTTGCTCTCATTTGGATGAATCTATATATTTGGTTGTACTCCAATGTTTTTGTGTACAGCTATGGTTTGATTGAATATATACTTTTAAATGGTTTCACGGTTCTATCCCCTTCCCCTTTTCAAACAAAAAAAATAGAGATTTATTTTGGGTGGATTGCAGTTCTTTTAGTGAAAATATGACTTTGAGAAAATCAGAATTATGAAATTTTTTTAATTCACAGAGAGATGGGTGAAGAAGCCAAGGCAGCGGCTGTGATTCCGGAATCTGTGCTGAAGAAGAGGAAGCGGAGCGAGGAATGGGCATTGGCCAAAAAGCAGGAGATCGACTCTGCAAAGAAGAAGAATAAGGAGAACCGAAAGCTTATTTTTAATAGAGCGAAGCAGTATGCGAAGGAGTATGAGGATCAGGTGAAAGAAATTATATATATATATATATATATTTTTTTGTCTTTTACCTCGTAAGTGGGGTGTGTATTTTAATACCCCTCTCTCTCTCTCTCTCTCTCTCTCTCTCTCTCTCTCTTCTTTAGGAGAAGGAGCTGATCCAGTTGAAACGCGAAGCAAGGTTGAAAGGTGGATTTTATGTCAGCCCAGAAGCTAAGTTGCTGTTCATCATCCGCATCCGTGGGTATGTTTGTCCCTTTTATTTTTTCTTGTTTTATTTTCTTTTTGCTCAGGCTATATTTCAATCAGTATATTTGCCGTTGCTTACTTTTTATTATTTTAAATTCTACATATAGTATTAATGCCATGCACCCAAAGACAAGAAAAATTCTTCAGCTCTTGCGTTTGAGACAGGTGCGGTTAGGTTAGCGTTGGTTGTTTCTGTGGTTCCATTTCTTTTTAGTAATAAAAAACAATGCCTTTTTCTGATGTTTCGCTGTGTTTGTTTTTTTTTTTTTTTCCCAAACCAGATATTTAATGGTGTGTTTCTGAAGGTCAATAAGGCCACTGTGAACATGCTGCATAGGGTCGAGCCCTTCGTGACATATGGGTTTGTATCTTAGTCCTGTCCTGTCATTAGTATTCTAAGCATGCTGAAGTTTTTTTTTTTTTTTTTTTTTTTTTTTTTTTTTTTTTGTTTTGTACATATCTCATTTGTATGACATGTCTGTTTCAGCTATCCCAATTTGAAGAGTGTGAGGGAATTAATTTACAAGAGGGGTTATGGCAAGCTGAACAAGCAGAGAATTGGTTTGACTGACAACTCTGTTATTGAGCAGGTAGAACACTCATTCTTCATATGCTTTAAAACATGCATACGCTTGGTTGCCACGTTGTTCTCTAACATGGTACTGTTCTTTTATAGGCGTTGGGTAAGTTTGGCATAATCTGCATAGAGGATCTCGTTCACGAGATCATGACTGTTGGACCCCATTTCAAGGAGGCCAACAACTTCTTATGGCCGTTCAAGCTCAAGGCGCCGCTGGGTGGTCTTAAGAAGAAGAGAAACCACTATGTTGAAGGAGGGGATGCTGGAAACAGAGAAGAGTACATCAACGAGCTCATCAGAAGGATGAACTAACCCTTTATGCGAAATTTTCCTTCATTCCAGGTTCTTCTATCGATAATAGAAATTACTAGAACTCAGTTTTTCCCTGCAGGGGGGCAGTATTTTGGAGAACATGGAAGTAGTTTGCAATTTTGTCGCATTTGGATTTGGAAATGGAATTATGCTGTTTCATGAGTAGTGCATGTTTTTTCTGTTTTTATTAAAGATTCACCAATTATGCCTGATTCTGAGTGTTATAATTTGTTGTGCTAGATAACATGGGATGGGTAGCCTGTTTGGGTGCAACGTAAGAATGAGTTCATCTCATTTTAGTTAATCATATCATTATGAATGAGAAATGCTCTAATGTGCCTTCAAGAGTACTTGTAACTTTTTTCACTTGGTCTGAATTCTGTTTAAGTTCAGAAATGTCATGGGGTAACATGCAAAAATTGCATGTTTGGTGATATAATCCATCTTTAATTTGGCCTTGTTTTCACAATTGGGTAGCTAAAGTGACTGTTTTAAGCCATCAGCAATCCATGATGGTCCCTAACAAATAGATGGATCAAATAGTTGATCGGACCTTTTTGTGTAAATGATCTTGACCATCCATGTTTAAGGCCATTGATCAGATGGCTGATATTTGTTAGATCAGTGTGCAGTTTCCATGGTAGTCGATGAAATATGCACGCTGCTCTGATCTAACCCTATTGGACTGTACTGTTGAAATGTCCCAATGCAAGTAGGAGCACTGGAGCATTTCTCATTATGTATTAGTGATTATCGTTATTGTTTATTCTCATGATAATCTTTTTTATTCTTTATTCTCTTTTCTTTTTTAAAATCTTACCAAAAAGAAATGTGATCTCTGATAACACTCGTCAAATAAATAAATATCTCATGTACGTAATTATGAATAACTATGATAGATGAACTCTTTTTTAGGTTTCTACCTAACAGGTCACTTGTATTTTCCCATTTATTTCAAAAATCGGTTCCATTAGAAATGGCAGGCTTTCTTGTGGTCCGGCTTTGAGGATTAAGAAATGTATTGTCTGTACCAGCCCATTCCGATACACAAACGGACCTTATATAGCCCATATACCGTTTCAGCACTGACATTGAAAAGCATGAGAAAGACCTGCAAGAGCTGGTTTGAAAGAGTACTCGAGCCAACATGTGGCTCAAATTTATGGTGGTTTGTTTTACCATTCTATTTCCTTTCCGGCATATTGTTTCTGATGTCCATACAGACCACTAAAATAGACTAAAGATGGTCCATTCATCAGGCAAATGTGGACCGGATGGTTTTTTTTTTCCCCACTTAAGCCATTTATTTATATCCATTATTATGATCTGGTTAAAATGAGATAGTTGAAATTGAAGCCTCTAAAAGTGGGGGCATGGGGAAGGCCCAAATGGACAATGGGTGGAGGTGATAAAAATATGGCTTGATTGGGTGCAACTTCATCTTTGGCCGTCCCAATCTGATTGGATATGGGTAAGTGGGATAGAACATGGTTTACAGGTGCATTTAAATGCCCTATTGAGAGGAATGGCAGAACAGGATTATTGTATGTGACCTTAGTTGGGACAAGTACTAGATGAAGATTTGTTTTTTCCATTTCATATTTTCTTGTGGTCGTATTCACGGTCGGTCATTTGATTGGTGATGCCTTAATATGCCATGATCTGTGGCCAAGCTGCTTCAAGTTGGCGTGTCCCACATGTGGAGAGCTTGCTGTAGGGTACCTTTGGTGCCTAATTAACCTTTTTATCAGAGATGCAACTCTGTACACCTGCCTATTGCTGCATTCCGTTGTACGAGCACAACGGGTGTTTGGACAGTTCATCACTTTTTATAGAACTGTTATTCAAGTTCAAGTTCATCATTCCACATGAACTTGAATAACAGGATTAGCTTTATGTGCCTTTAAAAATTAGAATGGTCCTCATATTTCATGACAAGTCCAGCCAAATTGGTTTTGATCATTTTCTGTTAATTGGGATAAGGTTTAGATGATGATGTGGACTCGTTGGATGGGTGATGGGTCACACCACCTAAATCGATGGATGGCTAATGATTTGAGTCCTTGTACATTGAGGTCCACCCAATGAATGAATTTGGACTTCTGATGCTAGGCAACCTGCATCTTTTGACTGGCTCGGATGTGGGCTCATCCTATCATCTGCATCTTCAATGGGCCTCTTTACTAATATTCTCAAGTAAGAGCGTTTTAGGTGTTTTGTGACCCGTTGGATGCATCATACGGTTTTATTCAATCGAGGATTGTGGACCATCCAAGCATCTAATGGCCTTGAAATTTCACACGGTAGACCTTTTGCTACATGTGCTTGATGGATGGTTTGGATGTCGGACGCCTGTCAACCGGCACCTCTCAGTAACGATTGCTTTCTGAAAATGGCGAGTGAGCAGCTTTCCTCACAGATTTAATCAGAAATGAAAATTTGGTGGCATCCAACCTTGTTTCACAGTTTAGAAAAAATGTTTTCCTGGGCTTTTGAGAAGCCCACATACGTGTACAAGGCAGATCATGTACATGTCACACATGTGCCAGCAGTCACATGGTACACAATCCTAGCCATCCACAAGAGTGGTACACTACTATGTAGATGCCATGGCCTATCCAGAGTTGGGTCAATGCAATAGTCAGGTGGCCCATAATTAAAAAATAAATATAGGGTTTTGAAGCACTTGGCTGAAGTTTTGTAACATGTCTACCCTTTTCTAATATCGGCCCCACCTTTTGAGTGGGCCAGATATATTTTTTGGCAAGTACATGTACATAGTCGTACTCATCTTATGGATGGGCTAGATCTAGGCCTACTTAAAGTTCAAGTAATAGGTCTTCCAATATGGAACATAGTTTTAAGACTTGGATGAGCCTGCGGATTGTGTACTGAGTAGAGTTGTGCACCTGACGACTTGACTCGTCTGACTCGTTCAGACCCAAATCAACTTGAACCGATAGGTTGAGTCGATCGAAACCGAGTAGACTTCGTCTAATCCGAACTAAAGCTGAGTCGAGTTCGGGTCACCCAGTAACTTAATTCGACTTGACACAAAATCCGACTCGGTATTGACTCGACTCGATCTGAAACCCGACACATATATTTAAATTTTTTTATATCAAGATTTGATGTTTCAGATCTAAGATGCCATGTAGCTGATGGAAAGGCTGCAATTCTAGCTGGTGCACTTAGGTTATGAGCTGTGATTTCAGTCCATGGATACCCGCTGCACCAAACTTGACTTGGTACTTATGACCGGGTGGACTCGGTCCAGGTTAATCCAGGGCAAACCTGGACTCGGATCAGATCAGGCATGTTGGACTTGGTACCAAGTCTAGTCGAGTTCGGGTCAGGTCTATTTCAAAACCAGGTCGAGTTGGGTCAACCCTAACTCAGTCCGATTTGAATCGATACCCAACCTTAAATTATTGAGTAAACTATATAGGGTTCATTGTGATTTATGTATTTTATCCATTCCGTCGGTCCATTTTACCAGATAATTTTAGGGCTTGAGCCCAAAAATAAAGCATATCCAAGCTCAAGTGGACCACACTACAAAATACTGTGTGAATTGAACATCTACCGTTGATTTTTTTTGGGGGCCACAAAAGTTTTGGATCAAGCTGATATTTTCGTTTTCCCTTCATCCATGTCCCACAAAAGTTTTGGATCAAGCTGATATTTTTGTTTTCCCTTCATCCATGTCTATGTGATCTTATGAACAGGTTGGATGACAAATAAACATAACTATGGACTCTAAGAAGGTTTCAACGGTGGAAATCATTATTCCCACTGTTTCCTGTGGTGTGGTCCACTTGAGCTTTAGATATGCTTCAATTTTGGGCTCAACCCCTAAAATGATCTTGGAAAAGCGGATGGATGGGGTGGATAAACCACATACATTCATGATGGGCGGGCCCAACAGAGTTTACTGAGTATGCAAGATTGCGATCCCATTTCGTCTGATGCGACTCATCTGAGTCAATTCAGAAGCGGTTAGACTGATCTGGTTCGATACCACGAGTCAAATCTGACTCAGGCGAGTTGGGACGATTCAGCCCCGACTCGAGTTGGTTCCAGTCATTTCCACCTTTACATGCAGCACGTATGCCGACCTGGCAAGCGTGTGGGACATTAGTGACAATAGCAAATCCTATTACTAAGATTTAACGTTTCGAAGATCACCATCACATATTAAGCATTGACGATAAACAATATCATAAAATATAAACACATCTAATTGTATGGTTGAGATTAGTCAATCAACTGGACCAAATATCATAAAATATAAACACATCTAATTGTATGGTTGAGATTAGTCAATCAACTGGACCAACTAGTTTAGACACTCTAGATTTACAAATCCAAAACTGAAATGGGCAAAGCCAAATGAACGGTCCAGATTGATGATATGGGTTATCTGCATTCCAATATCAAAACTTTTATTTCACCCAACTAGTGCCCATAATCTGGATATTTTAATCCAAATACGCCTTAGGAAGGATGTAATGAGATCGATCATCATTTTCCTCATAGATAACTACTCTGATTGCACAAAACTTCTCTAGAATTCCTAGAAAGATTCCTTAGGACTGTACACGAGTCAAGCTAGCTCGAAAAGCTCACTCGACTCGGCTCGACTTAGCTCGGATTGACTCGGCTTGAAAGGCCGACTCAAGGCGAGTCAAGCTTGTTTACTAGAGCTCGAGTTGAGTTCAAGCCAAGTTTGACCATGGTGTATTTCAACTCGACTCGACTCGGCTCGAGTAATATATTTTAATAATATATATTATATTAATATTAAATATATAATATATATATTTAAGTCAAAAAATTGAAGTTAAAACTTAAAAAATTTTACTAAAAAATCCTACCCGACCCAACCCAACCCAACCCGTCCCATTCCCTCTTTTTCTTTCCCTTACCCTACCGAGGTAAACTCGACTCGACTCGAGATAAACTCAACTCGACTCTAAAGCTTTTTCAAACAAGCCAAGCTTCAACGTTGAGCTCGAGTATAGCATGGACGAGTCAAGCCGAGCTTGGCCCACCTCGAGTCAACTCGGCTCGATGTACAACCCTAAGATTCCTCAAATTCACGAGGAATGAAAATAGAAATTATTTATAATAATTGATAATAAAAAAAGAATTCACACACCTTTAAATAGTTAGACTGAAAACTCTAACTCAAACTCCTTAAAAACATGACTTACTATAAATAGTAACTTATTATTTATAACCGTCGTCATTCCTACTAGACTATATTGTTTCCAATAAGAAATAACAAGTGTCCAATTTAGCCTAACCATGTTATTCTTCTAATTTTTCTAAGCCCTTTTCTTGTTGGTCACGGCTCCTAAAACTTGAAGGATAAAAAATTATGATTGAATTAAAACTTAATATTTATAGTAAAATTGAAAATAAAATGTACTTTCAACTGTTGATTCAATGGAATCTCACAAATCCAGCATGGGTAACCTAGCATCGCCGGGTTGGTTGGCTAAAGTAGCTTCTCCTGCCCCAAAATCATATATAATAGGTTCAAAAAAATTTATATGGGTTTGCGTAATACAACTGTTTTAAGGTTTTGATAGTCCTGATCACCTCCACCTCCAATCAGGCCTTCTTCGGTCAATGTTGACCCGCTCTACATCAAATTTCTAAGTAATTTTCAAACGCCTAAGTATCATCCATCTCACTCCGCCAGAGTATAAAAGCTTTTCTTCTAAAAATAGATCAGTTGTGGTCTATCTTAGAAAGCAGAGAATCTCAAGGTGGTTATGTTTTAATTATCAATGTACACCATCTTATTATTCATGAAAAGGAAAACAATACTGATTGGTCCACCAAGCTGAGGACCACCATAATCAAAGCTGCACTACAAGGGCTATTTTTTTCAATCCCACGTGCACCTTTCTTAGGTGGACCATCCATCAAATCACGTAGTATTTATAAATAGGCTGAGGTGGTCCATTTTGCAAAATCGAGAATTCTCTACATACATCTCGTTTCACTCTCTAGGAATTACATCATTCTTACAAGTGGGCCCATGATCATTGATCTTAGACCCTTTGAGGGCCCAGATGGACCATGCTCTGCGAATCCACCAATTGGAAAGTTAGTTGTCAGAAACCTCAGGCATTTTATTCTAAGTAAAACTTTGATACTCTGGCTTAGTGTGGTGGATGATATGCAGGCAGTTAAAAATTACTTAGAAATTACACACGTGGTGTACAATTAATTTAAATTAAACCGTTCACTATCATGGACCAAATGTTACAATCGTTGGATTATTAGATTACAATGGATTTCACAATTTAGTTCAATTTGATTTAATATATGCCACGTGTACCATTTCTAAGTGCCTACGTGTCAAGCGTCATTAGTAGCCAGAGTATCAAATAACTTCCTTTTCTTTTTCAGTTGAATGAAGAGTAACTGCCTGATTTCTCATCCTAACCGTCTGCTAGCAGGCCTCGCATTGAACGGTTAGGATTGTACTTTGGAGGTGGTTATTGGGCAATGATCCATCCACCGTTGGATCCAGCAGACAAACGGTCTGGATCACTGAGGCATTATCCCATCTTATACAAACTGAAAACCCGAGTATACTTTGCACTATCCTCAGGCGGAGGATCATTTAATTGAAATGCTCAAAAGCCACAGTGGGAAATAATGGCTTTAGCCATGTCTAGCTTCAATGGGAAACCATCATCTCTTTGGGGCCCGTCTCGAATTTCCTGCAAATCTGTTACAGGGAAGCCCGTGTGAAAAAAAAAAAATCTCTGTGGGGCCCACCACGATGTCCATTTTATATCCAGTCCGTCCATCCAACGCACTAGCTCATGTTAGGACGTGAGCTAAAAAATCAGGTAAATTCTAAACTAAAGTCGACCACACCACAATAAACCGTGGGATTGAACGCACATCATTGAAACCTTGTTGGGGCCCATAGAAGTTTCAGATCAGGTTGACATTTATGTTTTCTAAAGCATCAAGGCAAGCATCAGGATGGCTTCTATGGTGGGCATTTCATCCCTATTATTTCTTATAGTGTGGCTCCCTTTAGTTTTAGATCTCTTCTATGATGGGCATTTCATCCCTATTATTTTTTATAGTGTGGCTCACTTTAGTTTTAGATCTTGCTCATTTTTTGGAATTATGTTCATATGATAGGGAAATTAATGAAGGGTGTCGGTACATTCATGTTCATTTCAACCCAAGCAAAATCATATTACAAAGTTTTATTGGATAGGATCAAAGAGAGGTAAAAGATTATTTAAGTCAGGCGATTTTAGATTACACCTGGATCCATAGCTTAAGTGGTAGGCTGGATGAAAAACTATACTTCGTTTCAACACTGAGGTTTTGTTATCAATTCCCTAGTGGGGGTGGCTAACACTAACATGATGTGTGAACTGACAGTGGGTGTGATAACAAGCTAACAAAAAAAAAAAAAAAGGCGGTTTTGGATTATTCATGTTAGGTTGTCTTGGGCTAATTATTGTTTCATTGTTTATCAAATATGGAATAAAGTTTTGCATATCCCAGGGAATGAATGTGGATGATGGTGTTGGGATTATTGATATTTAGTGAAATATAAAAGTTTTCAAAATTCAAATATTAAAATTTAGACCATTAAGAATCCCTTTCTTGATATTATTAAGTTTCTAGAAAGCAAAAACACAAATTATATGATTAAGATTATATATTGAGAAATTGTTGTTTTTTCCAATGCTGGTCCTTTAAGGAAAAGGTCCATTCTCCAGTCTATCATAGGTGAAGGAAAAGGTAAGAATCAACACACGAGTTAGCCTAAAATGGAGGAAAATGCACAAACCCATCCAAGTGGACCCTCAGGCATGAAACTAGTAATAATTAGGAATAAGGGATAGAAGCTCTCTCTCTCTCTCTCTCCATGTGAAGACCAAAGATATGGGACATCCAAGGCTCTCTTAATCTTATACTCCTTTGATTCTCAGAGAGAATCTATGATACTTTGCTGCACTACAGTCTATTATATAGGAAGTAGAGGTAGCAATGGGTCAGGCTAGGGCCAAGCTGAGCTTGGTCTTAGTTTGACTCTAGTGCCAAACCCTAGCTCGGCCCTGACCTTAATGGACTAAAGAGGCATCGGCCTAGCCCTTGCCTTAGATGGACTCGTCCGGCTAGGGTTAAGCCAAGATGGGTCATGGTCAACCTTGTAAGTTAAAGATAACTTACATGTTTGAGTGCATATTTAAGACATTTGTGGCACACCTATATTTAATAAGATCATTCAACAACACCCAGATCCATAGTTCACCTGGCAGACTGAGAGGAGATACCTCGTTTCAACACTTGAGGTCTTGGTATCGATCCCTAGTGGGGGTGGCTAACATGAAGTGTGTGTACTGACATGCATGGGTGTGTACTAACAAGCTAACCAAAAAAAAAAAAGTATGCCCTGTCAATTATCCATCATATGATGGACTTAAGTAAACACATGAATACTGTTCACCATCTAAAGTGTGGCCACAATTCAAACATTTTTTAAGTACTTGTTCATCGTTCTTCGCACTCCATTAAAGTGTCGAAAGTTCTTCACATTACCATATACATTAATATATAGACGATACAAGCTATTGTACAAATACTATTGTATTATATGGTATACATAAGGTAAATAGCTAGGTCGGTTGGGATATTCATCATTGGCCATAGCCCAACCCAGCCTGAATACCATGCCTAAACTTCAAGTCCTAACCAAGCCCAGCCTGAACACTGGCCTAAACTTCCCCTAGAACAGCCTTCGGGCTAAGTATAATGGCCAAAGCCATAGCAATTCAAGGCCAAGCTGAGCAACTTGGCCCATTGCCACTCATAATTGAAGTTTATAATCCTGCCTCACTATGTACTCGATCCATTTGATATCCTATCTTTTCATTGTCATGACCATCCATCATTGATCTAATATCTCAAGCAAACTAAGTGGTGGACCATCCATGTGAGGTGGGTGGCTCGTATGAAGCGGAACTCATATGAAGTGGGGCTCACGAGTGAGGACCTAGCCCATGGGATACGAGGCCTGAGCTATGAGATAAAGAGATTGATTCACCACGCTCTATCAGTTCGAGCTTTTAGAGCAAGTGGATTGTCAAGTGATTAATTGTCCTGCAATGAATCCACTTCCTTTAATATATGTTTACTTATGTTTAATGCATCCTTTAATATTAACTATGGCATTGAATCATGTCTATCTCGGAACCATGGTGATCATGATCTACATATAAGATTATTAGCATCAAACTCATATCATCAATGGATAAGATCTACATTGGTTTTCTACAGCATAATTTTAATAAATGACATATATAGCTATTATAATTCATGTGTTGGGAGAAAGATCTCTTTTAGACCACATGTACAATAATATCGGAATCAAAAGAAAGCAAAAAAGGAGGCAAACTACAAAACAAATATTTACATGATTATCTTTTAGTATGTCCACAGATTCACGTCAATCTACACGCTGGTCAAAAATAAAGAAGTAACTCTCAATACAATAATATCTATCTCTCAAGACGAAATATATATTACTGAAAACAAACTACGGTTTACACAAAACTCCATACAAACTTACAAAATTGCATGTCCTCTAGACCGGCATCATGCTCTTGGACCCCAAGCAAGGGGGTGCCGCCCTCCGTGCAATCTGCAGCGACCTCAACACAGAGCTCAACTCACAAAACTGTTAGCTGGATTAATAGTACACATTTGATGAACAAGTTTCATATATTCTAGCAATGTGCACACTAACACGTGTGACTCATGTAGGATACTTGAACTTGATCAGTTACACATGTGGAATATTTAAGATGTATGTTGATTCTGTATAAATTATTTTTTTTTTTTTTTTTTTTTTTTTGGCAAAGACATGCTATCCTTCACAGAGTAATCAAAATTGTTCATTCTATGGTCTACAATAGAGCCTTGAGAAGAGAAGTACAACAACAAGATTCCGCGTCCAAATGAAAAATGTTCTAATATTGGAGCTGGGATCTTCAAATGTGGAAGATATCTGGGTATGTCCCATCCATGGTGGGACTTAAAGGACTAATGATTTTGACACATCATATGCACAATTTTAAAGGTCCGTTCCTTTGCAAGTCCTTTAAAAATGAGTATTTGTGCAAGGCTGCACGTGGGTCTACCAAAGTGTGCATGGCATCCAAACCATCCTGCTGGGTCGCTGGACCATGGAACTTAGACACCCCAAAATTCAGACTAATCCAACCATCATATGGACCACCATGTGTGAATTCACAAGTTTTTGAATGCTTATCCATTATTTTTTATAGTGTGGCCTTCTTGAGGAATTTATAGGCCTAATCTTTGAGGCATCCTATCATCATGGAAAAAATCATGTAAATCATAGGTTGGACGACATATACGTGAAAAGGTGGACCCTACCAATTCACAACCATCCAAAAAACCTCCAAAGTCATTCAGTGGCCCATAAATGGTTTTCTTGGCCTAGCTTTTAGGGCATCCAATTTTCAGTGTGTGCAAACATAGTTGGACAACTTAGACATTATACACACACCACCTTGGTGGGTCCCACAAGCAATGCTTATAGAATTATAAGCACATTCTACAAGGGACTTGGGGCCATTTTCACATAAGTGAAAACCCTTCAATCCCAAACAAGTGTTTTTTGGCCTGTTTGGATGGCGATCTGCAATCATCAGTATATGACAAACTAGGTGATTTGGGTAGCAAATAGACAAATGCCCCAAAAACCAAATGATGATTCATAGTCAATTGTGCGTCCAAACAGGCCCTTATAGACGAACCGCAATCCATAAGTGCCTTTTTTTTTTTTCTTCTTTTAAACAACACCGATAATGCATTAAGGAGAGATAGGACCACCTTGTCTTGTTCCTTTCACTTTGAAATCATTTTGAAACTTTCCAAAGTATGTTCCAACTATTGCCTTGTCTACTTTCAGTCTATCTCTGAAAAGGGCTTTAAGTGGTCCACACAAGAAAATGTAAAATCTATGTCAGCATTTGGAGTCACGGGTGAGAAAAAATCTCAATTCACATGATCATAAGCTTTTGATATGTCCAACTTCAAGTGCCCTTATCCAGGCATTTTTGTCGCATCGGAGCAATCCAATATCTGCCCATGAATTATGATGGAGATATTTGCCGTGCTCTTTTGTCTCAAAGGTGTAATCCACTATCAGACTACGAATTTTTTGATGGAGATCTTATCATTTTTATCTGATATCTGCCCACGACTTGTAATGGGAATCTTGGTGTTTTTATCCATAAGGTAGTATGACATCAACGTGGGCGGGTGCTTGCATGTTTTGGTGACATCTGAACCATTGGTGGGTCAAGGACGTGAATTTCCTACAACTCTTGTGATAAGGATTCTGTATAACCAAATGTCCTGTAAGACTTATTCAAATGTTTTTCAAATATCGACTTAATCTATTAATTTTATTAATTCATATTAGGATGTTAGTCTAAAATTATAATAAATTTAGACCTTAAGAAGTAGTGGGGATAGAAATGCTCACTATTGAATCATTTCTAAAGTTAAGATAGTGTTTGTAAGTCACTCAATTCTCATTGTCTTACGTGGTGTGGTCCACTTGAGTTTTGCATTGCCTCATTTTTGAGGTCATATTAAGGTCTAAATTGAGTGTATCAGGTACCCTATGTTAACCACCAATATGGCATTATTACCTTGTTTCGGGTTAGACACCGGTTTAAAATGTTATTTGAAATCTTGTCTCACATACTAATATGAGCTGACACAATAGATGGACAGATTAGATCTTTTAGCAAACATCACGATAGGCTCCACATAGCTTTTGAGTATGCTGAGTGGATGTAACAATGGTTGTAGGAAATTTGTAACCATTGGTTAATGGTGCAGATTAATTGAGTACAACCCCACTAGGAACTTGTAGAAGTGCGGATTGAGTGCAACCCCCGCCGGACCTAGTTAGAGCTGGACGGTCCTATCAAGGGCTCTGTGGAGCCTACCTGTGATGTATATGTTTCCAGGTAATTCATCGATTTTGACATATTATTTTAGGGCATGGGTCGGAAAAGTAGGCAGACTGAAGGTTTAAGTGGACCACACCACATTAAGCAGTAGGGATTGAAAGGTTACCATGAGAACTTCTTAAGGGATATAAAAGTTTTGGATGAAGCTGATATTTATGTTTTCCCTTCATGACTTTATTAACAGGTTGGATGGTAAATAAACATCATGGTGGGCCCTAGTAAGTTTTCAATTGTAGGAATTCAATTGGCACTGCTTCCTGTGGTGTGGTCTTCTTGAGCCTTCAATCTGCCTATTTTTTGAGCTCATGTTTAAAATGATATGTTAAAATGAATAACGGCGTGGATAAAACAAATACACCACGGTGGCCCCATAGACCCCTTGACAGGACCATCCGTCTCTAGCTAGGTCATGGTGGGAGTAGTGCTCAATCCACACCCATTGGTTAGAAACTCCCACCATGGTTTGTATCGGACCAATGGTCTGGATTGCCAAACCGTGGGCCCCGCTTTTACAAAAGAGGGAAGTCTTGGTAGGGAGATCCCATAACGCAATGATCCTCCATTATATATAAATGGGACCCATCTTTCAGTTATCCAGGCGAAAGCGGATTGGTTGGTGTACCACACATCAGCTGGGTGTAGGTACGTGTCGTGCTAAGGCGAGTACTGCCGCTCCTCGAGCTCCGAGTTGTACGAACGGTTGAAAGGAGATCAAAGTTACATGAGCCCACAATGATGTATTTATTATATTCACACCATTCATCCATTTTTAGAGCATTATCCAAAAAATGAATCATATCCAAAGATCAAATCGACCACACCACAAATAGTAGTGGAGATGATGATTTTCACCATTGAAAAATTAGTAGGGCCCAATATAACGTTTATTTTCCACCCAATATGTTCATAAGGTCACAGACCTGGATGAAGAGGAAAAACAAATTTCATATTGATCCAAAACCTCTGCGACCCAAAAGGGTTTCATTGATATAAGTTCAATCCCTAACTGCTTTTTGCGGTGTGGTCCACTTGATCGTTAGATGTCTTATTTTTAGTATTAAGCCTTACTATGAGCTCGTAAAATGGATGGACGGATTAGATATAACACATACATCATGATGGACCCACAGAACTTGCTGACATCAATACACCAGCTATATAGCCGGTGTGTGCTATACCAGCCAATCCGCTTCCCATCCAAGCCATTAGTATGATGGGCCATACTGTGGATGTGGGATTTCTCGATAACGTCGCATATCAGAGATTCCTATTCTTTTTACCAATTTGGAGCAAAAGGTTTGAAAGAAAGCAACGGTTCAGAAAATAAAAAACACCAATTGATGGCTATGATCTTCGGATCTGTAAGATTCTCCAGTGATGTCCCATTAACAGTAAGTCCATTGATACCAACCGTCTGGATCAACAAATCATAGTCCAACTGCAGGGCATTTGGTGCACGGTATTAGATGGATTAGGTGGGATGGAATTGCATTTGTTTCCGTGCCAATTCCACTCAATGTGGGAAGAATGGAAAAGCTTGGAATTAGATTAGATGGAATTGCATTGCTCCGTGCCAATTGAAGTCAATGTTAGCAAGTTGTGTAGGTACTACCATGATGTGTGGGTTATATCCATACCATCCACCCATTTTTTGAGATCATTTCAGAGCATGGGCCAAAAATCAAGTAGATCTAAAGCTTAAGTGGACCCCACCATAGAAAGCAGCAGAGATTGAATACTTACAATTGAAAACTTCTTTCGAGCCACATAAGTTTTCGATCTACCTCATTTTTAAGCTCATGTCATAAAACGAGGTTACAAAAGATGAACAGTTTGGGTATAACACGTTTTATTTTCACTAGTTTCAAAAGATGGTGGATATATCCATCCAATATACCACCATATTACAAATATAATATGGAATTAAGCTTTCCCATTAGTAATGGTGATAATCCCTGCCACATGTAATAATTACGTTTTTTTTAATCCCATCCCACCTAATCCTTCCCAATACCATGCGCCAAACACCCCTAAATGGACGCATCAGGACATCATGGTGGGCCCCACAGAACTTTGACCAGTACTGAGCTCTGGATAGTTCACCACGGAATCCACCTCCGTTGGATGTCATGCATGCATGCATGGCGTGGGCCCCACAACAGCCCGGTACACTGGTGCGCAGAAGATCAGAGATCGGTACCACTGGTTCGCAGCAGATCAGACGCATCATGACAAGCAAGAAAAAAAAAGGCAGTGATGGGACAGTCTGATCAACGGACAGTATCGTGCCAGTACAGTTGATGGGACTGTTGATACATGTCCTTGTGGTTCCTGTGAAGGCTACATGTCCTTGCTCTCGTAACCTCTAGGGGAGCATTCGAACATGAGAAATTTACGACACTAAACCTCACCTTTTACCCACCGTCTTTTCTGCCTAACTTTACTTTCTCAAACTAAACCATTCAATACGGATAATCATTTGCAGACGAAAATACACCCTAAGCTATAGCCACGGATTATAATCGTAGCTTATAAACCATTCAATACGGATATATCATTTGCAGACGAAAATACACTCTGACCTATAGCCACGGATTATAATCGTAGCTATAGGAAAGCATGACATAATTCAACGACCCAAACGAATAGCTACAGTTAAAATTTCGTTGGCAAATAGTATGTCCGTACAGAATGGTTTAGTTTGGAAAAGTAAAGTTTGGGAGCGTGTAGAGAAGACAGTGTGTAAAAGGTGGGATGTACAGTCGTAAATTTCTCTTAGAACATACAAGATATGGAAATGATACGGGATAGTCGTGATCTAATAATGCCATCAATGTAATGTACGTACACGTGGCAGGTTGATGTATTAATCGGAACCATCCAGATGGTAGATCCCACCATGAATAACTATTTTTCGAGTTTGATCATTAAAGTTTCTTTTTTTCTTTTCTTTTTTTCTACCATTGACTTTCAAGGTGGATGGACGGTCTGATATCTAGGATCATTCGGTCCATCTGTACCTTAGCTCATTTTACATCTTGGTTCTACTGGATGGCGGTTCTGATTGGCATCTTCCGGCCACGTGTATAGTATTCAGAGATGGGTTAGCTATATTACGGTACTCTCCATTCTACTGTATCATGAGAGCCAGTGCCCCGGGGAAACGGATAGGCTACTCCCCCTGACACCAGCCCCGTGGCTGATGGTCCGTGCTCTGTGGGCCCCACCATGATGTATGTGTTTCATCCATTCCGTTCATATATTTTTACATATCATTTTAGTGATTAATACAAAAATTAATAGGGATATAAATCTTAGGTGGACCACACCACAGGAAAACAATAATTATTGGATATCCACCATTAAAATCCTCCTAAGACCCAATGTACTGTTTATTTGACATCCAATCTGTTGATTAGGTCATAAAGACCCAGATGAAGGGAAAGTAAATAAATATCAGCTTGATCCAAAACTTTTATGGACCCAAAACGTTTTTAATGGTCAACGTTCATTCAACACTGTTTCTTGTAATGTGGTCCGTTTGAGATTGATATGTACCTCGTTTTTTCTTTCATATGTTAAAATGATCTATAAAATTAGATGGACGGCATGGATGAAATACATACATCATGGTGGGGCCCATAGAGCACCGACCACCAGCCAATGGCTGGTGGCAGGGGGAGTAGCCAATCCGTTTCCGTGCCCCGGCAATAGATATTAGATATTACCGTGCCCCAGTTGTCGGAAGCTGTGTGTGGTCCACAGAGATTCCCGTGACAAATCCACTCCGTCAATCAATTTTTCAAGGCCACTAGAGGATAAGAATATAAAATTCAGGAATATAGAAGGTTCAAGTGGGCCACACCAAACGAGACAGGGGGAATGGAAACTTCCACCGTTGAAACATTTGTGGAACTGACTATGATGTTTATATGTCATCCAAACCGTTCATGGGATTATTACCATTCTGATAAACTTTAATTTCTGCGGGCCCGACAACATGGCCACAGACAATCCGCTTCGTTGTTCCTTGAGATCTAGGAATTAATGATACTGGGGCAGCGTACGACGCTTGATGGCACTCAAAAACTGTAAAGGTGGCATAAATTAACTCTTGTGGAAGAGGATCGTAAGATATTTTTCATTTTAGCCGTCCAATAAATATCCTGTAACAGCACACACCCACACTGTATGATATTGTCCGTTCTGGGCACAACACGCATGGTTTTGTCGCCCACACTGTATGATATTGTCCGCTCTGGGTACAGCACGCATGGTTTTGTTATCGGGGTAGCCCCCAAAAGGCCTCATATAGTATAGGGCCGTGACTCCACATATAACCACCAAAACTTCAGACGACACTTCCGATATGAGACAAAGTTTCACCTCACCGTGTGCATAGTAGTCTGTCAGCCACCTTGGGGCCCGCCCACATATGACCACAGTGACGGAGCGTCACAATATTCTCCACCGAGGGCAGAGCCGTCCTCAGCTCTGATACCATTTGTAAGGTACATCCCCCACAGTACATGATATTGTCCGCTTTACCGAAGCTCACGCCTTTAAAACGCGTCATGTTTGTTAAGGGAGGAACCCAACATATAACTACCACAACTTCAAACGACACTTCCGATGTGGGACAAAGTTTCACCTCATTGTGTGCACAGTAGCCTACCAACCACACAGTAGCCTGCCAGCCACCTTCGGGCCCGCCCACATGTGTGCCCGCTCACATATGACCATAGTGATGGGGCGTCACATATCCACCAATCTAAACTCAGATAATCAAATAGACGTAATTTTTGGTCCATGATACATTTAAAACTAAGACCTATAATTTGGACAGTTAAATTTCAATTGAGTTTGTGCCACGTATGCAATCCCTAAATAATTTCAAAGTGCCTGCGTATCATCCATCCCACTATCAGTTTTTTGTTAAAAAAAATTCTCCAGATTTCCTATACTCGTAGGCATCAATCAAAGAAATGCATTTGCTGGGGCCCACTGAGATAAAGTGTCCCTGATCATTTGCAGGCTACAAAATTGAAAGGCTAGGATTGCCCGTGAAGGAGAGTTTCAGTGCGGAGTCCATCCAGACGGATGATCTGGATCACTGAACCGTGGTCCTGCCTATCCGGACTGAAAACCGAGTACAACGTTCACATACTCAGGTATTTTATACTCTTGTAGTGTGTGATGGTCCATACACCGGCAGACAATAATTGTACGTCTGACATACTCGTAGCTGAAATTATAAGTCACCCAAATAGCGGGACCCACTGTAGTAATCTGTAGGTTAAAAAAATAAATCTAATTTATAAAGCATTCCTATCATCTAATAAATGGTAATTTAAATGTTGAATTTAGACCGTTTAATTTTCGTGCTAGCCGTCCACCCAATGCTCCACGGTAAATTTTGGATTGTTACAGATCTAAAGTGGGCCCCACCATTTGGAGCCGTACAATTAGTGAATGAATGCGTATGAACCGTCACAGTACCAGAGTAGCTAGCAACCAGCAT
Organism: Magnolia officinalis; assembly: GCA_021015155.1. Taxonomy (NCBI): domain Eukaryota; kingdom Viridiplantae; phylum Streptophyta; class Magnoliopsida; order Magnoliales; family Magnoliaceae; genus Magnolia; species Magnolia officinalis. The sequence goes on from JAJHSJ010000015.1 coordinate 61,032,982, forward strand.
GCATGTCCTTCTGCTACTAACTCCAACGTGCAGTTGTAAGGAAGCAGTAAGCAGTCGCATTCATGGCCGCCGGTGGGGTCCACCTAAGTGGTGGGCCCCACCGGTAGTGGAGCTCTCTGTACCGTGAGAGAGCTTTTTTTGACACGTACATACCACACATGGTAACATATCGGATGGGGATTGCATGGGATATTCTTTTGATCCTGGCAGAGCTGGGCCCCACTGAAACACACTATATTTATCCCTTGTGATCAGATGCACGGTAGGATTTGATTATGCCATGTGCTGCCGTCAGATATTCAAAGTTTAGTTGAGGTTCAGAAAACGAGGACTTGTGTGGAGCCCACCTTGATACATATGTTATATATATATATATATATATATATGCCGTAAAAAGAAGCAGATCCAAATCTTAGGTGGACCACACCACGTGAAACAAAGGTGATTGAATGTTCACTATCAAAAGCCTTCCTAAGGCCCACTCATAATGTTTGATGAAGGGAAAACATAAGTATCGGGCATTCAATCACCACTGGTTTTTCTGGAGCCACTGGAGATTTTGATCAGCTTCATTTTTGCCCATGCACTAAAATAATCCGGCAACACGTGGAGTGAATATACAATACATATATCAAGGTGGGCATCAAGTCGAGTCGAGTCAGACCGAGTTAGGTCCAACCCGACTGGAATCGGTTTTGAAAAAGGCCTGACACTGAACTCAATCTGACTTGGTTCCGAGTCTAGCATGCATGACTTGATTCGAGTCCGAATATGAGTTAGGCTGATTTAAACCGAGTCTGACCCGGTCAGACATATCAAGTCGAATCAAGTTGGCACCGATTCAGATCAGGTCATCGGGTTGGGACCAACCTTAGGCCCGGCCCATCGACAACCCCATGAACAGGTTTCAACAACCGATGTTATTATCTCGACAATTTCCCATGTGTGGTCCACTTGAGCATTGGATGTGCTTTAATTTTAGAGATAAAATGGATGGCCGAAGGGAATAAAATACATAAATCATGGTGGACCTCACATAGTTTACTTAGTACGCTAAGCATACTAAGTTACTCAACATGCAACCCGCTTCCATCTTAACCATTTCTTGTGTTTGGGATTCTCTTATAGACTATAAAGATGGGTGTAAATGAGATTGTGATGTATTACAAGAGTTTTTAAATAGTTCTAAGGTTTCAAAGAGGTAAAGCAAAGGTGAGATTCAAGGTTGTTCAAATCAAGTAAGTTTTTTCTCTTTATAATTTCTACTTTCATAGTTAACTTTTGTCACTTTGTGTCATGGTTTTTTTCCCAATAGGGTTTTCCACATTAAATATCATTGTATTTTTCTTTATATTTGCTTGGTGTTATTTGATTGTTATCATAGATTCATCTCTGTGTGATTCTGTCATTCCCCCAACACTAGGTCCCACTGTTCAATAATCCAGGCCATTATTATATTTTGACCTCACATGATCATGACCATAAGCATACTAGATTGGAAATTAACCCTCACAACAAGTCTCAGGTGTATACGGTCCTTACTCTTACTTCGGTGGTAGACTCTTAGGAGTTTCAACACCTAGTCAAGGGTGAATCCCCATAGGTGGTGAAATTCTACTACGGCATGAGTGTGCAGGGTTATATGCCAGTGTAAAATAAAAAATTAAAATTTAAAAAAAATGTAAAAAAAGTCTGAGGTGTATAGTCTCTGGTCTTATCTCCTTGACAATCTATTTTCAGATAAAAAAATCAAAGGCAAGGATTGTTCCGGAGAGGAGTTTTTTTTTTTTCAAAGAATGACTCCACTTTTGGTACCAACAGAGAATGGCCTGGATAACTAAAACATGGGCCCACTTGTCAAAATTTGAAATCTTGTGGAGACTGCTTTGACAGCATTTGAAAGTAGGGTCAAGAGGTGCAAACCCATCCTCTATAATTCCACCACAACTTGCCCCACTTTTTTGATATACACACTCCTTTTTTAAACCTTCTTCAAGGTATAATCATACAACCTTAAATGACCCACTAAGGAATTTTTTAACGCCCTTGGAATCCTCATTTGTGAAATATTAACACTGTACAAGCAAGCGTTTGGATGGTAAAATTTGTGAGTAAATACTTTAAGAGCAAGCGTTTGGATGGTAAAATTTGTGAGTAAATACTTTACAGGCAGGTTAAAATCTGCCTATAAACCCACCTTTGGATGATATAATTTACTTGTAAAGTGTTTACATGTATTTACCCTTAAACTTACTTTCTTGAAAGTTTTGATAATTCATCCACATTAAACATAATTTTCTACTTAGAAAAAAGTTACATGCTATATTTCCATAGAATCTATACAATTGAAGGCCTATTTGAATTACAAATTACCTCAATTTTAAGATGATAATATAAAAATGTTATTATATATTATAATTATAATATCATCAATCAAGTGGAAAAAATCAAGAGTCAAATATAATTTTGTAATCATTATAATTTTATACTCAACCTCGAGCTTATAATTTAATATTAAAATAATAAAAATGTACAATCATTATAATTTTGTGATGATAAACCCAACACAATGCTCAATGACCACACCATCTGAGGCTCACGTGATATGCTCAGTACACCCATGAGATGCTCAGAGACATGTGATATGTGTACATTCAAGAGATGCTCTCATACACCTTTAAAAAACATTTTAAAAAAAGCTCAATCCATGGTATTGATAATCAAATGAGGCACATGAGATGCTCTCTTACAGCATTAAAAAACAGCCAGATCTAATATATTGATAATCAAATGAACCACACAATGTGATGGCCAACATGGTTTATAATGATGGACAATAATATATATCAAGACCATCCATTATATGTCACATATGCATACATGGGGGGCATTATAGTGGGCCAAGTACATCATCCAATTAGTGGAGCCCATCTAATATGTTTATGTACTTTGTACTATGAAGGTTTTTGTTTAAAAATCAAGTCATTTTTATGTGATTTGAAGTGTCCCTAAAAGAAGAAAAATAACATAGAAGCTTATGATCATAGCACAAATACATTACCAACATAGAGAAGAGAAAACACTCTTTAATACAAATGGGGTACATATATCAACCAAAGGACATGATGATGCAACACTTGAATCATCCTCTTCCAATACATAGAAACCCATTTGGGAAAATCCCAAAATTTAAAAAGAAGAAGAAGAAGAAGAAGAAGAAGAAGAAGAAAATCTTCCATGTATACAAACATAGATACAAATGGATGTATTGAAAGTAGTAATTAATGGAGCAATGTCATGGGTAGACGACTAAGCGTTTGGAGCACAAGGTGCAATGGTATTTGCGTTTGGTTTTGAAACAAAGAGGGAGAAAGCAAAAGGTCCGTTGGCTTTCAACATCCATGGCTTGTACTATTCCTCCACAATAAGGGCATGATCCTGGCGCCTTCTCTGTTCCCAGCACCTTCTCTTCCTCATTGCATATGTATACTAGCCACATCTCTCTCTCTCTCTCTCTCTCTCTCTCTCTCTCCTCTCTCTCTCTCTCTCTCTCGCTCTCTCTCTCTCTCTGCTTTGTGGAGAGAAAAAGGAAGATGGGTCCCCACTGCTTAGTTGAGAGAAAAAGGTAGATGGGTCTTTCTCTCTGTCTCCCTCTGTAAGTTATGGGATGAAAGGGAAGATGCAACTCTCTCTCTCTCTCTCTCTCTCTCCTCTCTCTCTCTCTCTCTCTCTCCTCTCTCTCTCTCTCCTCTCTCTCTCTAAGTCATGGGATGAAAGAGAAGAACTCTCTCTCTATCTTAGCTTGGCTGTGGAGCAGATGAAAATTTATAGAGGAAGAAAATAAAGGAAGGAAGAAAAGCACCCTCTTCCATACGTGTAACCTCGTAATCTCACACGTACCAACAACCAACTTCTCGAAGTGAGACACGTGAGCCTCACGCGATGTTCTTTTCATCTGAACGTGGGTCCCGCGAAGTACTGTACAATCTCTTGCAGGTTTATAGAGTACATTCTGCTTTCCATTTCTAAAAGTGAGGCTCGTGTTTCAGTAATCCAAACCATTGGTACGATTCCTTTCTCCATCTTCCACCTAATATATATAGATCAAGAGATCCCATCCGTGGAATATATACCCTTTCCCTTGATTTTCTTTCTTAACCGTCTATTTGATTAGGACTTATCAAATTTGTCTTTTTTTTATACATACACCATCAATAAAGATTACTATCATATCAACGGTTTGGATGATTGAACCATGGGCCCACCTGTACAAAGTGAACGGTGCTGTTCAAACTATAAACATTCGTTCGTTCCAAGCACTGAATATAATAAATACCTCGCTCCCAATTGGCTGCATGAAAATGATTATATCAAGACGTGGTTGAGTACGCAGGATTGTACTCACGCATACCACTACAGCACACGTGGCATGCATATGCAAGTATCAAAAGGTGGGTCCCACTTAAGATGGGTTGTGTTCCAAAATGCACGCTGATCAGATGACTTCTAATAGCTCCATGGTGCACATTAGTTTGGACCAGCATTCGTCTGATGGCGACAATTTGGACGGCTAAGATTATTTCCTAACCGAATTCAATGAGCATGGTTGACTGCATGGACGGTGGATATGTCCTATAGAAAGCTACGCCGTACATCGTGAGACTGCACTCGCACATTTTTAGCCAAGGGACGTGCGGACCCGGATTAGCTACGGACAAGTTGAGTAGCGAGACTATCTACCGAAGTGATGTCACCAACTTCTGTGGGTCCCACCATGATGTATGTTTTGTATCCACACCGTCCATCCATTTGAAGAGACCATTTTAAGGTATGAGCTAACGAATGAGTCAGAGCCAAATCTCGAGTGGACCCCACCACACAAAAAAAAAACAGTGGAGAGAGTGACGGCCACCATTAAAAACTTCTAATGGATGGACGGTGTGGATACAACACTTACATCATGGTGGGACCCACAGAATACTCAAACCGTCAGTAGCAAATCCGCGTCCGGACGTTGCTGGATATCCAAACCGCTTAATAACTGGTTTTGATTCCTTGGGCCATAAATCAAGCGGCCATGAAATGGACAGTGGAAATAAATTCATGAACTGTCCACATCCAACAAATACGTGAGGCCCGAAATGAACAGACCGTTCAGATTTTATCCAAGTAGTCTACGCGATTAGGCCTCCCTCACGAACGGCTTGGATGATTAGATACTCTGTCAGAATGTAACGCTTGATACGCTGGCACGCAGAACTATACACCTAGTGCACATTAACTCAAATTAAACGGTAAAAATGTGGAACCCACATTTGCTAAGTCACAGCTACATACTAAAATTGGCTGAGCAATCGTAACCTTTGATTAGTGGACACTTGTTTGTTGAAATAGAACCGTTGGTATTTTCAATTTTAACCGTCCAACAAATGTCCAACCATCCGATAGTCCTTTGATGAAATAAGTGTAGATTTTGGTTCCTGGTAATAAATTGCAGGCGTATTTTGGACTGTTGAGTTTGAGTTATTACTTGTATGCCACGTCTGTAAGTGCCTGCGTATCATGGATCACACTCTGCCAGAGTATCAAATATTTCTCACTTTGGTAATATCGACAAGAAAAAATTAGATTACTTTTTCATTTCCGAGGACCTGTTTCCTAGTCCGCGACACCTCTTGAATCTGTGTTTCCTCGGTGCGGATAAAACGGTTGGCTGGTTCCCAGGTTAACGTGATTCGGTGAGGCCGGGGAAACATTGTCTACGGTGAGGTCGTGACGTGGGGCCCACCTTGACGTATTTTTTGTATATCTACTCTTTCAATCCGTTTTTTAAGATCATTTTATGGCATGGGCCAAAAATTGAAGCATATTTAAGAATCAGGTGGACCACACCACAGGAAAGAGTGGTGACTGAACGACCACCATTAGAAAATTCCCAGGGCCTACCGTAATTTTGATTTTCCATCTCACCTGTTTATAAGGTCACACAGACCTCAATGAAGGAAAATAAATAAATATCAGCTTGATCCAAAACTTTTATGGCCGATAAGAAGTTTTTAATGGCGGGCATTCAACCACGGATGTTTCCTGTGGTGTGGTCCGCATGAGATTCTGATTACCTCCTTTTTTTTTTTTTTTGGACAATGATATAAAATGATCTTGAAAAATGGATAGACAGCGTGGATATAAAACACATACATCAAGGTGGAGCCTACAATAACGACCTCACCGAGTTCATTATTAAGGCTGAAAGTTGGGCCGGTTCAACCCGACCGGCCGGTGACCGACCCAACATTGGGTTGGGCTTGGGCAGGATATATTAGGTTCAATCTCAAGCTTGGGCTATACAAACACCAACCCGATAAAATTTGGGTTGAGCTTGCGTTGAGGTCTCGAGTTGCCCTACCCAACTTGAACCCAATCAATATATAAGTCACTTGTAAATTACAATTAAGTGTGGATCATTTGTGTCAAAGGCACACTAGTGATGTTGGGCCTCATTTGTCCACGTCATTTCTAAGAATTCAAGCTAACAAGATATACTGGATTTCTCTCTCCCAAATAGATTGTGTGGTATGTTACATGACTTTTAAAGGAATAATTGTCCTATGTTTTAGTTTGGTTTTTGTTTTTTGTTTTTTTTTTTAAAATGAAGTTCTTTATGATGAATAATCACATATATAATTAATAAAATCATAGATACAAAAAATAAATCTTACATTGAAATATAATAAACTAATGTAATAACGAAAATATTAGCAAGTATACACCCGACCAACCCAATCATCCCGACGTAACCTGCTTGGGTTGGGCTTGGGTTGAAAATTCTCCACCAGAGATTGAGTTGGGTTGGGTTAAGGTTGAGATATAGGAACCTTGGGTTAGTTGGGTTAGGGTTGAGCACCAACCCGGCCGACTATCATCCCTATTCATTATAGTTCAGAGGTTAGCTGGACCCACATGACCACGTCACGTTTACGTGTAAACTTAGAATATATGTGGAAAATCTTTTCCATGAATAAGGTGGGATACACCATGAATATGATCTGGTGATAAAATCAGGATGCTCTGTTCATCAAGTGGGCCACCCCCTATAGAGAGATGTTTAAACACTTTCTGATAGTCCACATTCATTGTTTACGTGTACCCCACCTAATGAGTAGACAACCTCGTTCTTTTTTAACCAGATCATCTACACGTTGCAATCCATCTTTTGCACGGATCTGATGCCACACACGTGCAGTTTGGCACGTGTACATGCTTGTGGATGTAGCAGACATCTTTTCTATGTATTTTGTTTTGATTTGAGTTTGTTCCTACTGTATGCCTCACTTTAAGCCAGCAACTTATGACGCACGTCCAAACTTACTGTACCAAACTAGGCCCGCTGTGTACGGGTGACTTTTCACCGGACCAAAATACCCCAGCCATTCCTTTCCGAAGCGGATGGGCTGGTGTGTGAAGACGAGCGGCGCTAATGCTCCTCCAACTCCGAGTTGTACGAAAAGTTCAAAAGAGATCAAAGTTACATGGCTCCACAATTATGTATTTATTATATCCACAAAGTTCATCCATATTTGGAGATCATTTCAGAGTATTATCAAATATATATATTATTCATGGCTAACTTAGCTCATAATGTAATTACTCCAAAAAGAATTCCAAAAGGATCAGTAAGCCTTTTAAAATGGCATATTGATGAAACAAATGAACAAATTCCTCAAGTTGCCTCTGAACCAGAAGTCATTCATCATAATGAAGATGGTTCTATCGACTTAATCTTTTCCAAATATAAGGTTCAAAATTCATCTCTTAAAAATCCTCAACCTTCTTCTTCTAAAATTCCAGGCTCTATTCCTGTTCATATTTTCAGTCCAAGATACCAACAGGAAGATGAATATAATCCCACTGAAAGTGATTTTATTCCTTCTATAAATGTAATCACTTCAATTCAAGATCAACAAAATAACTTTGTTATAGATACTGAGTATCAAAATAACTTTGTTATAGATACTGAGTATCTTAAGCAAAGTTTCCGAACTCATCCTTTAACCAAATGGTATTTTAAAAATATACCTGAATCAGTTAAACAAGATTTAAAAGAAAAATGGTACCTATACATGAATCAAAATCAAAAAACAATTTGCTTTTTCACTTGGTTTAAAATCCATAGTGAAACCATTTCTGAACCTACCTGGGAACTTCTTATGCTCCAAAATCTCACCCATACGTGGGAATTACAATCTGGAACCAAGATTTCCCAAGCATTTCCTCCTTTTCAGGCTCTAAAAGTCTCAGGTACAATAGCTTCTCCCATCAAACTTGCCGAGAAACTACCTGCAGATAGACCTGTTACTCCAAAAGATTTAGCCCCAATAGTTGAACAAAATAATTACACAAATACTTTCCTTCATACTCTTGGAGAACAGCTAACCCTTCAAAAGGTTACAATAAATCAAAGTCCTTCCTCTTCTTCTGAACAAAGAAAATCTTCTGCCTTTTTCTTGCCAAAAGAACCAGTCCAGGCTGCTTTCTCTAATCCAAGCTTAGGTCAATCTGACTTTATAGCCCAATTAGCAAAAGAACTAGAAAAGGCAAAAAATCCCTCTGTCAATGTTCTATCCAAAGAAGACGAAGAATCTGATTTAGAATCTGATCAAACTTCTGACCAAGAAAAATATTTCTCCTCTGAAAAAGAATCTTCCTCAGAATCTGAATCTGATTCAAATACAAAACTTAAATCCATAAAAAATCAATTTTTTCCTCAAATACAAAGTATTGTTAAACCTTTAAAAAATTATTATCAAAGACCAACTCCTGTTGATCTTCAAATAGAAGAACAACAAGCTTTCTCTAGACTCCATTTTGATGGCAACCATCTTTATGAATGGAATCTAGATGGCATGTCTGAATATCAAATTCTTCAACTCTTAAATCAAATGTTAACTTATCAAAATGCTTGCTTAATTTACAAACATTCTACTGTCAATATAGCAAGTGCAATTACTCAAGGGTTTTCGGGACAACTCTTTGGTTGGTGGAATGATTTCCTTACTCCAATTCAACGCGAAGAAATCATGACAGCCATTAAGTTAAATACTAAGGGTGAACCAATTTTAGATGATAAAGGAAATTCTACAGGAGACCAAGTTACAGCTCTTCTGTTAAACATAATCCTCCACTTTGTAGGCGCAATCGATGATATGTCTGAGAAAAATAAGGAACAACTCCTTAATCTTAGATGTCGTTCCCTCACTGATTTTCGCTGGTACAAAGATGTCTTTCTTTCTAAACTTTACAAAATTACCTCCTGTAATAATGTAATTTGGAAAGAAAAATTTGTTCTAGGATTACCTCCTCTTTTTGCAGAGAAGGTAAAAACCAAACTAAAAGACTTAAATTATGGAACTTTAAATTATAGCCGATATACCTTTGGAGAATTAATCCAAGTAGTATGTCAGGTTGGTTTAGAAATTTGTACTGAAATCAAACTTCAAAAACAATTAAAACGAGAGAGATCCAGTGGTCGCAAAGAATTGGGAAATTTTTGCTATCAATTTGGATATGACCCAATCATCTCTCCTTCTAAGACTAAACCTCAAAAGAAAAATAATTTTTCCAAATATCGAACCAGACAACCAACCCAAAAATCTAACTCAAAACCAAAGCAAAGATATCAAAAGAAGAAGTCTACTTCCTCTTCTAAATGCTATAAATGTGGCCTTCCAGGACACTATGCAAATCGTTGCTTTAAAAATACTCCAAAAAGAAGAATCCGCGAAATTGCTATTGAGCAACAATCTTCCTCTTCAACCAAAGAAAATTGTAAATGTAGGTTTTCTTCTAATGAAGAAGAATCAAATCATTCTTCTTCCTCCAAACCAACTATCTCAATGATTACTGCCAAAGAACAACTAATTCTTGAATTAATAAATCAAATTCAAGACCCTGAAGAAAAAACTAAATATCTTACAAAAGCACTTGAAAATGCTTTTCAACAAGATACTCCTAAAGAAAAACCCATTTTCAAACAACCTGAAAATCAAACTACGATACAAGATGTCTATCAACGACTTCATGCCCATCGTCTTAAACAAACTTCCACATCTCAAGTTACTTTGCAAGATCTTTACAAAGAAGTTAATCTTCTAAAAAGAGAAGTTGCTACTCTTAAAAAAGATGTAGAACTTTTGCAATTAACTACTACAGATATTTCTGGTGAGATAGATGCATATCTTACTCCTGAAGTTGTTAGTACCTTAACAACCTATCAATTCCAAAAATGGTTTACGCCAATTACTTTGGCTACACCATCCTTCCAAAAGGAAGTCATCGCCTTGATAGACTCAGGTGCTGACCTAAATTGTCTCCGAGAAGGGTTGATCCCTACTCATCTCTGTGAAAAAACTAATAGCACAATTTATACTGCTAATAGTCAAGAATCTCATATTGAGTATAAACTTCCAAATGTTCATGTCTGCAAAAATGGAGAATGTATTCCCCTTTCCTTCATAATAGTCAAAAATTTGCAACATGATGCAATTCTTGGCACTCCCTTCATCCTAAAAATCCAACCCTTTACAACAACTAGTAAAGGAATTCAAACTAAAATTAATTCTGTCAATGTCTTCTTCGATTTCATCAAACCACCCCAAACTAGTTTGCTCTCTGAAGTTGTAAATTGTGTTTCTCACAAAGAAACTCAAATTGCATTCATAAGAAATGAAATTTCTCATCTTCAGATTCATAAGCAACTAAAACATCCCAATTTTCAAACCAAATTAAAAGTTTTTCAAAACACTCTTGAAAACCTTTATTCTGAAATTCCAAATGCCTTTTGGCATAGAAAAACTCATTTAGTCTCTCTACCATACATAGAAGACTTTAATGAAAATCAAATTCCTACCAAAGCTCGTCCTTCTCAAATGGACACTCGACTTCTTCAACTTTGTGATGAAGAAATCAAGTCTCTTCTCCAAAAAGGACTAATTCGTCCTTCCAAATCTCAATGGAGTTGTGCTGCCTTTTATGTAGAAAAGGCCACCGAACTTGAAAGAGGAGTTCCAAGGCTTGTAATCAATTACAAACCCCTCAATCAAGTTTTAAAAACAATTAGATATCCAATCCCAAATAAACAAGATCTATTGAATAGATTACATAAAGCTAATCTCTTTTCAAAATTCGATCTTAAATCTGGATTTTGGCAAATTCAGATCCATCCCAAAGACCAATACAAAACTGCATTTACTGTTCCTTTTGGACATTTTGAATGGACAGTAATGCCCTTTGGGTTGAAAAATGCCCCTTCAGAATTTCAAAAAATAATGAATGATATCTTTCATCCTTATAAAGATTTCATTCTAACATATATAGATGATATTCTCATCTATTCCCAAAATATAGATCAGCATTGGAAACATTTAGGAATTTTCAAAACTGTCATTGAAAGAAACGGCCTTGTTCTTTCCCTCAGAAAGATCAAGCTCTTTCAAACAGAAATCCAATTCCTAGGTTTTAAAATTTTCCAAAACACAATAAAACCTATCCAAAGAGTCATCGATTTTGCAGATAAGTTTTCTGACAAAATTACAGATAAAAAACAACTACAAAGATTCCTAGGATGTTTGAATTACATTTCTGAATTTTATAAAGATTTAGCAAAAGATCGAGCTCTTTTACAAAATCTTTTAACCAAAACTCCAAAATCTTTGTGGTCAGATGATCATACAAAAGCCCTTCAAAATATAAAGTCTAAGATTAAGCATCTCCCTTGCCTTAATCTTTCCAATCCTGATTTGCAAAAAATCATTCAAACTGATGCCTCTGATATTGGCTATGGAGGAATTCTCTTACAAAAAACTTCAAAAGGAAAAGAACAACTTGTTCGTTTCACCTCTGGAACTTGGAATCCAACTCAACAAAATTATTCTACTATTAAAAAAGAAATTTTGTCGATGGTTTCTTGTATCCAAAAATTTCAAAGTGACGTTTTAAATCAAAAATTCGTTTTACGAGTTGATTGCAAAGCCGCTAAAGAAGTTTTGAAAAAAGATGTTAAAAACCTTGCTTCAAAACAGATTTTTGCTCGCTGGCAGGCAATTTTATCGATTTTTGATTTTGATATCGAATTTATCCCAGGAGAGAAAAATTCCCTGCCTGACTTCCTTTCTCGTGAATTCTTACAGGATAAGCCAAAAGCTCAAAAGCCAAAATGCCTCCAAAAAACAAAAACAAGGACAAAGAAAAGCAAAAGTTGGAATTAGAAATTCATAATTCCTTCTTTCCTCTTCTCCAAACACCCCTCCAAATTCGTGAAAAAAGTGATCAAAGGCTCATAACGCAGCCTCCCTCTCCAAATATCTCCAAAGATCCCTTCCAAATGATCCAAACTCCTCCAAAAACTCCTTTCAATCAAAAATTTCCCACAGAAGAATACCAAATGAAAGGAAAAATCAGGGTTCTAACCCTTGATACCGAACTAGCCAAATTACCAGAAGATCTTCTTATTAGAAAGCTCTTCCTTCCAAATAACCATTTTCATCCAAGAAACCCAAATTACTCCAGAAACTTCTATGAAGCCATTCTGACCCAAACCAAAAGTGCTTTCTTTGAACACCGCAAAAACCCAAATCAAGAAGAATTCTCCTTTTCAAAAATGAAAATTCTCAACATTATCTCACAACATGATTGGGATACTCATCTTTCAAAATGTAAAGAACTTGTGAGTCCTACAGGTAGTACTCATCTGTACTCCTATTGGGATTATATGGTTGTATGGAAATATGCACTCCTTTTCCAAAATTCTGATAAGAGCCATTCTTGGTTCTTAAATTTCAACAGGCCCTATACCAAACCTATCCCCTCTTGGTTTTACACCCAATGGTGGATTATTTTTGGTGGTGCTACAACAATTTTACCAAAAGACTTATACAGTCATTACGTGAACATAGAAAAAATCCAGCACCCTGATTTTCCTGGATATTTTCTTATGCAATATTTTGCAAAACATGGACTTCCATGGATTCTCCGTTGGAAGTATGAAGTTTTGCCCTCTGAATATCAAAATGCCAAAGTTCTGTTCCAATCCACTTATATTAAATGGTGGAATAAATTTGACTCCGGAATTGTTCTCAAAGCAACAACTTCCACCTCCAAATCCAACCAAGTCGTTCCAAAAACCTTCAAAGATGTGCTCTCTACTGAGCTCGCTGATGATCTCAAGACTGCTTAGAAACACTCAAAGCTGATTTCTGTTTTCATTAATTTATAATAAATTCGGAAAGTAACTGCAACATTTTCACTTCCAGGAAGCATATTAAAGCCTTGAGTATATACTCCGAGGCGAAGAAATTTGGAAAGACGTAGGTCTGATAAAGAAACAGAATAATTTGGAATGCAAATAAAGAAGGCAGGTCCATCTGAGAGACTTGCTTCTATTGCACCAAGTAAAGAATCCTGAAATATCAGATGTCTTCGGTCACGTAAAGTAACCATGGTAGAAACTGGTAAACCCAATCGAGTTAAAGGTTTAACAGCTACTTGAACAAATCCAATATGAATATATTTGTATTTAGGAGAATATTGAAGGATTTCATTTATTGGAAGTAAATTCATATCCTCATTTCTGTCAGTAACAGAAAGAGTATTTTCTACAGTACGGATAACAAAATCTGTCTCAAGATTATTATCATTTTGGAATGATCCTTCCTGATAAATTTCATCTGTTGAAATTAGAGGAAGGTTCCAATTTTGGAGAGATTGTTCGATATCAGAATATCGAATTTCTTCTAAATTTTTTAGAGAAGAAGTTGCAAGTCGACAAGAATCTACTACTCTGCTTGAGTCTGAAGGTTCTTTAAATGCTGCTCCAGCTAACCTTCAAGATGCTCAAGATCCAGATGAAGACATATTTTTCTGATAGGAGACAAGAAGCTCACTATTTGAAATTGAAGCCAAATTCCAAATGCAAGCCAAATGCAAGCACCGATTCCAAATGCAAGCCAAATGCAAGCACCGACAGTCAGCCAAGAAGCGCCGACATAAAAATCCAAAAAGCCGCTGTCAGCCATGAAGCGCCGACGCAACCATCCAAAAAGACTACTGTAGCGAATCTACTGTAGCATCACGCCAAAATCACTGTAGCACTTTTACTGTTCACCTTTTACTGTACAAAACAGTAAAAACCAGAATAGTAAAACCATACAGTTCCAAATCTGGGTACTATTCGCCCACAGATTGTACCCATGTTTTGTAAATCCGCTTTGTAATAGTGTTCATAACTTTTTCTATTTAAGGGAACTTTCTCTTAGTTTTTAGGCAGAGTTCGATAGCGAACTTCAAGTTTAGTCCTAAGAGAGTGCTTGAATAGCAAGCAAGTGAGTTTCTTTCTTTCTGTATTTTTGTGTGACACTGCTTCAAGCCGATCTTGGTGTAAAGTGGTATATATATATATATATCTCAACTGGACCACACCACAAATAGCGGTGGGAAATTAATTTTTACTGTTAAAAATTTTGTAGGGCCCACCATAGCGTTTATTTTTCATCCAATCTATTCATAAGGTCACAAAAACCTGGATGAAGAGGAAAAATAAATTTCATATTGATCCAAAACTTCTTTGACCCTTAAAAGGGTTTCAATGGTAGACGTTCAATCCCCCACTGCTTTTTACAGTGTGGTCCACTTGATAGTTAGATCTGTCTTATTTTTTGTCTCAAGCCTTAATATGAGTTCATCAAATGGATGAATGATTTGGATATAACACATACCTCGTGATAAGATTCACAGAACTTGCACTAGCCAATCCAGCAGGGCAAACTAGAAATTGAGCGGGGCAAACTGGAAATTGAGCAACGCAAACTGAAAATTGAGCGGGGCAAACTGAAAATTAAGCGGGGCAAACTGGAATTGTACAAATCATGTTTGGTGGACCATGAAATTGTAGTCAACAGACCAAATTCACAACGGATGTCGTTCACTTGTACACATATATAACTAAAATGTCACATATAAATGGTGTATATGGATGAATGACATAGATAAATGCATGCATCAATGTGGGGCCTACATGTGAAATGGATGTCAAAATCCACGAAAATCCTGCATGGACCAAATGCATGCATCAGTTTGCCCCGCTCAATTTCTAGTTTGTCCCATTCAATATTCAGTTTGCCCCGCTCAATTTCTAATTTGCTCCATTCAATTTCTAGTTTGCCCTGCTCAATTTTTAGTTTGCTCTGCTCAATTTCTAGTTTGCCCCGCTCAATTTCTAATTTGCTCCGCTCAATTTCTAGTTTGCTTCGCTCAATATTTAGTTTGTCCCGCTTAATTTCTAGTTTGTCCCGCTCAATATTCATTTTGTCTCGCTCAATTTCTAGTTTGCCCCGCTTAATTTTTAGTTTGCCCCGCTCAATTTCTAGTTTGTTCTGTTCAATTTTCAGTTTGCCTCGCTCAATTTCTTGTCTGCCCTGCTCAATATTTAGTTTGCTCCACTCAATTTCTAGTTTGCCCTGCTCAAATTTCAATTTGTCCCGCTCAATTTTCAGTTTGCTCCACTTAATTTTTAGTTTGTCTTGCTCAAATTTTAGTTTGCCCCGCTCAATTTTCAATTTACTCTGCTTAATTTTTAGTTTGCCTTTACAATATCAAATAAAGGGATAAATGGCTATGGCTTTTGAGCTATGGCTACGGTTTATAACCGTAGCCTTAAATAGCATAGCCATTGCCTCAATCGAATCGACAGCTTTGAAAAGCAGAGAATATTTTCATCTTCAATTTTCTGCCCGTACAATTTCGGTTTAGATTGGGAATGTAAGTTCAGGACTCTTCATAAAAGAAGCTACGTAAAAGGTGGCGTCTATAGTTATCAATTTCTCTAGCAAGGCTCTCCCCAATCGAAGGAGCTTTGATAAGCCCACACGGATGGACAAGTCAGCTAATGCACATGCCACCACATATGCCAGCGTGGCAGAAAAGTACAATATCCAAGCCGTCCATTAGAAGTGTACCACTATGTAGAATCCCTTTAAACCCATTGGATCTTTGATTGTATGGCGTGAGAGCTACAACTAAACAAGTATTCACAACCATCCATTTCTTACATGCTGGTGTGGCCCAACATGGCACATTCACCATGTGTCCCACTCCTCTCTCGCTCGTTGGCACGTGCCACACCGATTAAAGAGCTTAAAAAACGTCGAAACAGCTCGTCAGTTGCTCTGTACTTGATGAACGGTTCGGATCCATCCCAAGCGTGCCACGTGTGCACAGAGAGTACCATGTGTCGATGGTAAGGGTATTTTGATAATTCGATGAAGTTGTTACACTATGTTGACCATATAATCTCTCCTCTATTAATTAATTTAAATTAGTTAAAATTTCAGACTAATTAATTTGGGGATGATCACATACGTTGGAAGATATGGTAATTACCATACGTTCGAGCTGCATGGGGCCCACCGTGATGTGTGAGTGCCATCCAACGATGGGCCCGACATGGTACACGGGTGCAATATCCAAGCCGTCCATCAGGTGAATTTGATCTTTGCAGATATAGTTGCATGAAAATAAATATGCTTCAATCAGCAGGTGAACCATGGTTTTAGAAACAGCTGGACCGGTAAAAAGCTTTTAGCCAAGTTTTCTTCAGCCGCATATTACACTTGATGAGTGGACGACCTGACTCTCATGTAAGAGCATCTACGTAGTGGTATTGCTCTAACGAATGGATTAGATCTCATACCAATGTGCCACGCTGGCAGATGAGGGCGTGTACATGAGCTGCCTTGTACGGACGCGTGGGCTTAGAATAGCTCATGGTTCATTTGTAGAATAGTGATTCACCCTACAACATGGCGTGTGGAGTCCCACCGTGATGTACACCCACATCCAATCCGTCATTAAGGTGGGCCCCCTTAAAAGTTCACCCTGTGGCTGATCCAACACACAGGTGGGTCCCACCTCAGGGAAGTCAGGGTGCGGATTAAATCTCTGGATTGTGGGACCCACCAGTGTTTTGTACATGCCACCCAATCCATTATGAAGATGTGACACCCCAAAGATCAGGCCATTACGAAACTTAGGTGGGCCACACCATGTGATTTCAGAGGTTCTAGCCATATGACCATACACGGTGTAGCCCACATGAGTTTTGGTCTGCTGGGTGCTTAGATGGAAATTTGGGTAACCCAGTACGCTTGATCGTACTGAGAAAACTCTATCGGGCCTCACCATGAATGTATGTGGCTTATCCACGCCGTTGTTTCAGCTCATTTTAGGGGTTGAGCAAAATCGAAGTATATCCAAAGCTCAAGTGAACCCCACCACAGGAAACAGTGGGGATATTGAGGTCCACAGTCAAAACCTTCTTAAGCCCCACTACGCAAGCTGATATTTGTGTTTTCCCTTCATCCATCCATGTCTGTGTGACCTTATGAACAAGTTAGTATGACAAATAAAGATCACGGTGGGCCCTAGGAAGGTTTGGACGGTGGACATCATTATACCCACTTGAACTTTGGATATGATTCAATTTTGGGCTGAAAAAATGATAAGCCACATACATTCATGATGGGCCCAACAGAGTTTACTCAGTACAATAAAGCGTAGGGTTACCCATTTTGCTTAGATGATGGATGGATTAGATATCATGGACACATCACAGTGGGCCTTGTACACTGCCGATCTTGAAGTCGCATCGACCTAAAATTCAAAGTGATCACTTGATCCTAAACATCGAACCAATGGTCATCAAATGGGCAGTAAAGATGGCCGTAAGCTACAAGTAGACAGGCCAACTCAAAGACTGCTAGATCATCCCATCAGTGTGAAATTTTCAGGCCATGAATCATCAGTGGGCCATGATTCAAGAGCTCTACATGGCAGAACACACTTAAAATTCTCCTCAATAGACAGACAACACCACCCTGTCCATGGCCTGAAGATAGACAATTGAAAAGACTCCACAACAAACTACATTCACCTGAAAAAGAGTAGGATCTTCCAATCTGGGAAATTTTCCGTCTTGACAGACAACCCCATCCTATGAAAGTAGAAAATTGAAAAGACTCCACAACAAACTACATTCAACTGAAAAAAAGTGATGGCTAGGATCTTCCTGTCTGGGAAATTTTTTGGTGCTGTCCAACAGATGGACCCCACTAGTACAGAATGAGAACCAATATCATGTGCTCTGATGTAACATCTCTACAGCCTATACAAGCTTCAGTCGCATGATTGCATGTAGTCCAAACTACCAATGGGAAACCAACCAGGTTTAAGCATTCCTCTGGCCATGCCGGCCCGCAATTTCCTATCATGTGAAAAGACAACATTCTGGAATGCATGGTTTTTAATGGATGGCACACTGCTATGCCGAAGACAAGGTGAACAAAAGACAAGGATTCACTGCCCACTCTACCAGGAGCACATGACCACAATTCAGAATATAAGGCCTTGTCCATTTCTCATGTATGGTTCGGATGGTTTTCAGATTGTACAAGGCTCATGGTTTAGTGATCCAGAGCCTTGCTACCATAGTCCCTGCTAGGATAGCCCATGCGCTGAAATTCTCCCGTGCGGGGAAATCCTAACCTATAGATCAAATGGCCTGTAAATGGATGGGTAAGAAAGAAAATACAGAACTGGCCTACATTGGACTCGAAAAAAAGGCAAACAGATTTGATGGGTAGAATCTTGCAATACAGAAGACCATTGGTGCATAAGGCATCCACAGTGGGGTCCATGATATCGACAGTTCAAATAACTGAAACATGGCCCCACTTATGCAAACTGAAGAAAACTGTACATACAACTAAGGGCCACATGATATGCATGTACACATTGCACACATGATTTGCAGCAGAACGAGCAAGAAAATGGGAACACGCTTAATGTGGGTTACGTTTCCTGCAAAGACCCAAACAACAATGTCATCTCACTGGTTCAGGACTCCAGCCAGCTGCTATTTGGTGCTACATCCAAATACCACCTAACATGTTGCCTTTTGAAGCATGGAGATCCATCACAGGGTTCCCCATCCAGTTCGCTTCTTCATGAAAGAGATGTTTCATTGGTATGATTAGTTCCATGGGTAGGGCAGTCAATGGGTTGGGTTCAGGTCAGGTCCTATAGTACCTGTACCCAGGCTAACTGGTTCAGGTCTTGCCAGGTCCAGGTCTTGTTCTTTAAGACCTGGAGCAGGATCCACTCAGGCTTAGGTACCCATCAGGTGCCCTTGGGTCTTTAGATCTACACTTTCAGTAGGGTTTGAGACAAATAAGAGCATTTAAATGGTCAGGCCAACCCAATGGATGGACTAGCTTGCACACACAAGTGCCACTATGACACATCCTAAGTATGTAAATCCGGGCTCTCTTACATGCATGGAGCTTAAAAAACCTCACTTGTATGTTGGAACAATCAAGGTGTATTTAATACATATAATAGTTTCATGAAAACTAACTGGACCCGACTCAGAATCAAACTGACCCGATTTTAACCAGGTCCAAGTTGATGGACCTGACACACCCAGCTAGACCTAGTTTTTAACTGGGTCCAAAGAGTTGACACCCAACTTGACCTGATTTGTTACGGATCCAAAAAATGGCACACGGATAGAGCTGGGCAATCTTGACCCGATCCGACGGCCTGGATCGGTGCGGATCGAGTAGGGTAGTATAGATCCGAAAGATTTTTGGGTTGAGTTTGGATTCATGCCTTCCCGGACAGATCCGACCAGATCCGATCCGGAGTGAACAAACCACATGCATTTGCTGGCACCGTTTGTGGGACGCAGCTTCTATACGTATTGCGTGGAAAAGGAGGGAAGGATTTGCTGAATGCTATGATTATCCCATTACTGCCGGTGTGGAGGTGGCTTCACAACCATATCGGATTAGCTTGGGTCACTTCCAAACGGCCAGGAGCAAGGAGCAAGGAGCAAGGAGCAATCATAGGCTATTGCTCAGGCAACTCCTGCTCGATTGGCTACTCCCCCTGCCGTGCTCTGTGGGACCCACCATGATGTATGTGTTTCATCCATTCCATTCATCCATTTTTAAAGATCATGTCATGGCTGGATACCAAAAATGAGAGGAATATAAATCTCAGGTGGACCACACCACAAGAAAACAATAGCAGTTGGATATCCACCATTAAAATCCTCCTAAGGCCTATTATACTGTTTATTTGACATTCAATCTGTTGGTTAGGTCATACAGTCCCAAATGAAGAGAAAACAAAGATTAGCTTGATCCAAAACTTTTATGGCCCTCAAAATGTTTTTAATGGTCGACTCTCATTCAACACTATTTCCTGCAATGTGGTCCACTTGAGATTTGGATATACCTCATTTTTGGAATCATACTGTAAAATGATCTGTAAAAATAGATAGACTAGATGGACGGCATGGATGAAACACATAAGTCATGGTGGGGCCCACATAGCACCGATCATGTCAGGGGGAGTAGCCAATCCGTTTCCCTCTCTGTGAGCCCATCATGATGTGTATATGACATCTACTCCAGCTGGTATAGTACGTGTTGTGAGAAGACGAGCACTGACGCTCCTCGAGCTCCCAGTTGTACGAACAATTCAAAGGATATCAAAGTTACATGGCCCCACAGTGATGTATTTATTATATCTACACCATTCATATATTTTTAGAGACCATTATAGAGCATGGTCCAAAAAATGAATAATATCCAAAGATCATCTGGACCACACCACAAATAACAACAGAGAATGATTTTCACCGTTAAACAAATTGTGTGGTCCACATGATAGTTAGATCTGTCTTATTTTTAGTCTCGAGCCTTAAGATGAGCTCCCCAAATGAATGGACGGTTTGGATATAACACATACCCCACCATCAGACCCATAGAACTTGCTAACCTCAATACAGCAAGTCACAGACTGCGTGAAAAGAAAGTCAAAGAAAGCGCGATACACTTCTTTCATAGTCATGTGGGGCCCACCTTGATGTCTATGTTTTATCTAAGCCGTTCATCCATTTTGACGTATCATTTTAGGCATTGAATACAAAAGTACAATATATTGAAGACTGAAGTGGACCACACCATATCAAACGATCCAAATCATACCCAACCCGATCCGACTTGGTTTCCCTGACCGAGTGGGACTCGGGTCAGGTCAAGTCAATCAAGCATCGGATCGGTCTGAGTCAAGTGACCCAGACTCGGTCTCGGATCGGATCGAGTTCGGGTCAGACTATTGGGATTTCGGATTAGACTGAGTTAGGCCCAATCCGATCCGATCCGGACCGATGCCCAACTTTAGACACGGACCCATTAAAATCTGGGTCCATTGGGTACCTGTGGGTCTGGGAAACCATTGATGGCCCTATCTATGGCCAGACCTAGACAGATCCAAAATTTCAGAAATTTGAAAGAACTCGGCATTTTCCAAAAACTAGGGCATTCCTTCAAGACTCATAAAGTCAGCATGTTTGGATTGAATGGGAGCCTTCTTCTCCATTGATGTTTTCAAATACAGCATTGTCAACCGGCTTCAAATAATAAACAAAGAAGCCCCTCAATTGGAAAATTTCCAGGACAGTTTGACAAATACCAATCTCATTGGAAAAAAAATGGACTGTAAGTAGTTGTTACCTGGAGGAAGCCGCAGATCATGGAGATGGCCCTTTGGGATTGTGGGCCTCAATGTCAACATGTCGGATCCCGGGGACAATCCTCTGGATCTCCTTTTCTAGCCTGTCCACTTCGCTGCCCAGAGCAGTAACCAGCTCCTCACCTGCGTACACACGAGAAATATGCAGTGTCGAGATTATGCCATAATTGCTTCACTGAAAATTAGAATGTCTCTCTCCACATACCATAGCATGACATGCTCTTGAGCAGTGCTGCATCATCTTTACCCTTTGCTGCCTCTCGAAACTGTCAGCATGAGCAATGCCCATTAGTAAAGATCAAATGGCATGCATGGCTATGCCTTGTAGTTGTAATCGGTGTGTGCGAGCTCCAGTAATGCATATAGCTAAAAAAGTAGATCATGTTTTCTGCACATCATGTTCAAAAGACAGATGGGGCACCCCTCTTTTCTGAAATTGCGGCTTGCAAAGTCATATTAGCAGATCAGTTAGATCTTGAATAAAACTATGCAAGAACTTGAATATCCCAAACTCTCAAAATTTTAGAGTTCAAAATTTTGCTTGTTGAAATAAAAAAGGTTGTCGAACCATATCGGTTAGTACTGAATCTGAGTAGACTAGGACAGGTCGTATCGGAGTCGCCCGAGTCTTAAAACCGTGCAAGAACTTGAATATCCCAAAATCGTGAAAATTTGGAGTTCAAAATCTTGGTTGCAGTAAATGCACTCGATGATGGTTCCGGCAATTTTTTTTTTTTAAGTTGACAAAGAATATTATTGCAAAAGTGCCAACAGGCAGCAAAGAATACAAGAAC
This sequence comes from Magnolia officinalis, assembly GCA_021015155.1. Lineage (NCBI taxonomy): Eukaryota > Viridiplantae > Streptophyta > Magnoliopsida > Magnoliales > Magnoliaceae > Magnolia > Magnolia officinalis. Next base: position 61,055,424 of record JAJHSJ010000015.1, read on the forward strand.
AAAAACAGAAGACAAAAAAATGCCCCTGGCAAGAACAACACCCCCGAAAACCAGAGCAAACCAAGATACAGACATGACTAAAAACTAACCCCATTCCCGAGAGAGGGACCACACTCTTCTGACAACAGATTCCGACAATTATGGAATACAGTATGCTGCCATTTGCACACAGGGGAAGGCGTTGATGACAGTTGATTTCATTCGAAAACATGGATTAGGAATATCAAATGTGCCCAACTTTCGGCGTGCACATGATGACCCACTTTAGACAGATTAGATGTAGAAACTGGGTAAGTTGGCAGCTGGTACCCATTAAATCAGGCTTTGCCCTCTTGAAAAAAGGGTGTATGGTCTCTTGCCGTAGTTTCTGACAAATCATTTGCAAAATGCATTATGGCATGCTCGTTCAAGAATAATCTAGGTAGTTAGGGGAAGAACCTGTCTGGCCCATTCTTCACGTCCAGTCCGTTCCAAGTAATTCTGCACCACCACAACGCCATTGAAATCTGCCACATTCAATCCATCAGTCAGATTGTTTGGCATTTTCTAGCATAGATGAAAATATTGTGAGATTTCCCTTGAGATGTTTAAAGAGATGGAACTTTCCAAGGATGAGTAAGATTCAAGTTGTAACACAGGAGACAAGAATTTCATTATTTATAGCAATGGAAATGGCATTTTCATCAGGCTGATGGATAAAATAGCTTCATCAAGCCAAGTTCTGGCCACCAATGAACATGCTTCCCTTGTTATTCAAATTATTCCTCTACCGTTTTTGTACTTTATAAATGCCTTCCATAAAATAATACCTACTTCTTCGCGTATTTCAGTGAGAAATAATATGATCCTGAGCCAAGGATATGCAAGTGTAGTCAGGTTTCCATTTGTACAAGTGTGGCCCCTAGCTAAGTGGTCCAGTCCATTGATTGCTGGGCTGCATGGTGCCCAAAAGATTACCCAGATTATATTATCCTAACCACCAATCATGGGAAGTGTGGGCTGTTGCTGCATTTCTCTTTCTAAACATCTATTCAAAGGCCACAAATTGAAAGGTCAGGAGTGTTCTATCAAGAAAATCTTGGATCAAGGTCCACACTCAACACGCAATGGGGCCCAATGTACCAGATTGCCAATCCCCAGACCACGGGCCCCACTTGTACTCCAAACCTGTGGATACTTTGCAGATTCTCAGGCCAATTGATCATACAATTCTCTTCAATCAGTCTCGAAAGTGGATATATTTTTACATATATTAAAGGTTAAATGACAAACTACAAATAAATAAATAGATATATTTATTTAATTCTTTGACAAAGTTTCAGTATTGTAATATATCCTGCAGCATCTATCTGCATATGAAGTTTCTGGTGTAGCGTGACATGTCCTGTCCATGTACAAAGTAGAAGCCCATGAAAGTACACAGGTTTCTGGAGATGGAAAAGACTTGTTAAAGGCATTCTCTTTCATAGCAAAGGTTATAGTTCTAAGAAATTTGTAAGATGTTGAGGCAAGCATAATAAGCAAGATCACCTATTTCTGCTTTGAACCTAAAGAAGCCGGGTCCAATCACCTCACTCTTGCAATCGTATAGAGCATCCACAACCTGTGGCAGGCAAAATGATATGAATTGTTTTGTCAAGCTCTGGAGGCCTGAACATTTAATAAGCAATTATCATAGTGGAACTGTCTTCACCGGATCAGATTTCAAGAACCGAAGCACTCTTTCCATATCATGATCATCAATTGCCCTACCAATCAAAGCATGCCGATTCCTTTGAATAAGAAAAATAGCAACCTGCCATATGAAAATCAAACAAGTTGCATTAATTTGAAAAAAAAAATTATAAATAAAGGAACTGAGAGAAATACAATGTATTGAGACTTCTAAGTTTGAGAAAGGATAAAGATATCCTCAGTGTTTCACCCAACACTACAAAATTTCAGGCATCTTAATTTAGAGAATCTATTCGTAGTAGAAAGAACGATACAGAGAATCATGTGATAAAGAGAATCAGGTGCATAATGCACGTATAATGGATGAGAAAGAATAAAATCATTTTTGTCTGAGAGAGAACAGATAAACCTATTCAAGCACTTTTTCACTAAAAGTATACTCTGGAATTAGACTGAGATTAAGGGAGAAGCCACACCGACAGTTAGCACAAAAAGTCCATGCAATTTGGATGCAGATCCAGAAGATTATCAAACGAGCAGATATGCCAGCCTTCCCATTTGGCTTATGTGTGTAGATACAAGTTAAGAAAGAAGAAGAAGAAGACCTGTGAATCAGAAGAGTTCTTGCTAGGAAGAGAATCTTTCCCCAGCCCTTTGATTACTTTCAGTTGCCATGATTCATTATCTTTTGACCCCTGTGGTTACAAGAGTGAAGATCACAGAGTTCTCAGCCATATGCCCACCCTTTTTGCATGGCCGCTAATTCTACTGTAGATGATAGAAAAGTTGTCTACTGCAATCTGCATAAGTGTGTTGACATGAATTGGTTCCTTTAACCCATAATGCAATCTGCACTCACAGGACAAATATTGTATGCATCCACAGCAAAGTTGGAAGTTGGAACAATATGAAAGGCAAAGAGGGGACCTCTGAGCTCCAAATATAAACCAAGACTAAGAAGGAACTAGCACACTTGACAAGAGTTCAAATAGGAAACAAGGTATTGCAGGAGGATTGGTCACTAATTCTCCTCTATGGCTGTGATATCCTACTGATTCAAGTTTTGAGGTGGACCCTGTATTTTCAAGAAGTTGAATGGAATGTCTAGGGAAGCCACTCTTTTCAACAGCCCAACCCCAAATGGAGTGCATTCTCTTTGATCCATATGTTGGGCTACCTATGTGGGCTTTCTTGACTCCACCACCTAATGGGGTTCCTTGCCACAAACTTGTGTTCTTTATCCTCTATTAATCAGCACCGGACATCCTGTCTGACAGCATTAATGGAATGGAAGTGATTTGGAAGGCCCTCCATCTCCTTGTTGAAAACGTAACCACCTTCCTTGACAGTATCAAGCTTCATTGCCCCTTCTATTCACACACTAATGCACTAATGGAACCTCTGATCATCCAGGGATCCCTGCCATTATGTAATTTTGCCACTTCTCCTGTGATTCCTACTTGGTGGTTTAGGTGGGTGGTGCAACATTCCTCAAAAAGATTCCACAGCAAAGATATATTATCCGCCATAACTTAGTTCTAAAGAAGGATAACCCCCCGTGTCAACGCCTTCACCAAACTGTGAGGTTTAAGCAGGAGTTCCCTGCTTCCATCGAATGACTACATGATTCGCCAGATCCTTGTTTTTTTTTTTTTCTTTGCAAGATCACTAAAATTTTTATTAGAAGAAAAATAAAAAGGATACACAAAAAGTCTGAACAAAGGAACATATGATGAGGGATCACCAGTGCCATGCATCGTACCAGCCGCTGCCAAATTGCCTTCTAGGGCACCCAAGCCAAGTAGAAAAAAGAAACAGAAGAATCTCATTATTAGGATCATCATGTAAGCCTCATCCCAACTAATTGGGCTGACGACGTGAATCTTGTTCCGCCATTCCACTCTATCAAGGACCATATCCTCAGTTTTTTTTTTTTTTTTTTTTTAAAAAAAAATCTAAAACAAAATAATGCCCAAGGCAGAAATGTGGCATCCATCAATTTCTATGAATATCTCACAAGGATCATATTACCTAGGATACCTCTGGGGAGAGCATCATTTGCACAGGTCCTGATAAAGGTCTTGATAGGCTAGTTCCAAGGGGTTACTCAGAGAACTGATATAGCCTATAGCCTGAGGCCTAATCCCCTGCACCCTTGTCATGTGTCTATGGGATTGAATGACAACCCCTTGTCCCATCTCAAAACTGAAGAAAAGCATCCAACTAAGAGTAAATAGATACAAATCTTTTCAGCTATTTCCAGCATGTATGTTACCCCACTTCACAAGCATAAAGAACTATGAACATTCAAGCCCAACCTTGCTTACCACCAGCAAGTGTAGAACCAGGCATTCTCTTAACAGAATTCCTTTGGGGTCATGAGAGATGAGTTTCATCCACCAAAGGTATGAGCTCACAAACTCAAGGTTGCAAATCTTCAAATGCTAGAACAAACTAAAACCCCAAGACCCAGATGGGACAATGCACCAGCTACAGGCCTTCGAATAGCTCTGGAAAACCTTGAACTGGCTGGTCATCAACATCATAAAGAACCTCCATAAATATGAAGGAGCATTGCAATTTCTCATGAACCTTGGTAATAAATTGTTTGTATGTCCGTAAATGAAATTTGCAGATGAATATTTTCTAACAAATCAAATTGTTCAGATATTTAAAAACCAATTGAAATGGTCAATATGAAGTAATAAAGGACGAGGGGTGTAACATACCATTCCAAGTAAGTTGCCAACTATAATAGAACCAATTGGGTCATAGATCGGATTTCCTGTCTTATTGACAGCCACCAGCGACGCTGCAGCAATAGCAAGGCCTGTAACTGCAGCACCATCCTGCAAAATCAGTGGTTGCAGAGCATAAGGTCGAATCCCCCCCCCTTTGAATGATAAGATAGAATATTAATTCAGCATATCATGGCTAAAAGAAACATTGGAGTCAACCTGTCAAAATAAAATGGTCACAGAAACTGCCTTTTCCAACCAAGAGAAACTAAATAAGAAAAAGAAACTTTCTTGGTTCTTACAATATTTTTTAGAACAGAACTTAGGTTTGTTGCATCATGTTTTACGTTTACAAGCAATATATGCGTATTTTATGCGGGACACAAATTTGCACAATGTAATAAAGAAGATTTGTGATTAGCAATGATCACAAAACTGGAGATAGTTTGGACATCAGTTGTTTTTTTTTTTTTTCCCCAAAACTGATCACTAATTCACTATATGTATGTGTGTGTGTGTGTGTGTGTGTGTGTGTGGGAAAAGGTACTATGCGCTCGACCTCACGATAAGCTCCCGTGAGGTCGAGCTGTGTGGACCCCACCCTGATGCGTTTCGACCATCAACACCGTGCATTTGATGGGTCCCCTTTAAATAATGGGATACCCAAAAAATCAGCCGTATACGAAACTCAGGTGGGCCATACCATCTAAAATTATGTGAAGACACCGTTAAAACATATCAAAGCACTTGGTGGGGCCCACCTGAGTTTTGCATGCTCCTGAAACTTGGTCTGAACCCTCATTCAAGTGGGACACACATAATGGATGGGCTGGATTTGCAAACCACATGTCGGTGGGCCCTCAAAATGGTTATGAATGTTTTAATGGTGCACGGCCCCTCTCCACTTCTGTATGTGGTGTGGCCCACACAAGTCACGGATTGACTTGATTTTTGAGACCTAGGCACATGATGGAATGGTGCATCTGACTGATGGGGTAGATGTTCGAAACGCATCACGGTGGGGCCCACACAACTCGACCTCATGGGACGTTAAAATCAGCTCGAGCGCATAGTACCTTTTCCCTATATATATATATATATATATATATATATATATATATATATATATATATATATATATATATATATATTATATATATATATATAATATAGGCATGCTCACCTACGCACGTGCGCACCTTTGCACACGTGTCATAGGGGTCGAATCCGAACGGTCCATAAGATGAGGAATCGCATGAAACCCCAGGGGGTGAATTTTCACCCTGATCTAAGATTCTGTTGGGCCATAGCAAAGAGAAATGCAAATTAAGGGAAGAAACTGTTTGCATTTTTCATGGCCTACCGAAGTTTTGGTTCAAAGTAAAAATTGGTACCAGGGGGTTTAATGAGGCTTTGCTTCATGTGGACCGTTCAGATTTTCGAGACTCATCACGTATGATGAGTTCTCAAAAAAGTTCGTAGGTAGTCCGTGCGAACTGGTTCGCATGTGAGCGTTTCCGTGTGTGTGTGTGTGTGTGTGTATTGAAAGATGAGAATTTTATTGATAAAGAGCAGAAAACAACCTAACCAAACAAGAAAAGAAAAGATAAGATATTTGCACTGTCTCTTTACATGTGCAATCTTGTCAGGGCCAACAAAAGATAAGATATCTTAAAGAAAAGCCTAAACAACTACAGCTAGAGCTAGGCATCGGACTGAGTCGGACCGGATTCAGTCCAACTCGATTCGGACCGAAATCGACATGGGCGGATCCGAACCCGATCCGATCCGGGACCGAGTCCGGGACATCTGACTCGAACCGATCCGATGCACGGTTGGCCTGACCCGAACCGAGTCCGACTCGGTCAGGGAAACCGAGTCGGATCGGATTGGGTACGATCCTGATCGAATTTTGTAACGGTGAAAATCATTATCCTCGCTGCTATTTTCGGTGTGGTCCATTTGAGCTTTAGATATGATTTTTTTTTTTTTTCCAAATGCTCTAAAATGATCATGAAAAATGGATAAACAGTATGGATATAATAAATACATCATTGTGGGGCCCATGTTGATCTCGTTTGAGTCGTTCGTACAACTCGGAGCTCGAGGCGCTTACAACTGTTTACGTGTTGTGAACGGCGTGCAGCTGTGACGTGCTGTGCACGAAAGTGCCGTGCGCATTGGTGGTGTATAATGTGTTGACGTTAGCAAGTTAGGTCGGTCTGATCATGGTGTATGTGTTATATCAAAACCGTCCATCCATTTGGCGAGCATGTTTTAAGGCTTGAGACGAAAAATAAGATAGATCTAACTATCAAGTGGGTCGTACTGAAAAAAGCAGTGGGGATTGAACATCTATCATTGAAACCCTTTTTGGGGTCACAGTCTCGTAGAAGTTTTGGATTGATTTCAAATTTGTTTTTCCGCTTAATTCAGGTCTTTGTGACCTTATGAACAGATTGGATGGAAAATAAACGTTTTGGTGGGCCCTACGAATTGTTTAAAGGTGAAAATCATTCTCTATTGCTATTTGCGGTGTGGTCCAGATGATCTTTGGATATGATCCATTTTTTTGGATAATGCTCTAAAATGATCTCTAAATATATATGAATGTAGATATAATAAATACATCATTGTGGGGCCATATAACTTTGATCTCCTTTAAACCGTTCATACAACTCGCAGCTCGAGGAGCGACAATGCTCGTCTTGGCACGACACGTACCTACAGCTAGGCGCCTACAGCCAGCTACATAGCTGTGCAGTACACCAGCAAATCCTCTTCTTATTGTACACAGTAAACTCTGTTGGGGCCCACCTTGAATGCATGTGGTTTATCCACGCCGTCCATTCATTTTTGCATATCATTTTAGTGGTTGAACCCAAAATTGATGCATATCCAAAGCTCAAGCGGACCATACCACAGGAAAAAGTAGAAGTATCGATAAGAACTACTCCGGATCGGGTAGGATCGGATTGGTCCGGATCCATTCGGATCGGGTTTTCGGGTCGGGTCAGGTCGGATCAGGCCAATCCGAACTTGACCCGAAAAGATTTCGGATCTAGATGGGACTACCCGATCCGCACCGATCCAGACCATCGGTTCAGTTCTGATCGGGTCGGATCCACCGGATCGGGTCTGTTTTGCCCAGCTCTAACTACAGCTATAACTACTAACAAAAATATAATCCATCAATAATGTGTAGAGCCAATGCTTCGAGTTCAATTCATACACATTTTTGGCTTTATCAGGTATCACGTACACAGATGTACCACTATCAGACAAAAACTAGAGAGGACATGCTGTAGTAGTAGATAGCAAAGAAAAGCAGGGAGCCTCAATGCAAGTTTACCCAACGCTGCTCACATATATCTGTAAATACATGACAAGGGAAATTTTCTCATGACTTTGGTAATGGTCTTTGCACTTCCGAAAGAGCACCAACATATCAAACCCACAATCACTCTTATATTTTGTTTATTCCAGCTTCATATTCAACAGTTTATAAATCTTATAAACAGCAGATTACCAATTCCAGCAATTTGATGTGGATCTGACATCAGAAAAATAAATAAATAAATAAATAAATTTACCTCAGTCATAACTGCAACAGATGTGGGATCATGCCCACGCCAGACATAATCACGCACTGTCATCCCTTCTGCAGCTGCACCTCTCTTGACAGCATTTATAGCAACAATAAGTGAAGCACCTAAAAGAACCGAAGTTAAAACGAAATGATGTCCATAATAGTTTGTAGACAAAATATGTTCGATCATCAATGTACTGGGGTTATACCTTCCATAATGAATGAACCAACAATCACCAAAGCTGCATAGTGTATATTGGGAGGTGGCTGCATGGAACAAGTCATTCTCATAAATCAATATATGACACTGATATATGCTGACAGCCAAGGCACGTAAATTAAGAAAATGAGAGTAAAAGCGGTAGATACAATGATATTTCAACAAATTCATGAAGTATTAAGTTACCTGTGAATTCCACAAGTTTTGAAATCCATGGACTATTGTCGCACCAGAACCAAGGCAAAAAATACCAACAGCAGATATCAAAGACCAGACAAATCTTTCCTTTGAATAACCATAACTGCAGAAAGCATGCAAGAAACAGCTGAGCCATTTATCTGAAGAGGGAAAAACTAGTACCTAGTCTAAATATGTAGACACGTATGAAGACTTTCCAAGCGAATTATTCTGAATGCAATTTTTGTGGGTAAAAGATATGGTTGCAAATGGAACATGGAGTCTTTAATATGCCTGGTAAATTGGAAAGTTGATGCATGCATAACACAATAATTGGCCTGAAAAACCTTGATCTTATATATTTCCTAGTTAATAGCTGTTGGTGGAGTGGTTTCTTTTCCAATTCACTGTGTTGATATTGATGCTTCCAGTTCCAATCCTTTTAAGATACTTAGGGACACTGGCCAACCATGGGAATCTGGAGTTCACATCCTTCCATTTCTAGAAGTCAGCTACTGCATGTGGAATGCTCAAGCCGATTGAAATTGAAAATTTATATAGCCTATGGTAGATTATAGTAACTCACGGGTGCAGAGCATCAGGAGCACGTCTTGAGCTACTCAGACCATAAGCAAGAAGGGCCTACAATACCAATATCAATTAGTTTCTTAAACAGAATAAATGACTCGAGCAGAGAACATAAACTAACAAAAGATAAGTTTATAGGATGAAATAAAATATAAACGCTTTAAATCCTACAGATTGGTCATAGAGGATAACAGATGCATGAAAAAGGGAACAAGTTTTATTTTATTTTTATTTGTGTACACAACCACACACACCACAATGGGTACTCAAACCCATGACCTTAGTGTCGAAACTCTTGTGAGTTTACCGCTAAGCCATGAGTAGGGACCTGATGAAAGAGGGAACAAGTTAACAATAGTAAAAAATAAATAAATACCTGGTTTGCAAAATCTGCAACTGAATGTACAACTTCGGCAAACATAACATGGCTTGAAGTCACCCGCCATACGCCAAACTTCAGAGAGAAGACAAGGAAATTGCACCATAATGCAGTAGTAACTGCTCGTTGGCTAGAGAAAATATTTTATAAGAAGTTAGACAAGAAACTGAGAGACAACAAGGGGAATTAATACGAGGACAGTGCAACCCAAAAGTTGCATGTTATGCTTTAAGTCTTGGAATTCTTAGAACACCAAACAGGTAACTAGAGCAATCCAAATATGGGCTATTCAAATGGAGCAGAAATATGGTCACGTTGATGGTTCAAAATTATTTGAGGAGACCTTTTGCAGCGATGTATCATAAAAGGTGGCCCTAGGAATGGCATTTCTTACACATGGAGTTGTGTGGAACCTTTTTCTTTTATATTTTTTGCATTGAACCATGAAGGTTTACTTTCACCATTAGTGACTAACAGCCGCACTTTTTTCTATACTTCTCCCGACCCACAATATCGCAAGATATCAGCCACTGCCTTTCACTGTAAACACACTGTATCGAGATCGTTGATATCGATACAAAATGCGAAAAACTTTGTGAAATTCGAGAGAGTCAGGAAAAAATCAGAAAATAAAAAATAAAAATAAAATAAATAAACTTTACAACAAATTAATATCGCTTCCTAGGGCTATTTCGACAACTCTTGAGTAAATCAAATCTCCGATTTGTGGGAGAAATTGCATCTTAAGAGCATAAAGGAGCCAAAACTCCAAGGTGAGAAAAAGATGAGGAAAATGCAATTTATTTACATATGCTAGTATGGAAGGTAATAGAAATTCATGCTTATGCATTATACGATAATAATTATGCAGTACCCACAAATGCACATATTGATCCAATTCAAAGAAGATGAATACCAACAATACGTGAGAGTACATGAGCTGGTATCATTCTACCGTGACTTGCGTAAAGTACTACTGATACATGGAATAACGGTACTATGGCCACCCTAATGAGGACGAAGATGGTGACTTTAAGCCGCCTCGTAACTCTATGTGGGTTTGAAGCAAAGGTATATTTTTTGTTCTTTTTGGGATGTATTAATTTTGTACTTTATTATTCATTGTATGAATGATATGAACTCATTTTGGATATAATTGTACTGGTTTTGTCTGACAAAGCATGGTCTTGGTCCCTATAAAATGGAAAGTGGAAACCTCTCATGTATGGTTATTTTTTCTAATATTTTGAGTTCCAAGTGTGCAAACATGTGTCTTTTAACATTTGTTGAAGTTTCACTACAAAATTCCACCTTCTTCCCAATGTTTCCCTCAGGCAGCAATGCATTCCCTGACATTTGCGATATTATTGACGATATTGATATATGTTTCCATATTCCATGTCATCAGTACATGTAAAGTACAGTACTTTGAACACTGGATTAAATTAGACTGATGTCCGGCCCAACTAACTTCAAGGAAGAAATAATGGATCTATGATTCAACATAACTGTGTTATTCTTCCATGTTCATCGTGACACAAACAGTGAAGCAACCTTTCAAAAAATGAAAAGAAAAAAAAAAAAAAAACCTAATGGTGAAGGAGATCAGCCCGCTAAGGAGGGTGAATTTGGGGATGAGCTTCTTGTTGTTGGTAGGAGATAAAATGCCCTCAAGTTGGGTTTTGTGAGGTTTACTATTGTTCTGATTTTCCGCAGCTATGCATGTTTGGTTATACCTGCTGATTTTCCTTGTTGTATTTTCCCCTTTGGTTTTAATAAAATTATAATCCATTCATTTAGGGCCTGTTTGGATTCAAGGAAAGGAAAAACTAACTTTCCAATTGTTTGTCAAGCCTTTCTTCATGGAATTTGTGAGAAACGTCTTTTCCCACTTTCTATCTTTGTTGTTTATTTTCCCACCTCCACCCCTAAGAAAGGCATTTTCCTTCTCAACAGTTAAAACCCAAATGTGCTGCCATCCATCTTCAATTGCTTCACATGTGCCATTGTCCATCTTTCGTTATGCTCTACACATGCCACTATGCCACATGTGCCACCATCCATCTTCTCTTGTACCCCACGTGCAAAGCATCCAGCATGTGCCACCATCCATCTTCTCTTGCGCCCCACATGTGCTAATGTGGGGCATGTACCACCATTCATCTTCTCTAGCACCTCGCATGTGCAAAGCACCCCACATGCACCAATGTGCCACATGTGCCATCATCCATCTTCAATCGTTCCAAATATGCCACGTGCCCATGGTGCCAATGAGCACAAGGTCTGCCATCTAGCTTCAAGTGCCCATGTGTATCAAATGTGCCAATGCATGTCTTGTGCCACATGTGCCACCGTATGACTTTAAGCACCTCACATGTGCTACATGTGCTGCAATTTCGCTTCAAGCACCCACATGTCACAAATGCTACATGTTCATTGTCCATCTCCAAGCATCCCACATGTGCCCCCCATGTTCATATCTGGCACATGCCTGTAATTAGCTAAAAGTTTTACCCAAGAATTATTTTTTTTGTTTTTCCAAACAACAGATTTGAAAATAGATCGTAAATTTCTAGGAAAATCTTGGTGAAAAACAAACTAGCAAAACAATGTTTCTTCCCCCAGTTTCCTGGAAATAAGATTTCCTGGGAAACGTTATTTCCTTTCTTATGCTTTCCATGAATCCAAATAGGCCGTTAAAAAACATAAACAAACATAAGATATTCACTACGGATAAACACAGAGAAAGTATCTAATGCATGACTGAAATTATGTTCGGCCCAATGAAATGTACAAGGGGCCCGCCTTCTGGTGATCCACATGGTTCGTATTGCGGGACAAATTCTTCCCCTTAAGGTGATAGCAACCACCCAATTGGCCCGTATTAGTTGCAGCTCACCAGTTTGAATAATCCATTTTCATCAACTGACTGCAATCATCCAGTCCAGGAAGATTTAGGGCACGGCTCATCCCCTAACAGGGCCCACCAGACCAAATGCCTAGCTTATCCAGAGGTGGGCCTCCATGTATACCATTGCAGGCACCTCACCCCCCTCTCTCAATTGAGCATCAAATACTTCACAAAAGAAGAGGATCAAATTAAAAAATCACCTGGGATCGTCGATTTCTTTCTTTTTAACTTGTGCAGCTCTGGAACAATAATCTACAAAAAAAAAAAATTTAATTAAAAAAAAAAACAGAATTTTAAGGTGTTCAATGACGAAATGAAAAAAAAAAAAAAGCATTAAAAGGATCGAAGTTTACAACGGAATGAATGCAGATGACAGGAGCCAAACGGAATCGAATGTGCCGAGAAAGCTCTAAAATCTCTCAAAACCGAACCACTGAAATCTCCCGACGGAATAACGAAGCCGCTTCGGGAAAATGGCGGATTTAGGCCGAAACGTACCCTCTGATCTGTGACTTTCAGCGGCTCCTCTTTAGATGTATCAATGGCCCTATGAGATGATGATGAGACGAGAGCCGTTGGATGGTGTCTGGTGACAGGTTCCGTCAGACGTCTGACGAGACGAACTGCTCGCATCAAATGAGAGCTGGGATTTCTCTTCTGCATGCTAGGGCATTTCCATAAGAGGAGAAATTCTGTTTTTTAAAGAATTTTAGGGTTTTGAGAGAGAGAGGGAGGGAGGGTCTTGAGAGGTTTTTGATTCTGCTCGCGCGAGAATATCCCGTCTGAGCTTTTCCCTGTCTACGAGTGCGAGCAGCAAAAACCAAAAAAAAAAACTTCAATACTCTGACGGAGTATGATGAATGATACACAGGCAACTGAAAATTCCTATACGGAATACAAATTAGTCAAATTTAAAATATCAATGTGATCGGCACAGGTTCAGATTTATCAAAAAAATAAAAATTAACCGTATTTAAGTACCCTAAGTACGGATGTATGGACATTTACTGGACGGTTGAAATGAAGAGTATCAAGGGCCCAATTTCGTAAATCAATTTTCCACTAATCACAGGTCACGATTGTTCAGCCCATCTAATTTTGAGACGTTGACTTAACCACGTGACAGTGAATAACACGGTTTAGTCCATTTAATTCGAATTAGCGTATGCCACGTGTAAATCTTCTTTCGAGTTCCTGTATATCAAGCGTGGTATGCTGCCGGAGTATCAAAATAAGTCCTTCATGGACTCATGATAAAAGCAGCGGGACCCGGGTGAAATTGTGGGACGCGGATTGGCTACTCCCCCTGACACCAGCCAATGGCTGGTGGTTGGTGCTCCGTGGGACCCACCATGATGTATTTGTTTCATCCATGCCGTCTATCTATTTTTACGGATCATTTACAGTATGAGACCAAAAATGAGGTATGTCCCAATCTTAAGTGGACCACATTACATGAAACAGTGTTTAATAAGCGTAGACCATTAAAAACCATTTTGTGGCCATAAAAGTTTCGGATCAAGATGATTTTTGTTTTTTCCCTTCATCTGGCCTTTATGACCTAATCAACATATTAGATGTCAAATAAACAGTACAGTGGGCCTTAGGAGGATTTTAATGATAGATATCCAACCACTATTATTTTCATGTGGTGTGGTCCACCTGAGATTTATATACCCTCATTTTTGGGATTGAGTCATAAAATGATATGTAAAAATGGATGAACGGAATGGTTGAAACACATACATCATGGTGGGGCCCACCGAGCACCGACCACCAACCCCGGGGGCTGGTGTTAGGGGGTGTAGCCAATCCGTTTCCGAAATTGTGAACGGGAGAAGTGCTCGGTCGAGCGTGCTGGCATCGCGAATAGGGTTTAGGGAGGAATTTATGTGCAGGATGCAGTTCATTCGCGGGCCGCACTGTCGTGATCACAAACTTCATATGTAAGATCGCAATGTAGTAATAATTCTAAAAGCACAGTGAAATAAAACTGCTGCTAAATGTTATAAATTTAGTGAGCATTTTAAGAAAAAATAATAAAAACAAAACACTAAGTACTTCATGATTCACTTCTAATCAATTTACAACATTTAACTTATTAATTTATTTTTAATAATTTAATTAGAACTAGTTTTTAATTTGTTTTAATAACAATTTAATTTAGTTAAATTAATTACAAACATTCAATGATGTATGAATTTAATTGAACGATTCTTTTATAAAGCACTCAGTGATTAATCATGAGAAATTCAATGAATTTTTTATGTTCGGAATCTGTAATATATATAAGAATTTCACTGTTCAATTTATTCTCTAATCAAGTTGAGCATTTGCATTTCGAAATGTACATAAAGATTATAACAAATTCAGAAATAAACTATTCAAATGCTCTTAAAGTAAATTCAAATATAAATTAATTAAATGATCATTATAAAATTCAATTTATAAATCAAACAAGTTAAAACATCATAAAACAATTAAAAGCTTTACCGTTAACCCTAACTAAAAAAATTAACTAATCATAACTATTGTTATAGGTAAATCTAAACAAAGATAATCGGGGTTGACCCGAGCTACTTGAATCAGTTAACAGGGCCTTAGAAGGAGGATACCATGTCAAGTATGAGCCAACCCCTAAGTTACGAACGTAGGTTGGTTGAGACAAGTTCTCCACTAATAATCACAACTCGGAACTACAGTCTTGATTGGCTGATCCTAACCCTCGTCTTTATCCGAAGAATGATGGCTGAGCCAAGCTCTGATCCTCACCCTTAGCTTCATTCAGCGAACTCCGACCTCGGTGATCTATTGACAAACTCCGACTACTCGTACTTGGTATCGAGTTTACATGGGCTGAGGCCGAGCCCGGAAGAGGAGACTCCGTATGCCGAGGCTAAGGCTGAATCCGGGTGAGGATACTCCATGCGTCGAGCCTGGAGGCACCTAAATGCGGACATGACCGAAGATTTTGCCCAAAGATACACACCCTTAAAGCACGATACGCCGCACGATCCAAAGATTATGGATATGTAGACACTGAAAAATCGGCGTCCACGTTGTTCGGTGAAAAATGTTGTGGTGTTGGGGTGTTGGGGGTGATTAAGCTGATTTGGTGATTGTTGGAGTCGCCACTAGCCGAATGATCTCAAAATCCCGCGGTCGGCTAGAACCACGGAATACGTAAGGTTGGAGAAATCCGAAGATTCTCCGACCTTAGATTGACTCCTGGTCTGCGATCTGGGATTCCGGGTAAGGGACCTCGGTTACAAAGAGGGAAGGTGTTAGGCACCCTCTCTGCCCGTACAAGTGTACGGTCTCGACTTAGTGTGGTAAAATAATCTCAAGGGATGATGATGATGCTACGGTCATGATGGGACTAGTCACACGTGGATTTCTGATGTAGCAGGATCCGAATATTTCGGCAGGCTACAGAGCATACGTCCGACAATATGTCTAGAGGGCGGATGTGATGATGCTTATGCAAAAAGATAAGAAAAGTGGACTAGATCACTAGGAATTTCTGATGTGACATGATCCGGTGTACGGCAAGTCACAGAGCATACATCCACTAGAGATATAGAAAAGCAAGGGGGTTGAGAAGGGAGTATATGTCATGTTGAATGCTTGTAGGATGATAGATCTTTGGCTTGATTCTTGAGTAGGCTAAGACATGAGCTGAACCATGATCATTTTGGGCTAGGCTTTTCGGAAAGGTTGAGGTGAAGGCTGGGAGATGGCTTGGAAAACTTGGGCTTGAAGGCTTGGGAGCTCCTTCCCTTCCTTCACTCTTTCTTCCTCTCTCTCTCTCTCTCTCTCTCTCTCTCTCTCTCTCTCTCTCTCTTTCTCTCTCTTTCTCTCTCTCTTTTCTCTCACTCTTTCTCTCTCACTCTTTCTCTCTCACTCTCTCCCTCTCTCACTCTCATCCATGTCTCTTGAAAATGAAAGGGGAAAGGGCTATTTATAGCCCTTTCCAATGGTTTTCTGGCAATTAGAGGATAAGGGAAGGGCAAATGTTGATGTGGCATATGATGATTGGTGAAGAGGAGAGAGATTGCCACATGGCATGCTCCCATTGGCTAAAGGGGTTGGTAAAATGGTAAATAATGAGGATGGGGCGGGTAAACGTATAAGAAAGTTGACTTTGGACGCTGGGACAGCTGTCCCTGCTCAGACCGCACGCGGCGGAACTCTGATTACCGCCGGCGGTAATCCGACAACCGCCGGCGGTAGTCGGACTACCGCCCGGACCTGGTTGAGTCCGGAACTCGTGTGACTGGCTCCGTGTACATTTTCTGGGAGGAAGTGGTAATTCGACTACCGCTGGCGGTAATCCGATTACCATCTCGGTACGGTTTCCCTCGAAATTCGTCCGGTGAGTCATTTTTTAGGTCCTTAGAGTGAAACAAAGTTCGTTTTGGATATTTGGCCCAAAATGGCTTGAAATTGGCTCGATTGTTACCCGAAAGTTACTCAAGAAATGGATCAGTTCTGGACATGGTCTGGATTGAATGATGATTCATGATGGCTTAGGTTAGGATTAGGGTTAGGTTTAGGATATGATCATGGTTCTCGGATTGTCTTAACAAAATCAAGATGTTAGCTTGGGTGGGGTGTCTACAGATGCCCCTCTTTGACCGAGGTTGCAAGCAACCGAAGGTCAAAGCAAGTGGACACCCCACCCTTCTGGTCAGAATGAAGGGTAGCGATTCAAATCTATTGCTTACCATTGTATCATTGTCAGTTGACTGTTTGGAAAAGGATGACTTGCACATACCACGAGGGTTGAGGAAAACGTTGTGATTGCCTCCTGCGCATTCGTCGCGGCTTTACGGATCACCAATCACAACCCTTTCACATCGGATTGTTTACAGCATTGGAGGGTAAGTCTGAAAAGTAAGGGCCTCTGCGCATTTGTCGCGGCTTTACGAGGATTCCCGTACTGTTAGGTCTGTTGTTCCTTTGCTATGTAATCACCCTAGGAATGTTCGTTCCATTTGATCGTCAAAGTGGTTAGCTGCCCTGCGCGTTGGTGCGGCCTTACGGGGAACTCACTACGCCGACTTGGACTCGATCAAATTTTGCTAGCATTCCGGGCTAGGTATGTGCAGGTAATCTGTTTGCCATGCAATCTGCTGAGTCTGATACTTTGGTTACAATGGATCGTCTTCACTTCGAGTTTGATTATTCTTTCCAGAGATAGATCCACTCATCTTACTAGCATCTGTACGGCTGTCCAGATATAGAGATCTGGCCAATCGTACATATATCATGTACAGACTCGATCGCCCTTCGGGGAAACCGGAAGAGATCGGATCTTATTTAATTATGTGCACTGTCCGCAACTGGAGAATATGGAAGATTCCTCAGTGTACTGTGCGACGTGTGCGTTTTTTGAAAACTATCCTCTTTAGAACTAGGCTCCTTGAGGGTTTTATTTAAAGCTTTTTTTATTTATTATTTTTTTTTTTTGATTTTTTGGAAAATATCCGTTCGATCTCGCGGGTGGGCGTCGTCGTTCGGTTTTTATTTTTGCGAGTTAAGTAAACAGTCGCGTTGCCTCCACTAATGAGTTGGCGGGGCTAACGGTTTTTATTTGAGAGTCAGATGGCCTCCACTAATAAATCAGTGGGGCTAATTTTTTTTGTAAAAAGTCAGATGGCCTCCACTAATAAATTAATGGGGCTAATGTTTTTAGAAGAGGCAAACCTTTTGGGCTTATACTTACAGGGGGTTTATTTACTTTATATTTTTTGAAGATTTTAGGGTTTTTGGAAAAGTCGAAGGTTTTATGGAATTTTTGAAACCTTTTGGAAACTTTTGGGATTTTTTGGGATTTCTTGGAATTTTAGGATTTTTTGGAATTTTTTGGAATTTTTGGGATTTCTTGGAATTTTAGGATTTTTTGGGTTTTTTGGGATTTTTTGGAATTTTAGGATTTTTTGGAATTTTTTGGAATTTTTTTGATTTTTTGGGATTTTTTGGAATTTTTGGTTTTTTTTTTTTTTTTTTGGGGATTTTTTGAAATTTTTTGGGATTTTTTGGAATTTTGGGATTTTTTTGAAATTTTGGGATTTTTTTTGGAATTTTTGGGATTTTTTTTTTTTTTTTTTTTGGGGGATTTTTTGGAATTTTTTTTTTTTGAAATTTTTGGGATTTTTTTGGAATTTTTGGAAAATTTGGGACCTTTTTTGGAGGTTTAGAAGAACTGGAGTTTATTCTTAAAATTTTTTGGGACATTTTGGAGGCTTTAGGAAATCATAGGTTTATTTTTGGAATTTTTGAAGACCTGTTTAAGCCTTTAAAAGAAACAGAAGTCTGTTTTCGAAAATTTTTTGGGTTTTACCCACCGGTCCAAAGGAAGGTCCGGTCACAAGAGGTGAGCATGGGGGACAGCACACTGCCCCATGTCAGATTGTCGGCGGCGGCAGTCGGACTGCCGCCGGCGGTAATCCGGTTACCGCCGGTCCGTCAGATGGACCGTTGGTCCGTTCCTGTTCGCTGGTCCGTCCGATGCAGCCCCCTCCCCATTTAGCTTGCTCGTCCGCTCGTCCAGGGATGCATTTGTGGTCCCTGGAGCTTTTCTTTCCTTCTTAATTTTTTTGATTTCAGGTATTTTTGGCCGTTGGATCTGCTTGGTTTAGGCGGGCCATCCTCTTAAGGAGATCTTGCCATTTTCCTTCTCTTCCTCTTTTTCTTTTGTTTTTTTTTTTTTCTTGGGAGGACCATGATCAGGATTGTTGATCATTTTTGATGAAATCTGGACCATTAGATTTCGCAGGATTTTGCATATTTTATTTTTTTTATTTTATATATTTTTTTTTATTCATGTTATTGGCTGTACATATTTTTTTTTTGTTTTTTTTTATTTTTTGTTTTTTTGCTTGAGTGGGGTGTGATAAGAAAGGGGCCCCACCTTTTATTTGATCTGATCCCTTTTTTTTTTTTTTTTTTTGGACGATCTGGACCGTTGGATGGGTGGATGGATTTGGGTCATGTATGGATGGACGGATGATGGACGATCTGGACTGTTGGATGGGTGATCTGAACCATGTATGAATGATCTGATCATGGATGGACGATCTGGATGATCTAGATCATTGGATGAGATGATCTAAACCATGTATGAATGATCTGATCATGGATGGATGATCTGGACGATCCAGATCATTGGATGAGATGATCTAAACCGTGTATGGATGATCTGGATGATGTATGGACGATTTGGACCGTGTATGACTTGGATCATGGATGGATGATCTGGACGGTATGGATCATTGGATGAGATGATTTAAACCATGTATGGATGATCTGGGCCATGTATGGATGATCTAGACCGTTGGATGGACGATCTGGGTGGTCTGGATGATCTAGACCGTTGGATGGGTGATTTGAATGATCTGGATCATGGATGGATGATCTGGATGATCTAGATCATGAATGGATGATCTTGGCCATGTATGGGTGATCTAGACCGTTGGATGGACGATCTGGGTGGTCTGGATGATCTAGACCGTTGGATGGATGATTTGAATGATCTGGATCACGGATGGATGGTCTGGATGATCTAGATCATGAATGGATGATCTTAACGATCTAGATCATGGATGGATGGTCTGGATGATGTATGGATGATCTGAATGGTCCCTCGCTCATTTTCTTTAGAATGGACCTTGATCTTTGGGCGGGCCTTTGATTTTGGAGAGGATTATTTTGGAAAACGGGCTTTTGAAGGTGGGTTTGTAGACATGGGCCTCCGAGATGGGCTTTTCACCATGGGCCCTCTTTTCTCCCCCCTTTTTTTTTGGCCTTTTAAGATTGTTCTTGAAAGTGGGCTTTTTGAGATGACTCTTTTAAAGCATGGGCTTACTTGTGGGTTTTGCCTGTGCAGTATGCCTCGTCGAGGTAGGAACGATGCTGGTCCGTCTCAGCGTTCGACTGACCCTTGTTTTGTGCCACGGGAAGGCAGGCATCTTTCTGACGTAGCTCGGGAAGGTGGTGCGCCTGCGAACCTTAGAGGGCGTGGGGTCAGAAGACATTGGCCTGACTGGTTTCAGGACCCTCAGCCTTTGTTCTTCGAGGTTTTGGAGCGTACCCCTTTCGCCCATCTTTTCCGGGTTCGTCTAAGTAAGACGAACATGTCGCTCCTTTCTGCTTTGACTGAGCGATGACACCCCGAGACACACACATTTCAGCTGCCTTTTGGAGAGTGGGGGATCACCCCCTATGACATATACATGCAGCTGGGTCTCAGATATGATGGTGGATCTGTGCCTTTTGAGGAGGATCTTCCAGTACCTACTGAGGATGACTGGATGGAGCTGCTAGGGATGATGCCAGACGCCACAGAATTTTCAGGACATCGATTCAGACTCCTGTGGCTTTCTTCGAATTTTGCAAGACGCATCCCTGAAACTGAGGCTGCAGCAGTAATAAAAGCCCGGGCCTTGATCTTATACACTATGGGAGCGATGATTTTCTGCCATGGGAACGAATTAGTGAGTTCCCGTCTGTTGTCGCTTGTGGCAGATATCACCTTTCCCATACCGTACAACTGGAATGCAGCCCTCCTGGCGCATTTGTACGAAGGGCTGGACAAGGCCAGCCGCTGCATCAGCCGCTCCTTGACTGGTTTTTACCCAGTCATTGAGGTACTTTCTCGAGATCCTTTCTGTAGTATCTTCCTTGAGGACAGTTCCGGTGTGTCTTCTCTGATTTCGGTGCGACGCAGGTTTGCTTTTTTGACCACTTTCCTCACCTGGCGCCCACCCTGATCAATCATTCGCCTCCATTCCCGCGCATGATGCTGTGGTACAAGGATAACAGCCGTACACGTTTGTTTTCTGATCTGGCTTGGAGGTCGAATGTTGATGCCCTCGTTCCTGACGATGTGAGTAACCTGTCTTGCCCTATATTGCCCATATCTTGTTTTCTGCATGTCTGACAATCTTTTGCCCTTTCCCCCTTTTTGTAGTTTCATACTCGGCCATATCTTCAGTCGAACGCAGCTTTCACTCCTGGTGCACAGGAGGCTTTCCAGGCCTCTCGACGTCGCCGCATCCTGGAGGACCCGCGGGTGACCAAATGGTATCTCGGAGAGAGACTTTTTTGGCAGCTGACTGGCAGCCCTTTGGTCCCGCTTAGTCCACCATTTGGACCATCCGACTGGAGATCTGTGCCGCAGAGGGAGTTGGCCGCTGCTTTGGAGGGCTACGAGGCCAGCGCCTTTGTCGATCCGGACAGAGAATACAGCTCTTGGACTGAGCAGTATGGCATGGGTCCGATTCTTCAGCCCGGTTATGCTCCTGGCGGTGGCGCTCGTTTGCTGGAGGAGGGATTTTGGGACCACATTTCATGGCAAAGATAATGATGCCTTTTTCCCGGATGACGATTAGTTCATCAACTGTGTAATCCTCTTCATTTGATATGAAATTCCTGTTTGTCCAACACTGTCTCATGTTCTCACAGTTGCATTTATCCAGTTATGCCCACAGAAGTAAATTACTTGTTCCCTACCCTTTGGAGTGGATCTGACCCGAACTGCACTTGGGACTGGGGCGGGGTGGTAATCCGATTGCCGCCGGCGGTAATCGGACTGCCGCCGGCGGTAATCGGTCTGCCGCCGTTGACAACTGCCAGTCCTGCTCGCTCTGTCAGGTGCTGCAGCGTTGCAGCGATGACACCTCTGTACCGGAACGGTACTCCGAGTGCCGCTAGCGGTAATCCGATTGCCGCCTCCATCCATCTTTTCTTCCAGCGAGCCTCGTTCTTCCCTGTTCATTCTTTTTGTCCCTTCCTCCGGTATTTCCCGTCCGTCCGTTCTCTGACCATTCTTTTTGTCTTCATTTTGTCGTTTTCCTCCTTGTCCTCATCCATCACTTGTTCTTTTCTCCTTTCTGATCCATCATGGCTAATCATGATGATGGGTTAGGTGGGGTCTATTGATGGTGAAAAGGTGGGTAGCTCCATAAATGATGAGGGATTAATGGGTGGATTGATGGGGGTAGATGGAGAAGTGATGGGCCCTCTTGAAGGTATGAACACCATTTATGGCTTGGATTCTTTTCCTACTAATGGGCTGATGGGATTTGATGGTTTGATTGATGGAGGGATGGCTATGGGTGGTGTGGATGCTTTGCTTGATGGGAGGATGTCTATGGATGACGTGGATGGCTTGATGGACGGGATGATCACCATGGATGGTGTGGATGGCTTGATGGACGGGATGATCGCTATGGATGGTGTGGATGGCTTGATGGATGGGATGATCGCCATAGACGGTGTGGATAGCTTGATGGGTGGGATGATCGATATATGGATGGTGTGGATGGCTTGATGGATGGGATGATCACCAGGATGGTTGTGGATGGCTTGATGGATGGGATGATCACCATGGATGGTGTGGATGGCTTGATGGTGGGATGATCGCCATGGATGGTGCGGATGGCTTAAATGGTGTGGGTCAGATTTTGGTGGGGACGGGCTCCCTCTTGATGTTTTAGATGGTTTGGATCTGGTAGACAGTGGACTTCCGACAGGCGGCCTGAGTCAGATTTTTGGCGCAGATTTCGAGGCGACAGTTGAACAGTCAGCTCCTATTATCGTACAGGATGTACCTCCTATGTCCCACTGGGATGCTCCAGATGTTGCAGCTATTGGGGCTTCTTCATTTCAGACATCTCCCGATATAGCAGTGGTTGGGGGTTCAGATCCTCCTGTCGAGGCTTTTCGGGATACACTGCGAGATGCGATGGGTGCATCTGGTTTCTTCCACCATCACGAGATCGACCTCTTAGATGAAGGCATACCCATTTTTGATGACTCATCGACTGATCCAGGGATTCAGATTGTTGAGGGTGTGCCTGTTCGGACTTGTCGACTGCAGCCACGTGGCACCTGTTCTGAGCGATTACATATCTGGATCGACAGTTTGACCGAGTCTGAGATCTTCGAGTTGGATTCTTTGGGCTTTCGAGAGGTTCTCCACTTTCACCGAGTTCGCTTAGACTGGCGACTGCTGAGTGCGGCATTGTACGACTGGGTACCATCCCTGAACCTGTTTTCTTTTAATGATCTGGAGCTGGGTCCATCATTGGAGGAGTTTGCGCGCCTGTCAGGCCTTCTTTGGCCCGGGAGGCGTACATTCCTTTGTCGGAGTCAGTTCGCCCTTCTGATCTGGTTGCCTGGTTCGGATTTCCCGTTGATCTTCCTACTGCAGAGGGGGGGGTTGGTGAGCTTTCTCTGGAGATTTTTATGACCGCTGCTCTACTAGCCGTGGGAGGCCTGGATCTGATCGTCAGCTTCAGTGCCTGAATGCACTGATATTTTGCACTTTGGCTGAGCTGCTCTTTTCAGGATGGAGACGATCGTCGCTGGTGATTTTGCTAGATGTCTTTCGATGTGTCCTTTATCGCAGGAGCATTGTTTCGGTAGTGCTGGCCGAGCTTTTCTTGGGGTTGACTGAGTGCTCTCTTGGACATACTCGCATCCTTAGAGGTTGCTGTTCATTTCTTCAGGTACTTTCTGCTCTTTTGCCACTTTTTCATGTATCCCATTTTTGAAATTTGAGCTTAATTTAAACTTTTCCCAGGTATGGTTATGGGAACACTTGTACATGACTCCTGTGCTTGCATTTCCTGATTCTCGTCGTAATGACGTGCTGCGCTTGTTGCTCGACGACCTTCCGTGTGGTGCTGAGGCCATGGAGTCATTGTACCGCCGCATGTTTTCTGAGCTTCGAGGGTGGGAGATCAGTTGGGAGGCTACCTGGCTTTGTCGAGCGCCCCTGATCTGTAGTGCGGCTCGCACTCCTTTGTTGTTGCTCGGCCTTCGGGGATGCTGCTCCTATCATCCCGTACGCTTCCTTCGCCAGTTCGTTTTCTGGCAGGATATCCCAGAGTTCGCCTTTTCTGGATTTGGGCATTCGTCTCTTCCATCTGATTTGACGTCTTTATATAGGCGAGTCCGGAGGTTCGGGTGCTGGGTGCTGGGCTGGACGGCTCTTGGAGTCTTGGGCTCCTCCTATGGCGACGGTACCATACCAGCGATGGGTGGCAGAACAGTCATTGTATCGTCAGGTCCCAGGCTGGCATTTAGCAGATGAGGCCGCGGATCAGGACATGATAGGTGACACTGCTACTTCTTCCTCCTGTGTGATTGATTCTTTTGAGGCCTTTGAGGAGCGGCCTTTATCGATCCTTCATTTCTGCTAGCCACACATGGCCACCTGATTAGTGAGATTGCTGTGCTTCGCCATTCGTGTGAGGACATGGCCCGCCGACTTGCCTGTAGGGCGGCGGTATGATGAGAGCATGCTTGCGACACATCGTCTGGACAGGGATGAGATCTTCTACCTGCGCATGGAGATAGAGAGACTCAGGGAGAGATTGTTAGCATATGAGAGGTAGGAGCTTACCTGCAATTTCTGCTGTTAATTGACTGCTTATTTTATATGCACAGAGGATTTTGTTTTTGAAAAATGAAAGGGGAAAACAATGTACTATGCAAAATAGTTTTTATAAAAATGAAATGTTTTGTTTATGCCATGTTTGCTCATGTTTGGATTTGTGCTTTGGACTAATAGGGATCAGAATCTTGGGCTCAGCCCACGTTGTGTACAGTATTCTAGACTGTGTTCCTTTGGGGTCTTGATTCCCTGAGAAGGTGTCCAGGATTGCTTCCCCTAGATTTGAGCAACATTTGATGGAGTACTGATCTGAAGTTGATCCTTCTTTGTATCTCGTTGTGACGTTTGCTGCTTCGGCTTCTTCTGTTCCTGCACTTTTATTTTAGTTTTTTTTTTTTTCTTGTCATTTTTTCCCGTAGCGCCCTCTCAGGTTTTCGCTACGTCCGACTTTTCCCGTCATTTTTGCCCGTAGTGTCCTTTCGGATTTTCACTACGTCCCGGGTCTTTGATCTTGCCTGCCCCTTGGCAGCTTGTGCTATTTTTACCCTTGGCGCCCTTTCAGGTTTTCACCAAGTCCGCTACATGCCCGCTGTTTTTACTCGAGCCGCCTTTTCAGGTTTTCAACTCGCCCGTTTTGCTTAGGCATGCCTTTATTCTTTTTTTTTTTTTTGAGTGCTAGGAGTGATGAGGAGAACTTCCTTCATAGCCGGCCGATTGGCTACCTGCCTGTCCTTGTCTTTGATCACAATTGTAAGCTGCTTGAAATTATTCGGGGATAGATTACTAGGGATGTGAATGGGTTCTTTTTTTTTCTCTTTTTTTTTTTTTTTGAATTTTTGTTGAGGTTTCTTTTTGTCTTTTTCTTTTTCTTTTCTTTCTTTTTTTTTTTGTTTTTTCTTTCCTTTTTTTTTTTCTTTTTTTTTTTTTTTTGGTATGATGGGTGTTTCTGGAAAGGGTATATACAGTTTTTGGTAAGGAGGTGAGAAATGCAGCCTTTCGATTGTAATCATTGACAAGATTCGGTAGGGTTACCCGTGATAGATTTTCACATTGTCGGCGTTGATGGGCTCGGGAAGATCCTCGCCTTTCAGATTGGTGAGCCGAAGAGCACCTCCTGGGAGTACTTCCCGAATGATCAGTGGTCCATCCCACAATGGTTTGAATTTTCCTCTGGGATCTGGCAAATGAGGCGGCAGGATACGTTTCATGACCATGTCACTGACTTTGAAACTTCTCTTTCGGACTCTCTTGTTGTAAGCTCGAGCAATCCTTCTTTGATAGCATTGGGAGTGGCTTAGCGCTCGCATGCGCTTTTCATCTGCCAGATGTAGTTGATCGTACCTTGCTTGTTGCCACTCGCCTTCCTCGACTTCACTTTCCAGCAGTATTCGCAGTGAGGGGATTTCGATTTCGACTGGTAGTACTGCTTCCATTCCGTAAACGAGCTCATATGGAGTTGTGCCCGTAGCAGACCGTACAGACGTGCGATAAGCCCAGAGTGCATAAGGAAGCATTTCTGACCAGTCACGATATGTCTTCACCATCTTTTCGAGTATGCGGATGATAGTCTTGTTTGCGGCTTCCACCCCACCATTCATCTGAGGGCGGTAGGGGCTCGATCGATGACGTTGAACTTTAAACTTGTCGAGGAAATCGTTCATCCTTTTGTTGACGAACGGAGTTCCATTGTCAGTGATAATGGCGTGAGGGACCCCATATCGGCTGATGATGTTGTTCTTTATGAATTTGACCACATGAGATGCTGCAATAGTGGTATAGGATGCTGCTTCTATCCATTTAGTGAAGTAAATCTACTGCCACCAGGATATATTCATGCCCATTTGAAGCTTTAGGATTGATCTTGCCTATGATGTCGAGTCCCCATACAGAGAAGGGCCATGGTGCCGTCAAGTTGTAGAGTTCGGAGGCAGGTGCATGGATCTGGTTTGCGTGCTCCTGACACTTGAAGCATCTCCTGACGTGCTTGCAGCAATCTGTTTCCATTGTAAGCCAGTAGTAGCCGAGTCGTAGGATCTTCTTTGCCATCATGTGTCCATTCATATGCGGGCCGCATAGTCCTTCGTGGATTTCTGACATGATGTGGGCTGCCTCTGTCTCATCCACACAGCGGAGAAGGACTTGGTTGAAGGATCGCTTGTAAGGGTACCCCCGATGATCACGAACTGAGCTGCTAGTCTTTGTATTGTGCGGCGATCAGGCAGAGCCGCTCCTTCTGGGTACTTCTGATGTTCGAGGTATTTTTGATGTCTGTGTACCATGGCTGATCATTTGGGGCAGGTTCAGCTTCTTCGATTTGTAGGCAGAATGCAGGTTCCTCCTGGAGTTCGACGGTGAGTTCCCATTCAGCAACTCCTTTTGGAATTTCCAGCATTGAAGCGAGAGTGGCTAATGCATCCGCAAACTGATTCTTGACCCGAGGCATGTAAGAGAACGTGATCTCCTCGAATTCCTCGATCAAATTCTCCAGATAGACGTGATAAGGAATCAGCTTCTCATCCTTGGTCTTCCAATCGCCATTTATCTGATTGATGATGAGTTGCGAATCTCCGAAGACTCGTAACTTCTTTACGTTGAGGATGATGGCTTCTCTTAGACCGGCGATGCATGCCTCATATTCAGCTACATTGTTGGTGCACTGGAATGCTAGTCTTCTGGATATAGGAACTGGGACGTCTTCGGGGGAGTAGAGTATGGCGCCTACTCCACTTCCCTTCGAGTTTGCAGCTCCGTCGAAGAAGAGTGTCCACTCTCCTGCCTTTCTTCCTCTTCTCCCTCGATCTGGAGGATGTCCTCGTCGGGGAAGAAGGTCTTCAGAGGTTGGTAGTTGGGCAGGGAGTGTGCTGCTAAATGATCGGCCAGTGCTTGCCCCTTGATTGCCTTCTGGGTGACATATGTGATGTCAAACTCAGAAAGCAGTAGCTGCCATTTTGCGATCCTGCCCGTCAGTGCCGGTTTTTCGAACAAGTATTTTAACGGGTCCATGCGAGCGCAGAAGTATCGGGTGAGCGATCATGTACTGCCTTAGCCGTTGTGTTGCCCAAACTAGGCGAGGCATGTCTTTTCTAAGCTGGAATATTTGGCTTCGTAGCTTGTAAACCGTCGGCTTAGATAGTAGATCGCTTGCTCCTTTCTTCCCGTATCATCGTGTTGGCCGAGGACGCATCCGATTGCTTCCGCTGCGACAGAGATATACAACAGAAGTGGCCTACCTGGGGTAGGCGGCACGAGCACTGGAGGATTTAGCAAATATCTTTTGATTTTATCGAAGGCCGCCTGGCAGTCATCATTCCATTCTTTTGGAGAGTTCTTTCGTAACAGCTTGAATATGGGTTCGCAGACCGGAGTGAGTTGTGCGATGAATCGGCTGATATATTGGATTCGCCCGAGGAAGCCCCGAATTTCTTTCTCAGTCTTGGGCGGTGGCATCTCGATGATAGCTTTGGTTTTGTTTCATCCACCCTGATACCTTCTTCGCCAACGATGAAGCCTAACAGCTTGCCTCCGGTTGCACCGAAGACGCATTTTTGCGGATTGAGGCGGAGCTTGAACTTTTCCACCTGTCGAAGAGCTTTTTGAGATCTTCAAAGTGTCCTTCGATCGTGCGAGATTTGACAATCATGTCGTCCACATAAACTTCCATCTCCTTGTTTATCATGTCATGAAACAAGGCAGTCATGGCTCGCTGATACGTAGCTCCTGCATTTTTCAATCCAAAGGGCATGACCCGATAGCAGAAAGTTCCCCATGGCGTGATGAAGGAAGTCTTCTCACGATCTTCGACGGCCATCTTGATTTGATTGTAACCGGAGAAACCGTCCATGAAGGAGAAGATCTTGTGTCCAGCAGTATTATCCACCAGTGTGTCGATATGAGGCAGCGGAAGTCATCTTTAGGGCTTGCTTTGTTGAGGTCCCTAAAGTCGATGCACATTCTGACTTTCCCATCTTTTTTTGGAACTGGTACGATATTTGCGAGCCATTCCGGGTAGTTGGAGACTACCAGAAATCCCGCGTTGTATTGCTTGATGACTTCATCACGGATTTTCAGGGCCCATTCTGGCTTCATCCTTCGCAGCTTTTGCTTGACTGGCTTCATTTCTGGCTTTGTTGGCAGATGATGCACCACCAACTCTTCATCGAGCCCTGGCATGTCCTCGTAAGAGAAGGCAAAGTTGGACAACCTTGGTTTCAGAAACTCCATCATCTTCTGCTTGTATTCTGGGGGAAGCGATTTCCCGATACGCACTTCCCTGGGGGATTCCATTGACCCTAAGTTCACAATTTCGAAGTCGTCTGCCACAACATTGGCCTTTGTTTCGAATTTTTCGAGGGAATCCTCGAATTCGAGAGCGGTATCATCATTTCCCTCATCCGGGGCTTCATCCAAACCCATGAGTTCGAAGTCCAACTCTAGATCGAAATCATATGAGTCGACTTCAAACTCGTGCATGTCATGAGAAGTGTTTGGCACAGTGATTTTTGAAAACTTTTCTATTGTTTTTGTATTTTGAAAGTTTTTTGATGTTTTGTGATTTTGAGGAATATATGATTTTTTGTATTTGAAAGATTTTTTGATGTTTTGTGATTTTGAGGAATATATGATGTTTTTGTATTTGAAAGATTTTTTGATGTTTTTGTGTTTGAAAGATTTTTTGATTTTTTTGTGTCGCCAAGATATCCTGAACAGGACGGTGTCGCAAACCATGATTGGTCTTGTCCTGGTTCGGATACCAATTGCTATTTACATTGGCGTTTTTTTTTAAAGACTGGTGCTAGCGAGTGGTTTGCTAGCTGATTCGATTGTTTGGGGGATGGCTAACCATTCTGGCTCTTTTCCCCTTTCGATCTTGCTGATCTGCCCTGTCTGTTCCTGTGGGTCACCTGTCTCGATGACCATGATGTCTGCTGGGCTGGGCTCAGAGTCAGAATCTGATTCGACCTCTGTGCCCAGGAGCTGAAATTCCTCTTGTTTCTCGGATTCCTGGGACGGGATTTGGACATCCGTCCAATCCAGAGCAAGCCACTTACCTTTGTCAACCCAATGGATGGGCTGCTTCTGCCCTGTATTCCCCTGAATGGACGTCTCCCTGTTCTGGCCCACCTTGCCTGCAAAGGACACTCCCAGTTTTGGGTCACTTGCGGATGGACCTGTTTCCATGCCCCTAGTCTCATGCGGTGGATCTGGGGGTTCTGCCCCTGGCCTTGTGTGTTCCTCTGATGTCCTGAGGATCCGATCCCACCTTATTGGTGGCCAAATAGACTCTTGTCTAGTCTGTTTTGCGAGTCTAAGTGCTTGAAATTGGTCCTCAAGAGATATCATTTTGCTCTCGTGAACTATCCCAGCTTTGACAAACTCGATGGGTGTGCATTTAAACAGTTGGCCCCTTTTTGGCTTTTCAACCTGATCTTCCAATGTCGGCTGATATCCCAGTCCCTGTCTCTGTACATTGGCATGTGCTGGTTTCACTACCATACCTTTTTCATGGAACTTGGTACGGTAATTTAAGACCAATCGTTCAGCCGGGGGAATGACATATTCAGCAGCTAGAGGGCGAGGGTTAGCGATCGCGTTTACTTTTTCGAATTCGAAACTATGATATGGAATGTCGCCTTCTGTATGCTGAATGTCAATCACCGGAATGTCAGTTTCTGGGATACTGACCGTCACTGGAAGGATGGTTTCTGGCTCAGCCAATATTGAAATGATTCGATTTCCCGAAGGGAATTTAACCCTTTGGTGGAGGGTAGATGGGATGGCTCCAACAGCATGGAGCCATGGCCGCCCAAGAGAAGGTTAAATGAGGCAGGGATATCGATGACCTGAAATGTGACAAGGGTCATGTCTGGTCCAATTTGTAATTCTAGGTCGATTTCCGCCTCCACTTGCCTTCGGGAATTATCGAAAGCTCTAACGCTCATGGTACTGGGTCTGAAGGAGGATGGTTCTATCCCTAACCGTTCAACAGTCCTTAAAGGGCAAACGTTGAGACTGGATCCATTATCGATGAGCACAAGTGGGATCTTGAAATTCTTGTGGTGGGCCACTATGTTTAGTGAGCGCCTGTGCTCACGACCCTCAGGTGGTAGTTCATCATCAGAGAAAGTGATGGCTTGTGGTGCGAGAAGTTGGCCAATCATACTTGCCACCATTTCGGGGGGTACGTCAGGAGAGATATGGGCGTCGTTCAAGGTCTTTGCAAAGATTTCTCGATGAGACCTTGACGTGCATAGGAGTTCCCAGATAGATATTTGTGCGGGAATGGTTTTGAGTTGGGCTGCTATGTCATAGGCAGCGTCAGTTTTGCTAGTGGTTCCCGATGAAGCTCCCCGAGTTTCTTTTGAGTTCTGACTATCTCTCCTGAGGTATCTCCCATTGTTACCCACCTCATCACATTCTGGGTAGTGCCATGGGACTGCTTTCGGGTTATAGGAAGGAACCGCTCTTCCTTCCAAGTATACTAATGGTTCTTGAGGCTGAGGGGTCATTACTGGAGCAGTTTGTGGTAGGCTCAGTGATATCTCTTGAGGTGCCACCAAGTTTTGATTAGTTGTGGCCATGGATTTTTCTTCTTTCCCTTGAAGTGGGGGAGGGATCCTCTGGGCATGTGCCAGTTGGTGAGGCATCAAAAATTGCGGGGCCTGAACTGAGGGTGCCCCTTGCAAGGTTGGCAGAGTTAGGTCAGGGAGACCTATCGGGAGAATGACAGGTTCAGAATTCAACCTTTTTGGATATGCCGAGGATGGAGTTGAGTGTGTCCCTTGGAGGGCGAGATTCTGAGGGTATGACCTGTTGGGTGCTGCTTCCAAAGTTACGAGAGACTGAAATGTTGGTGCTGCTTCAAGAAATATGAGAGGTTGAGTAGCTGGTGCTGCTTCAAGGGATACCTGTGGCCCAGGCGATGGTGCTTGCTGGTGTCCCCATGTCCGATTGGCTGTGTCGGGCATGATTGCTTGGATGGAATGATGTGGATAAGCATGTGTGGGTTGACCTCCTTCAATGTGATTGACGGTAGAGGTGCTGGATGTGCTGGGTCCTGCCTGATGCGAGGGCAGGGGATTTTGGAGAATGTTGGCTTGAACTGTATTGCTGGCCTTGTGGGTGATTGCAATCTTCTGGCTTTCGATCAAATCTTGGACCGCATGTTTCAGAGCGAAGCAGCGGTCCGTTAGATGGCCAGGAGCCTGATGATATGCACAGTACTGATTTTCATTGTAACCAGGTGGCAAGGGATTAGGTGGAAGTCGAGGCTGGAGGGGTGTCAACAGTTGCTTTTGCATGAGCATCGTTAGCACTTGGCTGTATGATTGTGCTAACGGAGTGAACTTCCTCCCTAACATTCCTTGCTTGTATGGTCCTTGCACATTTCCCCTAGGCTGTTGTGATTGCTGTTGAGATGACTGTGCCTGATATCCTTGCTGGGTTTGCTGGGGTTGGTACTGCCTATTCTGTTGTGGCTGGTATTGCCTGTCCTGCCGTGGCTCTGGTGGTGGAGCATACTGGTTGCCTTGAGTGTTAGCGATGATGTTGTTAACTTCAGAAGTACGCTGCACGGGAGCAGTGCTGTTTCCATTCCCATATCCAACAGGTTTCCCCTCGACTTTGTTTCTTTTGATTGAGGGGGTCTGATGTGGCCATGGGGAGATGGTTCCAGCTCTGATCCCAGCTTCTACTTGTTCTCCGGCTCGGATGAGTTGGGAGAAGTTTACGTATGGATACGAGATCAGATATCCTGAAATGCTGGGATGTGCTGAATGCACAATCATGGATATCTGCTCTTCGTCGTCGATGGGGTTTCTCATTCGAGCTGCCATGGCTCGCCATCGTCCTACGTATGCTGATAAAGATTCATCGCTTTTTTGCCTCAGGGCAGCCAAGTCGGCTCTCCTTGGAGCCATGTTCAGGTTGTATGAGAACCTGTCAATGAATGCTTGGGAAAGTTTTTCCCAGGTTCTGATTTGGTGGCTATCTAGTGAGGTGTACCAATCCAAAGCGTCACCCTTAAGGGATTTCTGGAAAAGTCTTATCAACGCTCCATCATTCCCTGCTATCGCATTGAGCTCCCCACAAAAGGCTTTTAGATGTGCTGTGGGGCACCCACTACCGTCATACCTTTTGAACTTTGGTACCTCAAAATTTGGAGGTACCCGGGCGTCTGGGAAGGGACAGAGGTCCCTGAACTTGGTGGATGGGTGATCCACTCCTTGTTGCCTTTGAAGCTGGTTTTGCATCATTTGTCTGCTCTCGTAACTCCTCAATCTCTGACTTACTTTGCTGCGGGTATCTTGCCCCTTGCTGTAGGGCCTGTGCTGCTTCTTCTTCATATGGATCCAGAATGGGGGTTTGATGGAAAGAAGGTGGACTCCCGGTGGCGGGAGGTAGCTGGAATTGAACACCACTCCCTTTCGGAGGAGGGTGGGATGTTCGGAAATGGCTCCCGCCTGGGGTATCTGCCAATTCCGGGATGTTACTCCCGTTAGGGGGAGTGAGTTGGACTCGAAACTGGCCCCCTTCATGGGCATCCGCCAGTTCTTGTCTGTGATTTGCATGTACTGTGACCGGATTGTTGTGATGTGTTGAGTAGAGATGTGGGGGAGGGTTGCTCCCGATTGCTTGCTGTTGTTGGTCTTGTGCTGATTCTTCTGGGAGAGGGAGCACAGGATTTGCTGGAGGAATGAGAGAGAAGGCAAAAGGAGTTTGAGGGAGTGAGCTGTTCTGCACACTAGGCTGGGTCATTTGTGTATTTGATGTGGCACCTGGCACTAGGCGAAGCAGTAGCTCTTGCATTGTTCGAAGTAATAGCTCTTGTGTGGTGACATTGGCTGGCAACTCTGTCGGAGCTATTGGTAGGGGTACGGGTGTAGGCATGGGTGCGGGTGCGGGTGCGGGTGCAGGTGCGGATATTTCGGGAGCTGGTTGGGGTGACGGCTCTTCTTCATGGGTCGATTGAGAAGTCATGGCTGCACGGGACCGAGTGGTCATGGTTCGGATCTTTGCCTAAGCAAGTGTAAGCCAAAGAGATTTTTTTTTTTTTTATATGTATGCAGTGATAAATGTCCCTTGAGATTAGTATACCACACGTTGTCGAGTCGGGTCTCAGCTAGTGCGTTCTAGACTCATCCCCAGTGGAGTCGCCATTCTGTAGACACTGAAAAATCGGCGTCCACGTTGTTCGGTGAAAAATTGTGGTGTTGGGTGTTGGGGGTGATTAAGCTGATTTGGTGATTGTTGGAGTCGCCACTAGCCGAATGATCTCAAAATCCCGCGGTCGGCTAGAACCACGGAATACGTAAGGTTGGAGAAATCCGAAGATTCTCCGACCTTAGATTGACTCCTGGTCTACGATCTGGGATTCCGGGTAAGGGACCTCGGTTACAAAGAGGGAAGGTGTTAGGCACCCTCTCTGCCCGTACAAGTGTACGGTCTCGACTTAGTGTGGTAAAATAATCTCAAGGTGATGATGATGCTACGGTCATGATGGGACTAGTCACACGTGGATTTCTGATGTAGCAGGATCCGAATATTTCGGCAGGCTACAGAGCATACGTCCGACAATATGTCTAGAGGGCGGATGTGATGATGCTTATGCAAAAAGATAAGAAAAGTGGACTAGATCACTAGGAATTTCTGATGTGACAGGATCCGGTGTACGGCAAGTCACAGAGCATACATCCACTAGAGATCTAGAAAAGCAAGGGGGTTGAGAAGGGAGTATATGTCATGTTGAATGCTTGTAGGATGATAGATCTTTGGCTTGATTCTTGAGTAGGCTAAGACATGAGCTGAACCATGATCATTTTGGGCTAGGCTTTTTGGGAAAGGTTGAGGTGAAGGCTGGGAGATGGCTTGGAAAACTTGGGCTTGAAGGCTTGGGAGCTCCTTCCCTTCCTTCACTCTTTCTTCCCTCTCTCTCTCTCTCTCCTCTCTCTCTCTTCTCTCTCTTTCTCTC
>JAJHSJ010000015.1:61090172-61220836 GCA_021015155.1 Magnolia officinalis
TCCATTTAACACCAAACCCCATGCGAATCAACATATACTGTAAAAAATCCTAGTCGACATGGTCGTATGCCTTCTTGATGTCGAGCTTATAGAAAATGGATTTCTTACCCGACTTATAACAAGAATGTAGCATTTCATTTGCGATCAAGGTGCCATCTATTATCTGCCTGCCTCTTACGAAGGCATTCTGATACTCAGAGATCAGCTTTCCCATGACCACTGAAAGCCTGATGGATAAGATTTTAGCTAGTATTTTGTAGGGACTGCTGATCAAGCTTATCGGTCTGAATTCGGAGAATGAATTCGCACTAGCAACTTTAGGGATGAGAGCTATGAAGGAAGCACCTATGCCCTTAGATAACTTTCCCCTGGAATGGAATTCGTTGAGGAAAGACATAACGTTTGTGCGGACCGTTTCCCAGAAAGCTTGAAAGAAGGAAATGGGAAACCCGTCTGGCCCAGGGGCTTTGTCGCCTTCCATCGCATCGACAGCCGCTTTAGCTTCCTCTTCCAAAAAAGGAGCCTCCAGAAAATCTACATCCGAACTCAGTATGGTGGGAAAGAGGATACCGTCCAGGCGGGGTCGACTCCAACCCTCAGAAGAAAGAACATAGTTGAAATGGGCCACAACTAGATCGCAAATCTCGCTTTGAACATCCACCTGCCGACCGTCCACAGTGATAGAATGGATGGCTTTCGCTCTAGCCCTCATGTTGGCGATGCTGTGAAAGTATTTTGTGTTCTTGTCACCTTCCGATATCCATCTGGCCCTAGATTTCAGCCTCTAGGACTGTTCGTCTTCAAGAGCTTTGGACGTTAAGGCTTGAATGACCAAAATACGCCTAGAAAGGGTATCCAAAGGAAGATCTCGTCCTTCGGCCGATGAATCGATGCGTTGTAATTCCGCAAAAAGGGCTTCAGACTCAAGATTTCTCTTCCAATATACTTCGTCCTTCCAAATTTTCAACTCGTCTTTAATGTATCTGAGCCTGCAGATTAACCTGTGTCTAACGAAACCGTCCACGATGGAATCTTGCCACCACTGAACAATATTTTGCCGAAAACCGTCGACGCTCAGCCATGCGGAATCGAATTTGAAGGGTTTGGGGCCCCAGTTCTTCTGTAGGACCGAAAGAAGAATGGGGCAGTGGTCAGAGGTCGATTTGGGAAGAGCACTCTGAAAGACTGTGGGGAACTCCTCGATCCAATCCGTAGAAAGGAGAAATCTATCAAGTCTCGATTGAATTTTAGATTTGCGACCATCAGACCAAGTAAATTTGGCTCCCGACAAAGGAAGATCCACTAGCTCGAGATTTTGAATCCATTCCGAAAAGGATTGCATGGCTAGATTGGTTCTCCGAGTGCGGGAATGCTCCTCAGCAAACTAGACAACATTAAAGTTTCCCGCAAAACAACAAGGGCCTGAAAAGGATTGTCTGATGGCAGTTAGCTCGTCCCAGAAGATGGGCCTTAAGGCATCATTGTTGGGACCGTAAAGAGAAATAATGATACAAGAAAAAGAAGAGAGCAAATCTTTAAGAATAACCGCTTTCGAAAAAGAACCCGACAACGAATATTGCAAGTCCTACTTGGAAGAGTTCCAAGCGACGAGGATGCCACTTGAGGAACCGACAGCATCTAAGGACACAAACTTTTCACCCGGGACCCCCATAGCGTGGCTAAGAGCCTATCGGAAAACGAGGACACTTTTGTTTCCTGAAGGCAAATAACATCCGGGTTTTTTTTCGCTTGATCGACCGTTTAATGAGGCTCCTCTTTTGCTTGGAGCCAACCCCTCTAACGTTCCAAGAAAGGACAATCATTGGGGAACTGAATTGCCCTGGGAACCCTTACGAGCACGTCTAACGGATGACGAAGAGACTGCTGCCGGAGAGGATTGGAGACGAATCAATTCTCTGTTGCTCACTGACCTGGTTACTTGTTTAGTCGGAGTCTTTGTCGCCGGGAGGGGTTTGCCCCTGTTCTCGATGAACTAAAATAACCCAGTGTAGTCTTCATTCCTGTTGCCGAAAGATAGGCCTAACGAGCGGCCTACACACCCTACTGCATCGCGAATCCACTTTTTGTTTCGAATTTCTTCGAATATTTCCTCTCTAGACTTGCCTTCCATCGATCCCGGAGAATTGTGATCCTGCGGATTTTGAGGGAACTCTGCACACATCTGAAGAGGTTCTGCCATGATAACTTCGTTGGCATTATCTTCCTGGAATAAGGTTAAAGGGCCCAGATCCGCCCAATCTCAACTTTAGGATCCTGAAGGAACTGGTGAAGAAGGGATGGAAGAAGCTGACCGGGTTTCCTTCAGCAGGTCGTCTGCCAAATCTCCTTTGCATGCTTCATCGCCAATAGCCAAATCGCGAGAATAGGAAGTAAGGGCGGGATAGAGGGGTTGGGAACGGGTAGAGGTGTTGGGAGAACCGGGTCTGGAAATGGGAAGAGGCTGGGGCTGAGGATTTGGGTTGGAGGGGACAGAATCGGGTATCGAAATCGTGCCCCAATTAGCGGTTGGAAGGCGGATACGGGTAGAGACCGGACCCGACTTAACAGGTCCGAGATCGATGAGGGAAGTCAGTCTGGGAGAACGTTCCCCATCAACCACGTGTTGGGAGTTGGTGCCGTCCAGCGCGAGATCGGGAGCGGCATGTCGAGATTCTGAGGCGTGCTTAAGGTCGTCATAAATGACATGCTGAAGAGAGGAGCCATGTGTCCACGTGAACTCTGTCCGATGGGGAGATGGGACTGTCCTTCGTTCGGAAACAACAGCTTCTCCGCCATGTGGAGCATACGCTGACGACCTTGAGATACAAGCGCCGACGCCAGGGATTTCCTGATGCAGGTGAGATACGGGAGCGGATGGGGAGGTGCCACGTGCCCCCTGAAGGGACAGTGCACTGACATGAGATATGATGGCAACGTCAGTGCATGTGGCTCGAGCCACCCGCGGTCTGCTGGAGCATGGGAGCTGTGCACCTTCTTCCCTGGAACTGGCGCGTGAATGCACCGGAGATTGGTGCTCGGGCTCCCTAGCGTTCCATATATCACCCCATCGCGGATGGAGGGAGTCTGGTTCTTCCTTCTATACCAGCAACAAGATAATTCGGCTATCCACCTTGACACGAATGTGAGAGGGGAGAGGAGAGCCTTTTGATCTTCTCACTCGAGCTCTGATGACGCCCAGCTCCACCCCCAATTGCGTTTTCGTGTCGATCTCGAGGATGAATCCCAGACGAGAGGTGACTTTGATTAGAAAATCATCATACTAGCATTCCATCGACACGTTCCAGATTAGGACCCAGATGTTTTCCTTGCCGAACATGGAGTAGTCGTCCCACCCCAGGACTTTTAGGACAGGTCCAGAGGCATGAAGATGCCCTGCCATAGTAAGCATGTCTGGGTTATGACCGGGGCAGACCCTAACCCAAAGAGCATTATATCCAATGGGTTTGATATCAGAATTACCATATTCGAAGCCAGTGCAGTCACGAATCCACTCCCTGACTGAAGGGATAGAAGCGTCCTCTCTAGTTAAAATCACCACAGATTTAGCCAGTTCAGAACGGTTTTTGACAAAGGTCTCCTGGTCCACCGAAACAGTGAACTTTGTCTGTTCGTTTGGATCATCGATTCTAGCAGAAGCAGAGTGGTCCGATGGATGCGCATTCTGCATCCGATCAGAAGGCGGATGATCTTTTGAACCTTGTAATAGGGCGTCTCTGAAGGAGACATCCTCAGTGCGTAGGGAGGGTGAGGGAGCTGGTGTCGGAAGGGAAGAAGAGGGATCCTTGGAAGGATGTTGGAGGAGGTGTTTTTGATTGGAAGTGGAAGCAAGAGTCTTCGGGCCGAAACGAGCCCTTTAGACTAATATTCGTTTCCCATCGTAGCTATCACTGTGCAACATGGCCACTGCTCTGGCCAGTTCAGCTTCGCTGCTCATATGGACAAGTGCGAAGCCCCGATATGCGCCGTTCTCTGTCTCTGGGCATGATGACATCCATCACAACACCAGCCCTCCCGAAAACTCTATAGATTGATGGGAGCCCAACCGTGAGGGTACCCTTTAACGTAGAGCGTAGGGTAGGATGAGTATTTCCTCCGATTTGCGGGCCCGGAGGGTCGAGACCTTCTTCTCGCTTCGACAACGTTCCATTCCCTGGCATCCTTGTTGGATGTGCCCATTACAAGTGTCTGCTTCTCCTCCCCATTGGGGCCAGTAGGATCCTGATTACATGTCGTCGTCGTCGGGTTCTTCATCTTCACGTCATTGTCGGAGTCGGAGTCTTCATCTCCCAGTATAGATCAGAAAAAACAAGGTTTCTCACCCTTATGTCAAGACCTTCCAATCTGCTCCTCCATATTTTACCTCTATCGCAAACAAAGTAATCTGCTCTTAGGATCTTTTTGAGGAGACGAAGCTTCAATTGCTGCAATAAGAAGGTGATTCACACGTCACCCAACACATCCACATGTTCCCATCAATCAACCCTCAGAATTCATATGCATACCTCTTTTGCATTTCTTCCATTCATCCATCATAACTGCTATAGGTAGATCACACCAGCTTCCTTTGATTTCACCAATAAGACCATTAATGCAGTTATTGTAAGAATCCTGTGGACCAAGAAGCTTACCATGTCACTCCAAATGGTGATGCCATGCATTTATGGAAACTACAAGTTACTCTCCAGTAGCTATATCTAGTCGTTGGCTCCACTGATGATATGAGAGGCGTGTCTTGCATTACATGCCAGTAGAAGTTTTGGTCATTGCAGCACCATATAGTAGTACCAAAACAAGGCAAACCACTTCTTTGGCATCTGATCCACTCAGTCTGAATTGTTGGAAGATACTTTAAAGGAACTCTGGAGGGTCGTCATCTTGGCTATAATTGTCTTTGAACTTCTGAACTAAGCCTGTCAATTGGGATGACATGTATATAAATATCATAATAGCATGTGGCTCTTTATACTGCATTCACGATATTTGTGATTATAATTACATTTATTTGTTGCAACAATATGTTCGCGATATCGTGTGCATGATATCTGTGTTGTAATGACAGTTATCTATAATAATAATTTGTTCATTATAGTGCATTCACAATAGTTATCATTGTGGTTACAGTTATTCAGATTTTGGTAATTCATGTAATGTTCAGTCTACATATGTAACGCAGTACAGTTTTGATTTGTTGATCGATTGAGAAATTTAGAGGGCAAAGACTAAAGGGCTCAGTTTTCAGTTGGTCCAGCTGACAGATAGCATTC
The DNA here is from genome assembly GCA_021015155.1 of Magnolia officinalis. Lineage (NCBI taxonomy): Eukaryota > Viridiplantae > Streptophyta > Magnoliopsida > Magnoliales > Magnoliaceae > Magnolia > Magnolia officinalis. Next base: position 61,095,458 of record JAJHSJ010000015.1, read on the forward strand.
TTACCAAAGAGTGGACCAATTTGTCATTGAATACATCTCTCAATGAATGTGTAAAATAAATGATTGAATTCTTGTGTTTCCCATGTTTTCCTTTTCCTTTTTTTTTTTTTTTTTGGCATATTCTGGTGAGAAAATCTCGGCTATTCAGTTCTATGGGTCCTGCATCTTATTTGTTTTCTACATTCAGAACCTTTTTGAGATTTCCTACACTATAGCTAGTTGCAAAGCATGTAGTGAGCAGGGGGTGGGAAAGAAGAGGTTCTCAAAATTTCTGGTAAGTCTAAATGCCTAGGAAGTGGGATTTTGAAGCCGATGCAGTAGTTGTGCCTCCAGCAAAAGGTTCTTTCTAATTAGCCTCAGAGAAAACTGCATGATATCTTCTTAGCAACAAAGTCTAGAATCCTATAAATGGACGCAAAATAAATTAGTAGGTTGATGGTCCTCTAACACCATAATTTTACTTTTATTATTAATGCTGTCCTTTACAGTTCTCAATGGGTGCTTGGACCTATCAATCTTACAGTTCTAATCATATTTGTGGATGGAACTTCTCATTAGAGGGAGTAAGGTGTTTGAGGGTCACAAAATCCTAATCTAGTCAAAGAAGCAATATACTGGCCCTTACTGCTGATTTGTAGACGAGCCTCTTCTTATGATTAGTATGTTGGTTGCAACAAAGTCTGGAATCCTATAAATGGACGCAAAATAAATTAGTAGGTTGATGGTCCTCTAACACCATAATTTTACTTTTATTATTAATGCTGTCCTTTACACTTCTCAATGGGTGCTTGGACCTATCAATCTTACAGTTCTAATCATATTTGTGGATGGAACTTCTCATTAGAGGGAGTAAGGTGTTTGAGGGTCACAAAATCCTAATCTAGTCAAAGAAGCAATATACTAGCCCTTACTGCTGATGTTGTAGACGAGCCTCTTCTTATGATTAGTATGTTGGTTGCAACCTCCCAGTCATAGAAGAGAGAATTAAATACTTGCTCCATTGGTTGCTGCACTGAAGGTAGCGCGTATTGGAGATTTTAAGCAGTTTTGCTCCTGTTTTATCATTCCAACACTTGTCGAAGTTTGTAACTTGAAGGGGCTGTTGGCCTCTTTCACATACTTTCTCTAGATTTAGGGGCTGTTTGATAAAACTCATTTTCAGCACTTATCACTGAAATTTGATATTTTCAGTGATTTTCACTGATTCAGACTGTTTGGCAAATCCAACTTATTAAGTGCTTGAATTAATTTTCACTGAAAATGCGTCTTTTTTAAGCTCCCCTCCCTTCACTTAATGTTGAAAGCGGGGGTGCATTAAAATTTCTTATCACTTTTGATGCAGGACAATTAACCACTTGCTTTAAAAGCTCGAACTGTTAGAGCATAGCGAATTAATCCCTTTATCTCATAGCCTAGGCCCCAAATCCATGGGTTAGGTTCTCGGCCGAACCCTCATCGTGAGCCCCAAATCCATGGGTTTTGCCCCTTCGTGGGCCTCAAATCCATGTGCTCCGCCTCACACGAGTCACCCACCTCACACGGGCCCCAAATCCATGGGTTATGCGGGCCACCCACCTCGAGTGTGCCCCTGCATCCCACAGGCCACCCTACTCGAGCCAGGCATGAAAATGCCCTTGCATTAATCACCCCCGGTGAGGAGTCTCGAACACGAGACCTCCCTATCTGATACCAATTTGATGCAGGACAATAACTACTTGCTCTAAAAGCTCGAATTGTTAGAGCATGACGAATTAATCCCTATATCTCATAGCCTAGGCCCTAAATCTATGGGTTAGGTCCTCGGCCGAACCCTCCTCGTGAGCTCCAAATCCATGGGTTGCCCCCTCGTGGGCCCATGGGCTCCGCCTCACACGAGTCGCCCGCCTCACACGGCTCCCAAATCCATGGGTTATGCGGGCCACCCATCCCGAGTGTGCCCCTATATCCCACAGGCCACCCCACTCGAGCCCGGTGTGAAAATGCCCCCCGCATTAACTTTTGAATAAAATATGCCTAAAACTATTTCAAAATTCCAATTAAGAACTTTTAAGTTTTCAGCACTTAAATTAGTTATTAGCGCTTATTTTTCAGTTTATCAAACAATACCTTGCTTTCTAGATTTATCTTGAGAACCATACTTTGACAATCAGTTTTTTGGTTTACGTTAATAACAATGTTTCATCTTGATACCATCAAGATGCAATTACTTATGAGGCATGAGCTTGCTTTATTAGAGCAATTAGAATGATTGCCAATCCCTCGGGAGCCTTTTGGATGCAATATGAGTATCTTATTTGTAAGCAAGGTATTTTGTAACAGTAATGGTGGCCATAACGGCCACCATCATTACCTCTTACTATACGGGCTGTAACGGCCACCACCGTTACCTTCATGATATGGGCAGTAACCGCTGTTATACTCTTTTTTTTGTTGATTTTTCCCCCCCCCCCCCCAAAAAACGGAGTTTCTTGACAATTGGATCCAATCTTTATAAATTTTTTGTTCTCTCTCAAAGAAAAGAAAAGGAAAAAAAAAAGAACAAAAAAAGATAATGGGATCCAATCAAAACATTTTGTATTAGCATCGGAGAGTATTTATTACCAGTATTAATAATCATGTTTTGTTCGACATGAATACGATTCACTGTTGATATACCTGGGAATCACAGATCTATGGTACTTGACTGTTGTACATATCACCTTGGCCTTTATGGCACACTGCATGTTTTTTAATATGATGAGTTGCATCATCATTATCTTCATCATCAATCATCATCCCTTTGTCTCATTTGGGGAGTAATCTACAAATCATGTTTCTCATCAACTGTTCCACCTGAAGAGCTTGATTTATGATTTTGAGAGACTCAATACTTGTTGCCCCTTGATTAATTAGTTTGCATACTTTATTCCATAATATATATATATATTTTTTCCTTGCATTCCTTTCTAGTCTCTTTGCAATTTTCCAGTCTGTCCACTCTCTTTGCATTTTTCCAACCTGTTAAGTCACTCTAGCAGCTTCCAAACCATAACAACACTCTAGCAACTTCCGAGCCATAACAATTTATTGAAATGAGAGAGAGAGAGAGAGAGAGAGAGAGAGAGAGAGAGAGAGAGAGAGAGAGAGAGAGAGAGAGAGAGAGAGAGAGAGAGTATTACCGCATAAAAAGAGCTGTTGTAATGACGAGAGAGAGAGAGTATTACCGCATAAAAAGAGCTGTTGTAATGACCCCAAATTTTTAGATAGACACCGGAATGGATTAAAGATAATTGAAGACGAGAAATATATCGTGAGCACGTATTCTAAATTTCAAGAATAGCAAGAACGATTTCCTCTCGCTTGCTAAATCCAACGGCAAAGCATTTTGGATGTTCTTATCGTGTACCGCATCGTTAGGCGGATGTTGATGGGAAAAGTTAAAAGGATTGAAATTTTTGCAAGCCATCCCCTAGTTAAAGTCCTCTGATCATTCCATGGAAAAGAGGAAGCAACATGGTAAAATGAGGATGATATGAGAGAGAAATATACCTTCAGCTTCTCGACATCACACCTCAAGCAAACTCTGGGGACGGAGTTTGTTTTTAAGGGGGTGGATTGTAACATCTCGGATGTTACCGTTTTAGCCTATTCATGTATATCATAGTAACATCATGTAGTTAGGGTTTAAGCCTATTCATAGTTCAATTCTCCATCAAACCACATCCAAACATGGATTTATTCAATCATCATCAATTTTACAGAAATAAAACAGAGAATTAACAAGGGTTTTATGGATCAAAACAACAATCACAGAGTCAAGGAAAACAATCCTTAGGTTTTAACTTTTAAGAGAAAACTAGCTAGAATTGTTAATAAGCCTAAAGGGATTCCTCACGTTAGCCTTAGACGAAAACCCTAGGTTGATCTCGATGGAATAGAGCGAACCACGATGAACGGGAGTCACACGAGCAAGGTGGAGAACGTCCACACGTTTGGAAAGGATGGGGACGTCCTCTCTCTCTTTCTCTCTCTTCTAGACGTGTGAGGGGTGTGTACACAAAGGGGATGGAATAGGGAGTGGGGGGCGTGAGCCTCCTTATATACATGTGGTGGGCGTCCACACCTCTCACTCTTATTGGGTTTCTCCAAAAATGGCCCATGGGTTGATCTTTATTGATTTCTAAACTGTTCATCATGCTTAACTTGAAGAATAGAGTCGGTATATGTTATTTTGTTGGTGATCCATAACCTAGATTGCCCAATCTTGAAAATGGCTTGATGGACGGTCACGATACATTGATCGGGTCCATTCTCTTCACCAAAACTTGTAGTCTCACTAGATCTTCCATCATACAAAATTTCATCATGATTGGATGGTGGCAACATATGTAACTTGGGTCTCATTAAACTGAAATTAACTGAAATTTAATTAATTAGTAATTCGATGTGAATTTGGGATTTAGTTTCTTATTGCGCAAAAATCACTCTTGGATGATGAATTATCTGAATTTGACCAAGATCTTCGAGATCTAAGACATTCACTAGATGGGGAATAAGTGACTACAGATAATGGTCACGTTTTCCTTCACGATGGCCACCAAAATCAAGGGTTAAGGGGCTGATTTGACCATTGGACCAATTTTACTATGATCTAAGGGCTGAAATTTGATGTCCACGGTTCATTTATGTTAGATAGGCATGGGATAAAATTTCACATCAATCAGATCAAGAGAACCATAAGATCTAGAATCAAGGGTCTAGGTTAAGGGTCTCTTACTAAATATTTATGATCTAAGTGTTTTACAAAATCTAACGCTTCTATGTGATTCTAGGCATATTTCTAAGCAATTCTTACAAAAGAACCCTTGTCTAAATCATCATGGATAAAGAGTTATTCACAAAATAAGTTATTCACTAAGGGAAAATCAGTGTTTTAAATAGCGGTAGCGTGTTGCGTAGCGTTCAACCCTCCGTAGCGTGTAGCGAAATACCGTAGCGTGTAGCGTAAGCTACACAATACTTCTATTTTTTTAATTATATATATATGATAAAGTATTAAGTACAATACAAGTATAAAGAACATAAAACTGACAGTAACCGGCATTTTAAAAGGGAAAAAATCAGGAAAAAACTGAAAATACCAAGTTATTTTGTCTCCACATCGAAAAAAATTCAAAAAAAAAGGAACAATGGGCCTTAAAAAAAACTTAATGGCAAACGTTCAATCACATTGTTTCTTGTGGTGTGGTCCACCTGAAATGTGGATTTAACTCATTTTTTTAGCTCATTCCATAAAATGAGTGTCCAAAATAGATGGGCGGAGCAGATAAAATACGTTACATCATAATGGGGCCCATGACGCTGCGACTCACGACTGTAACATGAGCAGCGTCCCCAAAATAAAGGACATGGATTAGATACTGAGAGGTTGAGTAGCGAGTGAGCTACTGAAGTGACGTCACCAAGTTCCGTGGGCCCTATTATGATGTATGTGTTGTATCCACACCGTCCATCCATTTTGAGATATCATTTTAGGGCATGAACGAAAGAATGAGGCAGATAAAAAGCTGTAGTGGACCCCACCACTGAAAACAGTAGGGAAAGTGATTCCCACCGTTGAAACTATCCTAAGGCCCACCATAATGTTTACTTGAAATCCAACCCGTTCAAATGTTCCAAAAAACACGAAATAAGGGAAAATACAAATATCAGTTGATCTAAAACTTTTGTGACCTACAGAAGTTTTTAATGGTGGGCGTCACTGCCCCCACTGTTTTTTGTGTTGGGGTCCACTGAAGCTTTGGATTTAACTCATTCTTTGGATATTGTCCTAAAATGATATCTACAAATGGATGGAAGGTGTGGATACAAAACATACATCATGGTGGGGCCCACGGAACTTGGTGATGTCACTTCAGTAGCGAGTCTAGCTACTAAACTTGTCAGTAGCTAATCCGCGCCTAAAAAAAAGGGTCCGATGCCATTTTCGAAAGGGGAATAGGGTTTCCGCTTCTATCTGGAACCCAAATCCTAATATGAGGGTTTCCATTTCGAACCCAAATCTCCGAATCGAACCAAAATTCCCGAGAGATCGCAGATTATTCGCCGGAATTCTCGTTGATTTTGAAAATTTTCATCCATTCGAAGAAAAAAAGAAAAAGGGGAGGTTTTTTCGTACCTGCGGAAGACCGAAACTCAACTGTTGTCGATCAAGGCCCACCGAATTCTTCTTCCGATCAGGCGTACCTCTTCTACAGGTACCGAAATCACCTTCTTACAATTTTTTTATGTTTTATATTTTATTTTTTTGGCATTTACGATGCTCTCCCCAAAATTACAGGTAGCGCACGCTACCTGCGCTACACGCTACGAAGCCGTAGCGTACGCTACGACCCCTGTAGCGCACGCTACAGGGGATATGCACTACCTGCTACGCTACGTAGCGATTTTGCTACGCTACGCTACGTAGTGTACGCTACCACTACGCTACGCACGCTACTGAAAACACTGGGGAAAATACACATGACAAGTAACATGCTGAACTTAGGCTAAAATGGTAACATCCGGGATGTTACACAACCCCTCACATGTAACAAACGTAAAGAGTTATTCACTAAGGGAAAATACACATGACAAGTAACATGCTGAACTTAGGCTAAAATGGTAACATCCGGGATGTTACACAACCCCTCACATGTAACAAACGTAAAGAGTTGTGGTAATCAACCCTACCCATGTAACAAGGACAACAATTTTTGGAAAATGTGCTATGTGTGTAACAACTTGTGACTTGATTAAATAAAATTTAATTTTTTATGCTTGATTATTATTTCATTTCACTGTTGGGGTACTTTTTTTTTTTTTTAATGTATAAATAATTGATTTTTAAGTCCGTCATCATTATTTATTTAGGGATTATTTTTACATACAAGTAATATCAATTCTACCAAGATGTCATATTTTACTATTGTAAATAATTACATGGGTGTGTTAGAAAATCTGACTTTTGAAAGCCATTGGATATATCACCCTTTATCCAACATCGATATTTGTTCCCATCCATACTTATGCTGACCTCCTTTCTATACAACTCATTTTGGGACACCAACATTTGCCTAATGGAGCACATGGTTAAAGCTTTTCTTAATAGAGGATACAAGGTCTTGAATTTCATCGACTGTACCTATAGATTCATGGTACAAATCTCTTTCTGAGGCCCATTTTGTTGCAATGTGCAAATCCCTTCATATAAGGCATCTGTCCCATAGACTTGTGAATAGTTTTGTACCATCAAGAAGTGAAGCCCTTTACCATTAAAAAAGAAAGAAAAGAAAAGTAAAGCCTCTTCCTCATTTAAGTTTTTAGCTCCATGTATGTGGGCTTGGGAATGTAAGCTTCATAACACATTTAACACTTCTATAATCTCTATGAAATCATCTATACTTTGCTGGCCCTAGAATTTGGATCCCTCATTTTGCTACTACTGATACCATTGAAATTAAGCTTGATTAAGTTTGGTTATGCCACTTGGTGGGGCCATCAAAGAAAATGCTATGAATCTTCTCAAAGCCATCAACAACCCACCTTCAATTCATGTTGATGTTGGGAAACTTTATAGCCTTAGATTGCTTGTGGAAAAGTTAGTGGGGAAAGCGGCCACAAACAACCCACATTTAAGCTTACTATTTAGGTGTAAAGGGATCCAAAGAAAGATGGAGCATAACTTCAATGCCATCCTGGTCAGTGTTCGGTTTATAAACTCTATCAGGGAGAAAAAGGCCTTTGGGAGAGAAATTCTAACTAGGGTTGGATGTCTAGTTCCTTTCTTATTTATATTATGTGATGTCGCAAATTACATAAAATATCCTTGGAACCAAGGGCAAAAGAAATAGATGTGCCTGTCATATGATCAGTAGCCCCGAATAAATTATCCAAGGACTTTGACGCGTAAGTTATGTGAAAGGCTGTGAAAGTATTACCTACCTGAGCCAAAGACGGAAATGAAGAGACCTTATTCAAAGTGACATCTTTTAGTAGGGCATCATCCTCACTTTACGATAGATGATCCACATCATTAGTTGATGGAACTACAAGTGAATTTGTTAGTGGTACAACATCCTCAACAATATCCTAAGAATTCTTACCATTTGTAGCTATGGAATTAGTGGCTCGGCCTTGAGGTTAACCATGAAGGACCCAACAATTATCAACAATAATATCCATATTTACCACAATGAGTACATTGGCAATCCATACGACAACCAATACCATGACCATGATCACAACCATGACCATGACTTCGACCATCATCACGACCTCTTCCTGTGCTTTTATCTCGGCCAACACACGTTCATTATAAAAAGTCTTAAATCCTGTCATTAGTGCAAATTTCTCAACCACAATTGATCCTATAGTTGTACAATGCTTCGCATCTGGTAAAAGCAATCCATACAATCCATATACGCTGTTTCATGAAGGTAAAATAGGAGAACCAAGAATCTAAACTTGAACAGCAGGCTCAAACTCAAAATTAACACCTGCCAACAATTCAAATGTCATTTTTTTTTTCTCAAGACTTCTTTTATATGCCACTGTATCTATACAACAAACAAATTGAAGATCATCTAGGAAAGACAATTTCAACCACAACGATGTATCTCAACATAATAATCGTACATTTATTTTGATTTTTAAAAATAGAATTCCATAGGCCAAAAGAACAAAAACAACAAAAAGGCAGTAAACTGAAAAGGCCCCCCCCCCCCCCCCCCCCCGAAAAAAAAAAAAAGAAAAAGAAAGAAAAAGAAAGAAGGAATCCCACTCCTGAAGCAAAGAAAAATAAATCTTTTGAAGCGTAGCCCCTGTAGTTTCTAAACTATTCCTGAAGTATCTAGCATTTTTCTTCATCCAAATGCTCCACGATACTGCCAAAAGAGCTAGGTGCTAGATTCTCCTATCCTTGGGGCCACCCCCCTCGACCTGAATAACACCTTCATTGAGTTTAACACTACCTAATGCATGCTGAAGGCAGATAGAACACCATCCCACACCCTTAGTGCATAGGGCCTGCTTACAAAGAGATGAGGCATTGTTTCCTCATCCCTCATGCACAAGAGGTAGACATTGGGAATGGCGATTCTGCGCTTGCGAAGGTTATCGACTGTCAGGATTCTATCTTCCTGTGAGCCAAGCAAAGGCTGCAAATTTTAGGGGAGCATTGTAACTCCAAATAACATCCGTATGAGAGCAATTGACAGCATGGCCCAGAGAATAAATAACATTTAGAAGATAGCGAACTGTAAACCCACCTTTTTTGCCCTTCAACCAGAATGGAGCGTCCAGAATCACTTCCTGATACTATCCAAGAGAGAGAGAGAGCAGCCCTGACATCTCAATCTCATTGTCAGTTGGGTTTTGACGACAAGGGAAATCAGACATTGATCTTTCCCTGTCTGAAATGACTAATTTCTTGATAAATATTGTAAATTTGGGCCATATTATTTTAATTAACATACAATTCATTAGCAGTTACCCAAATCTCACGTTCAATGGACGACATAAAAGTCCACTAATTCTTGGTTCCATAGAACTCAGGAGTTACGACATAACTAACAAGTTATTTGATTTCCACACTCTATATGAAGGATTGGTTATATGAGGTTTTAATATACAGACACACATGTATACACACACACACACACACACCAACTTTTGTTATCCTCCAACAAACATCTCAATAATTTTTTGACCATTGAAGACATTGCTGGACTTATGATTGAGTTGTAATTTGCAATCTAGGATTCATAGAATGAACAATCAACCTTTCCATCTTGGAGGTGATGGGATCAATTGTCTCGGTTATTGATAGTGAAGCCATATTTAATCCCAAACAATTAAAAGTGTACTAAATATCTCCAAGATGGATAATTTTGACCATGGAAGATATTGCTGGACTTATGATTGAGTTGCAATATAGGATTCTTAGAATGAGCAATAAACCTTTCCATCTTGGAGGTGATGGGACCAATAGTCTCAGATATTGATAGTGAAGCCATTTTTAATCCCGAACAATTAAAAGTGTACTAAATATCTCGACTCCACACAATCAATACAAAAAACTGCTATAACAAAAAATTCAAAATGGCACCATTTCTTGTAGCTCCAATTCAAACCACCAAAAAGAGGAGAAGGGGATCTTATGGCTAAATTTACCACATTAACAAATTCTGATAATGTTCAAAAAGAAAAACAAATCTCAAATCCTTTTATTGCTGGCCACAAGAATCGTTGTAAATTGGGATGAGAAGAACCAAAAAAACATATCAAACTGAATGTCCAACAACCGTTCAAAGAAATTAGAATTTGCCGCAAGATACCTCCTCAATAATCACATTCAATCGCTGATTAGGCTTCAACAGCTCTCAAACTGAGAGAATTTTGAGAAAAAGAAAGAAAAGGAGAAAAGAAGAAGAAAACAGAAAGAAGCGAAAGGGAGATCAAGAAGGGAGGACGAGGAGAAAACCCCATGATTTTTTTTTGTTGATACAATGTCAGTGAGAAAAAAGCCTTTGGGAGGGAAAAAAACTCTACTAGGGCTGGATGTCCAGCCTCTTTATTTATATTGTGTGATATCCCAAATTACATTAAATACCCTTGGAACCAAGGGAAAAAGAGGAAAAACAAAAGAATGAAAAATAATAAGGGAAGTAAGAGGAGAATAAGAGACGGCGCATGGTCCAAAGAGAGGGCCTACAGTCCAGAAGTATCTACAAATCAAAGTTCAAATTTCCAAGTTTATCCTTCAGTATTTGCAAGTCAAAAGAAAGAAAGTGTTGTAGTCACTATGGCCAACTAAGTTGCTGTAGGTCCTTTGGTGACCTGTCCATTTTGGATTGGGTCGAGCTCGTAGCTGGATCTTGGTGTGGAATCTACATAACATCATAACCAGAAATTTTGTGGTTGAGCTGTAAAGCCTGTAATTTTGATAATGTCAACTCACTTGTTTGACTTCCTATTTGCGCTGTTTTGTTAGTACTTGTTTGTTTAATAATTTTCTTTCTATTGACAATGAGAGGGATTTCTTGGTTCACATGCACTCTTTTAAGTAAAATTATGTAGGGATGTTACCATGTGTAGCATTGCTGGGCTGTGTCCTATGTTTCCACTTATTTTTGAACTGTCGGTCTCAGGTAAGGCATCCGTTAGACCGTTACAGGCTTTCTGTGCACCGGAGGATGTAGGGGGCAACGCTCTACCTACCCTCAACCCTCACGCTGATGCACGGTGGAGATGTTTTGAGGGGCCCTGGTTGTGGCATGGATTTTAAGGACAACATGCTACCAAACATCCTGCTTATACAAGAATAAGAAGAAATTGCAAAAGCTACACCATGGCATGACATGCCATGCTTAGATCCATAGCTACATTAATTCCCTTAGAACTGTAAAATGTGCATTCTTAAGCGTAGAGTACCAAGTTACAGTTGGAAAACCTATATCAACTGAACATTATGATCCCTATAAAGCCTCTAGGAGAAGATACATCAAATACAATGCTAGTACAATATGTGCCACCATGCTTCCAATTGGACCCTATATTTCTTCATTTTCTTCACTTATATTCTCTTCACTAATTTTTTTAGTTGATATAGGACATGTTGGCTTTAAAGTGCCATGTGTGAATGTTTGGTGTCATTTTATGCACAGGACATTTGGCTTTTATCTCTTCTATTACATCATTGGTCTATTTGTTTCCTGTTGTTTGCACAAAATTGTTGCTGGTTTTTTTTTTTTTTTTGAAAGATAACAATTGATATATAAAAGGAAAAGAAGAACAAAAGAGGAGAGAGAGCCTGCTGAGAAAGCAGACTCAGCTATACTCCTAAAAAGCGAAGGTCAAAGTCCTTCAAAAAAGATACATTAACAGCCCATTCAATAATAAAACCCTTAGCCTTGGAAGAAACAGACTGCTGAATTTGAGATGTTCGTGCAACATCTACTATTTCTTTCTTCCCAAACAGACCCCCAGATGGCGAGAATAGCTGTTCTCCATAAACGCTTTCTTTTCTTTTCTAAACTGACCCCGTGCCAAGCAGGAAGGAGAGAAACTACCGAACCAGGGGAACACCAACTGATGCTGAAACGAGAACAAAAATCTGACCAGATTTTAACGATGAAAGGGCAATGGATGAGTAAATGATCAACCGATTATTCGTTCTTCATGCAGCATAAGCAGATATTGACTATCCGCATTCCTCTTTTTTTCCAGATTGTCCACCGTAAGAATCTTTTTCTTTCCTACCAACCATCCGAAGCAAACTATCTTTGGAGGGGCCGAATATTTCCAAATGTAAGGGGTCGGAGTACTATTTGAAGCTACCAATTTGTTGTGAAAATGAAAATAGAACGATCTAACTGAAAAGCTGCTGGACTTATCCAGTCTCCAGATAAGATTGTCATCGATTTGCTGATTAGGCATTGCCTTATAGATGCAGAGAATAAGGTCGACGTACTCGTCGATTTCCCAGTCTTGGAGGTTCCTTCTGCAATTATCAGTCCATTCCACCTTGCCGGACGACACAGAGAAACATTCAACGATTGAAGTGGCCTTGTTTGGAGCTAGAAGAAAGATACAAGAAAAGCGATTTTTTAAAAGATTGTCGCCCACCCAAAGATCTTCCCAAAATTGGATATCGTTGCCCTTTCCTAACTCGTAGCCAATACCTGCAAGAACTTTCTTTTTCATACGAAGGATGCCTTTCCAAACATAAGAAGCTCTATAATAGGAGGAGTCTCTTGTCCACCACCCACCTGCAAAGGATCCATATTTGCTTTTGATGATGATGTTCCAAAGGGAACCTTTTTCAGACCCTAATCTCCAAATCCACTTGCCAAGAAGGGCTTGATTCATAATCCTAAGGTTCTTGACCCAAGAACCCCTTCTTGGAAGTGGGTACAAACCTCGTTCCAGTCGAGGAGGTGGAAATTCTTCTTGTCTTCCTTGCCATACCATAGGAAATCGTGTCTCGACTTGTCGATAGATGCCAAAACAGAAATTGGACATCTAAATAAAGACATAAAATATAAAGGTAAGTTGGATAGCACCGCCTTGATAAGAGTGAGGCGGCCTCCCAGAGAAAGATACCGACACTTCCACTTGGCAAGGTGTTTCTCGAACTTGTTAGAGATCTCGTTCCATAGAGACTTCGGAGGCGGACCTAGGCATAAAGGGAGGCCCACAAATGTGGTCGGGAAGGAAGCCGAGGAGCAATGAAAGGACGTCGCATGGCTGGATAGTTCTTCTTCTTCCAGATTAACCCCAAACATCTTCGATTTGGCCAGATTTACTCTCAAGCCCAGATACAGCTTCAAAACACCGAATAGTAGTGCAGAGATTTTCGATCTTGTCTGGAGAGACTTCCAAAAAAATCAAAATGTCATCAGCAAACTGAATATGAGAGATTGGGTTGGGCATACCTGGGATAGAGATGCCACGAAGAATACCCTCTTGTTAGCCTTTATGCAACATTCTAGATAAAACCTCCCCCACGATGAGAAAAAGGAAAGGGGATAAGGGGTCACCCTGGCGCAAACCTCTAGAGTTTTTGAAGAAGCCTTTTGGAGTTCCATTGAGAAGAATAGAGAAGTGGGCAGAACCAATGCATTCTCCCATCCATCCTCTCCACTTTGGACCGAAACCCATCCGCTGAAGCATATATTGGAGAAAGTTCCAATCGACATGGTCTTAGGCTTTTTCAATGTCGAGATTGCAGAATATACTTTTCAGGCCCGATCTATGGCTAGAGTGGAGACATTCATTAGCGATGAGTGCACAATCCACAATTTGTCTCCCCGGAATAAACGCACTTTGATTTGCTGAAATTATCTTTCCGATGACTTTCTTCAATCGAGAGGTTAGAACTTTGGCTAAGATCTTGTATGGGTCCCCTATTAGGCTGATTGGTCTGAAGTCTTTGAAAGAAGCTGCACCCGCCACTTTTGGGATGAGGGCAATGAAGGTCGCACCGAGACAAGGAGTCTGTAATTATATTTTCATAAGGCTTTGTTGTTTTGTTTTTCTGTGATTATATTTTCATAAGGCTTATAAAATCGTTGTTGTTTTGTTTTTCTGTGATTATATTTTCATAAGGCTTATTCATTCTTATTTTACCTATAGTTTTCAAATGATCTTCACATTGTTTTACTCCTTTATACTTGAACTTTTCTTCTCCCTTGGTACTAAAGTCATTTGAGAAGATGAATGGTAATCATGTTTAGATCATATTCTACAGGTTCAAGCAGTGCTCTTATTATTGGGTGGCCGTGAAGTATCTGCTCCCATGGTTACTATCACCCATCAAAACAATAAGGTATGTATTGCATTTTAACACTTAATGCATTCTTTGTCTGAATGAGCTATGTTTTGATATCTTCTAGCTTCCTGTACATTTAGTAGTCAATCAGTAATCTAATTTCTGCAGGGTATGAACATGCCCCAGAGAGCTGCTTCACTGATGAGGTTCCGCGAGAAGCGAAAAGAGCGGAATTTTGGACGGAAAGTTCGTTACAATGTTCGTAAAGAGGTAGCCCTTAGGTACGAGGTGCATGACTCATTATCACTTTATATTTATCTTAGGAATCATTTTATTGCCTGAGACATGAGCCAATTTACAAGGAAACTGTTGATGCTGGGCGTCTGATGGTCTGGTTACAGTTATATTGATAGTTTCCATAACCTAAATCTAGTCTTCAAAAAATGTTATTCATTCACTAAAGGCCTATTTGTCTAAAAGGAAATGATTGTGACAAACTGTCTCATTGGGTCCCATGTCTAGAAGTTGCTAATGTCGCTGTCAAATTCTGGTGCAAAATGATGCTCAAATTGATATTGGGTAGCTGTGGGCTCCATGTTGTCAATTTTTGTTGGAATTTGAAACTATTTTGGATTATTCTACACACTCTAAGGCCGTGTTAGACTGTTTTTTTTTGGAATTATTCTACACAATCTAAGGCCCTGTTTGGTAGATGCCTAAAAATGCATTTTTTAAGTGGCAACCGAAGAGGGCCTAATGATGCAAGACGGAATGATCTAATCTAATATGATGCCATGAAAGTAAAAGACAGATTTACTAGAGCAATAGAACGATAAAATAAAGCTAATTTACCATAAATTCAGAAATTTCAGATTCATGACATGTCCAAATCAAAGCCTACAACAGTCCCGCAACACGAATCTCATAAACTACTGATTAACCAGGACCTATGGGAGATAGATATTAACCGGGACCTATGGGAGATAGAACCCCCATCATAGCATAGGGTTAAATCTGAATTCAATGGAAATCATGTCTTGTAAGAGTTTTGATGTGTTAGGGCTGTTTAAAGGCTACGGAATGTGGGAAATGGGTTTGGGGTATCTAGGCTTTTAGAGGAATTAGGGTTGAAGTTTTGGGAGGTTTCGGGTTAGGATTTCAGATTTCGGGTTTTAAGGGATTTATGATTTAGGGTTTCTAGAATTGGGAATATGGGTTTCAGGTTATGGGAGTTAGGGATTTATGATTTGGTCAAGGGATTTTCAGATTTTGGGGATTTGGGTTTGGAAAAATTGGAGATTTTAGAATTTGGGAATTTGTGAATTTTAGGATTAGGGTTTGGTGAAATTAGTTTAGGGGTTTTAAAGAGGGAAGCTAAGGGTAGGGAAAGAGCCTTTGTGATGAAACAAAGGGGCTATTGTACAAGGCTGTCCGTATGGACAACCACACGTACGTGCATTAGTACCTCTATACGGACAACAAAGGATGGCGGACTGTGGCCGGTTTAGGCTTGGGATGGGTCAATTTAGGTTTTGAATGGCAACAAAGAAGAAAAGAAAGGAAGGAGATGAAGGAAGAAAAGAAGAAGATGAGAAAAGATGATACCTTGTTGAGAAGAGAGAAAAGTAGAAAGGACAACTAGAGAATCACTCCCAGTGGTTTCGCACCACCAATCCAATCACATCATGAAATTTTGCTCAATCTCAAAGCAAAAGGAGAGAAATCTCTTTCATTCATAACATACATATTGGCTTGGGTGGGGGCGTCCAACCTTTTATAGTCTTAGAAAAGACATTTTATAAAAATGCACTCTCAGATGAGATTCTCAACATAAAGACGCCTAATAAATTAAAGCTTTTCCTAACTCCCTAATCTCAACACAAATATGAGCCATACCAACAATAACGAAACATGTAAACAAACTAAACAACTAAACAATTTCATGGCCCTTGGGGGTCCACCATCAAGATATCCGATGATGATCAAACGGTCCAATCATTGTGTCCACTCGATCCAATGGTCCAATGTATCCATCTAGCTCCTATATGCAGCCCACATGCATCTTTCCAATGTCGGGTCTTCAAAGATGCACGGACATGCACGTGGGGTCTTTAATGTGGCTAGGAATGTGAATTGGGCCAAGTGGGTCCCATGTATTGGTCCTCTAGCTATAAGGAGACTGGCTCATCTCTCCTCTAATATGTTGCTCGAATGTTCTCATCACCTAAAGGTTTCAACTTTTGTTACAATGTTTCCTGGAGAGCTTTGCTATGGCCACACATGTTTCAAGGCAGCTCATGTAAATGCATCATATGTGCTCCAGTGCATCCATCAGGGCCTCGCTATGTAGATTCCCTCAACCCCAGGAATCAGGTCAGTTAACTAATCAGATAGGCCACGGTTTACAAAACAAAATGTACGGCTGAATAAAACTTGGGCTGAAGTTTCTGAAGCCATCTACCTGTTTCTAACATTGTGGCATACCTGATGAGTGGAATGGCCTGATTCACGTATGACAACATCTTCAAGGTTGGACCATCCTGGTGGATATTGCCTGCTTATTGCACCCGTTTGCCATGATGGCATGTGTGGCGGAACATTTTGCTTATATCCCTTTAGATGCATGTGGACTTAGCAAACCTCTTTACTCGATCAAAACAAAGTTTAAGCTATACTAGTAGCAATCTGTTTCCCTGTCGTTGTCTGTCCAAAGAAAGGGTGAATATCATAAAGATAAGAACTTTTACTGGCAGCCCATTCCTTCCATTAGATTAGTAATTGAGAGAGTTTCATGCAAGGATTGGTTTGTTTGTCACTCTATTGGATGATAAACAACAGATATATCAGTTATTGCGGGTTATTGCTGAAGGAGACTCCAAGAATATCATCTCACGCGCCAGGAATAGCCATGCCGATCTTGGATGATAAACAAATATATTGTTGATTGTTGATTATTCCTGAAGGGGACTCCAAGGATATAATTTCGTGGGCCAGGAGTGGTCACATCGATCCTCGGGTGGCTTGGCTTCATGTTCAATGGAGTCTTAGCATCTAGGTTAAACTTTTGTTTGTCCATTTCGGTAGAGGCCAGTGATCTGGTGGACTCCTTTGCTAAAGGAGGGTTTGGCTGATGTGTGTACGTACACACATGTCATTTGTTGCTCAGCCTTTACCTGCTTGGTAAAGTGTAGGGAAATTCTCATACTGGGATCAAATGATGTGAGAGTTGAAAGCCCCTTTGTGGGCCTTTGTCTTACCCCATTAATGAAATTGTAGGACTCTTTTCCATGTTTGTAGGAAAGCAGAGCCTTCACTCCTTTCCAGTGCTACTTTAGCTATAGATTCTCAGGCCCATATTCTTGTTAGCCATCTTGATTGAACCCGTCGTGTATTCTCTGAATGTGGGCCAAATCTCAGATGTTTATTGGAGAGAGGCTGGGAAAGTATGTCTGCAATAATGCAAACAATATGATTGCTCTTAGGTCATGTTTGCATTGTTACAAGCAATTGCAGAATTGGTTCTCAGTAAACAATCCTCTGGAATTGGTTCTTGAGAATTGCTTATCTGAAAAAAGCACGTTTGGTAAACATGCATGAGAAAAACAATTTCCCCATAAAGGTTGGAATGGCGAGCATTGAATCCCCACTGTTTCCTGTGGCATGGCCCACTTTCCTCATTTACCTATTTTGGAGTCACATGATATGGTGAAACGGATGGATGGAGTGGATGTTGCACGGTCATCACGGTGGGCCCCATAGCTGCAGGCAGGGGTTATAGGAAAGTCGTGTACGTCCAGCTTCTCCATAGATAAGATTTTCTAAGCCTACATGCGTGGGCAACACAACTCATGTATACGCCACACTTTTGCCGTCCTGGCATGTAGGTCCGGGATCCTATCCATCCATTGGAAGGGCACCACTTTATTGATGCCCTAGCCCAGGAATTAGGTTGATCCACTGGTCAGGTGGGCCACGATTTACAAAATAAATGTATAGCTCTAAAACACCCTGTTCACCTGTGTTCCAATACTGGGGCCTACCTTTTGAGAGGACTAGATTAATGTTAGGGAAAACATGGTCAGACCAATCGGTGGATGGATTTGATCTCGGACCTAGGTGCCATCCTGTCATGTGTGGTGTATGGCTCTAAACTGTTGTGCAACTACCAAACCTTCCACCAGGAGAGAGCTTTGATTTTATGAGTGCTTTTCTCAAGTTTGTAATATTGGAAACGGTTGTAGGAAAGAGGGTGCTAGGTGCTGCAGAAAAAAAGTGCAAATTTGGAAAATTAATTTTCTTAATTGATTAATAAAGTGGCTAACCAAAAACCATTAAAGCATAAAAAAAGTTATTTTCATAATCAAAATCATGAAATGCTTACAAAAACACATTTTTTAAAAGCAAAGCCAAACAGGCCCTTAGTAATTATATATGCACTGTCATGTTTTTTGCAGGATGCATCGATACAAGGGTCAATTCGCATCTAAGGCAACTATAGAAGAAGCTGAAAGAGCCGCTGCCGTCGCCGCTGCAACAGCAGCTTCTGGATCAAGTTGGGGTTCTGCTCCACGTACTGATACACCGCCGCGAAAAGCACCTGCGTAAGTACGAGTTCCTTATTATTCATACTAATTCTTTTCTGTTATCAGTTTCTGATGCTTGATCAGATTTTTCTTCAAATGACAGACAGGCTTCTCAGATGGTCCGGCCTCATTTCTAAGTTCTAAAATTGAGTAATCTGATAAGTTTCTTGGTCGAAGGATCTTGTGATTGGTCTGCTCATAATTGGTCTTGTGGACACCAGTTTCTTACTTTGTATTATTGCCTTGATAGACTTGAATGTGGTAGAACTTTATAAATGATTTTCTTGCAGTTTTTGATTCCCACTGTAGTCCATGATGAATTTTGCTTGATGCATTAAATATTACGCTACCAAATATTTTGACTTTTGTCATAGTATATGGTCAGGTTGGATGTCATTGTAACCTCATTCATATGGTTCATCCATGAACACTTCAGTTTTCTGGTTTTACAAACGTGGCATAAAAATGTGGAGTACTTGATATTAATAAATGCTGGCAAGTACTCGGCCAATAATGCCGTCACATCAAGGTTTTGAATCTGATTTCCAGGGGCCATAGCAAACCCGAATTGGTAAAAAGTTTTAACCAAAATTGTTAAAAATATCAGATGAAATGGGAAACACAAGAATCTCTCTCTCTCTCTCTCTCTCTCTCTCTCTATATATATATATATATATATATATATATATATATATATATATATATATATATATATATATATATATATATATATATATATATGGGACGTGTTCAATGGTGTATTGGACCATTCTTTGGTATGTTAGGATGACATGTTGTAGGTAGAGTGTGGTCAAGTCCTTGACCTCTAAATTTTTATGATTCTTATAAATTGATACAATATATCAACTGTCATCTTCACCAGTTAATGTATAAAATATTGACTATATTGTATGGCTTATAGACTGGGATGCTAGAATGTTATCACCAAGTAGGCAAGCACTATCATGATCTAGCAATTGGCATCTTCATGCAGTACAAAGATTCGGCATTGTCGCTATATTCTCACTGCTTTAATACACATGCATATATCATCATCATCATCTAAGCCCCATCTCAATTAATTAGGGTCAGTTAAATGAATCCTATTTTGCTATTCCACTCTACCAAGGGCCATACATTCAATTAGCCCTAGGTCATCAAAATTTTTTCTTTCTACCCCCATCTGCGTCCTTTTGGGTTGTCCCCATGCATTTTTAGAGCCTTGTACTTGTATCAATTCACTCCTTCAACTTGCCCTTATAATACACATGCACATATATTCAGAAAATATAGCCAAAATACTCCCTAAAATGGCCCACTTTGCTTCAATTTGTTGAGCTGGGTCAAATTTTCTGTTTTGATATCCAAAATTGGTTTACATGAAGTAAAAAACTCGTTCTAAGCTTCCTCTTAAGGTTAGAAGGAATAAAGGAGAGAAAAGGGAAAATGAGCCTTTACATTCTCATTGGCTTGCACTTGATGTGGGATGGGTGTATCAATATTTCATTATATGGCTTGTATCAACCGACAAGGCCGATTCGACTATCGATATTTGGATCGGACCATTTTAACCCCATTTTGGGTCTCGGCATTGGCTGATACGGATACCATACACTTGTATTTGCCAATATTTGTTTGCACTCGTATAAGCACATAAAGAGGAATCAAACAAGATAATCACAATCGCATAAGCAAATCCAGCCAGAGAACAATTCAAATTTACGTGGAAAAACCCTTGCGACACAAAGCGAGAATGCACTATGAAAAATGAAGTTACAAGAGATCAAAACCTTACTGATCAAAGGCCAAAGAGGAAAAGCCCTAGCCTTTGCCTTTCAAAACCCTCGCAAACCCTTAAGCACATCTTAGAGAACCCTAATCCCGATTAGAGAACCCTAATCCCGATTCTCGAATATATTCTACCACAATCGGAATAGGAAACAAATCGCGCACTTACACAAGTCTGTACGTGCCTTTGATGGGACCTTTGATGGCATCGACAACTATTGAGAACCAGTCGATGACATCGAAGAACCTTCGATGACATCGAGTAGCAACCTCCAAATCCGTCCAGCAATCAACAAGGATTTTTTTGGATTTTCTTGATGGGATCGAGCATCTGTCGATGGCATCAGCAGCCACTCGATGAAATCGGGTGGTCTGTCGATGACATTGACAAACTCTATTACAAACAAATTTAAGATATTAGACAACAATCTCCACTATGTCTTCAATCTTCACACTCCATTGCTCCTTTGCTGTACTTGATCCTCCATCTCTACTTCGTCTCCATCATAACTCCACAATTATCACTTCTCGTGCACATTCCGTCTTCACTCTATTTTTGCCAGACCAAGATAAGTCGCATAGAACTTGAACTCCTCTGCATGAACCACCTTCGTAAGCATGTCAGCCATATTCACGATTGTGTGGATCTTCTCTAGAGTCACACCTCCTTTTTCAAGCACCCGTCGGATAAAAATATGACAAATATTAATATGTTTAGCACGTGAGTGATAAACATAGTTCTTTGCCAAATTAATTGCGCTTTCACTGTCACAAGTAACTGACAAGACCTCTTGCTAATGCCCCAACTGATTTATCATCCCTTTCATCCAAACAATTTTTTTTTTTTTTGAACGCTTTTGTCACTGCCATATACTCAGCTTCGGTTATGAAAAGAGCCACCACGGACTGAAGCTTTGACATCCAAACGATTGCTCCACCTGCTAACACAAACGAGTAACCGAAAGTCGACCTTCTATTATCTATACTACCCGCGTGATCTAAATCTGTAACCTATTAACTTGTCCCATGATTTTCCGAATGTCAAGGCGTAGTTCTGCGTACCTTGAATGTATTGAAGTAGCTATTTCACTACCTCCCAGTGTTGCTTGTCGGGATTAGCCATATACTTGTTAACAACACCCACCGCATGTGAAATATTCAGTCTCGTACAGACTATGGCATATATAAAGCCTCCAACCACACTCGAATAAGGCACACGAGACATAACCTGCTTTTCTTCATCCGTTTCAGGACATTGTTTAGAAGAAAGTCGAAAATGAGCCGTGTGGGGAATGCTTGATCGGCTTTGCCTTGTCCATCCCATGCTTCACCAATACATTCTCAAGGTATGCAGCTTGAGATAAGCATAGCCTGCTTCTCTTATTGTCCTTGTGTATGTCAATGCCGAGAACCCTCTTTGCAGCCCCCAAATCTTTCATCTCAAATGTCCCTGATGGTTGAGCCTTCAGTATGTCGATTTTAGAAATGCTATGACTGGCGATGAGCATGTCATCAACATACAATACCAAGATAATAAACTTTCCATCACTCAATGTCTTGAAATAGACACAATGATCATACTCATTTCTGGTAAACCTTTGACTCATCATGAAATGATCAAATTTCTTGTACCATTGCCTAGGCGACTGTTTCATGCCATACAATGATCTCTTCAACCTGCAGACCTTGTTCTCTGCCTCTTGTTCTTACGTGGAAAAACCCTTGCAGGAAAAACCTACAGCACAAAGCGAGAATGCATTATGAAAAATGAAGTTACCATAGATGAAACCTTACCGATCAAAAGCCCCAAGAGGAAAAGCCCCAGCCTTTGCCCTTCAAAACCTTCTCAAACCCTTAATCACGTCTTAGAGAACCCTAATCATGATTACACCCGATATATATACTACTACAATCGAAATAGGAAACAAATTGCGCACTTATGCAGTTTTGTGCGCACCTTCGATGGCATCGACAACCATCGAGGACCAGTCGATGACAGAGAGTAGCAACCTCCAAAACTGTCCAGCAATAAACAAGGATTTTTCCAGATTTTCTCAATTGGATCAAGCATCTGTCAATGGCATCGAAAGGCTTTCTGCGTTCAGTCAATCTACGCAGAGTGAATCGGTCCCTAAGGAACCCCCAAAAGGGTTGCCGTCCGATGGGTACACGAAAGTGACGAAGTTGCTTTGACTACTGAACCATGCCCGTCTCTTGGAGCGAATTGGATGATCGGGCCGAGGGCTGCTCCCTCTTCCCCTCGCTCTCCTTTCCCTAATATTCACCGTCGAGTCATTAAAGCCTGCTCGATGAAATCGAGTGGTCTGTCGATGACATTAGATAACAATATGGATATCCAGAACCAAGCTGCTCATGCAACTACGTAGGTAAACCTTGTCCTTTTCCTGATCCATGTTAAAATGGAATGTGCTGCAACATGCAATGTCTGAACTACACTCCATACTTCTAATAATAATGCTGAAACAGGTGTGTGGATCAGGTGATGTTGACGTAGTTGGAAATAACTGCCTTTTTTGTTGTTTGGGTAGTATTCTTTCCTCATGTCTTGTGAGTTTTCTAATAAAATTTTCTTATCACGTCTAAAAAAATTTATTATAATTATTATTATGATGATGGCGGCGGCAGCGGTGTATACTCTTTTTTAGTTATGTAGGTGAAGTTTTTTATTCCATTTGTTGTTCCTTCTATGACTTTGGATTTAATTATACATCAACATCTCCTTTTTCAGTCATATAACTTCATGTACATTTCAATGTGTTGGGTTTTATTGTACTCAAGTGCCGTATACCACTATAAATTCCTCATTTGCAAGCATTATTTTGCTTCTCTGTTTACAAGAGGCGATCTTAAATAAGTGGCTAGAATTTCTCTCAATTCTATCGTATGCATCTTTAGAGCCGAAGCTTGTTGGAGATGAGAATCATAGTCAAGATCACCTCAAAGATCGATTCTCTTTATCTTCATATCTCCCTTGTGTGTGTCTCTCTCTCTCTCTCTCTCTCTCTGACACATTATGGTTAATGCAATCTTTCTTTTCTTAACATTTATAAATTGGCAGCCTGACCTCAAATTGCTGGGACAAGAATATGAGATGATGATTTAGAACTTCTCAATTCTTTTCTTTCATCTTAATTTTGCAGTAAAAATGAACTCCATTGCATTATTATTTCATTTTATTCTCCGATATTATCTTGCCTTCTATATTACAGAATTTCTTTCCATCTCAGAGTAAGATGATGCTTGCTATGGTTCAGGGCTTGTTTGATAGTGTTTCTTTGGATATGTTTTTTCAGATGTCATCACTGTGGCATTAGCCAGAAGTCGACTCCAATGATGCGCCGTGGACCCGATGGACCAAGGACTTTATGTAACGCCTGTGGGCTTATGTGGTCAAACAAGGTAGGTATTCAGATCGTGCTGCAACTTGTTTGCAATGTCTCAACTTTCTGTTGCTTATGAAAACCTGGCAGAATCTGAGGACAATCAACACCTACTTTCCATGATTTTGAAGGTGTTCACAATTTCTTTCTTCGTATTTTATGTTTTAGAATAACAATGCCAGGATTATAGGTGTTTTGATGTTTACCGAGTTACATGGTTTCTTCTAGCAAATTACATTTCCCTACTTAGGTAGGGTATCCTTGTGGTATAATCACAACAAAACCCTTTTCTGAACATATCCTTGTGATATTCAAGGAACCCTTGTATGTCAATAAATTGGATGGTCCTGCATTAAGAGTCTCTAGCCTGGATATGTATTGTGTTAGACAACACCATATGGATACTGTATCTGCAGGGTATTTTAACTGAACCTCTATCCTGGATTCTTGAGAAATGGATAGTAATCCTGTTCCATGCACATATCAATATCCAGATATGGGTATCATGGGTGCTGAACTTGGGTGCTGTGGCCGTTCAGCCCTTCTTGGGGCAGGTTTGGCTGTGCAGCTGAGTTGGACTATGAATGCTCAAGTTGAATCTAGAGTCAAAAGATGATTTTGCAATGACTATCATTTGTAATGAGGAAAGGTGGGCCTCAAATTTGCATTAGTGTCCCTTCAACTAGACACCTTATACGCCCGCCTTCCTCGGCCATGGAAAAGTAGGGTAATTTCCTTTTTTTTTTTTGTTTTTTTTCTACTATCAATTTTTTGCAATTTGATCTATGGGTGCATCCAAACGCAAGCATTGTCTGCATTTGAGATACCTATAGCTGCCCTTTATCTGCCCTACTGGACAATCCTCCTCTTCTTCTCGTGAGGGAGGGATGTGGAAAGCTCAACCTATTTGCCAAGTCCAACCTCCATCATTTAAGGGGATGGGCACTCAATGTTACCACAGCAGTGTTTGATTTGGCTCCTGCCTTCTGGTGGGAACAACCGCATGTGGGCAGAGGCCTCTTGCTTGAGTTGCTTGAGGGTTTATTGGACCACTGACCTGCACTTGGCATCCATATCATGGTTTCCGCACAGCATGTGGACCAGCGCATTCATTTTCATGCCTAGTGTTTGAATTGCACTTGAATTGTTGATTGGGGGGAATTCGATCTGAACTAGAAGTCTGGTCCACAATGAAATTTATTTTCCACTGCCATTTTATGTGCTGTCTTATGCTTTTGCTCGACTGCAGGGGACACTGAGGGACCTGACAAGGAGCCTACCGGCGCTGACGCAGCATCCTACAGCAAACCTTAATGAGGCGGTAAGCTACCTATTCTAACGGCTTATTTTCAACAGATCTACTCCACTCAGACAGCAACTTCGTCCGGTCTTCTTTCCTGCTTTCTTCTATCAAACCGCCTTCTTGTCTGGTCTTCTTTTCTATCAAATTGCCTTTCCTTGCCGCAGTTTGAAGATGTCGAGGGCGACATGCATCATGGCGACATGGGAAGTGCAAATGGCCACAGGGCTTCTTGACTGGTTTCGTGCTCTCTACACAGCTGTTTGTGGGTGTCTGTGGAAGAATGGGGAGTGAATGGAGTCTCTCCAAATCTCATCACCATATATATGTAACTCTTGTGATTCCTGACATTATTCAATAGCAGTCTTAACAACCCTTGCTCGTAACTATCCGTAGCTGCAGCCCGCTCGATCGGCGCTTGGAACATGATTTTAGGCCTGACATGATTAGAAGGATTTTTATCTCGTAGGGACCTTTTGGTTATTGTATCTGTGATTGGTGTCTTGTGGGATAAATATTTCGTTTGTGCTTGTACTCTGATTGCTGTAGATGGAAATATGCTCAGGCGGGTTTGATCCCATTGCTGGGTGGTGGACAAGCGTACATTTCAACATTGCAGTCTTGTATTCGAGTCTGGCTAACCCATGGAAATATGCTCAAATGAATTGGATTGCCATAATTCAATTCAGGCTACTGCTGCAGGCAATGCAATTACTACCATCTCAATCATAAATGGGAAAATGCATGGTAGAGAGAATTGTGGAGAATCCAAATGCACCCCGAGCCAGTATGTGAAGGCCTTTTTTTTTTTGGTTGCATATTGTGCCAGTTTGATGCGTTGTAGTTTCTGGGTTATGGAAAGCACCAACATATGCTTTTGGGTTATGAACGGTTTTGATTACAATAGGTCGGTCCGCATGTTTATTAAGTTGGGATTCTAGAGCCGAAGTTTTTTGGTGCTTTTTTTTTTTCCGTGTGGTTTCAATGGAATGTTGCGGTTGCTGATACTGATACTGATACTGTTGTTGAAGTGAGGGGCCCACCATGATTGGATGGTTAGGATAGTCTGTCTGGAATGCATGGCGACTTACTGATTGAATGGTTAGGATAGTCTGTCTCACTTTCTGTGGACGCTCAGTGATCCAGTAGAAGAAAAAAAGGACGTGGATGGCCAGGATCTTCAAATAAAGCTGGACATTGTACCATGGTCCATTCATTGATGGGGCATTTGGAAGATCGGTTTG
This sequence comes from Magnolia officinalis, assembly GCA_021015155.1. Lineage (NCBI taxonomy): Eukaryota > Viridiplantae > Streptophyta > Magnoliopsida > Magnoliales > Magnoliaceae > Magnolia > Magnolia officinalis. The sequence continues at coordinate 61,122,064 of JAJHSJ010000015.1, forward strand.
GTGCGGATGCTATCTCTAAATGGTTATATGGTGTTTAGTGTAAGGAATGATAGCTTGAAAAAAAAAACGAAGGTTTTCGTTTGGTTGGTTATGATAATCCGAATATCACGTGTCGTGATCTGTGTACGGTGGACATCAGTTTGTTGCGTTGGATAAAGAGAGCTATTTGGTAATTTGATAGTTGATTTACTGATGGCCACTGATATCAAGCCGTCCAAATTATGGACCCCATATTAGATTTTTGATAGGCAAAAATTCCCAAATTTGATTGATCGAACGATCATAACGCTGGTCAATGCACGTACCTGTTGAATTTGGGCCGTTTGGTAGTTCCAGTTTCGTCCAGCACTTGTCATTTTAACCGTCCATTGAAGCTGCCAATCGGTTGCTTTTTGGTGAATGCTAATCATTTCAACCGTCCATTCATCACCAATCGTTTATTTTCTGCATCATTTTAGTGTGTTATATATCTAGTTTACAACCCATCTAAAGAGGGGCACACTGATGGATGGTCTAGTTTGAGCCACTTGTATGCCACGTGTTTAGTTTTTTAGTCCACGAAGACGATGGCGTCTTCTCTCTGAAATATGTCCCCAGCCATGGGTTGGGTTGGCGGATGATCCTGTGGGGCCCACCGCGTCAGTTGTAAAGAGGGGCCAACGACGGCATACATTGCGTTGCGCTGTGTCTGTCCCGCGTTTGGATGTGTTTATGTTCGAGAAGTGGCCAACCCCCACTTTATCAAGTGGGCCATAGGGGGGGGTAAGAAGCAAGTCACTGATGGCATGTGGTCGACCTGACGGGAGAAGCTGGCTGGATTATGGGCGCTGTGCATGTTTGATATGGAGCCCCACCTGTTACATGGCCTGTTCTTGCACACGTGCTCCACGTGGCAATTTTCCCGCGATTCACTTCTCCAACCTCTCTCCTCCTTAAAATCGCTTTTTTAGCTTCTCTTTTTCGGTTTTTTACCTGCCGTCTAACCTTTCTATCGCCCCTCCACCCATCAACTGCCAACGAAAAAAAGAGGGGGAGAGGGAGACATCTCTTCAAAGGGAATCAAACTCTCTTCAGCATTTCTTCAAACACACTGCCTTGCAATCTCTCTCTTCGTACAGATCCCCTCCAAACACCCGTAGAGAGAGAGAGAGAGAGAGAGAGGAGAGAGAGAACACTAGGAGAGAGAGAAGGAGATTCTTGGAAAACCTCATCAAAAATCAATGGCTCGGAGCCGATCCTCCACGAATCAATTTCGATACCTCCAGCTATCGTATTATTTGAAGCGGCCCAAACGCTTGGCGCTCCTCTTAATCTCCTTTGTTGTAGTGACATTCGTTGTCTGGGATCGCCAGACTCTAGCTAGAGAGCATGAGGTCCGGCAATCTTTTCTCTCCTCTCTCTCATACCTTTTATCTTTTACTCCATTCTTGGAAGGGTTTCAATGGAAAAAAGATGAAAATTTTAAACCGAATTGGATACGATTCTTTTATTTTCTTTTTTCTTTTTTAATCTTTTGGAATATATGGTTGGATTTCTTTTCTCTTTTTTAACTTTCTGGTGATTGGATTTTTATTGTTTTAGGTAGATTTGAATAGTTTCATTTGGATTTACCGACTGAAAGGGGGTAATAGTTGCTCACATTGGGTGTAAAAGTTCTCAGTTTCGAATTAGGTTTCAGAAAATTTAGTTAGAGGAAGTCTTACAAGCTAGTGAAATTACACGATCAATCCTGGGGTGGACCATGCGGTAGGACGCCCTTGCTTTATCATGTGCGGCTGTGATAGGTTGTTTGTAATATGGGCCCACAAGCCCATTTTTGAGTTGCCTGATGCGGAAGTAGGAGTGTAGAAAAGGTGTAATGGCAGTTCTAAGAATATCAGTTATTGGGAGTGTTAATATCAATACTATGACCTATGATTGAATGCACACCCCAATGGATGGTAAAGTTACCGTCCACCTTGCACATAGGACAACTTATCATATACACGATACTCTGGCACATGGGACCAACATGTCATTTGCATACGACATCCGAACCATTGAAAAGGTTGTCCCCACCTCACAGATCATTGGATGAAACAATCAGGTCAATGAATCATCAGGTGGGCCCATGCAATAGAAAACAATGTATGGACAATGGATTAACTCAATGTTTAAGCGTGTCCCACCTGATGACTAGGGTGACTTGATTTTGCATTGTAAAGATGGGAATAATTTTTGAAGGCTTGGCTGTCATATACACATGGCACATTGAGCATATGTGCAAGATGGATGATAACATCTGTATCTGATCCGCTCATATGATATCAAGTCACAAATTTAAAATGTGTGTTTTTATTTAATTAGGTGGGAGTGTTGTGTGTACCCATTGGCTATGCCAAGTGGTTGTCTTCCCAAATTTCCGACCTTCCCCATGATGGTAGACGGTGTTCCCTATCAACATGAAAATGAGTTTTTGAGAAGATCGTACTTGAAAACGGAGAGGATTATGTTTCATAAGAAAATGCGAGTATGGATTCCAAGTCATTTTCATTGGATCGTGGGACATTTAGGAACATAAAAGTGGGCTCTTAATAAAATATGGAAAGTTGATTTAAATATGATCTTAGAAGAATCAAGGTAGTGGTAGTTAGTGGTTGGAGCACACAGGCATGATGGATCAAAATATCAGCCAATACATATCCTATCAGCCAGTATGTGTCAGTATTTTAAAATGATATAAATGTATTTCTTTTGTATGTATCAGCGATGGAACGCTTCATTGGTCAAAATTCACACAGGTATGGCCAATAATTAGTGTGCATGAGCTGATAGATTGCGACACGCATCATTTTTGGTGCTGGCCGGCATGTGCTCTGGTATCTATTTTGAACCTTACAAAGGGGACCAAAAGCATGAGGAGTGGAGAGAGATTCCGAAGTGTGGTCAGCAGTAGCACCTTGTGTAGAACGTTTCTATCACTGAGTATTTGATAATTTGGACATTTTTGGCCTGAGAATTCATTGAACTTTTGTTTGCCTTTTATTCTGTATATTAACTTCTTATCAATTGGCAGGTAGAGATATCCAAACTAAATGAAGAATTAAGTCAACTACAGAATCAGGCAAGCTCTGTCACATAAATCAAAGCTGTCTTCTTCTTCTTCTTCTTCTTCTAACCACTTCACAATGGATACAAAGATGGTTAGAACTTTTTTTTTTTTTTTTTGTCCAACAAAAGATGTCTACACTTGGCAGCATGTGGGCACCCCACATGTTGGCAATATGAGAAGGAGATTGCACAAGGGAACCTGTTTTAAAAGGGTTTACAAGAAATAAGCCAGATCGTACACCGGTACTCTTTCATGTGCACCCATCCCAAGAATGTAACCTCATCTAACCTACCCAATAGCTCAACTACGGTGCCACCCATCATTTAAAATTATCCTAATGATGACATTCTTCACCATCTTACTACACAATTTGTCATAACACTCGCCTACTGATCTACCATAACAACCACCTCCATGCTAACTGGCATATAGAGGTCCAAGTATATAGACCAAAGACAACTCATATTTTGTCACAATATCTTACTCTATACATGCTCATTCCAGGTACATCTACAATGTTCGTGGAATTGGTTCAGAACTTACAAACGGATTTCCATGCAACCCGAGCCTCTATCTAGATAGCAAATTCACTGTTTAGCTCCTTCCCTCACAACAATGATGTTTCCCCAAAAAGTATTATTTTCCTTCCCAAATCTCCACAATCACTTACAAGTAAAGCCTTTTTTTTTTTTTTTTCATTATCTAAACTTGCGCCATTGGCTTACAAAATTCCTTCCACTCTATAAGATGATATGCATGCTTCTGCTCTTTATCCTCCCATAAGGAGCCCCCCCCCCCCCCCCCCCCCCCCCCCCCCCCCCCCCTGAATATTCCAAGCATGTTTTTTTTTTTTTTTTTTTTGAAATCTTTCCTGCCACAGATGGAGGCACCTTGCAAGTGGCCAGCAAGGGTTACTTTGGTAAGAAGGGATTCTATTCCCAATGGAGACAGATAGCCTCTTCTATGTGGCATTTCCTTCTCCATTCTGTCAGTAGTTAGATACCATGGATTCTTCATAGGAACCACAAAAACCAATAGAAGACCATGGTAAGATGTAGGAAATTCTTCCACCTTATGAAAGATTCAAACATATATTCATGTAATTCATTCTCTTCCATACTTATACCTTCCACTAAGATTTTAGAGGAGTTCTCTTTGAGGCCCAAAGCCACAAAGGACACCTCTTAGACTCACTGCATGCTTGCGCCATTGTATCCCCACAAACCACAAGGGCATCATTCACGAGTTGAAGACTAGATATGGATGCAATACTCATGACCATACAGTGTATGCTGCAACTGCAGATTACCTATTATGCATACTTGCTAGAGCCTTTATTGTTAAATATGAATGTTCTAAAAAGTTTTTGAAGTGATGCAATTTTGATTGAATGTTATTTAATAAATAGGAAGCCTTCATCAGACCTAGGTGTGAAATCTCATTTTTCTTTCATATATTCCCAACATCAACCTTTTTCTATTCCTCTTAAAGTTTTGTGGGTGTGTGAGCCACGTGCATCAGTTTGACCATGTTTTTGATAAATTGAAACCCAATGCCATAAAATGTGTTTTTTTTTTTTTTGGGTTGCTCTTATACTTAGTGAGGTTGTAAGTGTTACAATCTAGTCACTTATAGGCGGCATGTGTCAGCTGATGTTACGTTTTTTTGAGAGTACTCCATATTTTTCCGAGGGAGGAAAATCTTTGCAACTTAAAGAAGGCTCTATCACTCTTCCTTTGTTGCTAGACACAACTTCATCCGTTAAGCAAGTTCTTGTGCAATGTTTAGATCCTCCTCCACTGCAGGTCTATTCTCGGCTTTCCAAGAAGGGTGATGGAGAGCATGCCAGCATGTCCTTTATCAATTAGGCCATCCCATATGAAGATCCTTCCCTTGAGTCTTCACTAGTACTGCCCAATGGGGAAGATCTGCCCATTATACGTTCCTTTAAAACCATCCAATCTCTAATTTTATTTCTTTTGATGGCTTATCTCCTTTTCGATAGTATGCTTTGTTTTGCCCTTTTTTCTATTTCTCGTTCTTTCTAAGAGACTCTTTACAGTGATGGGTGGAAGAAATGGCTGCTCTTCATCAAAATCAAACTTGGATGTTAGCCGAGTTACCTGCAGGGAAACGTGCAGTAGGGTGAAAATGGGTATATACCATCAAGTATAATCCTGATGACTCAGTGAATCATTTAAAGGCTCGATTGGTTGCATAGGGATACAATCAGACGTTAGGGGTTGACTACTCTGAGACATTTTCTTCTGTGGCCAAGCTTCATTCTGTTCGTGTAGTGATCTCTGCTGCTACCAGTTTAAATTGGCCTTTGCATCAACTTGAGTTGAAGAAAGCCTTCACAGTGATTTGCTTGAAAGGGTCTATACAGAGCAACTGCTTGGCTTTGTTGTTTAGGGGGAGTCTGATAATGTTTGTCATCTGAAGAAGTCAATGTTTGGGTTAAAACAATCTACTCGTGCGTGGTTCGAGAAATTTAGTAAGGTGGTATTTCAGTTTGGGATGAAACGCAGTTAGGCAGACTATTCTGTTCTTGTTCGTCGAAGCATGACTGGCACTCTCATTTTACTTGTCTATGTGGATGAGATTATTGTTATTGGTAATGACAATACAATTATCTCCAAGTTAAAGTTCTTTCAGAAAAACTTTTGCACGAAGGATTTAGGCTATTTTTGATACTTTTTGGGTATTGAGGTAGCAAGGTCGAAGATGGGGATCAACTTGTCACAGAGAAAGTATGTGATGGATTTGTTAGAAGAGACATGTTTGTTGGGGCTAAGCCAGTTGAAACTCCCATGGGTACTAACGTGAAGCCGAGTATGGATGAAGGGGAACCGTTTGATATTCCAGGGAGATATTGTTGACTTGTTGAAAAATTGATCTATTTGGCGATTACATGACTGTATATCACTTATCTAGTCAATATAGTGAGGCCGTTTATGCAGGCTCCTTGAGTGTCTCGTATGGAGGTAGTGTTTCGCATACTCTGATACTTAAAGGGAGCCCCCTTGGTCACGGAATTCTTTATAAGCGGAATGGATATCTTCGAATAAAGGATATTTTGATGTAGATTGGGCTGATTTTCCTTCTAACAGGCGTTCAACCATAGGTTATTGTACGTTTGTGGGAGGCAACTTAGTTACGTGAAAAAGCAAGAAGAAAAGTGTTGTTTCTCGATCAAGTGCATAAGCAAAGTACTGGGCTATGGCTCATGGAACATATAGACTCATTTGGTTGAAGACATTAATGTGTGAGCTCGAGTTTGTGGTGGATATACTGATGAGGTTGTACTATGATAACCGGGCTGAGTCTCACATTGCCAACAATCTAGTTTATCACGAGAGAACCGGACACATTGAAGTTGACTGTCACTTTGTTTGGGAAAAGGTAGTTAACAAGGAAATATGCACACTGTATGTCAAGTCCTAAGATCAAGTGGTAGACATGTTTACAGAAGGTCTTGGTCGTGCTCATCTAGATCAGTTCTTTGTCAAGCTGCGCATTCATGATATATTTGCTCTAGCATGAGGGGGAGTGTTATTTGTCCTTATCTTGAGCATGTGTGGACCACATGTAGGGTACGCATTTGTAATGATGAGTAGTCTCCTTTGGGTGGTCTACTTCTTATGCCTGGGGTCCATATTTTGGGTTAAATTTTAGGCTCATGGGACTTAGTTTTGTAAGGGATTATGTAAGAGGGGCAATTTTATAATTAAACATTATTAGTGTTAACCCTAATCTAATAATACAAGGTGTGGGGGTGTGAGAGCTCTTTAGTTGCTCTCTCCCTCTCTTTTCCTTTTCTCTCATCTCTCCTCCTCTCCAATGTTCTCCTTACAATTCTACAATATTTATGATGGGCATTCATGTTATTTTATAATATGCTTAGTTCTATTTAAAACATGAAAGTCACAAGGGTCATCACATGTTTCCAAATTCCAACGTGTCCTTCTCTTATGATTCAATTGGTCTACCATTCATCTTTTTCCATTATCTTAGCCTTTCATCATCCTTTCATCATCTCTTATGATAAAACCCTATTATTGGAAGGTAAGATTATTATTATTATTTTTTTCCATTTTTTTGAATCCATTCAAGAGACCCACTTCTTCGAACTCCAATAAATAGTCAAAAGTCTAATAACAAGTCTACTGGGGGCTTTCCTCACAATCATAGAAAGAATCAAACAAAGAGGTTACCTTGACAAGGACTACAAGAGCTTTTAAAGAAATAAGGAGTTCCATTTAATAAAGAAGGGAAGTGTACCTTAAAGATGCATATTTAGGTCCACCTATACCATAGTCTACTCTTCCAAGCAATAAACCACAAACTCCAATTTAAAACATAGTAATAAGCTTTCTTCATTTAAATCTTGCAAAGCACACCTAGAATCTCATTTCTTCTTCTAGACTTAATACATTAATTTGCTATTAAACCCTTTCAAGGATTCACATGCCCTTAGTAAAAGGAGCTTAAGTGAGAGAGAGAGAGAGAGCCAATGCTTCTTTCAACTCAAGAGAAGCAGCCTTCAGCAAAATCTTATTAGGATGAAAATCCTTCACTTCCAGAGACCTTTCTTGAGAAGTAGAGTGATAAGTTTGCATTCATGGCCTTACTAGTCCAATCCCTCCTATGCAGATTTTTAGAAACCTCCACCACTTTGTACTGGATTAACTGCCTATTCTCTTCATAGAAAGCAATTGAGAGTTGAGACTCATGCTTTATCACTTCTATTGCATGATCTTGTGCTTTTAATGGTAAGTACAGTGACCTTTTGGTCTTGTTGGTACACCATAAAATGTTCCGACTTGTATTTTCTTGTTATATGCTGGTTAAGCCATATTGACTGAATTTCGTAAAATACATGTAGTTGCATAAGTTAAAGAACTATTTGGGTGATGCGAGTGAAGACATCCACTTCAGTGAGAAATTTAGTGAGCCCACCAAGAAAAATCCTGTTGCTGATGATCCTATTGACATCGAACGGAGAGAGAAAGTAAAAGAAGCTATGCTTCATGCATGGACCTCTTATGAGAGATATGCGTGGGGTCAAGATGAACTTCAGGTTTGTTTATTCTATCTTCAGCAAGTGCGGGTTTCCTGAATTGTTCAAAAGGTGGTATTCATAATGTTTTTTACCATTTTTCATGTTAGTTCGCCACAACAAATATGTTCCATATTTTTCTTGCCAGCCACAAACAAAGAATGGAATTGATAGCTTTGGGGGTCTTGGAGCAACCATAGTAGATTCTCTTGACACTTTATATATAATGGGTCTAGACGATCAGTTCCAAAAAGCTAAAGAGTGAGTTCCGGCTTTCAATTCTGTTGTCTACTTCTCTCTAAGATCTCTTGTTCTGAACTGCAGTAACAAAGTTCTCTAACTAACCACAAAATCTCCATTTTTTGCAAATGGTCAAGAACATATTTTGCCCTAATTATTCAAGAACTATTTAGTCACTGAAAAAATACAAAGAGAACTCCAAAGAACGTTTCTTTTAACTTTCTTATATACAATAAAATTTTGAGGCACTTACAGGGAAGAAAGAAAGTATTGAAGGATTTCTTTTGTTTTTTTAATTTGTTTTCCCGTAATTGCATTGCTGAATTTCTCCTCAACCAAACTTTATAACTATGTTAATGGGTATCTTCTAAGATCATTTCCAGCCAAGGCTGTTGAAAAATTGAAATAGCAATTTTTCCATTTAAAAGTTCTTTGAAAATTGCCTTGTTGCTAACAAATTTAGAATTGGTCTTTAAGTCACTGGATCATTTTTTCCCTAGCCTATTAGTTGATCGTAATTGCTATTATTTCTTCATAATAGGTGGGTTGCAAAGTCATTGGATTTCAACAAGGATTATGAAGCTAGCGTTTTTGAGACAACCATAAGGTTTCGTTATAAGGTTTAATTTTATGGTCATTCTCTAATTTGTCTGCTTTCCTGGTGGAAAGAAGTCTTGTAATGGTTATGAGAGTTTTTATGTTATTAACGGTAGGCGTGAGACGGCTAATATGTTGCCTGTTGCTTCTGCTTATTGTATCTATGCTCAATGTGCTCCAGAGTTGCTGGCGGGCTTCTAAGTGCATATGATCTCTCGGAGGATAAAGTATTTCTTGAGAAGGCTAAAGAAATCGTGGATAGATTGCTGCCCGCATGGGATTCACCTTCAGGCATTCCTTATAATAGGATTAACTTGGCACATGGCAATCCACATAATCCTTCATGGACAGGGGTAGTTTACAAACTTCTTTATTCACTTAACTGTTCGATTTATAATAATTTATGTGACTCTTATCTAATTTAAACATGCTTACATGCTACATCCATGCATAAACTATACTTGTATGTGTGTGTATGTAAAGGGAAATTATCATATGTAGTTGACTATTACATGGTACGTTACCATGTAGTCGAGCTCACCGGGAATCTTGGACAGTCTCATCGGCAATCTAGACTGTCCATTAGGTGCAGCATACATTTCCTGTGCTGCCTTTGAAAAATCATGTTGAACAGGTAATCCTATCCATCCCTAAGTTGGCCCTTTTTTTTGTCTGACTAAAGTGATTCTTTAGTAACATAAGAGATTCATGATCGCCCCAACAAATAAGTGGCTCAAATTGTTTAGTCGACCAATTTTTATACAAATTGATCTAGACTGTGCATTTTATAAGTCTATTGATTGGATGGTCAGAATGGTCTGATTGGCATGATTGTGGTACACCATGAAAGTATGCTGGACCCAGTGGATAGTCTGGACAGGTTGATTGGATTGTTCAAGTTTCCAGCAAGCTTGACTACATGTAACTTATCATGTAGTCAACTACTCACTGTCATTTCCCCCATTTTCACTATGTGACTGCTTTTCTTTCGTTTTATTATTATTATTATTATTATTATTTTTTGTGGGTTTTCAATAGTGCGCACCTAACGGCTGCGTTTGCTACACCTCTTTGGTGGGACTGATTGTTCTTTAAAGTAGTAACTGCAAACCCAGAGATTTGTGTTCCTATAGGCTTGCTTTTGGAATGTAATTACCAGGGTGCTTGTTAATGTTTCTGTCAAATTCCATGTTTAATCACTGCTCTTGATAGACCTTCTGAGTTCTTTGTAACTTCCAATCTACAATGCTTATGAATTGTGTAGGATTGCATCTGTTAGCCAAGGAGCATCCAGTGTTCAAAGTGTCGGTATCGCTACAAGTATCGCTAGCCAGGGATACAGAAACAATATCGATATCGCCGATAATATTGCTGGTAACCGGAAATGGGGAGAAACATGGGGAAAATGGTGGAATTTTCAACGAAACTTCAGGAGATGTTAAAATGTACATATTTGCATATTTAGAAATTTAAAAAAATATATAAAAAATTGCAAAAAGAATGCATACATAACAAATTTCCATTTAATGGGGCCTTAAAAGCATGTGTTGTTGTAAGAAATTAGTCCAACCATCCCATCCGGCCTATTTAATTTTCCAACCTTCCAACCAAACATCCATCGATATTGCAAAATATCAACAACGCATGATATTTCACCAAGAAATCATCAATAATTAGAAAGGAAACGAAAGATTGTGATCTCAATATCGCGCATGTTGCGATATTAATAATATCGAGATATTATCAATGACGAATTGAACATTATATACAACCATGTGCCCATGAAAAAAAATTGAAATAAAAATTTACTATTAAAATATCGTCAATACACTTATGATACAAGCATTACCTAGAATTTACATAGTCGAAAATATTGGCGATACATTATCGATATCGATGCATTGGCAATACAAGCGACACCTAGAATTTACATAGTTGAAAATATTGGCGATTACATTAGCGATATTGATATGTTGGCGATACTTAGTGATAGATTTCTAATACCTAGAATTTCTGATACTACCAGCATTATTGGTATCGCTGCTAGTGTTATCGGTATCGCTGAGCTGGAGATAAAGATAATATCAGAGATATTTCGATAATATCGGAGATAATTCGAACACTAGGAGCATCTAATCCTTCAAAACATTTTATTTTCCTTCAAAAAAAAAAAAGAAAAAAGAAAAAAAGAAACTAGTAGCACCTCACCACTAATTTTAGGGAGTTGTAAATTGTTTTCCTCTGTTTTCGGTTACTAAGGATGTTTTTAGCAGGTTTCTGAAAACCACTTTTGGAGGGTGTCTTGGACTGATCTGAAAATGATTTGGTACTGGGCATGTTGAGCCACATAACCCCGCATCAGACAGATCATATTGGTGTGTTTGTTTTTGGGCCCAAAAATGCGAAAAATATCAGAAAATGGAGAAATGGGAAACATAAGAATCTATCATTTATTTGTGCTTTTGTCATGTAGTCAATGGTGTATCAGACCATTCTTTGGCGAGAATGTTGTTTGTCGGCTAGATATGCTGAAAGCTGAATTTTTCAGTCTTTGACGTCTAAATTTGGTGTTAAATCTTATGCGAAGTAGAAATTCTTTGGTTGATCATCGGTTTTAATTGATGGGTTCCACTGCACGTTTTAACCAAATATTACAGCAATCATCACCAAATGCTGCAGAATCAGAATAGTTGTGATTATAATCACAAATATCACGAGTGCAATATAGTTAGCTATCACAAGTAATTATATGCTTTTTATCCCAACTTAATTGAAGAACATGGAAGAGGGCGACTGTGCTGTCTTGTGTGCATTGTCAATGTGAGCCTTATCTATAGCTGGTATCAAACTTGGCTAAAAGAGGAAGGTTCATGTCTGGTGGCCAGCTGATCATAAAACTTCTGCTATTCTAACATTTAAGAACCCACCCCAAATTGCTAGGAGAAAGGCCAAGATGATGATATTCATTCAACTTAAAAACCTTTACATGATGATTTTAACATTTTGCGTTAAAAGTTCCATGTCATTCATTTTCACTTATCCTTTTATTTATATATTTATTTCTAATCAAAGTTTATATTGTTATCAGAGGAAAAGCATCCTAGCAGATTCTGGCACTGAGCAGCTGGAATTTATTGCTCTATCTCAAAGGACAGGAGACTCCAAGTACCAGCAGAAGGTTTCTTTTTCTAACTACACTCAAAATGTGTTCTTCTTTTTCAGCGATCACAAAATTTTACTTTTTGTCATCACCTTAGCAATCTTAGCTGCCAAGGGTTAACCTCTCTCAGTACAAGCCTAAAGGCATGTTCATTGCATGAGTCGTGATCTAATTGATCATGAAACTACTCCAAGGAGGGTTACAACACCCAAAGACCCAAGCTATGACACACAATGTTCTATAACTGTTTGTTTCTTCCTTTCTTGATTGATGTTGAAGGTGCACAAAATTTTCACACGTGTGCATGCTTTTGCATAGCATGTCTTACACATGAAGAATTTATTGCTTGTGTTGATTCGGTTCCAGTTCAGCAAACAGATCAGAAAATGTGCTGAGGAAATTATGATGTGTGCGCATGTGTGTGTATCGGTTTTTCTAACCTTCATGGGGATGTTAGCAACGTCTCCAAAGCTTTTGAATGACACATGGGATGCCCAATCATTAATTGGGACGGTTCATTCATAGTACCATTAGGAGCAAGCCATGGTGCAAAAAATCACGCCAATCAGATGATTCCCAATGAATGAGTGTATTTTTTTTCAACAGTCTGTTTTTTATGAGCCATAGATCGCATGGTTGTAATCATCAAACCAAAGTGCTACTTTGGAATCATGAGCAGTACAAAGTGGGATCTATCACATGGATGGTTCAAGATGATGATTGGACCTATTCTGTTTATTTGCTCAATCTTGACTGTCCATTTCCCAGGCTATTGATCAGATGCTTAGGATCATCCAATTGGCATGATTTTCACACTATCCCTTGTCTCTAGTTGTATGAAAGAATGGATGGTTCAAATTGAAGATTGGCTGTCCCACATGTCATTCAAAGGCTTTGGGGACCTTGCTAATGTAAGGTGGGGATGACAAAACCACACATACACATAATCATAATTTGCTAGCATAGACTGATCAGTGGTCATTCTCTCTGACTGATCAATTTTGCCAGTATTTGAGATGAATGGTTTGTATATCTTTCTGTTACAGGCAGAGAATGTCATCACACAACTTCAAAAAACCTTCCCTAGTGATGGTTTGCTCCCAATCTATATTAATCCTGACACAGGGGGAAGCTCATACTCAGCAATTACATTTGGTGCCATGGGTGACAGGTATTGACCTGCTTTGTTGGTTATATAACTAACCCACTTACTGTGAATTTTGTATATGCTGGATTGCTTACTACATTATCTATTGTTGACTTGACATATCTTGAGTTGAGGACTAAATTGAGCACAGACACTTCATTTATCTGCTTTTATTTTGACTTTCCAAATAAAAAATAAAAAATGCTGTTCCTGGAATAGAAAATATAGTTTGTTCTTTCCTAACTTGTAATAATTTTCGAGTGATGCTAAAAGTTACAAGTAATTTGGCTGCTACAGACATTCTGATTAGTAGACTGTAGGTAGATGGGCTTATAGTGAAATAGAAGCTGGATGCCCACAGGTGCAATATGGAGAATGTGATGGAGGAATTAGAAATCAATTGGCATGTTGCTCTAGTAATATTATTCGTTATTAACAATAACTTGAAGCTGGAAGTACAAGTAGTTCCACTTTTTAATAACAAGCAAGCTGGCAGCATGGGTATCTGCTTCCTATGTTACATCTATACATATGTAAGTGGCTATAGGCTGCCTCACCAGAGCAGGTGTCACTCCTAGCTCTCTCTCACACACAATCAACTTAAAATCATTCTACCTGGCTAAATCACACTCCAATTTCCTAGATCAAAGTTCAGCCTGACTCACGAAGGCGACATTTGACTTTCTGATAAAAAAAAAACTATAGCTGAATTGGGGTCTATGATAATTGGATCCTTTGTCCCTTAAAGTTCTTGTCCCAAACATGACACAGCATGGGTATGGGTATGATATCTGTGTTGGATATGCTGCAGCTGTCCCCATATATATATATATATATATATATATATATATATATATATATATATATATATATGAAAGTTACAAAAAAATCTTTGATTGGTAATTTTAAATTTTATTGAGGAAAATAATTTTACAATGTTGGGAAGATATTCAAAAACATCCTGGATAGCGTAGAAGCCTGTTCTCTACCAATGAGTGTTGACTTCGCCATTTGCTTCCCTAGGAATAAGAGAGAACAAGATGGTGAAAAAACTACAATTGTTTCTTCAGCCCAGCTCACCAAACTCCAATGGGTACCTTCCTACAGTTGACGCTCATCTCAAATCATTCTTTTTCTCCCTTTTAACTGTTATTGGCCTGTTAAACTCTCAGTCTCAAGGTAAATCTTTGATCCCTACGCACAAAGCTTTGGTTTGAGTTGCAGACGAAAGAGGGACCAGAGAACAAATATCATGTCATCTCCTCATCCCAACTCTGGACCAAGATTTGCAAGTGAACTTTGATCCAGCAACGTTAAGTTTGAATACCTGCCAGAGGTTGATTGCACACAACTGTTCTTATCCAATCCTACGCCTGTCATTCACAACCTCTAGCCTGCACCTTTTAAGCTCATCTTGCTGAACCCTACAAACACATTGCAATTTACAGCTCATGAAATTATGCTTTTTCAAGCTCTTTCTATAACTTTGTTGTAGGTTCTGCTTTATTTCATAAGGCTTCATTATGCCGATTTCCAAATAGAGCAAAGCACTGTGAACAGGCTAAGACTCCAAAGAATTCACCCTCCAGGGAATTTGAGCCCAAATCTCCAGGTTTTCACTGGCTTCACAGTACTCAGGCATTGATCAAGTCACCTCAAACAGGTTAACAAATCTCATCCACGCTCAGCACGAAGGACAAATGTGCCAAACATTTCCACACTTGATAGGCACACCACAGTGGTCAACAGTAATTCTTTATTCGTTGCTAGCAATTTGTTGAATTATAAAAACATTTTCAAGGATTAATAACGTGTTAAATTAATTTAAAAAGTGAAGTTATAAAAGTTAAAATTTCAAGATGATGATGATGAAATTAATATAAAAAGCACTTAAAAGAAAAACCCAAAGCCAAAGCCTCCACCGTTTAACTTTGACAATACTGATGCACCATAAGGCTTCTCCTTTCTGATGGAAAGGACCCAGACTCCAAGCCTCAAACAGCTGCTAAATGGAGTTCGGTTTTGACCACACCCCATCAAATTGATTCAAGCATCAGCTCCTGATAGTAGACACGAATGAACAACAGATAAGGAGGTGATTTATTCTTCCAGTCACTCAAACACAAGCAACACCCATTAACGATTATGAGGTTTCTTTGATGGAGGTGTTCGATCGTTAAAATATGACCACTAGCCCATGAGCTATGCAAATATGATAACCCTTGGGGTTGCCTTCCATTTCTACATCCATCCTCTGGGAGCATGAGGATCTCCGCTAATGGACAGCTTGCAGAATACGGATTTAACCAAGAAATTCTGAGGGTCCCACAACCAATGAAATTTAGATGTGTAACCTTGTTCTCACATCTCATACCCTGAGATTTGGGGTTAAGCTATTCCAAGACCTATACCCTTGTCACCTGTGCTTGTACCCATGCAAACATAGCTTCAGATGGTTAGCCAACTCACTAGATGAAGCATTTGACTTGTCTGGGTATAGTGACTTTAGAGTTCAGAAGATGAATGAACATGATCAAAGCTGCTCAACTGGCATTTGACATCTATTTTTGGAGCGATGTGTCCTGCCTATAAAAGTCAAATTATCTTACATGCCTTAACTCCTTTGAAATTGTCTGATAATCCTTTTTTTTTTTGGGTATTTCTGGTATCTTGCCATATTCATGTTATCTTTCTATTGATTTATCATTGCTTCTGCTTCCCATTCTTCTTATTGTTAATCTTTATTTGAGCACTCTTATCATCCACATATTCAGTCCATCAGTACTTATATTCTTTCCTTGAATCATTCCCATATACTAGTATGTTGTTACCTTTATGTTATCAGTCTCCATTTTATCTTCACATCTTGTTAGTTCAGTGAGCAACAGAACTAAATGTCAAGTCTGGGCCGACTTTTATTCATCTTTACTGTAGATGATCTTTTCTTAAGGGACTGTTTGGATTGGTTGAAAAAAAGAAGAGAAAAATTGATTTCCTTGGAAACAACATTTCCTAGGAAAATTGGTGGAAATGAAACACAATTTCCCACAAAAATTTCTATCGAAATTAGTCATATTTTCCATTTTTGTTCTCAACCCAAAATTTTCCTGTCTAAATGTGCTTGCTAGACAATCATGGGGTCACAAGCACTATCCAATCTATCCTTGTCAACATGGTCCATCCCACCTAGTGCATGTATCTCTGCATGCTGTCCATCAGCAGTTTGACCTCAAAACCCATGCAAAACTACATGGATCCATTGAATGGGCTTGTAGGGCAATCTGCACCCACCTCTTAATAGCTCTTTTTATCTGTGGCAAATCGAGATCAGGGATGGCCTTGCATTTCCAGATATGTTGAACATGCTGTTCTCAAACTATGCAGTCCAGATTTGGGCTGGGCCATGCAGGTCACTATTGATCAAGTTTTGTTAACATCTGAAATAGGCCCTTCAGTAAAGCCTAGCAGCAAGCAGTCTCCTTCAACCACTTGACTCCTTCCACAAAAGCCTTCTCAACAGAAAACTCCATTAGTCAGAAACAATGTCAAACTCATACCTCAAAATCCTGGCACCTGGTGGTCCACTGGCATGCTAACAATGGCACCAGATTCTGGCATGACTAGGCAAGTGGTGATGGACAGATTCCAACGAAAGAGTGTTTTGCTATGTAGCAAACCCACCTCCTACACACATCTGCCATCCATGGGTGCCCTATGCTGGCCATGGTGACAGGGAGGGCTGAGATTGGCTTCAAGATAGGTAGAGGAGAAGGGTTCGATGTGGAAGGATTCAAAGGGAAAACCGATTTTCCTGTAATGAGGAAATTGTGCTTCTTAGGTTTTTAGAAGGGAAGAAAAGGGCAAATTTCAAGGAAAATCTAAAATGTGGAAACATATTTTCCATTGAAAATTTGAGAGAATGTGAAATGCAAACAGCAGAAATTTCAAGGAAACTTGATTTCCATCCCATAATTTCAACAAATCCAAACAGGCCTTAGGATGACTCAGTCAGAGCGCATTTTGCCGTTGTAGAACTGAGTTGAACTGTTTTCTTAGGTTCCCAAGTGTGAAAATGGAGGTGTATAAAGTTCTGGTTGTACTTCTCTTTTCAGTCTGATTTAATAGAAAGATGATCTTGTTTATTTTTGGGGATAGAAGTTTCTGTACCAAATGCAACTTCATTTATAAAGCCCATATTATAGCTAATACTAAGCAATTATCCGTTTCAGCTTTTATGAATACTTGCTTAAAGCATGGATACAAGGAAACAAAACTGAAGCTGTGAAGCACTACAGGTTAGAGAGTCGCATTATCCTTTCAATTCGGGAACGTTTTACTGTAGCATTTAGGATGCTTTTGGATGCACCCCCAATCACAATTGCCGGTGATATTTTCACAGAAGGATTAACCTTTTGTTCTGGAAAAATGTAATATGGGATATCATTTTTTGCCATTTCCTTCCAAAATCAACATCCGTTGCATTTCAGGTGCAACCTGAAAATTCTAACGATATTGATTTGGCTGGAAATGAATCATGCCCTCCCTGTTTCACAAGGGAAATCCATACATAGCCTTTAGAATCCCTTTTGATTTATAATAGTTATTTTTTGCACCCTTTTGATTCATTTTCTACTACCAGAACTTATTTCTAGCTTCGTGTTTTAAAATCAACAACCTCGATGACCTTGCTATTTAATCAAAGTGTATATAAGCAGAGAAATGTGGGAAACATCAATGCAAGGTCTGGTGAGCTTGGTCCGGAAAACCACGCCATCCTCTTTCTCATACATTTGTGAGAAAAATGGTGATTCGCTGTCTCACAAGGTAACTTCTTGCTTGGGTGCTAAGTCTACTGTAGTTCTCTATTAAGTTATGTTATTCTGTGGAGTTTTGAGTGCTTCATTTCAAAATATATGCAGATGGATGAATTAGCATGCTTTGTTCCAGGGATGCTGGCTCTAGGATCATTTGGCTATGACTCTGAAAATTCTGAGAAATTCCTATCGCTTGCAAAAGAGGTACTCAGTGTTTTATTGAGTGAATAAATAGCGAGTTCTATTTAAACAAACAAAAAAGTACTGTATTATACAAAGTGTAGGAGTAAAGTAGATTCCACTACACACACGGACAACCTTCGGATGCCTTCTTCAGCAGGAAATCTGCTAGCTTATTCACCTCTTACGACACAGCGGAACGAAAATTTTCTTGAGTCCACCAAATCTGATCTATTGTGATGAAATGTGTTGGGGAGGCCATGATGATCTCATTGGTGGACCTTTGATGATCTCATGTGTGGTTTTTCATTATCATTGGGCTGAAATATGTGTTAGCTTTGCTTATGTAATAACTTAATTATGGAGGGGTACCTCTGAAATCTCGAAGGACCAAGACCCGTAGTCGCTGCCCATCACATCGCATTGCACAAAACACCCTTTCAGTGTGACAAATATTGCCGAGAAATTGAATATCTCATGATAATATCGCGAAAACACACTAAATTATATTATCACAAAAAATACTAAAAACCTTAGAATTTCTTATGTAGACATGTTTTAAAATTTTAATATATTTATTAATTTCCAATAGATATTTTTATTCTTGGTGAGATTTTCCTGATAGTATCTAGAGAAAACCTCAATTTGAAAATCTCCCGAGAAATTGCCGAGGATGAGATTTGTCAGTATGCACCCTTTCTAATAATTGGGTATGATAAATAGGAGGATAAGATCTTTAAATAAGTCATTGCTTTTGCTTCATCAGATTTTTGGTGCCAAGAAAGGGTAAGAAAAAATTATAATCTCCCCTTTGCCACTACTAACAACGACATTGGTGCTGGACTGTGGGCCACTTCTCAAGCTTCTGATGAAATCAAACTTCATGACCCAGCTGGCAGTTTCTTCCACCTTATCAATCATTAACACTTTGGAATTCTTTCCTGAAAATGCTTCAGTGGATAAAACCTCTTTTTTGTTTACACAAACTTCTCCTTTGAGACAACCCAGTTCTTAATCCTATCATCACCTATCACACACGCACAACCATTCCACATGACACGCATGCATGCTGATCCAAGCCATTCATTCGTCATACATCTCCATTACTTCATAAATGGACCATAGACCCAACATCACAATGAACAAACAATCGTGACGAATAAAAAAAGTATGAAATCACTGACAGGATTTTGTATTCTACCCCACTGCAGTTTTGGTCTATGATCCCTATTCATGCTTGTTGGGTTGAATGAATTTGGAACATCATAAGCATACGCCATGTGTATGGTATAGAAAGTGGGGGGACAAATTCTCCTGTCAGGTGCACTGGATGTATATTATCACTCCTTCCCATTGAAATGCATCTACATTTACATAAATGGAAGGATCCTATATAAATATCAAGCATGACTTTGCCCGCACCTTACTCCAGAATGCAAATCTTTTCTCCGCTGCAGAACTCGTATAATTGGCTTTCTTGGACAGATTCTACTCTTTTCAGCTAGACTGGACTTTCTTTCTCTTGCATCCTTCTTGAACTGAAAAGTTCTTTCCTCATGCAGCTTGCATGGACTTGTTACAATTTCTATCAGTTGACTCCAACAAAATTGGCAGGAGAAAACTATTACTTCCATGATGGACAGGTTGTGGATACTCTTTTCTCCCGAGGTTCTATCTTGTAACGAGATTGTGATCTGATTATAGCTGTATAATTTCACAGGATATGAATGTTGGTACTTCATGGAACATACTTAGGCCAGAGACAGTCGAATCACTCATGTACCTTTGGCGTTTCACCGGAAACAAAACATACCAGGAATGGGGTTGGAACATATTCCAAGCATTCGAAAAGAACTCTCGAATAGATTCGGGTTATGTTGGACTGAAGGACGTAAGCATTCCTCAAATCTTCTACTCCTAACTTTTTTAGATTCCATTTTCTCCCAATGGCTCATTCCATGATCTTCAGTGAGATGTGCTTGTGTTTATGAAAATAGATGCATCTCCTCTCAGATCTGATCAAATTGTCATCGTTTTGAAAATAAAACCTAATCATCCAATTAATGTCTCTTGGCATGAAACGTAGGTAGCGAACTACCGAGAATTCTTTTCCCGCTGATATGGCTGGATTAGTTCATCTTTTTTGAGGAATAATGAGCAATATTTTTTTTTTTCTAGGATTTCTTTAAAATGAGTACTGTATCCAAAGCTGAATCTTACAGTTTAACTTTGATATAGTTCATTAAAAAAGAAAAAGAAGAAGAAAAGATAAGTACCGTACTGGATACACATATCAGACATTTTTTATGGGCACAAGACAATGCGGGTATCAAGGAAAAGCTTCAATTATGGCTTGTTGGTATTATGCATATACTGTTTATGTAGTTTAATGTATTGTGCATATAGATCTGTTTCTGACTCAACAACATGTCCATATCCAAGTTTCGTATAAAAATGCACAATTCAGGGGCTACAAGTTTCTATAGTGACCTTGATCCAAGGTATTTCATAATGGTATCAGCCAGCATATTGTGCTAGCTTGCTGGTCGATGCAATACGGCCCCTATAATGGCCCTTTTTTGGGAAAAAAATCTTAAAAATTATTAGTAAAATTCTAAAAAATGTGAGAATCCCAAATATGATTCTTTTTTGGTTTTGGACATGTAGATTAGGGCCCAATTCCTATAAATGCGAGACACACATGTACACACAGAAGTAAAGATGATGGTTTAGCCCTTTTGATATTTTCCAAAATGGTCCACTCCGCTTCGATTCATTGTATCTACTCAAATTTTGTGTTTTGATACTCATAGGCCTAGATCTAGTTTTAAGTAGTTTCTAGGCTTCCTTCATGGTTGAAACGAAGAAAAAAGTGGAAAACAAGTGAGAAACTGACAGTAATTTTTTTTTCAAAATGGGCCCTTTATGGCTGCATCTGCCTTGTAATGGTGCCTATGCAGGCCATATCAGGCTGTATCAACCAATATCGGCCGATATGGACCATTTTTTCATAACAGACCGATTCACCTTGTATCGCATAATGGGGATGACTATTTCCTTTACGTGTTTGCTGATACAAGCTGATTCTTGACCTTTTTTTAATACCATGCCTTGATTGCACCTTTGTAGCACGAAACTTCTACCAAGTTGGCACTCCAGCTTCTAACTTGCACATTGGACTTGTGGTCCAGCTCCTGGTTCCTAGTCTTTCACACTTGCCAATATTTCAAAATCGACACTTCCCTACTCTGAACCTGAATCCCATCACATTTTGTGGAACAGTCACCCATTGTGCACATAAATCTTTTAGATGCAACATATGGGGATCCTTCTCTGATAGGACACTGCATAGGCCAACAGGAAATGGCTAAGGGTCTGTTTGGCTGCACCAAATATCTTGAAACATCGTGAAATTTTGCACCAAATTAGACTGATTAATCAAGAAATACCAAGATATGTTGATGCAACCAAATGCTCCCTCAACCAGGAGGAACCCTTTTGCTATTCTGCTACTGATCCTGTCCCTCTGATTTTTGGGTTTTCAGGTTAATACAGGTGTAAAGGACAATACTATGCAGAGCTTCTTTCTTGCAGAGACACTTAAGTATCTTTATCTCCTATTCTCTCCTCCCTCATTCATCTCTTTCGATGAATGGGTCTTCAATACAGAGGCCCACCCGCTCAGAATCGTTCCTCGACATCACCAGAGGGAGACTGTATCAGATGAACCGAGGAAGCTTCCATCCCGGCACTTTGGCAGGAAAGAAGTTGATAAGGAGTACATCAGGCATCGTCCACCAGTCTAAATTGTGGATTGTCAAATATTTCTTTGATTCTTACTTTGCAGGCTTCAGTCAGTTTAAAGAACCGTTGCTTCAATAGATGGCATTCGAGTCACGGAGATCATGGCCATTCGAGTTCTTGGATGTGAAGGAATTGTAATATAGATTGAAGCTGCCGGGTTATGTTATTATTGATTTTTCAATCATTTCATTTCTCTTGCCAAATGCTTCTTGTAGAGATGAGAAGTTTATTGTGGTATAGGCTTCAATGAGGTTTTATTACTCGATTTATGTCGGAACTTCGATTGATCGTTTGATGGTATATGTAATTTTTACTGATGAATTTATAGTTAGAAATTCTCCTTCAAAAAAAAAAAAAAAAAAAAAAAAAAAAAATTCTTATTCTGTCCATCTTTGTTGAGCTGGTGATTTTGGGCATTTTGGCTGTATGGGTAATAGATGATGCAAAACGAATCTACATTTTGCTCGACTTCATGTAGAACTGTTAATTCACATACAATGCCAGTATGGGATCATTTTCTAATTTGATAGTATATAAAAAACCAAATCAGAGATGGAAATGGCTAATAGATAATGCAAAACAGCTGATGGTTTGCAAATTGGTTTGGGTGTACTGTATCCGTCACCACATATTCGGGTTGTATTGCTCTGTATTGCCTCCGTATTGCCTGTCTCAGGCGGATACAGGCCAATGCACCATGTTGTTCATAATAGGTGATACTGATATGTACCAGGATCGAATGATCTGTCAAACCATGAAGACAGTGTTGGGGGACTGCGGAAGCACACGGAGATGAATCAAGCAAAGTCTTCCAATAACCCAATCAAGCCCAATCACAAAGACTCTTAATTTAACATGAAAAAACTATTTCGAGAAAAAAAATCTCAACACGAAGCGACAAATATCACTATGAAAGCAGAAATTACAAGAGATAGAAAGAATACCTAATTCGAACAAGCCTCAAATCACCCCTTACAAACCCTTGAGAACTCTATGAACGAATTAGAAAGTTCTTGGATACCCCATAAATCCCGATTACACCCATATTTATAGCCTCTAGGAGAATCACAATTGGAATTGAAAACAAATCTTGTAGATATGCAACTCTGCGTAACTCTACGCGATCGTTCGATGGCACCTTCGATGGGATGATAGATTGTCGATGGCATCAAACTCCTTTGATGTCATCAAACTAAACACCAAAACGTTCCAGCGATAAATCATGAATTTTTCAAATTTTTCTGATGGCATCGAGGAGGACTTCACTGTCATCGAACAACCTTCGATGACATTGAACTTCTTTTAATGGCATCGAATAGGACACTTAAAAAGTGTCCAACAACCAATATGAGAAATTCCGGATTTTTATGATGGCATCGAGCAGGCTTTGATCGCATCAAAGTCTGCTCGATGGTATCGAACTGTCATCGATAGACCTGTTAATTTATAGATTTAAGATATCAATCAACAGATAGTTATCTATTACCCATTTCCTTCATCTGGAGACACGGCTCGTTCTGTTCATATGTGAAAGCAAATGCATATGGACTTTGTTAGTCAATTCTCCAAAAAATCAATCCGATTGGTTTTCGACCAGTGAGGGATCAAACGGGGTTACAAGAGCGCACCCAAATGATAAAACGAACAGGTCCTAGCTCAAACCGGTGTCTAGGTGTCAAACACCCCTCTTGAGAGCACATCCAAACGGGCCCTTGGATGTGAGGACTATCTGACAATGTAAAAGAGTCGAGTAGCAA
Organism: Magnolia officinalis; assembly: GCA_021015155.1. Classification (NCBI taxonomy): domain Eukaryota; kingdom Viridiplantae; phylum Streptophyta; class Magnoliopsida; order Magnoliales; family Magnoliaceae; genus Magnolia; species Magnolia officinalis. Next base: position 61,145,916 of record JAJHSJ010000015.1, read on the forward strand.
ATCCTTTGTGAACAGATTTGTAGTGCATTGCATATCATATCTAAATAAAAACACAAAATCATTTAATTTTAAACGGTTTTTCTACTGTCCCAAAACCTTTTAAATGACTCGCAAGTGATCTATTGTCGATCCGATCTGTTTATTCATTCATACAACTAGGAGCAAGCCATGGTGTGAAAATCATGCCAATCAGGTGATCCTAAGCGCCAGATCAGTAACATGGAAATGGATGGTTAAGATTGACTAGAGAGACAAAATAGGTCCCATTATCATCTTGAAACATTTATCAGATAGATCCCACTTTGTATTTACTCATGATTCTAAAGTAACACTTTGATTTGATGATTCTAACCATGTGATTTATGGCTTATAAACAACACCGTTTGGGTCATAAACAAATTGACTCCGTAGGGTTAGGATCATCCAATTGTTGTGATTCTATAGATGAATGAATGGTTCAGATCGATGATAGGTCATCCCGTGTGCCATTTAAAAGGTTTGGGGATGTTGCTGATATCCCCATGAAGATGGGGACCTTAACGAACCGATCGAGGACAACTTTCGGTGGGCCTTTTCTCATGGAAGGATTTGATTAGTTTTTCAATGGCAACTGAAAACAAACAAAAATGCCCTTGAAATCTTAAAAGGGCTGTGCCGGACCGGGCTGTTAAACAAAGCTTGAGCCCGTCCTGGTTATTAAACGGGCTTAAAGTTTGGTCTTGAGCCCAAACCCAGTTATTAAAAGGGCTTAGATTTTATTCCTTAGTCTGGCCTGAAGCTAGCCAAGTCCAAAAAGCCCAACGGGCCAGCCTTCAGATTCAAGGTAAGGAGACACCTCCTACCTTCACAAATGGATCTTATTTACAAGAGCTGCATGTGGGGCCCATCATCCAACCTATTCATAAAGATCATCTCACCATGAAAGTCAGACGTGTAAGAACTCTATAAGGTGGGCCTTATTGATCAACAGTCTGGATTGTCCTAAGGGTTGGATAATTGAATTAGGTGCACCAGCAGGCCTCACTAAGTTGTAATATATCTAAAATTTGTGTAAGAGGTGGTGTGTTAGTACTATAATATGCACATAGTGTCTTGGTAGAACTGAGATTGTAAATTCGTGTGGAGCCTTTAGGGGGAGGAGTTTAATGGGTTTCAAACTGCTCTACCATTCACATTATAAATCAAGGCTGGGTGCCCAATCCAACACCACCGATAGAGCAGCAATCCCATCATAAATGCTCTAAGGGTATAAGGAGAGGAAGACTCTAGCATCCGACCTACATCAATAGCATCTCAACAAAGTACGCCCTATAGTTCTTTGGATTCCCATATCCGATGCACAACATGGTCTTTACAATTCCACATAATGCATTACAAGACGTGTTTAAAAATCGTCAGGTCAATCTAACCATTATGTGGGCCACCACGGAACTTAAAGGTTTTCTCGAACAGTTGATTATTCTTTTATAAGGTGTGGTCACCTTATGAACTTATAGTACTAATTTATGGGGTATCTCATCATCATAGTGAGACTCATCTAATACATTATTAAATAACATTTACACATCACGGCCGACACCACCATAAAAGCAATTGAATAATCATCCAAAAATCTTTTAATTCACGTAGTGGCCCACGTGACCGTTGGATTGGCCTTATCTTTTTTTTTTTTGGGCATCCAACTTTCATGGTGGGGCGATTATGATGGATGGACAGGTTGCATGTCACAAACACACCCCAATGGGTGGGCCCATGTGCATCATCTAGAATACACTACAAAGACTTGTAGGGGAACCTGCCTCTATAAAATATCAATCAAATGCATCTCTCTCGTTTCAAAATCAAGATTTTTCAAATCAAAGAAGCATGGCCCACTATCAGCAACGACTCCCAAGAAAACATCATTAGGATAAAATGCAAATTAAGGCCGTTAATTAGCAAAGGACAAGTTCCAACAGTAGAAAAGGAGGGTCATGATGAGTGTGCCCCAGCACATGCCTATCACGTGCAGCTTTGTCTTTTGATTGCCCATTCATTCAGTCCGAAGAATCCAAATCCAAGAGAAGTGGAAAATAAAAAAATTTAAAATTTTAAAAATTGGAACGAAAATTGCTGATCGCACTCGCTCATGTGCACTCTTTCCCACACGTTTCAAAATTGGTCACACGTGTGTAAGATCCCATGGGCTTGTTTGGGGAGATCGTAACCGTGTAGATGTTTTTGCATAAAAAATCAGGCAAGTATTGTTATCAGGTGGGCCACACCTCTATGCAGAATATGAACAGTGATAGTATATATGTGGTACTGATCATATAAGCCTAATTTTTATATATACCATCTACGTTGTTGAATTCCTCTCATGAACGGATCTGATCTCTCGTACGTATGCCTATCTACTACGTGCGGTGAGTGTGAACTTTCGAAGTGCACTCTCGCGAATTGCAGCTAACATTCCGAAAGGTAAAAAAGTTAAAAGCTCTCATGCTTGAGACATTCCTGCAGCAGTATCAAAAAGGACTAAACAAAGACAAAAGCTACCCACATCCTTGCAATGATGGCAATTCCATAGATACTCGCGCGAGTATCCATCAAATTGCCAAGTATATATTAGATCAGGACCGTTCATCATATAGGCCTTACTATGAAATTTCATGTGAGAAAGAACCAGGCAATTCAAAATACCATCCGTTCCATACATTCATCTTACATGTGGATCATTGGTCAATATTTACAACTGATTTTTTTTTTTGGACATGTGGGGCCCATTGAATTGATGAACAGGATTTACTATGAAAGTTAGCACGTGTGTAAGTGAGAAGATGGTGAGATTGGGATGTGGTTACTTTGGGATTTGAGTATGTGGATTGCTCAATTCCCATGCAAAAAGATGAAAATGAAAACCAAGGCCTGTGATGGAAATGGGCCACAAAAGAGAAAAAGGTGGCCAAGAAAAAGTACTATCCCTTGAGAGAAGTGATGGGCTTTGTACTGACAAAGAGAATCCATGTTTGTAGCTTGAAAAGGAGAGCCCATTGAGAGAGGGGAGAGAGAGAATGTGTATGTATGTGTCAGCTTGATGGGGCATGCGTTTTTAAGAGGGTCCCTTCAGACATAGGAATTTTGGGCCGTTGGACCTTTTCCTCTTGGCATTTTCTTACCCCCATTGTATTCTAATTTCTAACCAGGATCCTCTGCAACCATCTGCAGGAAAAAAGCTTTTCCTACAGCTCTCATTCACCTGTGTGTAAAGGGTTGTCCACCTATACCTGGAAATTAATGTTATTCAACTATTTGTGTGGGGTCCACCTGTTGTTTGTATGTCATCCAATCCGTCCATCAAGTGAGCCCCACATTGGTCATGGGATGACCCAAGAATCAGGTCTGTACACTGAGTAGGTGGTTATAATATAAAAAAATTCACCCAAAAACTACTAAAATGCTGTGGTCCACATGATGGTTGGATTGGCCTTAATTTTGGGGGTAACACTATTTTGGTGGGATGAACCCTCTGGACGGTTAATATTCAGTTCACATATCATAGTGGGCCACACAAGTGAAGCTGTAGAATAAGCTTTTTCTACAAACCTTGTACAGACCGGTCTATTTTCAGCTGCTGTTAATTATATTATCATTATGGAGAAGGTCTCAGGTCCAACCGGTTGGACCACAAGCCACAGTTCATCTAGTGGATACATTCTAATCTTTCGTGTGCTTGCAAAATCCAATTCGTCTAATAGGATTGCCCATTATGGTAAGCTCTTTTTTGCAAAAATCAACTACATCTACTAATTGAGGAGGTGACTTTCTCTTTTCTCTCTTTTCTTTTTCTTTTTATATCAATGGCTCTATATTGTTCTCTAGGTGTGAATCACCTAACTAGTAGATGACGGATTTTTATGTCAGGTGATCGTACAAGAGTCGAGTCGGGCTAAGCTTTGCCCAGCTTATGCTCGACTCGGACTGCTCGAGTCTCAGCTTGTGCTCGGCTTGGATCGGCCTTCGAGCTCAGAACAGCAGCTCGTGCTCGGCTCGGCCGAGTTCGAGCAAAATTTTCAAGTCGAGTTCGTCGTCGCTGGTGAGCTGCAGTGGTAGGGGCGGTCGTGCGACAGTGCGGGTAAGGGAGGAGGAGGGAGAGAGACGAGTAAAGAGGGTCGTGCGGGTAAGGGAGGAGGGAGAGAGTAGGGAGATCGGACGGCCGTGCGTCGGTGTGGCCGTGCGGGTAAGGGAGGATGAGGGAGAGAGTAGAGAGAGAGAGAGGGCGGAGCTTTGCCGGACTGAGAGAGAGGGAGGAAGAGAGGGTTAGGGTCTAGGGTTCGTGCGGGCACCGGGCGGGATGCTTTTTGAAAACGGGTAGGGTAGAGTTTTTTTTTGAAGGGTATATATACTCTGTATCGAGTCAAGCCGAGTTCGAGCAGTATTCAAGTCAAGCTGGGGCAAGATCGAACTCAGTTCGAACTCATTTCGAGCTCCAAAAATCAGCTCGACTCGGTTCGAACTCAGCTTCAATCTGAGTCGAGTCGAGCGAGCTACTGAGCTAACTCTGCTCGTGTACAACTCTATTTGTAACGCCTCGAATTTCAAAGGTTGAGGACAACTTGATTCCTAATATTTCGGTTGTCACTTTTCACTTTGCGAAACCATGTTTAGTTTGTACAATTACTTGAATGTCTTAAACATTCTTAAGAGCCAATTTAAACAGTGTATATCATCATGATTATAAAAATAAGCAGACAAATTCAAGATGCATAATTATAGAACATCACATCACCGAGTACACCCGATTGGCGATATAATACATGTCCAAAAGAATAGAAAAGTGTAAGACCTAGCTTAAAGTAATCAAAATAAAGTCTTCAATACTTGAAACACTGGGTTATAATTGATCATTTGCAAACTGAAAATATGAGAATTTCTCCTTGTGGTTCATGTACTCCTTTACGTAGAAATCCTCTTCAAGGGTAGTTGCATCAACAAAATCATCTGTTTGGTGTTTTAAAACACCGTCCCAAGTGCGAGTGAGTGATCAACTCAATACTACTGTTAACAAAAATTTCATATGTTACTAAACATATTTAAGTAGAGGTGTGCATTTGTGGCTCGATCCGGCGGATCCGACCCGATCAGGCCCGTTCTGAACAGAACCGACGACCAAGATTAGGCCTGATCGGGTTGTGGTTTCCAGATCCGATTTTTTTTTTTGGGTCGGGTCCGGATAGACCTCTGTCCGGACCGACTCGACCTGGATACCCGAACCGATGGGACTCGAACCGCACCAACAGACCCGGACCGATAGGCCAGCGGGTAGTATAAAATACATTTTTTATTTTTTACCTTAATTTTCCTAAAAATGGATGTATGGTGTGTGGATAAAATACATAGATTGCATAAAATATGTTGATCAAGTCATGAGGACCCAGATGAAGGGAAAAAAATAAATATCAGCTTGATCGAAAACTTTTATGGCCTACATAACGTTTTTAATGGTCAAAATTCATTCAACACTGTTTTCTATAATGTGGTCCACTTGAGATTTCAATATACCTCATTTTTTTTTTCTAATGACTTAAAATGATCTATAAAAATAGATGAAGGGCATGGATGAAACACATACATCACGGTGGGGCCCACAAAGCACGGACGTTCGGTGGCACGGGGAGTAGCCAGTCCGTTTCCAGCGTACAACTGTACTACGTCTGGCCTCCTCGAGCTCCGTGCTGTACGGACGGTTTAAAGGAGATCAAAGTTATGAGCCCCATAGTGATGTATTTATCATATCTACACCGTTCATATACTTTTAGAGATAATTATAGAGTATTATTCAAAAAATAAATAATATCTAAAGATCATGTGGCCCACACCACAAATAGCAGCAGAGAATGATTTTCACTGTTAAACCATTCATGTGGTCCACTCGATAGTTAAATCCGTCTTATTTTTCGTCTCAAGCCTTAAGACGAGCTTGGAAAATGGATGAACGGTTTTGATATAACACATACCCCATGATTAGATTTACAGACCTCGCTCACTTTGAATTAAGAAATCACCCTGTACAGTAAAATTGCTGTAGACGGTAGATTGAAAGTTCTTTTATAGCCACGTGGGGCCCACCTTCATCCGTATGTTTTACCTAAGCCGTTCATCAATTTTTACATATTATTTTAGCCATTGACTACAAAAATTAGGTATATTAAAGGTTAAATTAGAACACACCACATGAAACAATTTAATTAAATTTATATATCCGAATTCTACCCAACCCGATCCGACTCGGTTTTCCTAACTGAGTCGGACATTGTTCGAGTCACAGAAACAATGCATCGGATCTGTCCGAATCATGTGACCCAGATCCGGGCACGGATCGGATCGGATTCGGGTCAAGCCTGTGGAATTTCATATCAGGTCGAGTTGAACCTAATCCGATCCGATCAGGACCGATGCCCAGCTCTATATTTAAGTATAGGCAATGATAACATTACAAAACAGATCACAATTCATATTTTATTAGTTCTTTAAATGCATGGATGACATGAAATGCATATACATTCCCCAGAATCAACAACAATGGTAAATAATCATATCAACACTACTACTGGTGAGGACATCAACATATTCGCAATGATAGCCTACAACACAACACAACAAATTTATAGTATGCATGATTAACCATGTAGTTATTATTCCCAATTCCAAACAGCAAGTTGGTGAAGCTAGGATACCGCCGTCTTATCGCGGGCTTATATGTGGATCATATAAATCGTTGCAGCACTAGACAGCCCCCCACCAGCGCCCCTTGATCCAATTTAGGGTTCATCACCTAATATTCCATACAACTCATTCAAATTTATAATAGGGCTCGTAACCAAAGGACAATCACAACTAAGACAAATGTCGTTAGGGTCGCGACATTCATCGATGCTCGATGATCACTACGGGCATTCATCGGTGCTCGAGGATGGCTAATTTTGGCGGTCATCCCCTTGCTTTAACGATTTAGCAAGGCTCGATCTCTCTCTCTACAATAATTGAATTTATAAAGTATAATTAAACAATGATATAGCAATATACTAACATTAACAGGTATATCAAACTTAGGTCAATACAAAGCAATATATGCCAAGGTACCTCAATATGAATTCACAAGTGACCATAGCCAAGTCACAACACAATTGCATGAAACATGCCCAAGGCTAGATATACAACAAACACCATTTGGCGTTAACAATTATTGTCATAAATCGTAAACAAACTCTAACAAGATAAATTTTATAAAGAGCAAGCATTTCATCACACATGTTAACTATTATTACTATTAATATCAGAAATTACAAGGGTAAAGCATTTAAGACGATATTAATAAGTATATAGATTTCTACTAAATCAACGACGAATCATGGTCTATCACCCTCAAGGGTTGATAAAAAGTAACCTAAGAGAATAGTCCCTACTTTAAGGGGATTTTATGCAATTTATGACACTTTATTAAGTGTTGGGGGCCTAGCACAAAACCTTAGGATCTAGCCTCCCGAAACAAACCAGAATTATGGAATAATAATGCAATGAAAAATAATCAAAGCATAAACCACACCACATAAGAGATTTTTATGTGGAAAACCCTCAAAGAGGTAAAAACCATGGGACCTAGTCCAGATCAACAATCCACTATGAAGTAGAACGTTACAACCTTCTTCACTCACGCAGGAGTGGATAAACAATTAGAGAAACAAAGAAAACGGAGAGATCTCACCAATTACAAGGACATAGAAGCGCTGAGATATAGATTACACAGTAGATAACCACCACGAGCATAATTTCCCTTCTATAAGCTTCTTCTCTCTCTTTTCCTCTCTTTCCCTCACCTTTGATAGCCCTAAACCCTTTAGCAAATCCCGTGTAAAGCTTTAGGAAACCCTCTTGTCATACCTAGAAAGCCCTAGGAACTCTTATTTAAAGTTTTAGAAAACTCCTTTTCGCATCCCAGTTGCGAAAGGACTTGCGACATGAAATCCGCGCAAAATCGCGGAACGAATCTGCGTAACTTCGACTGGTCAAACCGAGTTGTAACGCCCTGAAAATTGGGGGTCGTGTATATACTCGACTCCCAAGTTCCTGGGTGTCACTAATAACCGATTTTTATTATAATTTGCGTTTAATCAAATGTAAAGGCACAGCGTGGAATTACTTGGAACATGAAGCACAACCACAACTAATCTGCTGAAATGAAAAAAGTCAAATACGTATACAAATCCAAAAGAACATAAGTGGGTCGCACAAGGCGTTGCCCAATAAATCACAAAAAAATGATATATCCAAAAATAAAGCTGAGTCCACTACTCAGCGATCCAGAATCTCGTCTACTGAGCCGATGAAGACCCGCTCATCAACTGGAAATAGGATAGCTCGTCCTCCTCGACCAAGCTCATGCCATTAGGCTCCTCATACTCTTCGTCACCTGCAACTAGGGAGAGTCTGGTTGGTGTTTTAAAACACCTTCCCAGAGTGGGAGTGAGTGATCAACTCAGTGGGTGCTATTAGTCTCAAGTTATAACAGGCATCAATTATATTAAGAATTTAATGAAAAACAATCAATTATAAATGCCTAACTAATCTTATTAATGCGCATGCATGATGGGTGATATGATGCATGCCCTCACCACAACGCTCCCTTGAGCGACTCCATCTAACGATCGCGTATGACCACACTCCTTCAGAGCGGCCTCGACTACCGAGTCGCCACCCTAGCTAGTGCAATGGTATTAATCGAGTCCTTAGTTAAGTCCGTACATCCAGCCGGTTGGGGAATCTGATACACCCCACGTATCAAATGCCCTTAACTAGTTGCGAGGCCAAGGCCCCCCAATGTGTGAGGCCAAGACCCCGCGATCCTTGATCCCGTCGGGTTCTCCATCCCCGACTTCGAGCACATGGAGAGTGCTAAGTAAAGGGATCACTCGCGGTCATTACGGGGAGGCACGTCACCCCAGCGTAGGCCGACAGCTCGGACACAGTGTCCCATTCCACCATGCTCGGCTTACGAGACTGTGGATTGATATTCAATTCGTTAACAATGGGCTACAACGGTGCTAGGGTGCTCCAGATTCTATACATATGTGAGCAAACATGGTTAACAATCACGATTGGCCAATGAGTAGGCTAGACTGCACGAGTCAGGCGAGTACGCGACGGACGACATCGAGCACAGGAGGCCCATGTAGTCGAACTACTGCCGCCCATGCGCACCCGCCCAAGTCCATGGGTTTAGCCTTAGGGTAGCCCTACCAATGGGGCTACCGTCTCTCCTCATATTTCATAACCAACCCAAGGGTTTGATAACGGTTCATAACAAGCCAACATTAAAGTCATCGACAAGCATAACAGTATCATGTTCACATATATCTCAACATATGATTCAAATACTCCTAACGAGCAAGCTATAACATCATGATTAAGGTGCAAGTGAGTGGTGTGGATTAGGGAGGAAGTTAAGCACTTCCTACACCTCAAGGGATCAAATACACATAAGCAATGAATCCTACACAATAGGAAGCAAACACATATGAGAGAAATAAACCAAACATGAACATGTAATCATCCATATACCGAATCATATGAGAGACAATATCAATCATCAAATGATAACCAAACATGCAAATCCATACAATTCCAACAACATACCATTCCTAGGCTTCCTCTAGATTCTTCAATATAACATTCCAAAACAAACAAAATCATTAAATTCCTACTATAATTGGTGTTAGGCCACCTAAAGATAATAGTCCGCACCTATGGATCATTAGAGAGTTGGAAAACGACCTAGGAATGCGGATTTCGGGGTCGATTGGCCAGAATCCCTAAAGCAAACATTTGTAGGTTAGGTTTCCATGTAAATCTCTCTCATCACAAGGGTTTCAACAAAAATGGGTGATGGATCTTACCTCGATGATCAACGGAGTGAAAAAGGCGGTCTTGAATGAGGGATTCTTTTGAAGAAGATGTAGGGAGTCGCGGGGTTTGATTTCCTTTGGCCTCACCTTGATCTAGGGTCCACCTTGCTCACCTTCACACTCTCTTTCTTCTCTCCTTGCTCTCTAGCTCTCTCTTTCTCCCTTGGCAATGGTGGTTGTGGTGAGGGTTATGAGATAAGGGGCTAGGGCTTTATTTCCTAGAGTTGGGCCAAGTGGCCCTAAGTTTCCACAATTTTTAAAATAGACCACTATGACTCCCTATTGGTGTTGGGGCGGCCCTAACACCCCTCTGGCTACCAAACTTGGTGTGTAGGTGCCTTATGGCCCGATGAGAGGTCATGCAAAGTTTGGAGAACAAACGGATGATCGAGTATGGGGTTTGAGCATACGGTTCCGATCTTTAAATGGCCCTGAGGGGCCCATTTCGATGATTGGGGTGGCTCTGGTGGCCCTCTAGCCATGAAACTTACAGGATAGGAGATCCATGGCCCGATGAAGGGCATTCAAAATTTAGGAGCGATCGGATATGGGGTTTGATCGTACGGGTCTGGTTTGCGATCAACGGTCACCGTGCCACGATCGGGTCCTAGATTTTGTGGACGGGCGTAGAAAAATACATTAGACCTTCACCGTAAATTTGGAAGAAATCCGACGGCTGAAAAGCCTGGTATCTAGGTTTCATTTGCAAGTGTCAGATTCCAATTCTAGCATTGGTGGGGTGTATTCGGCAAGTGTCAGATCCCAACTCTGGGTGTCCACAGGATCCGCAGTCCGTAATAGACCACAAGCCTAGTGAGATCTATGATTTTCTAAAATTTTAGATTTTTCTGACCCTCCTCAGTCGCTGGGTGGCCCACACGGGCTGTTGTTAAGTGTAAACAGGTCATCTGGCTCGGCGGGCCGCACTTGGTCCGGTCATGACCAGACTGGTCTACTCAGTTGGGTTAATGCTTGATTAATTTAACTAGCGCTACCTCACCACGAGTAGTTTAAACGAATGGTCCTGCAGCAAATCCTACGTGGACGCCACAGGACACTGTGCTGGTTGGACGAGACGTTACAATCATCCATGTATATGCTAGCATTGAGTGCCAATTGTCAGTAAGTGATAATATAAGTTAATTACATAAAAAAAATTTAAGGATTTTTTTTTAGAAATCCAAAACAGTGAAAATCCAGGATGTTACACGAGTCCACGACCAGTCGAGAGCCACCTACGATCGGTCGAGAACCTCCTTCGACTGGTCAAGCACCCCGGAGAACAATAGTCCACAGTCGCTAGACTTTGTGACGCAGGGATGAACATGATGAGGATAAATACTCCGAATCCACGGAGTTTCTCTGGACTCCTCACAGAGACTTCGCGAATCCACGAGGAAAGAAAGTAGAAAATAGAAATAAATTCTAATAAATTCAAAATTGAATAATTGGTGAATAAAACGAGTTCACAACCCTTTAAATAGGGGTACCAAGCAATGGAAAAAAATCGGAATCAAAGTACAACTAAAACTCCTAGAATTCGCGACTTACTATAAATAGTAAACTTACTATTTATAGACGGTCGTGATGTCTACTAGTGCGCAAGGTTTTCGGCCAAAAATAGTAAGTGTCCTATTTGGCTTCACCAAACCTTTCCCCTAATTATTCTAAGCTCTTTTCACGTTGGGCACAACTCCTAAAGCCCTACGGATGAAGAGTTATAATCAACTAAAACTTACTATTTATAGTAAAAATGAAATTAAAACAGGGAAATGATCGTCGATCCATGGGTTTCTCACAATTCCGAGGGTCGCAACCCTGCATAGCTGGGTTGGTTGGCTAAAGTAGCTCGTTCTACCCCAAAATCATATATTTTACGTTAGGTAACTTGTAACATCCTGGATTTTCACTGTTTTGGATTTCCAAAAATCCTTGATTTTTTTTTTTTATAATTAACTTATAATATCACTTAAATGACCATTAGCACTCAATGTTAGTCTATGCTGGGGTGGACCAGTCTAGTTATGATGGGACAAAGTGCGGGCCGCCAAGCATTATGACTGGATACACTTAGCATCAGCCCGTGTGGGCCACCCAGCGACCGAGGAGGGTCAGAAAAATCTAAAAATTTAGGAAACTGAAGATCTCACTGGGCTCGTGGTCCATCGCGGACCACGGACCCAATGGACACCCAGAATTGAAATCTGGCACTTGCCAAATGCACCCCACCAATGCCAGATTTGAAATCTGGCACTTACAAATAAAACCGAGATACCAGGCTTTCCAGCCGTCGGATTTCTTCCAAAATTGCGGTGAAGGTCTATTGTATTTTTCTACGCCCGTCCACAAACTCTAGGACCCGATCATGGAACGGTGACCGTTGATCACGAATCAGACCCGCGCGATCAAACCTCATATCCAATCGTTCCCAAATTTTTCATGGCCCTTCATCGGGCCATGGAGCACCTATCCCATAAGTTTCAGGACCAGAGGGCCACCAGAACCACTCTAATCACCGGAATGGACCCCACGAGGCCATTTAAAGATAGGAACCGTATGATCAAACCCCACATTCGCTCATCCGTTTGTTCCCAAACTTTGCATGGTCTCTCATCAGGCCATAGAGCACTTGTTCTATAAATTTCGTGACCAGGGACCCATCAGAGTAACTCTGTTACTCTTATAGCCTAAAACTGATGGTTTAAAGTAATCACGACTAAATATCCACTTTCACTAGTTATAAATAAGCTACACTTAGTTAATCCAAACCTTAATCATTGCCCACGAGAAATCTCACCATAAAATTCATTCCAGAAATGCCCTGATTTTCCAAACAAGCTCTAGACCGCTCGTTGGTGGGCCACTAGTTCCAAAATTATAGAGTAAAGTCCGTCTTACTGGGCTCGACGCCCATCGCGGGAGTCGGACCTGGGTAATGCCCAGAACCGCTCAACTTGAACCATAGGACGAGTGCATGAGATGTGCAAATACCCTAAAGAAATGAGCTGGAACTTAAGTGAATTGGGTCGTCCACTCTCATGCAAAGTTGAGGATTTCGGACCGTCAGTTTACGACCAAACTTCACACATGGAGTAGGGATATTTCCCTGCTCATATCCGTATAGTTGCGGCCCCGATCGACTATCGGTAACCGTTGAATAGATTTCTAATCATATCTGTCGATCGGCGCATCCAAATGGCGGGCCGATCATATCCATACGTAGATCATCACTAGGGCCAACTATCCAACGGTGGGTATCGACTCCTACACCCTTTAGTGGGCCCTAGAGCTTGAAAGACCTTCCTATAGGTCTAGTATAGTAAAAACCTAGCCCTTGGGGTCATTTGCACAAAAATTGGCATTATAAAAGGTCCTATTTGGGCACCCCCCTCTCCCCATACGAATTTTGCCCTAAAGAAGAGAAAGAGAGAAGAGAGAAAATGGAGAAAGAAGAAAGGGAGAAGAGAAGAAGGGAGAGCAAGGTAGACCTTAGATCGAGGTGGGGCCCAAGAAAATCAACCCTTTCAACTCCCTACCTCTCTTTAAAGGAGAAACTCTCCTCCACAACTCCAACAATCGTCCGTTGAGCGTCTAGGTAACGTCCTTCATCCATCCTCTTGAAACCCTTGTATTAAGAAAGGAATGGCATGGATTCCTTACATGCAAGATCTTGTTTTAAGGATTCCGGCCGGCCAACCCTCAAAACCCCCATTTCTAGGTCGTCTTCCAAGCCTCTAACGATCTGAAGGTGCGGACTATTATCCTTAGGTGGCCTAGCACCAATTTTATTACGAATCTAATGATTTTGATTGTTTGGATGCTATATTTGAAGAATCTAGAGAAACCCTAGGATTTAGATGTTTTCTTGAGGATTGTACGGGATTGTTTGTTTGTTTAGTTCTCATATGATATTGTTCGTGTTTCTCACATGATTAGGCTACCATGAATGATCACATGTTTTTGCTTTGCTTGATCTCTCATATGATGTGCCTTATAGCGTGTATGATTTATTGATTCTTGTGCATTTTGGTTCTAAGGGATGTAGGAAGTGCTTAACTTCCTCACCCACACACATAACTCACATGCACTTCATTTCATGATATTGTTAGCCTTGTTTGCTATGAGAACCTAAATTGTATGTTGAGAACATGATGTTGTTTATGCTGGATGATGCATTAGTAGTTGGCATGCTATGATTCACTATTCATACCCTTGGGTTGGTCAGGAACATGAGGAGAGCGAAGGTGGTTCCGTTGGTAGGACCGCCTTGAGGCTAAACCCATGGATTGCTTGCACCCGATACCGTTCCGCCACGTACTTGCTTGGACTCTTGCGGTCTAGCCTACTTTCTGGCCAACCATGATTGTTAACCTTGTTTGCTCACATATGTATGGAACCTGAAACACCCTACAACCGTTGTAGCTCATCGATAATCAGATTGAAATGGGTTCACTGCCTCGTGAGCCGGGCATGGTGGAATGGGATACTGTGTCCGAGCTGTCGGCCTACGCTGGGGTGTCGCGCCTCCCCGTAGTGACCGCGAGTGATGCCTTCTCTCGGCACTCCCCATGTGCTTGAAGTCGGGGATGGGGAACCCGACGGGATCAAGGACCGCGGGGTCTTGGCCTCACACGTTGGGGGGCCTTGACCTCGCAACTAGTTCCGGGCATTTGATACATGGGGTGTATCAGATTCCCCAACCTGTTGGATGAATGGACTTAACTAAGAACTCGGTTAACATTATCACTACATTGCATTAGTTAGGGTAGCGACTGGGAAGTCAAGGTCGCTCTGAGGGAGTGTTGACAAACGCGATCGTTAGACGAAGTCGCTTGAGGGAGAGTTGTGGCGAGGGCATGCATCATATCATCCATCATGCATATACATTAATAAGATTAGATAGGTGTTTATGAATGACTGTTTTTCATTAATTCATAGTATAATTGATGCCTGTTGTAACTTACGACTAATAGCACCCACTGAGTTGATCACTCACTCCCACTCTGGGACGATGTTTTAAAACACCAACCAGACTCTTCAGTAGTTGCAGGTGATGTCGAGTACAAGGAGCCTTGCGGCGCGAGCTTGGATGAGGAGGACGAGTTATTCTATCTCTAGTTGATGGGTGGTTCCCCGCAGAGTTCGCAAATGGACTTGGATCGCTGAGTGTTGGACTCAGCTCATCATTCCTTTTGGATATATTTTTGTGATTTTGTTGGGCAACGCCTTGTGCGACCTGTTTATCTTAATTTGGACATGTATAAATTTAGACTCATTCATCTCAGTAGACTAGTTGTGATTGTACTTATGTTCCAAACGATTCCACGCTGCGCAATTAAACTTGATTAAACACAAACTAATAAAAATCGGATATAAGTGATGTCCTGGAACTCGGGAGTCGAGCTTATGCACGACCCCCAATTTTCAGGGCGTTAGATAATTCATTCCGGATTGCGAGATACGTCCAATCTAAGGTCCGACTGTCCGGATCACTTTTGTCGTCGACCTGGCCTTTTCTGATCCATCTTGGCCATGAAACTGTCTGCGACCCGATCTACATCACTTTGAGTCGTGCCACGACTCGACTCCACGACTGGTCGACCACCAGCCTTCGACCGGTCAAGCGAGGTTCACGACCGGTCGACGACGGGTCAAAAAACCCATCATTAAGGTTTATGGACAACCACCGGGTACCTAATCAAATGTCAAGTCTATTGTGCGATTCATATAGTTTAACCTAAGAAGACTTCGATTATGAAGAATGGCTCGATTCTCAATCCACCACCTTAACTCACACACACACACACGCAAACTCTCTCTCGCTCTCTCTCTCTCTCTCTCTCTCTCTCTCTCTCTCTCTCTCTCTCTTCTTCTTCTTCTTCTTCTTCTTCTTCTTCTTCTTCTTCTTCTTCTTCTCTTCTCTCTCTCCTAGGGCTAAAATTCATATGGGAGTAAAGGGCTGCCCTTAAGGCCCTCTTTATAACATAAAAAAATGGTGCAAATGACCCTAATCGCCCAGGGTTAGGGACACTAGCCCCATGAGGGGTTAATCTACAATATTGAGACTCATAGGAGGGTGTAAGGGTCGATCTACACTATGGAGTGACTTCAGTGAGGATGTATGGAAAGGTGCGATGACTCCGACATTCAGATGCCTTGATCAACAAATAAGGTCCTAACTCAATTTGACAATCACCGATAGTCGATCGGGGCCATGGCTAAACGGATACTTGCAGAATATTATCTCAAGTCAGTGTTTTAAGTTTGATCTTGATCTAATAGTCTGAAAGGCACAACGTGGACCAAAAATGAAAATTATCTTTTAATTTAAGTTCAATGGACACTCACGTGCCCCTAGCACTTAGTTTGCGAGATCAACTTGGGCAATCTTAGATGCAATCTTGCTCAATGTACGCGATGGACATCAAACCCGGCAATATGAACCCCTTTCTATAGTGTTGAGTTTTGGACCATTAACGAGTAGTTTAGATCTAGCTCGGGTATCATGGGCATTTCTGCAATGAGTTAAACCTCGAAACTTCTCATGGATGAGGATCAATCTTCGTATTAAATAGGTTCATGATGACACTTATTCACGATTTGCGGAAACAAGTAATGAGTCTTAATCTCCCTAAATCCTCTAGTTATAGGGTACTTAAGGACCTTATGTTAGGTGTGCACGGTCTTCCATCAATACTGTCCGAAAATGTACTCGGATTTAGTAGTCATTTTTCCATGATGTTATGTCATTATAATGGCCCAACCCATTGGAAGGGTTGGATTTTTCATTACTTATTAAGTTGGAGGTTATTTTCTCAGAGAACCATAACTTGTAGTCCAACTGGTTCGACTTTAAACCTTTTCGGTATTTACTGCTAGGAAATCCGCCTCCGTACAGTCATGTTCGTAACATGTGAGAAATGCTCATGTGCAACTAGTTGGACAATGACTTACCGTTCAAGTATAGAATACTTTCTAACAGACTGAATTTGTGAAATATCCAACCCGTCCAGTAGATTATATCAACGTTGAGGATTACTTGATGAAACAATCAACTAGGTCTACAAATTGAGTGGGTCACACCATAAAAAATACATAGCAGCTGATATAGTTAGAAAGTACAGTTGTGGCTCACCTGATTGACGGATCAGGATGATTTTCCCCACAATGGTATAAACTTTTGGATGTATAGGATGTCGTGCAACCCAACCCAACACAACTCAACCCAATATTGGGTTGAGAATTCTCAACCCAAGCGGGCTCAGTCGGGATGATCGGGTTGGCCGGGTATATGTGGTAATATTTTCATTATTACATTAGTTTATTATATTTCAATATAAAATTTATTTTTTGAATATATGATTTTATTAATTATATATGTAATTATTATTAATAAAGAACTTCATTAAAAAAAAAAAAAAAAAAAAAAAAAAAAAAACTAAAATATAGGACAACTACTCTTTTAAAAGTCACGTAGCATAGCACACAATCTATTTGAGAGAGAAATCCAGCATATTTTGTTAGCTCGAGTCCTTGGAAATGCCTTCGACAAATGAGACCCGACATCACTAATGTGCCTTCGACACAAATGATCCATGCTCAATTATAATTTATAAGTAACTTATATATTGATCGGTTTGGATTGAGTCCCGAGACCTCAACTTGAGCCCAACCCAAGTTTTATTGGGTTGGTGTTTGTATAGCCCAAGCTTGAGATCGCATTCGATATATCCTACCCAGGCACAACCCAATGTCGGGTCGGTCACAGGTAGGTGGGTTGAAACCGCCCAACTTTCAGCCTTATAAATCAGCGGTCCAAACATATAAAATGCACATGTATGCATTACAGGAGAAAAAAATAAAATAAAAGAAAAAGTAAATGGGTGTTACGCGATACTCTGGCAGAGGTGATGTTTGATACGCAGATGCTCATAGATCATACACGTGGCATATATGATTCAAATTTTAATCGTTCAAATTGCAGTAATCAATGTATGTAGTTGATCATCTAAAATTTAGCTTCATGGAACGATCCCAACTTCTGATTGGTGACCATTTATGTGTTGAATCCAAACCGTTGCATATATTCATATCAACCGTTAATTAAATTTCTATCAATCAATTGGTTCATGAATCAAATCAATGTAGTTTTTCATTTACAGTGCATCCAAATTGTGACGCAGAATATGGACGGTTTAATTTAAGTTATCAGTATTCAGAGCATACAATTTCACAGTGCCTGAGTATCAACCATCACAATCTGCCGAGAATCAAAGTCTCGCCTAAAGTAAAAGGACCCACTTGTTCGTTTTGTTGACTGGGTATAGACTAAGAGATAATCCACCACCATTTTGAAATTGTGTGAGCCGTCCATTTCACCATGTTAGAGATATACTCCAATCCGAACCGTCGAAATCACGTACCCCACCATGGATGCAAGGTAGCCAGAAAATCACACCATCAAAACGATATTCACGATCCAATTCGGCCCATCCAAGACAAACCGTCTGCCATTTTATTCTCAACCATCCATTCAATAACTCCATATTGAAATTCATTTTCATGAGAAAGACCCATCCACCCAATCAGCATCACAATTTAAAATTGGCCCACGATTGCCAATACAACTGCCACGTGTACGGTAGACAAGACACTGACTGAAAAATGATGGTAAACTATCATGTTACTCTTGTACATACTCCATTTGTCTTGTGCTGGTGTTTTTCAAGGGAGCGCACAAACCATCATTCATTCTTCTTGGGCCTGTCTTCCCAGCCATTGATCAGAGAGCCAATATACCGGACATATGTGTATGATACGATATTCGCTTTTTGGATATGATTCCATCCAGCCCATTAAAAAAAAAAGTATTTGTATTCACTTGGACATAGATTCATATACACCATATTTTAGTATATCTACTTGGAGTCTGCGACAGAGATTCATGTGTATTATATAAAAGTAGAAAAAAGGTCATTGTCAGTGTTTTTTTTAAAAATAAAAAATAAAAAATGGTGGTGAGTCTAGAACCATATACGTGGCATACTTTTACGGAAACTCCAGACCGTCCAAATTTCTGATCCGATTGTGGATGGAGCATAACATAAAAACTACACTGAGAAGATAATGGTTATCAACTGATTTTTGGCCATCAATTGGACGGTTAAGATTGTTTGATCAGTAAGGTTTTAGGTTTTTATCGTATGATACATCCACATGGGACCCACATTTTGGATGGTCTGGATAGCTTAGGTAACTGCCACAGGTGACCATGATGAGCCAAGATCATTTTCAAAATGGTGGTGAACTACTGGTTACGTATATAAACGGACGCGGATTGCGTACTACCCGTGCCAGGACAGACTCGGTCCAGATAGGGGCTCTGTGGGGCCCACCGTGGAGTATATGTTTTATCCACGCCGTCCACACATTTTCAGAGATTATTCGAAGGTATGATCCCAGAGAATAAGCAGATAAAAATCTTAAGTGGGCCACACCACAGGAAACAGTGTGGATTGAACGCTTACTATTGATATTGTTCGAGGTCTATGTGGTATGGCCCACTTGAACCTTTTATTTTCTTCCTTTTTGGAAACATGCTTAAAATGATCTTATAAAATGGATGGACGGCGTAGATGAAAGGCATACATCATGGTGAGGCCCACAAGCCCCTGCATGGACTGTCGGATCTGGGGACACGAAATCCGCGTCCCGTACAGACACCATAGGAATTATATGATGTACGTTACCTGCATATTTGTATGGTGTACACGCGTTTTCAATTTTCATGACTGGGGCGTGTGGTTCCTGCAATCCAGACCGTTGGGTCGTTGTCCCCTGTCACGTAATGACTATGCTGAAAAATATTCGCGATAAGAAGAAACAAATATTCCAATTGGATTGTAAGGATTGCTCGTCAGAATTGAAAACCAGGGCACACTGTGCAAAAAGATGCGGTTCATAGCACACGTGAAAATTTTGTGCAAGATCCAGGCCGTTCATTTCGTGAGGTCCACTTGGACTAGGCACATTTATGAGAAAAATATTCAATTATTAGAGACAAAGAGCCAAACGTCTATATTCGATTTAATACATGTGGCCCACATGATCTGTGCAGTAGCCTGATTTTTGGGCAAACGACCGGAAACCATCAGGTGGCCTGAGGTCCAAAGCTAGGTGGGGCCCACCTGATGTTCGTGAGAAAACCAACCGTCCATCGGCTTTGCTACCTCATGTTAGTACGTGAGCCCAAAAATAAGGACGGATCAGATGTTGCAGACACATCACGTTGGCAAATAAGGACGGACAACTCATTGGGTGGCCCGTAATGTTCATAAAAGATGGACGGCTAGGGAAACTTTATTAAATTCCTTCATGAGTGGGCCCACCTAACCTACAAACATGCTACCCTATGGATATTGATTCTTGCCTGAAATGTCCCGGGCAAATAGGAAGCGGATTGGCTGGTGTACCACACACTAGCTATATAGATGGTGTATTGACGTCAGCAAGTTATGTGGGTTCCATCATGAGGTATGTGTTATATCCAAACCGTCCATCCATTTCGCTACCTCGTCCTAAGGCTTGAGCATAAAAAAAAGACAGATATAAAGTTAAAGTGGACCACACTACAAAAAGCAGTGGGGGATTGAACGTCTACCATTGAAATCCTTTTTAGGGTCAAAGAAGTTTTGGAACAATATGAAATTTGTTTTTCCTCTTCATTCAGGTCTTTGTTACCTTATGAACAGATTGGATGGAAAATAAACGTTATGGTGGGCCCTACGAATTGTTTAACGGTAAAAATCATTATCTCCGCTGCTATTTGTGGTGTGGTCCAGATGATCTTTGGATATGATTCAATTTTTGGATAATGCTCTAAAATGAACTCTAAAAAAAGATGAACGGTGTAGATATAATAAATACATCACTGTGGGGCCATGTAACTTTGATCTCCTTTGAACCGTTCGTACAACTCGGAGGTCGAGGAGCGTCAGTGCTCGTCTTCGCACGACACGTACCTACAGCAGCTATATAGCTGGTGTGTGTGGTACAACAGCCAATCCGCTTCCGGCAAATAGACGGAGATTTGCATTCCCAACCATCTCCGTACAACTTCTATCAATTCACGTGTGGATGTGACACGTGTATGTACCATTTTCGTGCTGATGGTTGGATACACGGGCCAAGCTCGAAACCCAATATTCGGGCCCAAGAACCCAACCCAGATTGACATCCCTCACACATGTCAGATCATGTACGGATGTGACACATGCATGTACACATATTCTTATTCTCCGTCATTTTCATTTTTGGGTGATACACATATCTTCAAAGCGACTCAAACTCAAGTGGGCCCCTCCGCGATTTTTTTTTTTATGACATCTAACCCGTCCATCAGATGCTTCACCTCAGAAAACTGCCTTTGAAACAAAAATCAAACAGATTTAAAATTCAGGTGGGCCACAGTACAGGAAGACGATGAGATAAGACACTTACTGTTTATTTACGTGTGGGGCCCACCGTGTTGTATATATAGAATCAAGGCCATTCATATCATTCATATGCCTTGGATAAACTGTCAGGATAAAATTCAGGAGGTTTTACAACGTCAGTGGACCCCACCGAAAACCAAGGGTGAGATTCCACTCCTACCTGAGTTTTGGATCGGCTTGGTTTTGAGGCCCGGCGGGCTTTCTTAGGTGAAGCATCTGATATATGATGTATGTACAATGCATCAGATTGATGCCATCCAGTCAGTACAAATGCTGGGGACCATGATTCGTTAATCGAGACTGTCGGTTGGCTAAAAAAACTCCCAAATTGATGATCCTAGCCGTTGGATCTTTTGCTTTCTGTTTGGACTGTTGATGTAGTTCTCTCAATCAATCAACCGTTTATTCGTAGGTCTAATCTTGGAGATTTTCAGGCATCTCCTTATCCATTGTAGGGCCCATACGGGTATGGATCACGGTAACCATGTGTCCCAGTTGTACAGAATGGTTCATCAGAACGATCTTCAGGTGAAATTCTAATGTGCCCAATCACCCTTCTATAGTTACCCCAACATGATGTATGTGTTTTATCCACACCGTCCATCCATTTTTTTCAGATCATTTCAGTAATTGAGACCAAAAACTATGCAGATTCAAATCACAGGTGGACCACACCATATGAAACAGTGGTCATTTAATGGTTACCATTAAAAACTTCCTAGGGCCCACTGTAATTTGTATTTTACATCCAACCTGTTGATAAGGTCAGACAGACCTGATTGAAGGGAAAATAAAAAATATCATATTGATCCAAAAGTTTCGTGGCCCTGAGAAGTTTTTAATGGTGAGCGTTCAATTACTACTGTTTCTTGTGGTGTGGTCCACCTAAGATTTCGATATCCCTCATTTTTTGGATCATTCCCTAAAATGATCTGAAACAGTGGATGGACGGCATGGATAAAAGAAATACATCATGATAGGGCCCACATAGCTTTTCCATCACCGACTAGCAGTAGTCCTGTTTTTGCATACCTTGGATATTCCTAAACTTGAATTCTCACTGTGATGAATCACCCCTTTTCTCAACTTTTGGTGTTAGAATAGCACTAAGAAGTGCTATTTTAATACCGAAAGTAGATAAAGAGGGGTGTATCTAGCAAAAACCTGGACGTACAGATAAACCTTTTCCCTCTTATTTTTTTAGAGTCATGATAGAAACAGTGATTGGGAATATTATTACCCTGTTTTTATTTAGCATGCAATGCGGGAGCACATGCAATGTCTACTCCCCCCTCATGTATCAGATCTAGATTTCCTTCACGACACACGTGTTAATATCGCACGTATAAAGTATTCGAACCACTGATCTTGTGCAGTAGAACTTTCAAATTCGCCGACCAAGAACTCACCCTCCTCCACTCATCAAACCCACATTCATACACCGATATAAATAAGTGGGCCCATCACAATTTCCATAAAAACCATGATAACGTGGGCCACTAACTGATGGATGGACCGGATCTAGCAAGAAGAACTCACAATTTCAAATGTATGTATGGGGAGCATGGTATGTATTCATACTCCCACAAGTCGCCGTAGGATTCAGCTTTTATTTTTTTAAAATTTTATTTTAAAGATGACAACCTCCAAAAGGTGGCTGCAAATTCCTCTGAAAATTCCCAGGCCCCATCAGGGACTGCCTCTGGTCCGTCCGTCCGTCCATCCATCCATTCATCCAATCCGTCCATCCGTACACGCCATTCTCATGTCGCTTTATGCATACATAAGGAATCTTTTGTGTTGTGTGTTTTGCTTTTTCAACTGTCACACAAGGAATGTAGGTTGGAGAATAAATCCCCACTGTCTACCATAAAAAGGTATGGTACAAAAAGTTTGATACTCTGCCACAGTGTGATAGATGATACGTAGCCATTTAGAATCTGTGTACGTGGAATACAGCCAACTCAAATTGAACGGTCCAAAATATGGTTCCCAGACTAGATGTATCATCAACCAAACTTACACTTAATTGATTATCTGACCATCGGGTTGTTTTGGATTTATTGGACGGTTGAAATTGAGAAAATCAATGGCCCTAAGTGTCCACAAATCAAAGGTTAGAATTGTTCATCTAATCTGATTTTTGAGACTGTGACTCAGTGACGAGTGGGTTACACAACTTAGTCGGTTTGATTTGAGTTAATGCATGGCAGGTGTATGATTTCTTAGTGCAAGCGTATCAAGCGTCATACGATGCCCGTGTATTATATAACTCCCACATGGGGAATTATATGATGATGGGTGGCCCACATCTCTCAGCATACATGGGCTTTTCGTTATGACAACTGGGGTGTATGGTTGGCTAATCCAGACCATTGATCTGTTGTGTCCTACCTAAATGATCTCTTCCATGGGAATATCTTTTTTTTTTTTCATGGGAATATCTTAATCTCTTGATTAGTTGCGTACTAATGGACGGTTAAAAAGGGAAATGTAACAACAATCCACATTCAGCTGAAAAAGGGTCCTTTCAATCTGAGAGATTTTTGAGATATTTACCATCCACGGCGGGGCTGATCAATATATCAATGGTCTTGATTACTGAGCCATGGACCCTAGTTATCAAAATTGAAACGTGTGTGTGCAGGTAAAAGATATGGGGCCACTTATGTTAGTTTACCACCATTTAAAACTTCCAACGTACACAGGTGTAGTTACAATCCAGACCGTCCAAATTACACTGAGAAGATAATACTAACCATCTGATATTTCCCTTTGAATTGGAACCACTCACTCTTTTAATTTAAACCATCCATTTGATAGCCATAGATGGTTAAAATTGCTTGATCACTTTCATACTAGATATATGCTTCATATACGATGGGACCCACAATTTGAGTGGTCCAGATAGTCTGCCATCAATGGCATATGTGAAGAGAATGAGCACCACCATTTAAAAAAATGGCTCTAAACTAACACATGAGTCTAACCTTTCATATCATTAGCTACATTCCATACCATTAGATATGTGTACCGAGTCCGGATGATCCGGAACGTTTGTACAATAAGCTTTATTCTACACCGCAGTTTGTGGGGCCCACCATGATGTGTGCATAAAATCCATATGGGTCCCTCATGTTCTCCTTTTGATCCTGTAAATAAGATAGATCTAATACTCAGATGGGCCGTACTATGTACAATCATGGACTGATTTTTGGGATCTATTAATCATGGTGGGGTGAATATTGTGAATAGATTGATAAAACATGGTGGGCCCACACACCTACAATGAGCTTATTCTACAACAGGTGTATAGAGTATCCAGCCTTGTGTGTATTACACATATATACCATATGATATATGGCCCACATGTATGAGCTTTAGGTTATAATTTTGAGATATTCAGGCCTAAAAAGCTGTCCATTTCAAACCTCAGGTGGGCCACTTCATACAAAACAAATGGATGGCCAGAAAAGAAATTGTTTCAAGGGTGAGTGTACTTGGTGAATCGTGGCCCACTTGAGGAGAGAAACGGCCTGATTTTTGAGACAGAGCATTTAAGTGTTGTTTTCAACCAGATGAAAAGTTCAGATCTCACACGCGTGTTTCTTATTAGTACGTGTGCCTGCGTGTACATGGGCAGATCTCTACAAGGATTGTTCTTTCATTGAAAATTTTGGTATTTGATCAGTCATGGTCGTATATGAACAATGAACATTTTGGACGTCATACAAACATGCCACGCGTAAGGTCTAAAAGTAGGAATATAAACGGGTGGACTTGATCTCCTCCTATCTCACAAACCCCACAAATGTTTGGGCCATACCTATCTAATTAAGCTGGCATGATGAGTAAAATAATGTGGCCTACCTTAGGTGTGAAATGGACGCTTGTACGTGACATGAGCTTTTCATGAGGTGGGCCACATTAATTATTTAGATCACTAGGGCTGGAGTGTACAGAACATTAATTGAAAAGCCAATCCCGTCCGTTTGTTTGGTATATTGTGGCCTACTTTATAGAAGTGAACCGCCTAGAATATCAGCTAGCTGATCTGGATAGTGTGGCCCACTTCATGGAAAGCTCGTATCTTGTTCCATATTGGCACGTGCTTTGCAGACATATTCTCTGGACAAGATGGTCCACATCAATATTCATGAAAGAGTTACACAATGCATATATGAGAAGCTCTCAAGTCCAACCGGCTGTATCATAAGTTACAGCACATCCAATTGGTAAATTCCAATCTATTAACTTTACTCAAAATCCAACCCGCCTTCTAATAATTCTTCCCCACAATCAAGATTTAAAATTAAAACATCAGCCTCATCTACTCATCAAGTGGGCCACAAGATATAAAACAATTTATATCCATTGATAGATAGAGAAATATAAGTATGGTCAATTAGATCAGTGGATTGGATCTTGTTTCCACACGATTATCCATCTAACCTATTGGACGGAATAGATTTTGAACACACATGAAAGGTTCGAAGTTTTCCATATATGGACCTTAAGTTACAGTCCAACGAATTGGACTTGAGACCTTCTCGATGGGTACATGAGGATTACGAGCTATACATGATACTCGGAAAGCATATGACGCTTGATATTCAGGCACTTAGAACTTGTAGACGTGGCACACATTATTGAAACTAAACCGACTATATGGCGTGGAAACAACTACCCCTAACTCACATCCCGAAAATTAGAATGTTTGAATAATCCTAACCTCTGATTGGTGGACACATGTTAGTTGAAATAGGGCCATTGGATCCTTTCAATTTTAACCGTCCACTAAATACCTACCTATCCGATAGTCAGATAAACAAAAATCATAATTTTTTAGTCCATGATCCATCTAAA
Source organism: Magnolia officinalis (assembly GCA_021015155.1). Lineage (NCBI taxonomy): Eukaryota > Viridiplantae > Streptophyta > Magnoliopsida > Magnoliales > Magnoliaceae > Magnolia > Magnolia officinalis. Next base: position 61,172,218 of record JAJHSJ010000015.1, read on the forward strand.
GTGTAACCCATAAGTGGACAGTTTAATTTGAATAACTTATACCCATGCATGCAATTCCATGAGTAATTTCTAATCGCCTGTGTATCATCCTCCCACTCTTCCCGAGTACCTAAGATATAGGACCACGCATTACTTGCATGGGGATTGGATGCCTTCCAACTAATCATTCATCAAAGGCCCACACATAATGTATACATCATGACCGTGTATTATACTTCATATCATGAGCTGCCATGTACTTAATATTCGTTGGAGAATCGTACGCCATCTTTGTATAATCATGTAATCATGAAAGAGACATACATACATCACATCATTAGCTACCTGTGCATCTTACCAAGTGGCAGTATTTCACAAGTCTACATGATCTAATCCATTTATCAGGGTGGGTCCCACAATCTAGAATCTAGATTCCCTAGCACAACAGTTGGGTTGGTCTGCTCATCAGGTGGGCCACACCCATCAATCACCTTTGTACGGTCTACACCTCATCTTCTTCTCTTTAGGTCCTTTTTTAGCTTGAGATCGCTTCCCTTGTTTGATGATGGATTTATTCGGTTTTGCTATCTTTTTCTGTCGGTCTCATGGGCTATTATTCCCTGACTTGGGGTGTGGGTTTCTTCTTTCTTAATTAGGAATGTAATAATAACCTTCTATTTCAATGCATGCCGATTGTATACCGAGTAACTTTTTGAGCCTATTTGAACTGTAATTCATGGGAATTATAGGTTAAAAGGATAATTATAACCTTTGATAGGTGTTTGAAAAAGAGCAGCGCTTGCATCTAATTAAAAATTTAGAGCATTTTTCATGACATAACATCTGATTTCAAGCCAAAACTCTATAGCTCCACCATGACATGTGTTATATACATGCTATCTATTCAATAGTTCATATCATTCTAGTATAGGGGCCTAAAAAAATAAGGTAGATTCAAAGCTCAAGTGGGCCACATCGTAGAAAACAGTGGAGATTTAACAATAACCATTTAAATATTCTTTTTGTGGTGTGGTACACTTGAGCTATGGATTTGTCTCATTTTTAGAATCATGCACTAGAATGATACGGAAAAAAAAGAAGAAGAGGATGAATGGCATGGATAAAGCTCATATCCATTGTGGAGGAGCTGCAAAGTCTGTCTAGTTTTCCAACTCAAAAGGGGTTGCTGTCAACATCATACAGCCTCCCTCGCCACTTAAATCCCTGTGATAAGTGATTAAAGTTAGAAGGGACAAATACATAATAATTTACATAAATTACATTATTTCAACTAGGCTTTAAGTGTACTTCAGCATAGTGTGGATTTGGAAAGCATTGGATTCGAAATCCTCCCATTGTGTTTGGCACCCTGGATTGAGAATCAACTTTAATTTAAAAGTAGTTATGCATAATATATTTATAGGGGTTTAAATTTATTTACTAAATCAACTTTAATACCTTCAATTAGTTACGTATGCAATGTTTGACATAATGGTTATAATAAGCCCGCTGAAGTATATGCTTTGCTTGAAAATGATGAAATTTCAACGTATGTAATGTTTGACACAACGGTTGTGATAAGTCCGACTTTATGAAAAAGTTCGATGATTAATAAACATTACTATGGGCCCTAAGAAGGTTTCAATGGTGGATTTCATTATCACTACTATTTGTTGTGGTGTGGTCAACTCAAGCTTCAGATATGCTTCAATTTTGGGCTCATGACCTAAAATAAGTTGTTAAAATGGATGATAGAGTGGATAAGATACATAGATCACATGTGGGTCTCACAAAGTTCACTCGGTAGGCTTTGATCAGTTACTACTACCCATTCCACTCTCCTCTTTCTTGTCCTGTCCATTCCCTTTGAGTAAAGTAGGCTTATATATATATATATATATATATATATATATATATATATATAGAGAGAGAGAGAGAGAGAGAGAGAGAGAGAGAGAGAGAGAGAGAGAGAGAGAGAGAGAGAGTTACTTGCACACCTTTGCACACGTTCTGATCCCAAAATCTAAATGGTTTATGTGAGGTGGCATCCCATGAAACCCTAAGACCCAACTTTCAATCTGGTCCAAAACTCTCATGGGCCATAGCAAAGAGGGGAGAAATCAAGGTAGGAAATTATTATTTTCATGGCCCACCAGAGTTTTAAATCAGGGTGAAAGTTTAGCCCTAAGGATTTTATAGGGTGCCACGTGGATTCTCCAAAATTTACGTTCATATCACATGATATGAGTTCTCCCAGTCTGGTAATAAGGATTTTAGTGAGCATTTCATTACACACATGGGTAATAAAACTCTGTCTTCCTCTTTAAAAAAAAAAAACGAAAGGAAGTTTTACAAGCCATCCACTCGTTCTGTAACGAAGTTTGCTAGCTGGTGAGTTGGTAGCCTGATTTTCAGGCTAGGAAATTTTAAAGGTGGGATCCACATGTTAAACGGCTAGGATGTTCCACCTGTAAGCCATGCTGGCAAATTCGGTGGAGTGTAGATACTACGCTTTGTACGCATGTATGTTGTATCCCGGTTTGCTACGGGGCACTGCATGTACACGCTACCATTTGTGGGCACCAGGGCATGAGTTACAAGCCGTCCATCACGTGGAAATCAGATCTCCTCTTTTCAGGTGCTCCACGTCGTAAGAAATAGTCCAATGGCTTAGAAAAAACTTGCCCACAATCTTTTATCCGTCTGTAATTCTTTTATAAATTGTGGCCCACCTATTCATCTGACAAGCCCTGTAGATGTGCCGGAGAAGCAGAATAATGGGACCCATCTTATGGACGGCTTGGATCTCAAAATCTACTTGATTTACTATACGCGTGTAGGCTTACCAAAGCTGTATTGCAATGTATCAAGTACCATTCCATACACTGGAGGAGTAAGTACGTAGACTGCCGAATTGGACAATACTCCAGGTGACTTCAGAGGACCGTACGTTTACACACACCCAAAAATTCGTGTATATATAAGATATTTCTACGATCAAGACTGTTGAAATTCTGCACACCACTGCTGATGGGAAAAATCTCTCCTGGAAAGCGATCCTAACCATCCATTCGATGGAAAACAGCAGTTTGAATTTTGGACCATAAATGACTTTTTTTTCTAACCGTTTATTCGATGGGTATCCATCGAATGGTTGATAGTGGCGTGGGCCAAATTTTAAAAATGGATGATAAATCCAAACCGTGGCCCACAATTTCAGCGTTTTGCTAAGCGTGTATCTCTGCCATGTACATGTACTTCCGCAGATACCAAACATTTTCAGATGACGTACGTGTCACTTGTGTGTAATATCCAAGCCGTGAAAAAGGTAGACCTCATCATAAAGATCTGTTAGGAAGATAGAACGTTCCCTTCATCAAGCGGGCCACACCATTGAAATCAGACGACCAAAGTCAACATGTGTGTGGCCCACCTGATCATTATATTATTCCAATTTTCATTCCACGTTATCTAAGTGAGAGTCCTTCTTTTTCACGGATGCGATGTACTACTTGTTGTGTCAATATAATTCAATCAAACGCAAGGTTATATATATATATATATATATATATATATATATATATATATATATATATATATATATATATATATATATCTGTGTGTGTGTGTGTGTGTGTGTGTGTGTGAGATTTAAGGTTTGTATTCGGATTGCGTTTGTTCTTATTAAGATGCTCTAGCATATCAAAGTCTAGTCAACTCAATATTTGATTGAATTGCTAGTAACACCTTATTGAGTTCGTAAAATTGGAGACTCGAGCCAAGATTCAACTATTTACTTAAATAATAATGGCGATAAATTAGGTGATTTGTGAAATGGTAGAGGTTAGCTTTTTTAAATAAATTCTTTTTTCTTTATATATGTTTATGGATTTAAGATTCATTCTTTTAACAAATATTTAGTTTCATATTTTTCAAAGGAACAGATATGAGCATTTGACTAATAAAGAAAGCTAAACAAAATTGATTTTTATTAATATTTAAATATATAGCCTATTACAATTGATAAAGTATCAAATAAATAAAGAAATAAACGAATAAAATAAATACTCAATCTATCTATCGGAACAAATGATTGAGGTGAGTTGTCGGCATGATGTGATTGGATAAGTATAATCGCCTAAGTAAGAACTCAATTGATTATGATCCAATAACTTAGAGTTGTAGTCATTTAATTTAATCTTATGGTATTGTAGTAGTGGACATTAGACAATATTGATTTATGATAGAACTAAGCCAAGCTTTACTAAGATAAAATACGATAAATGAAAGATAAATAAAAAGTAAATAGATGTGTTTGGTTTATGCCTCCAAGCTTTTTTTCGATTGCTCTTTTTATAACTCGTCAAAGCGAAAAACCTTCACTAAGTTTTCTTGCTGATTTTGAATCATTTGTGTTTATGACTTCCATTCCGAATAGGAAAGACCTTAGATAGATCTGGAACTATTGACTTTTCAAATATTCTTCTCGTAGCTGATCCCATTAGGGAGATCTACATAGCCCACTAATCGAATTTAGGATCAATTAGGGGAGCCACTAAGGTTGATCCCAGACCTGAAATTGATTATCGTCACTCATCTGGTGGCCCTCCTCCTGCATTTAATCTTGGGTTTTGTTCCTTGATAGTTTGAAGTGCTGGAGGAGATAGATAGATAAGATCCACCAGACCTCGATCTTCTGAGCTCTTGATCCTTATCGAAGTATGGCCACAAGATCGAATCATCAAGATCTCACATTCTTTTAATTTTGATTGATGTACGGATTGGGACTCGATCTAGTCGATGTCCATTCTCTCCTTATTTGGATTCGAACAATAATCGGATTCGCTTGGATAAGGATTCGATCTTTGGATATTTGGAACATTCTTGAATGTTGCAGACTCTTCGAACATCTCTAGAAAGGTATTCCATTTTGGAAGGAATGTGAGAGACGGCATCGCTGAACATATCATATCTAGATTTATAATAATATACATTCTCTCATTGAGTCTTTTATAAAGGTGTCAGGCACATTGCCTTATTAATTAACATGTTAATTCGTAGCCATGTGACATAGAAGGACTTACTCCTTTAAAGGTATTTGTAATGGTCTATGCCTCCGCATTAACGGAATGCATATAAATCAAGTAAAGATGCTTCCGTATGCAAATAAGATTTATGTTGGTACTAACCTCGTAGTGTCAAGACATGATGGCCTTTCATTGGTCCATGAACGTTAAATGTTAAGTCAACATATAAGTTGTATGCGATCATTTCTCATTATCTAAGTTATGTAGAGCGGGTTGCAGACAGTTTTATGACCAAGATGGATTAGAAAAGGCCTGATCGGAAGCGAAGGTGATCCGGACCGTGAACTTAATTAAAACAGACGTATCTCACAAATCGGAATAACATATCAGACATACCATATGTGATTTTGGGGTAGGACGAGCTACTTTAACCCCTAAATCCTACTACACCAGGTTGCCCACACTGAATTTGCATGGTTCCACCAGATCGACAGTCGAAATACCATTTTATTTTCATTTTTACTATTTTTTAGTTAGTTTTAGTTTTAGTATAACTCTTCATCCGTTGTGTGCGATCAAGTTGCACCCAACATGAAAAGTTCTTAGGCCCTGTTTGGGCAACGGGATTAGAAGGGATTAGGTGGGATTGGATTCATCTGGTTCCGTGCCAATTCCACTCCAATATGTTTGGAAAAGCTTGGAATTAGATCGGATGGAATTGCATTGGGTCCCGTGCCAATTTCACTCAATGCTAGCAAGTTGTGTAGGTCCCACCCTGATGTGTGGGCTATATCCACACCGTCCACCCATTTTTTGAAATTATTTTAGAGCATGGGCCAAAAATCAGGTAATTCTAAAGCTCAATTGGACCCACCACTGAAAGCAACGGGGATTGAATACTTACCGTTGAAAACTTCTTTGGAGCCACATAAGTTTTGGATCTACCTCATTTTTCGGCCCATACCATAAAATGAGGTTAAAAAACAAATGAACGGTTTAGATATAATACATGTGTGTTATTCTGGTAATTTCAAATAATGGTGGGTATATCCATTTAATGTACCACCGTATTACCAACAAAGCATAGCATTAATCTAATCCCATGGAATCAGGGGACAATCCCTGCCATGGGTAATAATGATGTTTTTTTGAATCCAATCCCACCTAATCCCTTCTAATCCCGTTGCCCAAACAGGGCCTTAGAATAATTAGGAGAACATCATCGTTCAACCAAATAGGCTACTTACTATTTTTGGCAAAAAACCATGCGCACTAGTAAACATCACGACCGTATATAAATAGTAAGTTTATTATTTATAGCAAGTCACAATTTCTAGGAGTTTTAGTTGTAGTTTAATTTCGAAACTTCTCCCATGGCTTAACTTAATATTCCTATTTAAAGGGTTGTAAACTCGTTTATTTCAATCATCAATCAAATTACAAATTTTATAGAATTTATTTCTATTCTCTTGTTCTTTTTCCCGTGGATGCGAAAAGTCTATATGAGGGGTCCAGAAAAGTTCAATGGATTCGAAGTAGTTATCCTTGGGGAAGACAGTGATAGATCTCATCACGTTTATCTATGCATCACCGTGGAATGCTAACGTAGATACTCCGGTGCACTTATATGATATCTACACCATTTATCAAGTAAGACACGAAGTGAAGCTAGGTGAGGCCCGCATGATGTTTGTGAGAAATCCACTATGTCCATCTTTTTGCCAGCTCATGTTACATGAGGCCAAAACTGAGATAGATCTAAAACTTAAGTGGCCAAAAAAAAAAAAAAAAAAATTAAGTGGAGGAGGGAAATGCTTATCCATGTGGGCCCCAGCTAGCTTCCATCCTCAGGAACTTCATGTGCACCGGTCGCTGGAAATCCTCGTCCGATGCACTTGTATGATATCTAGACCATTCATCAGGTAAGACATCTGTGAGCATGACCCATTCTGAAAGTAAAATCAGTCCACTCATCAAATCCCCTCAAACCCTCCTAAATCCATGGCCCCACCTAGCATCTGACCACAAGAACCTCCGAGTCCCATTTTGACGGAGACCTATACAGTCCAAACTCGATCCACATTGTTAGAACGGGCCAACGAGCGATTCGGATCTCACACACGTATTCATAGTTCTCACGTGGGGACACCCGAGCGAAGTCAGTCAACATCCTTTAAAAACGGTGGTAAACTCGCAACAGAGTCATTATGCCTTCTCTTTCAAAGTACAGAAAAGCGGTATTTTGGGGATCCGGGAAAACGAGTGACAGCAATCATGACTTATTTGTCATCGTTTTGCATGCAAAAGAAAGTAGACACCTTTTCCCTCTTTCTTTTGCTTTTTTTTTTTTCTTTTTTTTCTTTCTCTTTCATCTCTCTTTCTTTCTTTTCTTTTTTTCTTTTTAACATCCCTTGCTTTTGGTGGGCCCCACAACGGTCAGCCTCTTAGAATTCAGCAGCTGAAAATCGCACGGTGTAAAAGAAGGGCAAAAGAAATTCACGGAAACTGAGAAGAGAAAACTGGACAAGGGTAAGGATATTCGCGCGGAGAGACATATTTTCTGTTCACACGTGGAAGTTACTGTACGTGTGAAAGATCCAATCCGTTAATCATATTGGGCCCATATTATTATTCATATAAGATATATATTTCCTGTCGAATCATCATTTGGGCCACGCATATACTTAAGATAATATGAACAGTTGGAGAAAGTGATAAAGTGATCTCTGTTCATTTTACACGTGTGGACCACATGTGTGATTTAAGTAATCCTCATAGATGTGATTAGTGTCCCAGATTGGTCACAAATGTAACACGTAAGAACCTATTCCGCGAATGGCTTTGTGAATAATCACTCGCGCGAATCGCCACATTATTTAAACGGAGACAGTAAAGAGTAAAAACTCTTTTTACTCTTCCAGTGTGATTTTTCATATGCATGCACTCTGAAAACGTACACGTGGCATATATGTAACCTAAATTAAGTCGTGTAAAACAGTTCTTATTTGTCGTAAATAACCAAAAAGTTAAAGAAAGCTTTCCCTGGATGATTTCTAATGGACGGTTGAAATGTAAAGTTATCAACGGTCCACTTCAATCATATGTCAAAGAGTGTCCAGTTTCATCTTATCATGTGCTAAGCTTTACCCGTGAAGTTACATTTTACACGTGTAAATTTTTGGAGGGCATGATTATGAACCAAAGCACTCCGCCGGTGTATCAAATAATTCCTCCAGAGTAAAAATTAAAAGCAGTGACTACTTCAATGCGTGGGTAATACATTACTAATGAGGTAAAAAGGCTAAATATGCGATTCTTTCCATCCAACCGCTTAAACCGCTAATCTACCGTTCAACCAGCTATCATTCACATCATTCCATAATTTTACAAAATCTAAGCCGTCCAAAACGTTCATTACACTATAAGGATAATCTTACAATAAAATTAGTTTGATCAGCTCAATGAATGGGACGAACCTGCAATTTAATTATATTCGTGGTTGTCCATTGTTTTCTTTTTACTGGTCCAGATAGTTAATGAAAAATGCTGAATTTTGTAAAACTTGAAATTTTGGACTTATTAGATTTTTCATTTACATAATAGTTTGGAAATTATTTTTCCGGTTGGACGCTAACGTATTTTCCTACATGTTGGATGTGAGTAGTTGTCCACGTGTATATTGAAAAATAACGGATATGAGGTTTAGCTAACATCCGGCTTGTGGGGAAGACTGTTATCTCTCACATGAATCCGAGCCGTTGATTGGAACGGCTAGACCACTAAATGACTGTTGATCAAAATTTCCAATCGATATGTGTTTTGGACAGGTGGCCCATCCGAGATGAACAGCATCGAAGTACTTCGTTGATCAGTGCTTGCGGTGCGTAATTAACCACTGCGACGTTTTGGTGTTGTGTATATAAGACATCCAGCCGTTAATTCCACAGACATTAAGCTGATCCAACTAGGGTGCAAATGGGTCAGATCGACCCGTTGGGTCATTGGACCCGACCCAAAAACTAGTGGATATCCGTTTGGTGGGTAAGGGTCGAAAAGTTGAACACAGTTTACTGAATGGATGGGTTGGATCTAGGTCATCTCAAAAATTGATGGTCAGATTCGACAGAGTGCAAATGGATCAGATCGACCCGATGGGTCATTGGACCCGACCCAAAAACTAGTGGATATCCGTTTGGTGGGTAAGGGTCGAAAAGTTGGACACAATTTACGAAATGGATGGGTTGGATCTGGGTCATCTCAAAATCTACTCAACGTGACCTAGACCTAATTTTTAGGTGGGTCCATTTAAGTCATACAAAAATGTACTTGACCTAACCCTAACCATGCACTAGAAAATATAGTTGATTAGGCATATGTTTTATTTGCTTTCACTTTGGCTACATTGTTGTGGTAATGGTTTACCTAGCTCCTTTAATTTTCTAGAATGTGGCTTACTACTTTGTAATAGTTTAGATTGTCTGAAATAGAAAATATGCTAAAAAGTATACTAATTAAACTACCTTAAGTAATTGATTTTACCCATTTAATTTTGGACCGCTCACCATTTTAATATATATATATTTTTTTCCATTGAATTAATAGCCACCACTAATTAGTTGGAAAGAAATGATTTTTTTTTTTTTGTGTGAAATCAATTGTATTTTTATACCCCATTAAACATGAATGTTATTTGTGTGAAAACTCAATTGCATTTCTATATTTATTTAGGAATCGTTTAGATGCCTATAAAATATTTAAATTGTAAAAGGATCATAGAAAATATTTAAATAGATGTATTTGTTCGGTAAAAGCTTTTATTAGCTATAAATACATTACAACTTTTAACTATAATTTAAAATCTAATAAAAAATTATCTTTTAAAATACAGGCTAGCCTTTACAACTAAAAATACGTTATATATAATAGAACACAATGGTTTATGCACATTCATGAAAGTGGACCTTCTATTACATATTTCTCTTGACGGTCACTTATGACACAAGTAAAAAAAAAAAAAAAAACTTAATTGCTCATTATCAAAATGGACCACATGAGAGGGAAGGAGGGAACATCTACCATTTCAAACTTTCATATTGTATCCGGGGCATACTATGATAGGTGGAGGACATCTAATCCCTCCAGAGTATGCATGCATTGATGGTCTCTATAACAAAAGAAATAAAAAATAAAAAAACTTTTCATGTGTTTTGTTAATTTTGATAGGATTTACCACCCCAAGTTCTATGTAATGTAAACTCTTACTTGATACATTGTAAATATTTTACAAGTTATCCAAGCACATAATTTATTTATATGTAATTAGATTACTATTTAAAAGTCACATAGAGCAGCGCATATAAACAATTTACACTTAAAACTCTTTTTCATATATAAGATATTTATAACTTAAAACTTTGAATTTTAATAGGCTATTTTCAACTTAATAAACATACATAATCTGGGTCTCAATTTTAATAGGGTCTAAAATTCCGACTCCATTCTTAAATAAGTTGAGGCTAGGATCCAACCAACACATGGGAACCTATTTTCACACCTGATCCAACCAACAAATGGTCCATTAGATAGTAAAGAGTGAAAAATTGCACAAGAACTTCCAAATTCAAGTAGCGGCCGGTCAAACTGACCATTCGATTGATCTGATTTTTCAGGGGTCCCATCACCATTGCCGGTCTCATATTTTGGTCGGGTTGGATTCCAGAAAAATACCAGATGGGTCCCACACCTGAAGCTGAGGAATTTTGAGTAGAGTACATTGATTTCCTCAATGGATACGTAGAACTTATGCATGGCGTTTATCTGTTATGAAACGTGACCCCGCGTCTTTGAACAGCGGTACGCACAGGATTCGATCCCCACAAGTGGGCCCCATGGTTCAGCAATCCAGACCATTGATCTTTTATTTCTCACTGTGAGGCCGACTATGTCTCAACAAAATCCTCGAGAGTACAAGTTAAAACATGTATTTTGTGACCAACAGGTGATGGCTAAGAGTAGATTTATCCAACGGTCTACTCTCAAACGTAAAGTGTTCTTGGATTTCTCCACGAAATCTATCCATCTTCGACATTTTCTACATCTGCTTTGAGAATCAACAGACCAACGGTCTAGATCACAGGATCATGGCCCCTATTGTGGTGATAGATATGCATGTATACGTATCAAAGATGTCAGCCGCATATCCTATTCTTCCTACTTTATTCCCATTTCTATTGAAATACATTCCCCATATCCATATCCATTTTACTATCTGAACTATGAATAACGGTTCAAAGTATCGGGCAAAACCTTCATGTATCACCCGATATGTAACGGTTTTTGTCACAAAGAATCTGTTAGACTGTGAATCACTCAATGTGCAATCCACACCGTGCAAGAGGCCTATCATGGTGTCTCTGCAATCCACACCGTCTATCAAGTGTGCCCCATGTTTGGCCTTGAGCACAAAATTTAGATTGCACTCAGGTGGGCCACAACATAGCGAACAATGGAGGAGGCCGGACACCCACCATAGGAAGAACTATATTGTCTGTGGGGCCATCTTGGCGTGCATTTGCCATCCAACCGTTCTTAAGCAGCATCCCACCAGGGTAAATTGAATCAAGATGATCCAAAACATAGGTGGGCCACACCACTTTTTTCGAACATTCCTGCAATGTATCCAATTGTGTGGGCTATTAAGATCTTCTATCTTCCTAATTTTTAGGCATCCGATCTTAACGGTGGAGCAAACTTGATGGACGGTTTGAATTCCACACAAACAATGAGCATATGATAAGGTGTTATAGCAGCCTATTGACTATGTTTTTATGTAAAATAAGCTATATATGAATGACTTTTTGGATTGTTATGCTGGAAAGAATTTAGGCTAGAAGGTTTGAGATTGGTCCAAAATGTCTTGGCGTATATGATAGCTTTTAATGGCCATAATTTTTTTATTGTCGGCAGAATTGTATTTATAAAATATCATTGGAAAGCTATCAATAAAACATAAAACTTACCAATTCATGAAAGTTGATGAGTTATGTACAAGTTTTTGAAAAAAAAGTGATGCTCGATAGTTAAAGTGAGTACAAAGTTAAACTTTTATTACCTATGGTAATTTGTTATTTTTAGTGGTTTTATGGTTTTAAGAGTTTAATTCTATCTTAAAAATCTTATTTCCCTTATTTACAAATAAATAACAACTTTGAATGAATTGGGTAGCCTTTACTATTTTTAGTAAATTTATTATTTTATATAAAATTAAAATTTTAAATCTATATAAGCCAATATATATTCCTCATCTTTTCTTTTTGCTCCTACTACATTATATTCAATCACACAACTAATAGGAAGTGATAGACAGAGTAATCTAGTTGTTCTTTTATGATTTGTTGCAATGTAAATGGGCTCCATGTGTGACTGCCAGCAAGTAGCCAAAATGGATTTTTAACCCTTGAGAATTATAGCTAATTCCATAGGCCCATAATTTATATTTATAGAGTCCAAATGGTATAAACGCTTTGTATTTATCAGTTCTTAGGAGCCACAAGGAGCTCCCACTCATTGATAACTACACCCACTTCATGTACTTTTTTGTATTACACTACTACAATGTCTAATCTTTTAGTAGTTTCAATGCTGAGGTCATGAGCACGAATACTCGTTATAGTTATAGTGAGAGTGCATGACAGCACGTGGGGTGTGTATGAAAAAAAAGTTACACCATCGTATTACCAAAAGTAAGCAAAATGGACCACAATATCAATCAACCTGGGTATTATGTATCCATTTCTCTTTTAATTCAACAATCAATTAAAGCGATTTTTTTCCCCGTGTCCCATCCATCACGTGATGAAGAGTCCCAATCAACCACAGGATGGACGGTTCTTAAAAAAAGTAATTTATTGGTTTTACCATGTAAGACCCAAAGTCAGCTTTTGTGTACCACTTGCTTTAGGCATGGTCTATTTTGGCATTTTTTGGGGGCGTCCGGTTCTTTCGGCATTTTTATCGGATGCCACGAGCATTGCCACGTAGCAAATTTAAAAAATACCGTGAAATAAAAAAGAATAGGAGGAGGGGATGAGCATATGATATGATGGTCGGGCATTTATTGTATAAAGTTGCATGCACGCTTTTCTTTTCTACAGTGCCTTTTTGAATGAAATGAAGAGACTCCAAGGCAGTCCCTCTCCAACCTTTTTAAATTTTTGTGACTGTGTGCACCCTACCTTTTTGATAGATACACCCTTTTTTCCTACTAATGATAATAGAATTGTACATATTTGTAACAATTGCATATTAAAAGATAAAAGATTGGCTGTTTATGCAAAATGGGCGGGTGTAAATTTCAACCCTCTTTTAAGGAATTGTCTTTCTCGTGGTTTTAAGAGTTTGGATGGGAGCTGATTAGGTGTGGCCCCACCTCACCAAGGCAGTGTGGCCCTTGCCGTAGGGCCCAACTTGATAAGTATATTTTATATCCATGCCATTCACTTATTTTTCCATATCATTTTGGAATATGAGCTCAAAAATAAAGTAGATCAAATTCTAAGGTGGATCATTCCACAGGAAAGGAAAGAGTGATGATTGACCATTAGCACTGCTCTAATTTACCAATTTCTGGGTAAATATCCGGTAAATGGGTAATAATTATTTCCTTAGGTGTTTACATCACTTTTTTCTATGCTTGATTTGACCACCTACTTTTTAAACATAAAACCAAGAAAGCTACAAAATATTTGTGGGTCTCATCGTGATGCATGTTGCTTGTTCACACTGTTCATCCATTATGGTAGTTGAATTTGCTAAAAAATGAGCCATATCCAAAGCTCAAGTAGACCACGCTACAAGAAAAAGGTAATCAAACACTTATCGTTAAAAACTTCTTAGGTCCATTGTTTCTTTTAGTGTGGGCCACTTGAGTGTTAAATATGCCTCTTTTTTTGGCTGATGCCTCAAAATATTGTGGTAAAAAGGATGGATGGAACGGATATATCATATACATCACTGTTAGGTCTAAAAATTTAAACTAGATCTTTTGAACTGATTTCCAATATAAAAATTCCATTGGATTTTCAAACAGGTTAAAACAATAATAATTATCCATTTACAAGATATTTACATCAGCTTCGAAAAATCAAACAAGTCCTTAATGACTTCAAATCAAACCAATATTTTTTCCCTTTATCAAGGTTTATGTGACCTTTGTTGTGGGCCTTGTACAAAACCTTAGGATCTAGCCTCCCAAAATAAACTAGAATTATGGAATAATAATGCAATGAACTAAATCAAAACATAAACGACACTACACCAGAGATTTTTACGTCGAAAACCCTCAAAGAGGTAAAAACCACGGGACCTCGTCCAGATCAACAATCCACTATAAAGCAGAACGTTACAACCGATCACAGGATACACCGCTTGGATCAAACCTTCTTCACTCACGCAGGAGTAGATAAACAATAAGAGAACAAAAAAAACTGGAGAGATCTCACCGATCACGAGGACGTAGAAGTGCTGAGACGTGGACTGCGAAGTAGATCACCTTTACAAGCAGAATCTCCCTTCTACAAGCTTCTCTCTCTCTCTCTCTCTCTCTCTCTCTCTCTCTCTCTCTCTCTCTCACCTTTGATAACCCCAAGTCCCCCTAGAAAACCTTTAGGAAACTTAGAATACACTTGAATACACCCCAATCCCGGATACACCCCTTTATATAAGAATAAAAAAAGGTATAACCTAAATAGGAAACAAAATCCGCAAAATCTACGTTTCAGCAATCGCATCTGCGGAACTCATCAATGATATCGAAGATCTTTCGATAACAGCTTCGATATCATCTGAATGTCTCTCGATGATATCAAGACGGGACAAAAACAATCCAGCGACCAGGGGTGGAAATTTCAACAATTATTGATGTCATCGAGCCACTCTCGATGACAGCCTCGATATCATTTGAAAGTCTCTCGATGATATCGACAGGACCAAAAAACTGTCCAACAACCAGCAGTGAAAAATCCTACAGTTATTAATGATATCGAAACTTGTTCGATTTCATTGATCCCAACAATGAGGAGAAAAATTCTCATCAACTTTATCAATAGGTTGGATGACAAATAAACATTGTGATGGGCTCGGGGAAGTTTTTAATGATAGGGCATTCAACCACCACCATTTTCTATGGTATGGTCCACCTGAGAATTGAATCTATTTCATTTTTGGGCTCATGCCCTAAAATGATCTAGAAAAATGGATGGATGACATAAATGTAAAATACATATATAAAGGTGCAGGACACATGGTAAAAATGAATGGATGAATGTAAAATACATATATAAAGGTGTGGCCCAGATGGTAAGGGTAGCACCGGCCTAGGTAAGGCCGTAGCCAATTCTTATAGTATTTTTAATTCAAAACGAGTCCAATGTCTAAAGTGTTTAGACTCTATCATGTTTGGATTATTAGTAGTAAGGAATTAAAAAGTAAACCGTTTATGGATTTGGCTTATCTTTAAAAGTGTTTACATAGATGAAGTGGGCATCTGACACCATATAGAGCTTGCAGTGAAAAATCTCATGGAAATCTTTGAATCATATAAAAAAACAAAAGTTTGGTGTCTTGCACCTATCATAGCGTGCCTCCCAGACAATCTAAATGGCTTTTAAAGGGTAGTTGTTTCTTCTCAACTAGTACTTGATGTCTAAGCCACACAATAAAGGTGCATCATCAATGTCTCACCTAATCTGCTCAGCGACTGAATGCTTGTAAAATTTTAAATTATTAATATTTTACATATGAAAAAAGTTCAAGGTGTAAAACTTAAACAATTCATGAGTTTGGGTTATCTCTAAAAAGTATTTACAATATAGATGAAGTGGCCATTTAACACCATATAGAGCTTGTAGTGAAAAATATCACCAAAATCTTTAAATCATATAAAAAAAAAATGGTTGGGTGTTTTCAACCTATCATAGAGTAGCCCACAGACAATCTATAAGGCTTTTAATGGTAGATTATATATCACGGTGTCATATTTACTACTCTCGGGATTTAAATACTTGACATATTCTGTTCTAATACCATATCAAACAACCAATTTCTTTAAAATCTCAAGTTAGAGAATGATTTATCAATGTACATCAAGGAACTTAAACCATTACGCTTTGTTATGTACATCAAGGGACTTAAACCATTACTTCTTTAAAAGCTCAAGTTGTTAGAGAATGATGTATCAATGTACTTGATTCTTTAAAAGCTCAATTACTTGTACATACTACGATTTGCCCTACTTTGTTTGTGTGTAAACCATTACGCTTTGTTATGTATACTGCTTTTTGGGGATGTAAAAGAATCAAGTATAAAGTGAAATTAAACATAGGTTTTTGCATTAAAAAAGAAAAGAATTTACCGAAAATATTAGCCATCCAAATACCTAGCTCTAATAGGTAGGGGTGGTTATCGGATAATGACTTGCCTATGATGACACTAAGAAAATGGACGGTCCAAATCATGGGACCATCTCAGAATGTGGCTTTTAGAGTGACACTTGCTTCCAACAGAAGCAAGACGAATCAAATATACTATCACGAGAAATAGAGAGCCGTTTGAGTTTTAACTGGTTTCCGAGACTGACTCGCGCGGCAGCAATGTTTGCCTGAGTTGACCCGCTAAAGATTGACCGTGGGGCCTACCTTGATACATGTATTGAATATCCACGCCGTTCATCCTATTTTAGAGATCATTTTATTGCATGAGAAAAAACATGAAGCATATCCATATCTCAGGTGGACCACACCAATAGAAAAAATTGTAATTGAACACCTACCATTAAAAGGTTCTTGTGGGCCACAAAAGTTTTAAGCTAGTATTTTGTTTTATCTTCATCCAAGCCTTGGCGACCTTATCAACAGGTTGGATGGCAAATAATTATTACAGTGGGCCCTAGGAATTTTTAATGGTAAGCGTTCAATCACCACTTTTTTCCTGTGGCGTGGGCTACCTGAGATTTGGATCGGCTTCATTTTTTGGCCCATACTCTAAGAATGAGCTGGAAAAACAAATGGACGGCGTGATTATACAACACATACATCAAGGTGGGCCCCACAGTCACGGCCTCGCAGAAGTCGTCTTTCCCTGGCATCACTAAATTAATCAGCGTTCCTATTTCGGTCCAGCGGCGAGTAACAGTCCCTTGAGAGAAACAAGCAATAAAATGTGGGGTCCACATGATGGATGACCTATCTGATGGACTGTCCAGATCGATAAGAAAACCTTTTAGTTAATCAATCTAGCCCATCAGTTTTCCTAGCCTCTGTTCGTATTGAGATATGGACGGCTAAAAGTAGAATTCAGTGGATGGACCAACCAGATCACTGATAGGACTTTTTTCCGAAATTATCAGTTTGAATTTTTCACTTCACTGGCATTCCTTGTATGGTTAAAATCACCTGATCAATGTATTTTCGACATGCATGAGCAACTAAAAGGTGGGGCTCACAAGATGGACGGTTTAATTAAATCAATGATCAGACCTTTTCTATTAGGAACAATCAGTATTACCCATTATCTTAACTGTTGATTGGACGGTTCTGATCATTTGATCAAAGTGATTTTTAAGATGTTGGCAAAGAAAGATGAGACCCACATGATGGATTATTGCAACACCCCGGATTTTCAGGGGCCGTGTAGGATCTCGGCCTCCAAATACTCAGGTGTCGCTTATATCTTAATTATGGTGAGTTTTACATAAATCAGTTTAAATGAGCAATAAAGGAATCGATTGGAACATAAATCACAACCACAACTAATTTACTGAAATAAATGCGACTAAGATTTACAAATCTATAGGAATATCAAACGGGTCGCACAAGGCGTCGCCCAATAAAATTTATATAGAAAATGTCCAAAAGAAATGTTGCGCTAGATCCCTACTCAACAATCCATAAACAACCCGCACAGTGTACGGTGATCCATCCATAAGCTGGAAGTAGGAAAGCTCATCTTCTCCCTATCCATGCTCATCTCGCTCGACTCGTCGAGCTCCGCCTCACCTGCATCTAGTAAAGGGTCTGGTTGGTGTTTTAAAACACCGTTCCAGAGTGGGAATGAGTAGCTAATTCAGTGGGTGTCATTAGCCATAAGTTACATCAAATAACAATTCCATGATGAATTTAATGAAAAGTATAAATTCATAAATCACCAACTAGTCTTCGTTAATGCGTATGCATGAGTTATGTATGATGCATAACCTCACCCATAACACTCCCTCGAGCGACTTCATCTCACGGTCGCACATAACCAACACTCCCTCATTGCGACCTCAACTGCCGAGTCGTCAAATCCTAGCTAATGCGATGCATGAATAATGTTAACCGAGTATTTAGTTAATTACGTTCATCCAGCAGGTTGGGGAAACTGGTGCACCCCGACGATATCAATGCCCTTATCTCTTTTTGCGAGACTGTGACTAGAGCTGTACACGAGTCGAGTCGAGTCGAGTATCGCCCTGCTTGTACTCGGCTCTTAACGTCCGAGTGCTGCTCGTACTCGACTCTACTCGGCCAACGAGCAGGGCCCCCCTGCTCGTACTCTACTCACCCGAGTACGAGCCGAGTACGAGTAGTAAACGAGTAGAGTCGAGTCCGAGTTTTCGAGTCGAGTCCGAGTACGAGCACACGAGTTAAGTAATAAAAATAAAAAAATAAAAAAATCAACCATATATGACCACACCTTACCGGGCGAGTAGAAGAGGGACGACCGGCGGCAGCTGTGTGCAGCGGTGCAAGGCAAGGCGATGACGGACGACGGGACGAATGGCAGAGGGACGGCCGAGAGGGAGTTTTTTTTTTTAACACTCGTTGGAAGGGAAGGGTTTGGCCGTTTGGGCGCTGCTTGAAAAGGACGGGTGGGGTAGGGTTTGGGCGGAATGGAAAATGACAAGTGGGGTAAGGTTTGGGCAGACTGGAAAAATGAAAATGACGGGTGGGGTAGGGGGTTTTTTTTTCGGCGGACTTATATACACGGGTAGCGAGTCGAGTACCGAGTACCGAGTCGAGTACCTCTAGACTCGTACTCTACTCGTAATCTAAACGAGCAGTGAAAACCCACTCGTACTCGGCTCTAACTCAGGCGAGTCGAGTACGAGTCGAGTATTCCGAGTCGAGTCGAGTCGAGTCAGGCGAGTACTCGAGCCTCAGTCTGCTCGTGTACAGCTCTAACTGTTACCCCTCAACGTGTGAAGCCAAGGTCCCACGATCCTTGATCTCATCAGGTTCCTCACCCCCGAATGCAAGCACGTGAGAAGTACTGAAAAGCAGGATCGCTCGCGGACCACTACGGGGAGGCTCGTTATCCCAGCGTAAGCCGACAGCTCAGACACAATGTCTCATTCTACCATGCTCGGCTCACAAGGCTGTTTACTAGCCGTTATAAGTGGGCGTCAGCGGGTGAGGGATGTTCTAGGTTCCAAACAAGCGTGAGCAATCATAGTTAACAAACACAGTTGGTTAGTCGGTGGACTAGATCGCCCTAGTTCAGGCGAGCACGAAAGCACGACATTGGGTGCAAGCAACCCTTATAGTCCTACCACTGTCGCCCATTCGCGACCGCTCGCACCAATCAGTCTAGTTACAGGGTGACTCAACTAACGGGACTACCCTTACAAATCTCAGATTCTTGACCAACCTAGAGGGTGTGCTATATTTAATGATATTCTAAGCAGTCAAGAGTCTATCTTCAAGTGCAGAAAGAATAAAACGTACAACACATCCAAGCAAAGATTTTAGGATATTAACATGCATGTGACTACTCTTAATAGCATAAATTAGATATGTGTGCGGGTGGTTTTAAACTACCTAAGAAGCAAAGATCACACATTATCCATAGTACGGAAAATTACAATCAAGCATACAATATAGAAGAACGTGCAAAGATGTTAGATGCAAGAAGGTACACACAACACGAATCTCATGCCCAAACAATTTGATAATAACGATCAAACAATCCATTTATCATTTCATGCATGTTGGGTGTACTCATCATATGGATTCCGAATTTAGGCTTTTTCCTTAGATTTCGTATGTTCTTCAATCTAGCATCCAAAATCATTAAATTGAGCCTAAAATTGGTACTTAGCCACCTAAGGATAATGGTCCGCACCTTGTGACGAATCGCTCAATTCATGGCACCCATAGGATTAGGGTGTTAGGAAATCATCGTTGAAATGCCTAAATAAGCATACAAGCTTGTAAGAATTGGAAGGAATCAAACATAAGACCTAAACTTACAAACATAACTCAATACTTACCTTCAATCGGCGCCGAATCGACACCAATGAAGGACAATGTTGCTATAGAGGAGATGAGGGGGTGAAGGTGCACAAATCCTCATGCTTCTAAGCTCTCTCTCTCTCTCTTTCTCCTCTTTTTTCATCTTTCTCTTCTCCCTTTCTCCTTTTTTTTTCTTGTTGAAATTCGTATGGGAGGAGGGGGTGCCCAAAAGAAGCCCTTATATAGTGCCAGATTTGGTGTAAATGGCCCCAAGGGCTAGGTTTTTGCTATACTAGCCCTATAGGAGGATCTTTCTAACCTCTAGAGCCCACTATGTGGTGTACATATTGATATACACCGTAGGATAATTAGCCCTAACAATTATTTATGTATGGATATGATCGGCCCGCTATTTGGATGCGCCGATTGACAGATATGATTAGAAGTCTGTTCAACGGTCATCAATGGTCGATCGGGGCCGCGGCTATACGGATATGAGTAGCAAAATATCCTTACTCCACATGTGAAGTTTAGTCATAAACCGACGATCCGAAATCATCAATTTTGCATAAGAGTGGACAACCCAATTCACTTAAGTTTCAGCTTCTTCCTTCAGAGTATTTGCACTTCTCATGCACTCGTCCTTTGGCTCAAGTTGAACGGTTCTAGACAGTACCTAGGTTCGATTCCCGCGATGGACGTCGAGCCTAGTAAGACGGACATTATTCTATAGTTTTGAAACTAGTGGCCCACCAACGAGCGATCTAGGGCTTGTTTGGAAGATCGGGGCATTTCTGGAATGAATTAGGTATTGAGATTTCTCATGGGTAATTATTAGGGTTTGGATTAACTATGTTTATAGTGTAGCCTATTTATAGTTGGTGAAAGTGGAGATTTGGTCATGATTACTCTAAACCGTTAGTTTTAGGCTAAAAGAGTAACGGGGTTGATTTGGTCTATTAGTCAAGATCCGGGCCTTATCTGACTCGGCTTCGGTTAGATTTTTAATTTAGTTATGATTGTCTTGATTAATTAGTTAGCGATGAGTCGATTAGATTTGGGTCCTATGTGAGTAAATCATGTGGCTAAACTTGATGTTCAAGTGATCGGGCGAATTCGTTGACTTCATTCGGTTGATTAATCAGACTTGTGCGGCTCTTTACTGGTACCACCCGTGTATAAATTAACATTGAGTGCTAATGGTAAGTAAGTGATATTATAAGTTAATTAAAAAAATTCAAAGATTTTTGGAAATCCAAAACAGTGAAAATCCAGAACGTTACAATTATCGAGATCGATGTTCAAACCTTTGTGTTAATCAAGACCATCTATTTTTTTAATCATTATTTGAATGGATGGAATGGGCCAATCATAACTGATTCTCAAGAGAGCTATGACAATTAAGGGTGGAGCCCACATGACAGACCACCAAGATCGATCAACATGCATTTAAAACTCAATATATTGGACCATCCATTTTCGAGTCATTGATAAAATGTTTGCCCCACCAAAGTGATTCATGAGACATGAATGATCAAATGTGCACCCCACATGACGGAAGTTCCAAATCACTGATCAAATGGTTAGAATCATCCAATCAAAGTTATTTTATGGATGAGCAAAAAATCAAAGTTCAACCCTTGTGTGATAAATCTTTTATGAAAACTCCAATTATTGTCATGAAAATTCCTCTTTCTCCAGGTGTATGCTTTTTTAAGTTGTGGTTGCCAAATGCACCCTACAAGTTTTGAACCAACTGACGCAGGGATGAACGTGATGAGGATAACTACTCTGAATCCACGGAGCTTCTTTAGACTCCTCACAGAGACTTCTCGAATCCACGAGGAAAGAAAGCAGAAAAATATAAATAAATTCTAAGAAATTTGAAATTGATTATTTGATAATTAAAAACGAGTTCGCAACCCTTTAAATAGGGGTACCAAGCAATGGAAAAGAAATCAGAATCAAACTACAACTAAAACTCCTAGAAATTCGACTTACTATAAATAGTAAACTTACTATTTATAGCAGTCGTGATGTCTACTAGTGTGCAAGGTTTTCGGCCAAAAATAGTAAGTGTCCTATCTGGCTTCACCAAACCGTTCCCCTAATTATTCTAAGCTCTTTTCACGTTGGGCGCAACTCCTAAAGCCCGACGGATGAAGAGTTATAACCAAACTAAAACTTACTATTTATAGTAAAAACAAAATTAAAACAGGGAAACGACCGTCAATCTAGGGGTTTTTCGCAATTTCGGGCGTCATAACCCGGCGTAGCTAGGTTGGTTGGCTAAAGTAGCTCGTTCTACCCCAAAATCATATATTTTACGTCAGCTAACTCATTCCGGATTGCGAGATATGCCCGATCTAAGGTCCGACGGTCCGGATCACTTCTGTCGTCGACCAGGCCTTTTCTGATCCATCTTGGCCATGAAACTGTCCGCGACCCGCTCTACATCACCAACTCATTTTGAGCTGAAGTCATGATGTGTATTTGTGAAATTTGGTCCGCTCATCAGCTCTCTAGCTTAAGTTAGGAAGTTATTCTAAAAGTAAAGCTAATCCAAAACTCAAGTAGGACATGGCAAAGAGAATAATAGAAATGAGATGCAGACCTTTAAGTCCGCCTATGTTTTAAATCAAGTTGATATTTGATTTTTATTTTTATTTTTAAATCATCCACCTTATGAACTCGTTGGACATTATGTAACATGATGATCTCAACAGTTGGGTACTCCCATTTTCACTTTTTTATATTGTGTCGCTCATTAGAGTATTGTCTCAACCTGATTTTTGGACTCATGTCTTAAAATGATCTGGCATAATTGGTAGATGAAGTGGATTTCATATAGACATCTAATGGGCCCATAGTTCTTCTCTTGTTGTTCATGCTTTTTGTAAGGAGGGACATTTGTCCCTAATGCATGTATGAGACCGTGCCATTGAAAATAGTTATTCAAATTACAAATTGTTAAAAGAGAAGGAAAAAAATAAAAATAAAGACAAGTTTTTAAAATCCTAGCTTTAATACGATGGAAATTAGATTTTTTTTTTTTTTTTTTTTTTTAATGCAAATTGTCCATGCTCGTAAGTTTTTTAAGATCAAAATAAGAAAGGAATCCATAAATCAGGTGGGCCACACCACAAGAAACAATGGGGATTGAACACCCCCATTGGAAACTTTGTGGGGCCCGCAGAAGTGCTCTATCGGGATAACATTTGTGCCTAAAGTTAACCTTATGATCAGTTTGGAATGTTGCATGCATATAAACATCAATGTCGACTCTAGAAAGGTTTTATTGATGAACGTGTCTATTCTCCTTATTTCATGTGATGTGGCCTACTAGAGTTTTTGATCTGCTTTATGACTTCAGGGTTTCATGTGATGTGGCCTACTAGAGTTTTTTATCTGCTTTGTGACTTCCGAACTACCGTCCTATTCTGATCTTGAGAAATAGAAAAAATGAATTTATCATGGGCATCTCTATGGGCCCCATATAGACTATAGGAACTTCTTGTGGTGGGGTCACAGGCAATTGATTAACTCTTCCTCTTTATTTATATTATTAAAATATTCTGAAAATAATATAATAATATACAGGACCACAAATACCATATGCTCTCAAATGACCTGTGATCTAGATTGCTTGACCCAAAATAGCTGACCATCTGATCAAGCCAACCAAAATGGGCCATGGCTACTTACCTTTTTAACTTTGGTGGTGAAAAGAGGGGTCCCACCCAATCCATTGCCAGACTTTTACTTTGTTGAAAGAGAGAACAATATCTCATACTTTTAGGAACATCCTTCCAAAAGTCTAATGTAATCTCAAAAGATAACCTCCTTCGTATTCGTTTCACATTAATACACATGTGGACAGCTATCAAAGTAATTAATAATACCTTTCTTCTAAGTTGGGAGACTGATTTCATTTTTCTCTTCCTTTGAGATTATAAAAGAGAGGGAAAAAGGAGGAGATTTGAACACATTTCACTCATTGTTTTTACCTTTGTAACTTTAAGAGTAGCCATCATATCCTACTCATCTCAAGCTTGAAATTAGGGCAAGATCTCAATGGCCCAAAAGATCTTAAAGTGGGATATATGCTATGGTGATAGTTCGCCGCCTTATAATTTTCTAGATGATGGTGGCACGTCCATCATGAATGTGGTGTAAGTTCATCATAATCTTGACTGTTCAAGTTGTGGGCCCCATTGTGGATGGAGCATGTGGAAAAGATTGAAATGATATGATGATCATATCCATGCAACAAGACTGCTTTTGTTAGTTTTGCACCGTTTAAATTATGGTGGTGACTATTCAGATTCTGAAAGCATGGCTTGGTATTTCAGAAATCTAGACCGTACGTCCAAATTACTAATCCACCTGTGGATGACTCACCACCATTCTTTGAACGGTGATTCTCACCCGTAACTAACTAATTTGGTCATTGGATTTGAAAAGGAACGGATGATCTAAAAGCCACTAATCGGATGGTTCGGATCGTGCATTACACATGTGCCCCATTTCCCACGTGTGAGGCATGTACACTGAGTATTCTTCTTTGACTGGGTAATGAGTCTGTATATTAGTGAATGAAATGAGCCTTGATTACTAAAAGAGGTAATAATGGATAATGGTCCATCCCAATCCTTGAATACATCCCAGAAATGTTGCAACATGGTACGTCGCGACATTTTCCTTTGAATCCGGGAGTTGTTTCAACGATCCGAACGATTTATATGATTGGCCCCACCATGAAGTAACAAAAAAACAATAAAATCTCTTAGATTGGAATATGTCGACCAATTGATGAATTGAATCCTTTTACTTTGAATACAGACGGTCTCCTCATAATTGATCAAATAAACAGTTTGGATCATCAAAAATAGCCACAATCCAACCACAATGTATCCAATTGCAATATGTTGGGATGTATTGTGGCAAACCTATTTTCATATTACCAGGTTTGAATGTGCTTTGGTAAGACGGTCACTCAAGCCATCTTCTTTTTATAGCTTTATCTATCTCTTTTACCTCCTTTTCATGCAATGAAAGCATTGGGTGGGGAGTAGGAGCACTTCCCTTTTATGCGGTTCTAAGATGCTAATCTTGATCGGCAGACCCTTCATTTTGCACTTTTTGATGATGGGCCCCACAGCATTTAGTGGGCCCCACCATCCTGATTTACACCAACCCTTTTAATACCATGCATAAATGACAAAATCCATAGTGGCTAGAAATGAGAGACAAATGATGGTGAAGATCATGTGTATGTACGCCAAAATTGAGTGTATACACCATCTCTATTTTAATCCAACTTGTTGCAATGAACCGTGGATCTTGACCATCCAACCAATGGGCCACCTCTCGGATAGATAGTTACCGAGGTCACACCGACTCAATGATCATTCCTGATGTTTAGTGGAGACATTAATTGGACGGTCCAGATTGATGTGCATGTGTTGTAGTTAGGATCATAGAAATGGTCTGTACAGATTACAGGCAATGAATGTGAACTTCCATATGCAGCCCGGCTGTGGTCATTTCTAGGAGTGTACACGGGTCGGGCCGAGTACTCGAACTGGCCTCAGCCCGTCCAGGCCCGTTCAACAGCCACACAAGGCTCGAATCCGACCGGGCCTGGTCACCGGGCCAACATCTCCAGCCCGAACCGGGCCCGGGGCGAGTTCAGGCCGAGTTCGAGCCAGTTTCAAACCTTCGAGTTCGGGCCAGTTTCGAACCTAAGTTCGGGCCAATTTCGAACTTTACAGCAAGTTCATGGGAAGGGCTTTGGCAGGTAATCCGCGTCCCATTACAAGGCCCTCGATCAACGGTTTAGATAGTTGAACTATAGGCTCCACAAAAAATCTAACTAGTCAGGACATTTACATACATTTACATACATTTGACAAAGCATAAAATAAAACATTTTATACAAATTAAATACAATCATACATGGGTCGGGCCGGGCCAGGTCGGGTCGGGCCGGGGCGAGTCGGATTCGGATTGAGTCGGGCCGAACTGGGAGGTATCCGAACTCGGCCTGAACTCACTTTCGGGCCTAGAAAAATTGGCCTGTCCTGACCCGAACTCAGTTCCGGGTCAGGCCGAGTCGGGCTTTTTCGGGCCAGATCGAGCGAGCTAACTGGGCTAGCCCGGTTTGTGTACACCCCTAGTCATTTCCCTCTCCACTTTTTTTTTTTTTTTTGTCCTGCGGCCCACTTGATTTTTCGATTCACCTCATCTTTTTGGGTCACGTGCTAACATTAGCTGCATAATGAATGAACGGGTTAGATTTCTCGGGAGCGGATTAGGTGAGACCCCGGATCCACCGAGGTGGGTGGGACCCCTGACTGTGGGGCTCACAGTGATGTGTGTGCCTTAAATCCACACCGTCCAACAGTTTTGAAAGCTCATTTTAGGGTGTGATTCTAAAAATGAAGCAGATCTAAATCTTACGTGGACCATGCCACAGGAAACAGTTGTGATTGAATCCCCACCATTAAAAACTTCATGGGGCATCAGAATGTTTATTTGACATCCAGCCTGTTGATATTGTCACAGAGATTTGGTTGAAGAGACCCTACAAATACCAGCTTCATCCAAAAATTTTGTAGCCACTCGAAGTTTTTAATAGTGGATTACCATTATTTCCCATATTATGGTCCACCTGACCTAAGAATTGTATTTGCTTCATTTTTAAGAGCATTCCCTAAGATAAGTTTTCAATATGAATGGATGGTGTGGATTTAGTCACATACTTTCAATAGGTTGTACGCCCACGCGATGGGCCCCCAATAGGTTGCGAGCCCCTAGTACTCACGTAATAGATTCCTAATTCCTCCATTAGTAAAGTTTTATTTGTGCAGTCATGCAAATTCGCTTGCGATTTGTTCGCATATGTGCACATCTTATGTATATGGTGTAGATCAAGAGATCCCGACCCACGCAACTCCTCTGTTACTACGACAAACATTTTTCCAGCTGAAATGCTGTCGAAATTGCTATACAACTACTTTTCCTTTAATTTATTATACAAATTTAATGTACTTTGTTTTGTAATCAAGGGAAACAAGAGGATGTAAACGAATTCAAAATTAATGAAATATTTGACAATGAACGTTCTTTTACATTTTCTTTATTAATATTGAACATGAATGTTCCAATCAAAGTTCATTCATTTCTTGTCGAAATAATGACCAAATCACCATTTCCGCTAATTACGAATAGTTCATACTATGACCTTAGTTAATTTAAAACCTTAATTATCGCACACAAGAAATATCGTTACCAAATTCATTTTAGAAATGTCTTGATTATCCAAACAAGTTTTATACTGCTCGTTAATATGCTACTAAATTCAAAAATATAGAAAGGCGTCCGTCTTCGCAAGAAATTTATGTCCCTGCAAAAGGCTTTCATAAGAAGTTCGTTGACTGGAAACTTAGGTGGGCCCCACCATAATGTTTGTGAGAAATCAACCCGTCCATCCATTTTTTGAGCTCATTTTAAAACATGGGGCCAAAAACGAGCCCGATTCAAGCCTCAAGTGGGCCGAAAATGTGAGAATTGAATGTCCGCAGTAAAATATTCATGGGGCCACTGAAGTTTCGAATCAATATTGTAACACCCCGGGTTTTCAGGGGCCGTGTAGGAACTCGACTCCCAAATTCTCAGGTGCCGCTTCAAATTTTAATTATATTTGGATGATCTCATAAACAATGGAGAGTTTAGCAAGGCATGCAGTGTAAGTAAATCATAAAGCAGTATCGAGTGCCACTAAATATAAAAGTATCTAAACCACAAATCTCAAGTAATCTAAATAGGAAACCAGTCCTACCTATATATGACCCAAAGCGACTAGAGCCCTGACTCATACCCCGCGGTAATCCAAACTCAAACTAAAAGGATCTGCTGAAAGTCTGGAAGCAGGAAAGCTCCTTAACCTCATCCATGCTCACCTCGCTCGGCTCGTCGAGCTCCGCCTCACCTACATCTAGTAAAGGGTCTGGTTGGTGTTTTAAAATACTATCCCAGAGTGGGAGTGAATAGCTAACTCAGTGGTTATTATTAGCCTTAAGTTACAACAAGCAGCAATTATATAATGAATTTAATAAAAGGCATACATTTACAGATTCCAAACTAGTCTTGTTAATGCATGTGCATGTATTATGATATGATGCATGACCTCACAACAACACTCCCTCGAGTGACTTCGTCTAACGATCGCGCATGACCAACACTCCCTTATTGCGACCTCAACTGCCAAGTCGTCAAATCTTAACTAATGTGATGCGTAAATAATGTTAGTCGAATATTTAGTTAATTCCGTTCATCCAGCAGATCGGGGAAACTGGTACACCCCACGTATCATTGTCCTCAACTGGTTACGAGGTCAAGGCCCCTCAATGTGTGAGGTCATGACCCGCGATCCTTGATCACATCGGGTTCCTCATCCCCAATTTCAAGCACATGGGGAGTGCTGAGAAGAAGGATCGCTCGCGGTCACTACGGGGATACTCGTCACCCCGGCGTAGGCCAACAGCTTGGACACAGTGTCCCATTCCACCATGCCCAACTCTCGAGTCAGTGGATCGGTTTCAAATGGTTATCAATAGGCTTCAGTGATTGAAGGGTGTTCCAGGTTTCATACATGCGTGAGCAGACATGGTTAACGAACATGGTTGGTCAGTAAGTGAATTAGACCGTGCGAGTTCAGGCGAGCACATGACGGATGACATCGAGTACAAGCGACCCATGTAGTCCAATTACTGTCACCCATTCGCATCCGCCCAAACCCGCTGGTTTAGCCACATGATGGTCCTACCAACTGGACCACTGTAACGCCCCGGAAAATGGGGGGTCATGCATACGCTCGACTCCCGAGTTCCCGAGTGTCACTTATCATGCATTTATGATTTTTTATGATTAATCAAATTTAACTGTGCAATTTAGAATTACCTGAAGCATGAAGCACAATCGCACCAGTCTACTGAAATGAAGGAAATCTCACAAATATAGAGGTCCAAAAATAATAAAGGGTCGCCCAAGGCGTTGCCCAACAGAACAACAAAAGAAGGCTATGTCCAAAAAGAATAAAGTTGAGCCCGCGACTCAACAAATCTAAATTCAGCCCGATCAAGCCGATGGAGAGCCGCCCATCAGCTGCAAGTAGGAGAGCCCGTCCTCCTCGTCCAAGCTCGCCTCGCCAGGCTCCTCATGCCCTGAGTCACCTGCATCTATGAATGGGTCTGGTTGGTGTTTTAAAACACCATCCCAGAGTGGGAGTGAGTGATCAACTCAGTGTGAACTATTGGTCTCAAGTTACAACAGGCATCAATTGTAATATGAACTTAATGAAAAACAGACAATCATCAACACCTAATAACTCTTATTTAAAATGCATGCATGCGGGATGATATGATGCATACCCTCGCCACAACACTCCCTCAAGCGACTCCATCTAACGATCGCATATGACAGCACTCCCTCAGAGCGACCTCGACTTCCGAGTCGCCACCCTAACTAATGTGTGCAATGCGATCGTGTTAGTCGAGTTATTAGTTAAGTCCATTCATCCAGCAGGTTGGAAATTCGGATTCACCCTACGTATCAATGCCCTAAGCTGATTGCGAAACTAAGACCCCATCAACGCGTGAGGCCGAGACCTCGCGGTCCGTGATCCCGTCGGGTTCCTCATCCCCAACACCAAGCACATGAGGAGTGCCGAAAGGAAGGGATCGCTCGCGGTCACTACGGGGAGGCGCGGTACCCCAGCGTAGGCCAACAGCTCGGACATAGTGTCTCATTCCACCATGCCCGGCTCACGAGACTGTGGACCAATTGCAATCTAGTTATCAATGGGCCACAATGGTTATAAGGTGTTTCAGGTTCCATACATATGTGAGCGAACAAGGTTAACAAACAGGGTTGATCAGGTAGTAAGCTAGACCGCATGATTCAGGCGAGCGTGAGACGAGTGACATCGGGCACAAAAGACCCATGTAGTCAAACTACAGCCACCCGAACACACCCGCCCAAACCCACTGGTCTAGCCCTAGCATAGTCCAACCGATGGGACTACCATCTCTCCTCGTGTTCCTGACCAACCCAAAGGCGTGGGGGTGATCCATAACAAGCCAACTATACTAGCTATCAACCAACATATCAACATCATATTTCATACATCTCAGTCATATGAATCAAATATTCCTAGCAAGAAGTCATGAAGTAAAGTGCGTGTGAGTCGTGTGAGTTTGTGAGGAAGTTAGCACTTCCTCTATCTTGAGAAATCTCATGCATAAGAGTAATGAAATCATACATACTATGAAGCAAAAATATATGGAGAAATCAACAAGGCTTGAGCATACAAACATCCATACACCAATCATGTAAGGAACAAGACAACATCATGCAAGCCAAACATACAATTTTAACATACATACAAATCCTAAGGTTCCTCTAGATACTCCTAACTTAGCATCCAAGCAACCAAAATCATTAAATATATATTAAAATTGGTGCTAGGCCACCTAAGAGCAATAATCCGCACCTTCGGATTTGTTGAAGACTTAGGAATGACCTAAGAGATGTGGATCTTGGTGTAGAACGGCCGGAATCCTAGGAACAACCATCACATGTTAGATTCTCATGCAAATCCCCTTCATTATAAGGGTTTCAAGGAAATTTGGTGATGGATCTTACCTAGATGCCCAACGGGACGAAAGAGCGGTCGTGGATGAGGGATCCTTCTTGGAGAAGGTGTAGGAGGTTGTGGGTTTGATCCTCTTGGGCCCCACCTTGATTGAGAGTCCACCTTGCTCACCTTCACCCTTTCTTCTTTCTCCATTTTCTCTCTTCTCTCTTTCTCTTCTTTAGGGCAAAATTCGTATGGGGAGAGGAGGGTGCCCAAATAAGACATTTTATAATGCCAATTTTTGCGCAAATGGCCCCAAGGGCTAGGTTTTTACTATACTAGACCTATGAGAGAGTCTTTCAAGCTCTAGGGCCCACTAAAGGGTGTAGGAGTCGATACCCACCGTTGGATAGTTGGCCCTAGTGATGATCTACGTATGGATATGATCGGCCCGCCATTTGGATGCGTCAATCGACGGATATAATTAGAAGTCTATTCAACGGTCATCGATAATCGATCGGGGCCGCGGCTATACAGATATGAGGAGGGAAATATCCTTACTCGATGTGTGAAGTTTGGTCACAAACCGACGGCCCGAAATCCTCAACTTTGCATAAGAGTGGACGACTCAAATCACTTAAGTTCCCACAATTTCCCAAACTAGCCTTCTAGAGCTCCCTATTGAAGTTGGGGTGGCCCTATCACCCCTCCGGCCACCAAATTCGGGGTGTAGGTGTCTCACGGCCCGATGAGGGGCCATGCAAAATCTGAAATCAAACGGATGAACGAATATGGGGTTTGAGTATAGGGTTCTGATCTTTAAATGGCCCTGGAAGGCCCATTCCGATTGTTGGGGCAGTTCTGGTAGCCCTCTGGCCATGAAATTTATAGGGTAGGTGCTCCATGGCCCGATGAGGGGCCACGCAAAATTTGGGGACGATCGGATATCGGATTTGGTCGTACGGGTCCGATTCGCGATCAACGGTCATCGTGCCACAATTGGGGCCCAGATTTGGTGGACGGGCGTAGAAAAATACATCAAACCTTTACCGTAAATTTGAAAGAAATCCGATGGCTGGAACGCCTGGTATCCCGGTTTCATTTGTAAGTGCCAGATTCCAATCTGGCATTGGTGAGGCGCATTGGGCAAGCGTCAGATGGTACTTTTGGGTGTCCATTGGGTCTGCAGTCCGCGATGGACCACAAGTCCAGTGAGATTTATGATTTCCTAAATTTTTAGATTTTTCTGACCTTCATCGGTCGCTGGGCGGCCCACACTAGGCCCTATCACGGCCTGTCTGGTCTATTAAATTGGATTAATCTTTGATTAATTAACTCGTGTATGAGCTAACGTTGAGTACTAATGGTCAGTATGTGATAATATAAGTTAATTTTAAAAAAATTTCAAGGATTTTTGGAAATCCAAAACAGTGAAAATCCGGGATGTTACAACCACCTTCTCCCACCTCAGTTCCCTGACAAACCTAGGGGTTTGATGACATTCAATAATATTCCAACAATTCAGGATTCATCTTCTACACGAGTGAAGTCATGCTCTTATACATTAAACATAAAATTTAGATTTTTTTACAATACAACTACCAACAAAAATACGAAATTAATGTGCATATGTGTTGTGATAGATTACTAAAAATATCAAGAGTTATACATCATTCATAGCACAAACATACAACAAGGATTAATGCTAGTACAACATACAACAAGGATTTATGCAAGCACCAACATACAACAAGGATTTTATGCAATCAAATATGCCACAAGGAAGGTTATACTAAAATCATATATGGGATGAACATGCCACACGAAAATTAAACCTAATCATGTTGAAGAACAAATAAACAACATTTAAACATTTCATGGAATTTAGGAGGACCTATCATGTAAGGTCTTGGTTAGGTTCTCTCTATAGATTTCTCAAGCACATCATCCTAACACTCATAATCATTAAACTCATAGTAGAATTGGTGATAGGCCACCTAAGGATAATAGTCAGCACATTGTGACGATCCGCTCGATTCACGGCGCCCGTAGGGTTATGGTGTTAAGAAATCATTGTTGAAATGCCTAAATAAGCATACAAGCTTGTAAGAATTAGAAGGAATTTAACCCAAGACCTAAACCTACAAACATAACTTCATACTTACCTTCAATCGTCGCCGAATCGACACCAATGAAGGACGATGTTGCTATAGAGGAGATGAGAGGGTGAAGATGCACAAACCCTCATGCTTCCAAGCTCTCTCTCTCTCTCTCTCTCTCTCTCTCTCTCTCTCTCTCTTTCTCTCTTTCTTCATTCCTTTCTTCTAGGGCAAATTCGTATGGGAAGAAGGGGTGCCCAAATGAGGCCCTTTTATAATGTCAGATTTGGTGTAAATGGTCCCAAGGGTTGGGTTTTTACTATACTAGCCCTATGGGAGGGTTTTTTCAGCCTCTAGGGCTCACTACTGGGTGTACATATTGATATACATCATAGGATATTTAGCCCTAATGATGATCTACATATGGACATGTTCGGCCCGCCATTTTAATGCGTCAATCGACAGATATGGTTAGAAGTCTGTTCAACAGTCACTGATGGTCGATCGGGGTCGTGGCTATACAGATATGACCAGGAAAATATCCTTACTCCACGTGTGAAGTTTGGTTGTAAACTGACGATCCGAAATCCTCAACTTCGCGTAAGAGTATACGACCCAATTTACTTGAGTTTCAGCCTTTTCCTTTAGGGTATTTGCATTTCTCATGCACTCGTCATTTGGCTTAAGTTGAGCGGTTCTGGACAGTACCCAGGTCCGACTCGCGCAATGGACGTCAAGCCCAATAAGACGGACATTATTCTATAGTTTTGGAACTAGTGGCCTAACAACGAGCGGTTTAGAGCTTGTTCGGAAAATCGGAGAATTTTTAGAATGAATTAGGTATTAAGATTTCTCGTGGGCAATGATTAGGGTTTGAATTAACTATGTTCATAATGTGGCCTATTTATAAGTAGTGAAAGTGAAGATTTGGTCATGTTTACTCTAAACCGTCGGTTTTAGGCTAAAAGAGTAAAGGGGTTGATTTGATCTATTAGTCAAGATCCGGGCCTTATCTGACTCGGCTTCGGTTAGATCATTAATTTAGTTATGATTGTCTTGATTAATTAGCGATAGGTCGGTTAGATTTAGGCCCTACGTGAGTAAATCATGGGGTTAAACTTGATGTTCAAGTGATCGAGCGGATTCGTTAGCTTCTTACGGTTTTAATCGGACTTGTGCGATTCTTTACTGGTACCACCCGTGTATATTTTAATATTGAGTGTTAATGGCCAGTAAATGATATTATAAATTAATTACAAAAAAAAATTAATTAAAAATTAAAAATTTTTGAAAATCCAAAATAGTGAAAGTCCAGGATGTTACAAATATAATATGTGTTTTGAGTTCATTCCAGCAGGAATGACATTATTAGCTGAATGGATGGCACGTAAACATCACTATCGACCATGGGAGGTTTCAACGGTGGTAATTTCCATCTCTCTTTTTCCTTCGGTGCAGCCCACTCAAGTCTTAGGTCCTGGTCACTTTTTTCCTCTATTCTTAAAATAAGCTCACAAAACGGATGCACGGGGTTGATTTCTTATCACGGGTACCGTGAAGAGATGGGACGACTTAGCTGCGACCGGAACCAGATGTGAGTGGGACCCTGACGGTGGAGTCCACCTCCATGTATGTGTTATATATCTATGCCGTCCATCCGTTTTTCTAGCTCATTTTAGGGAACAGAACAAAAAAATGAAGCATATCCAACTCTAAGGTGGACCACACCACAAGAAAAAGTGGTCATTTAACACTCACCGTTAAAACTTTCTGGTATCTTACCTAACGTTTATTCGCTATCCGACCCGTTGATACGGTTAGACAGACGTGGATGAAGGGAAAATACAATTATCAACTTGATCCAAAACATTTGTGGCCCACAAAAAGTTTTTAATTGTCAATAATCATATTTTCTTGTGGTGTGGTCCACTTAAGATTTGGATCTCTTCAATTTTTGGCCCATGATATAAAAAGTTATATGGAAAAATGGATGTACGGCATAGATATGCAATGCATACATCTAGGTAGGCACCATGGTCAGGGTCCCACCCATATTTAAGTTCTCCCACCTCTACCGTACCATCTCAATGGTGCGCACGGGGGCGTACGGTTAAATGGTGGAGCTGTGAGTTGTATTAATTGGAAACAGATTGGCTAATCCCACCGCCACCAGCCCCGTGGCTGATGGTCGGTGCTATGTGGGACCCACCATGATGTATGTGTTTCATCCATTCCGTTCATCCATATTTAAAGATCATTTTAGGGCTTAATACAAAAAATCAGAGGGATATTAAACTCATGTGGACCACACCACAGTAAAACAATAGTGATTGGATATCCACCATTAAAATCCTCCCGAGGCCAACTGTACTGTTTATTTGACATCCAAACTGTTGATTAGGTCATAAAGGTCTAGATGAAGGGAAAAAACAAAGATCAGCTTGATCCAAAACTGTTGATTATGGCCCCTAAAAAAATTTTAATGGTCGACACGCATTCAACACTGTTTCCTGTAATGTGGTCCACTTGAGATTGGGATACAAATAATTTTTGGTATCATTCTATAAAATGATCTGGAAAAATAGATGGACCGCATGGATGAAACAAATACATCATGGTGGGGCCCACAGAGCACCAACCACAGCCATTGGCTGGTGGCAGGGGGAGTAGCCAATCCGTTTCCGCATTAATGGCAAGGGTTTCAAGCAGCTGTTTGTTCGCGTACTACAGCCCCCCGTACCCGCCTTGAATAAAAGAGGGCGTACGAAGCTACAGACTTTCACGGGTTTAAACGGTCTGATATAAAAAGAAGCCTAGTCAAAAAGCTATCTCGTACGTCCCTTCATTTACCCACATGCCCCATACTCCATTGATAGTTCTGCACCATTTAGGAAATGGTGGTGATTCTTCAACCCTTACACGTGGCATACTTGTACCCAAAAATTCTATTCATCATCTGATTTTTTGCCCTTCAAAGTTGGACCATTCAATTTTTTGAGTTTTAACCTGTTCATTTGATAGCCATTGATTGGATAGTCAGGATTTTATTTATCATTATGATTTGATGCATCTCCTACATCCATGATGGACCCACAATTTGGATGGTCTGGATAGTGTATATCAGTGTCAACTGTGAGGATAATGAGCCACCACCGTTTTATAAATAGTGCTTGATCATTGACTTGATAGCCATTATTTGGACGGTTAGGTTTGCTTGATCACTGTGATTTTACCCATATGCTCCATCCACAATGGGACCCACGGTTTGGATGGTCTTGATAGCCATACATCAGTGCCAACTGTGAGGAGGATTAGTTACCACCATTTTTTAAATAGTGTAAAACTAACAGAGGAGTCTTATCCCACACACATGCATGGCATTTACTTCTTTGACATCTACACCCTCCCTGATTGATAACACACCCTTATTTTTACACCTTTGGAATCGCAGTACGACAGTTGTGGTGATCTGGACCGTTGATCTTGTGGGCCACTGCACGGATGGACGTTGGGAGGAATATTGATGGTTTAAAGTGGATGAACGGTCCAGATTGCTACCAATCCATGTGGTTGGATCACCACACGTGTCACGTGTATGATAAGGTGGGCACTACATAGGACTATGATTCGAGCTGCCTATTAGCATTTTTGCAATGTAAGCTATGAAGTATAAACCATATAACTGATAAGATTTGTGAATGTTTTCTATCCATCTGGACCGTTCAAATTTCGAAAGTTTTATTAATTGGTTGTTTCCAACCGTCCGATTTGTGGACTTTTATTGAACGGCCAAAAATAGGTGATGGATCAGATTGTCTGAAGGAACCCTCGGTGGGCAATTCCTACCATGATCTTCAAGTTAGAAAGATCCTAAACCTTCTGCATTTGGCCTATTATCATTGAATCATAACCTTTTAACCGGCTATTTGTAGGCCAGCACATCTAATGGTTAGGATCTTCCATTATTGGAAATTTACTAGGAATCCTCCATCCGTGGTGGGCCCGATCAGATGAACGGTTTAACCACTGAATCACGGGCCCCACATGTGGGGAATTGTAGAAACCTTACGTATGTAAAACTCAAGTGGGTAGTTGGGAACGGATTCAGACAGACAAAAGGGCCAGATTAGCCTGTGAGCTTTCGTAAGCCTAGGCGCGTGTATAATTCAGCTCATGTACGTGCCACCAATTTTGCCAGCCTGGCATATACGTGAGGAATCTTGTCCGTCCATCACGAGGGTCGGACAATACTGACGTCTCAACCCAAGAATCACTTTCGAAAACTGATCAGGAAGGACAATTTTTTAAGACAAATCTACGGCTGGAAATCTTGGATATGTTCTAAACCGCATGCATGGTTCTCGTATTGTGGGCCACTTGATGATTTAATAAGAACCCAAGGTCAGATCTACCTGATGAATGGCTTAGATGTTGTAGTTTCTTGCTACACTTGAACGTATGGTGGCCTATAGATGGTTTGCCGTGTACAGGCGCGTGGCACTTGGAATGGACGGCCTGAAAAGAAGGAGAGCAGACAGGAGCTTGCTTTCTGGTACTTGGGAGGAATAAAACGCTGTCTATTCTCTCCTTTTCTTCGTGAGAAATGCCGAATGCCGTCATTATCGTGCACCCGCCTCACACGTGGAAAATAGACACGCGTGTGTGATATCTGAACAGTTCATCTTGGAATCCTCGCTATGTAGATACAATGTATAAAAATTCGGGATGATCTGAACATCAGGTGGGACACACATACGGAAAACAAATGAACGGTTAAGAGAAATTGACCAGTGATCTAAATTTGGGTGCCATCGTGTAGGTTCCTCGGTCAAGTTCTATCTTCTCATTAGGTGGGCCATGAGTTTACTAATAAAACGGACGGTCGAAGGAAACTGATTGATGGTCCATATTCACCGCATGTCTGATAATAGGAGTAGACTCCTTTTTGGGCCAGGTAAATATCACGAGGGACCTCACCTGATGAATGTCTCTGATTTCGTACAATTTTACCACGTCAGCAGATTTTCCGCGATGCCTTTGTAGATATCACGCGCGCGTGTACACTTAGTGTTCCATTCATTTATACACATACAACCATGAGAAAAAAGTGTGGTCTAAAAGGAAGGTAGTCCTCTGGACCACCGAAGTGAAATAGTAGTTCTCCATCTGAACCATGTGGGCCAGTGTGGGACCCAATTCAGAAGGTCGACCCCATACGAAAAGCCAATGGACTGACTTACTTTTCTGCAACGATGATCATAGCCATTCGAAAAATAGACTTCAATGGAAACCATTGACCAGTCTATGAATTTCGTCTATCAGTAGATTAATAAATTGAATATTTTGTAGAAATATGTACCATCATGATTTTATCTACCTATTTAACGGTTTCGATCATCCAAAAAAGTCCCAAGTATCATATTAAAGATTCACTTTTGTAGTCCGCGGACTACAACAAGACCGGGCCTCAAAAGGGAAAATACCAACTTTTCTTTTTCTCTTCCCTCTCTGCCCTTTTCTCTTTATCTCCTTTCCCTTGTGTGATCTTGAATTTCTGCTGGCTTTGTCTGTCCGTTCAAAGAATGATATGGAAAGGAGGGAAGGACTCTGATCAAAATTTGAAAACTGGGCCCCACATATGGGCCCTTTTTGAAAACATCGACGGGAACAAACCCAACTGCAGAAATAGAAAAAAATGATGATAATCTGCAGCTATTACTATTGGGAGTTGATATTTACACCTTTCCAAATTGATAGATACAACCTCTTTTTTTCTTTTGGTGGTACTGTGATTTTGTACTATTTTTATTACCAAGTGTCACGCTCCGAAATTCGAGTACTAAATAAGGTCTTTGGGACCCGAATCCTAAAGTTCGTGAGTTATAATATAATGACATTTATTACAATTCAGTTGATTCAATCAAATTCAATAAATACTCAACGTCATTTAAAAGAAAATACCGCTGAAATGTTTATTAAATTCAATTCTTTTGATAGTTTGCCCTTTCTACATAAAAATTTGAACATAAACTAAACCTTAAAAATAAAATAAATAAATAATAATAAAAAAAAAAAACTGAATTGAATTAAAACTAAACCTAATTTTCTAAAAAAATAAAGCTAATAGTAGAGGCCCAGATGCTCATAATATTTCAGCTCTGCACCTGTGCATTTTTTAGTAGGATGAGCATAACAGCACAATAGAGTCATTTCTTACCCAAAATTTAACATGTTCAGATAATATCAATTTTATAA
This sequence comes from Magnolia officinalis, assembly GCA_021015155.1. NCBI lineage: Eukaryota > Viridiplantae > Streptophyta > Magnoliopsida > Magnoliales > Magnoliaceae > Magnolia > Magnolia officinalis. The sequence continues at coordinate 61,211,486 of JAJHSJ010000015.1, forward strand.
CAATGAAGGAAATAGAATATAGATAATGAAATTAACAATAGAATTGTGAAAATACGATACATGTGATATTTCCATGAATACTCATAACATTTATATTATTTCTTACAACACCGTACACAAGTGGATGGTCACGTTACATTAACGCCCACACACTGGTACCTCATGGTGATGGACCCATTTATACGTTAGCTGGTCAGACTATTGTTCTAGTTGTACCTCTGACATATGTCTACGCACATAATTGTACTCATACGCCATACATAAAGGAGACTACAAAGGATCCTGTGGGTTATAGGGTCTTTCACCCAAGGGACACGATTGCCCTACTTACTGGCTTTAGGGTCTCTCACCCAAGGGACACAATTATCCTACTTGCTGATACTATTATCATTCATTTATTTCCTTTCTTTTTTCCATAATTTCATAATCAGAAGAGATGAATGTATGTCATGAGTTATTCCAGAATCAGTAGCAAAATGATTTAATTGTTCAAATTTCCATACAAAACGTGTAGCAACTCGATGTCATTAAAATTAAATTCTTGAAATTTACTGAAACATCAAGTTGTTTCCTGTAACAGTGCTGTAAATTTTTATTTATTTATTTATTTAGTTATTTATCTTGTAAATACCGTCGAAGAATGTTGAAATACCATGTATATCCTAAAATCATAATTTATTTATTTATCTAATCAAGTACAGATATAAGCTAATTATTTCATTCTAAATTCTAATTTTCATAATTTACAAAATAATTATGAGGACCTTATATTTAGATTATTTTTTAAAATCAGTGTTTAAATTAGTATGAATTGAAAGTTTAATTTAACATCGGTTAAAATTTTGATTTAAATAATTTAAATAATCATCTAAATTAGATCATATTAATTTTTAAATGCTTAAAATTAGACTTATAACGATTTAATTTGATCTTGACAAGAGTGATTCTAAAACTTCTAAATTAGAATACAAACTTAGTAAAATTATTTATTTTAAAAAAAAATTACTTAAATTTAGAAATAAATTTAGTTAGTATTTATTCTAAACCAACTAATTTAGATTAATTACTCTAAATCAGATTTATGATCTAAATATTAACACTTGATTTCAGAAATAAAAGATATTATGATCTAATCTATAAGTTAACTAGATTCAGTAATTACGAAAATTTAGAAAAGTAAATATCATGTATAAATGAATTTGAAAATATTAATTAAACTTATTATAAATAAATTTCAGAAAATATATAAAATCAGAAAATTCATAAGTGGAAGGGAATCACCCACATAATAATCAACTGGAATAATATTCCTATTAAAATTTTGGGAATAAATTTCATAATAAATACCTGAAAATGATAAACTTCAGGATAAGATCACCTACCTTAAAAGTTTGATGATCCGGCTCCGCTCTAATCTCTCTCTCTCTTGATCTATGGAGCTCTCTCTTTCCCTCTCTCTCTTGATCTACCCGGTTCTCTCTCTCCCTTTTTGATACGATTGAAACTTTGTTTATATCTTTCATTCCTTTTTCATGGATGTGAAGAACGATGCGGAAGAGTGGGGAATGTGGGCAGTTCGGTTCGTGGGAGGGTTCTGCGTCCATTACCGTACAAAAAGGAAGGAAGGTGGAGAAAGTGGTTTAGTCGGCGTGCGGAAGGTATAATTTTTATTTTTATTTTATTATTATTTTTTAAAGATATGGTGGGTCCCACTAACGATAATTTAAATCTACTCCGTCCATCATCTTGGCCAGGCTAAGAGAATATATAAGGCAAAAAATGAGGATGATCCAAAACTCAGGTAGGCCACACGCAAGCGGACGGTGGGGTTAGTTCCCACAAAAAAATGGGTTGTTACACCAAGAGTGGAAAGGTGGTGTGTATCATCAACCATAGTGGGGTGAAAATGTCAAGAAATGTTGGTGCATGTGCCAATCAATCTGGATTGTCCAACAAGTGGGCCATGACCACAAATAGCTCTAATGGATTTTTACAACCATTTTGAAAATGGTGTGACTCATCCTCCTGATATTTGGCACCTATGTAGGGCTATCAATTCGGCCCAAATCTCTGCAACCATGGTGACAAAACAATCCTGGATCAGCAATTTGGACGGTCTGGATTGATGTATAACAAGCGATGTGTACAGCTAAAGACTTATTGTAATGATCCTGCCCTCGCTGTAGCGATATTGTCTGCTTTGGCCGAAGCCTCACGGTTTAGTCCTGGGATTTACCTTCAATTGGACATTGAACCCTTGCTTGGACCACAACCCAGATAACCAGGGCGTTAGGATCCCACCACTTTCAGGCAGAGCCGTCCTCGACTCCAATACCATTTATAGCCATCACCATAACGATATTTTGGCGTGAAGCCTCACAGTTTTGGTCCTGGGTTTCCCCTCACGGTTTTGGTCACAAGATTTTCCCAAAGGGCTGGAGCCGCACTTATAGCCTGGGTTTCGAATGCTCATCCATCTAACATGGGACTAAGCCAAGGCTCCGACCAACTAGAGTGATATTTTCGAACAGTGGCAATATTTTCGAATAGCCAAAGTTGAACCCTCGACCAGACACTGAACCCTCGCTCGGACCACAATCCAGATGACCACGTTTGACTCATCCCATTTTTTTACTGGAAAATAGTATGAACCTGGCCCAATCTATCTTTACCGTTCAGTTCGTGCACATGCCCATCAATCCGGACCACTAATTGAATTAAGCTAGCTGTCCAATAAATGATCATTTTCCAACAGTCATGCCCATTGGATTGGATGGTTAGGATGATTTGGTCGCTGAGATTTTCAGCATACATGGGACAAGTTTGCCAAGCCCACACGCGTGGAAGCTCTAACCCATCACTTCCACACACACGTACCAGTGAATCAGAGCTTTCCATCACGTGTGCTACAATGTTTAGATCTACTGGCCTAAAAATCAGCCACTTCATTCCTCAGGTGGGCCATAGACTACAAAACAAATGAATGGTTAGAGAAACCCCATTTATTCTGTACACTTTGACCAATCCGATCAATGAAACGGGCTGATTTTCAGGTCAAACGATCTAAGCAGTGTGGGCCACCTAATAGAAAGTTTGGATCATGAACATCTATACCATATTAACCAGGAATGCACACTCGTGTGGGCATAACGAAAACACGTGCGCAGATTGTATGATAAAACGTCATTATACACCAAATTCTAATATATACTTCGCACTTTACACCCCGACTTTGTTTCGCCTCAATCGCGACTTAGGATTTTGCATGTGTCGCCACCCACAGGGGCCCACATGCTAGGGTACTAAAATGATTTGAACGGTCCATAATTTTTATAATTGTATATATAAGTTAATATCTCATAGTCAAGGTTTAATTATGATTGAAACCACTGATTTTTAGAGTTAAATGACAACCATTAGAAATTATCTTTTCATTGTTCTAAATTCATTTACAATATAGTGATACTCATATTCATCTATTTAGTGTATTATTCTTAATTTGGCCCACCTACCAAAGATTTCCAAATATGGACGGTTCCGATCATCTGACCACATGGCATGTGGGCCCAAGGGGGCAGGGACAGACGCTGGATCCTGAGTCGGGAAAGAGACAAAACATCGCAGGTTTTGGTTCATCTGGCCTCATACTCTCTGGGTGAAAGCCTACATGGATCATACTCGAGAATTTGTCTCGAAACTACTTTTTTAATTTTTAGAAGACCAAAATGACTGTTTGTCAACAACTGCCGTTGTAAAGCCGGGTCTGTCTCGAAAAATGAAAGGTATCTTATGAGCCCATTGAAAACTAAAATTTGGCCTCGCCTTGGCTGATTTGATCCGTTTATTTTAACTGGACAACCATAAAACTTAAAAAAATGGAATTTTCACTTTTCTGTTTAAAGATGTCTGTGGCGTAGTACTATACTAACTCATGCCAAAATTTTACTTCGTCATCAACCCATGCATTCTCTTATAGGCATTTAAACCAAACATGAACACCGCCAACATAGGCCGCTTTAACGATTTTATATTCCTCGGAGCTAAGCCTTTTTAACGAGTTCATAAATACATACTCGTGGTGGGCACTTGTTGATGTGGGACGTGCACCTTGCATGAGCATCATGTTTATTGGTTATATTGCAACCAACAAGAATTACACATGATAACAATTGAAAATTTAAATACCTTCAGCGACTCCACATCGGTCCATAAAAAGTTTACTTCGTTGCGCAGTCGGATGTTCTCCTTTTCCACCTTCTTTAAAATTTTCAATAACGTCTTCATTGGGAGTCTATTCTTCTCCCCCCGCTCTCCTCCCCTGACTCTATTATTTCAGTATCCGAGTTTGATAGTAGCTCTTTCTCCTCATTCTTATTGTTCCTCTCACTCGCCTCCTTCTCCTTAACAATCTTCCTCATACTCCTCTTCTTCACCACCGCTCTCTTCTCGAATACTTTCTTTCGTCTAAAAGTGACAGTATTTTCCCCATGCAATATTGTGGGAATGAGTTTGTCGCTAATATGTAACAATATGTGTGCAATGTCAGAAACACCAAAATACAATATGAAGAAATTAAGTTTTAAGTAATATTTCAACTTACCCATGCATTTGTAAAAACTTTTGTTAACCCTTATATTTTTCCACATTAATTGCTTTTCAATTCAGAAATCTTGAAATTTTAATCGAACTACGTCTGGTAGCCTAGCCTTTCATGCAGTAGATACTATAGATGACCTCATATACCCAAACCTATTGGACGAGAGAATAAGAAATATAAAATAAGGCACATTATAGTGGTATAATAGTTTATAAAAATTTATAGAAAAATTTTTACGTGAAAGGTATATGAGCATTCGCAAAAGTCATAGTTCGAAAAATATTTCTTAATTATAGTATTCACTTTTCTTTCAGGTTCTGATACCCCACACTTCCCCGAGAGTGATTATCAAATGCATTATAATTATTTGCTAATTATATCTATATACTTATTTACATATACATTCTTTTCGAGGGATCCAACGAGTAAATTCTCTACGCATATCAACATCGCAAAGTGTATGGTGAATTGATGACCATGTCATCGATACTCTCTCTAAGTTAGATCGAAATGTCTTCAGCAAATAATTCTTTGTAATATGAGATTGATCCTTGAAAAATTAATTCCTAAAACTCTTTCTCTTCTTAACGATCTTTGAACGGTGTGTACTTCGATTCGTCTAGTGTTTCCACTTCAAACCCATATGCAAGGCAAAGTTCATCTCCGTGAATTAGAGAATGATGCCACTGAAGTCAAAGCAGAGGTCACCGAGGTGGCTCTGCATTAGGCAGTGGAGCAATTGTCCATTTGCCCCCATCATCCTTCATCAAAATCAAGCAGATATTCGAATTTGGTTCTTCTAAACATCTCCCTTCTAATATGGAACTTATTGAATCCGTCCTTCAAAGTAGGTAGAAATCGTGCTGAGCACTTGGTGGTGACCCTTATATTGGAGTATTCTAAGCAAGAGCCAAGCTTCCTCACATCGCAAGTGGATTCGATAGTATATGAAAAATAAATATTAGATTAAAAAATAATCATATTACATAGGACCGTGGATATTAACAGAAGTTCGCTGATATTGACAGAGGACCACTGATATTCACTACGGACAGTGCGTTGCTGATATTATTTGTGATCCATAATGAATATCATTGGAATTCACTGTGGACCGCAGATATTAACATTGGACTGCTGATATTCATTGTGGACTACGGATATTAACAGTGGCTTGCTGATATTATTTACAGTCTGTAGTGAATATTAGTGGGCTAGTGTTAATATCCACGGTCCACAACAAATTTCGTTGATATTCACTATGAACAGTAGATAATATTAGCAGGCCAATGTTAATATCCGCGGTCCGTATTGAATTCCACTGATATTCACTGTGGACCACGAATATTAACAGTGGCCCGCTGATGTTATCTGCGATCAACAGTGAATATCAATGTGCCATTGTTAATATCCGCGGTCCACAATGAATATCACTCGTCTATAGTGAATATTCGTGATCTATGTGATCCTACCATTTATATAACAAAAAAGATGACCCCTACACTCTCCTCCCTTTCACAAATTCCCACTATTCATACAATAAGAAAGACCCTAATGAACCACCATACCCTCATCCATTTTACAAACTCCCACCACACCCTAATTTCTTTCACAAACTCTCATCATGCATGCCCACCAATAAAGATAAAATAAATAAACATTTAAAAAAAAAAAACTTATCTATGCTCACCATAGTTTTCACTTCAGAGATTGTGGATGGAAAACTTTAAAGAAAACTATTTTTTCACTGAAGAGTGGTCTAAACTGCGATGAAGCTTGACCGGAGTTTTTTATCGTTGCCGGAGAATGCGGACTCCAACTGTCGCAGAAGTTTCAGCTTCGTATGGTCCTAAGTGTGAAATAAATAAATAAAAAAAAGGAAGAAGAAACGGCCAAATGGCCTCGTGCGGCTTGGGTCTCACGCTTTCAACCCGTTCATATCTTATATGGAGTCCACTCGGTTATTATGAAGCAAATCTATTCCATTCACATGTAAATGGATTTAATTTCATGTCATCGCCTTAATTTTGAGGGCAAAACTCATCACAAATAGACCACACAGGATAAAATAGTTCGAAATTAACGCAGAACATAGTATAGTTTTTTTTTTTTTTGTTAGCTTGTTAGTACACCCACTGTCGGTTCACACTTCACTGTTAGCCCCCCCCACTAGAGAATCGATACCAAGACCTCTGTGTTGAAGCGAGTTATTTCACTCAATCTACCACTTTAGCTATTGTGGCCCACGAAAAACATCGAATAAAAAATTGAAAAATCATCTTCTAAAGGACTTAAATAAATAAATAAATAAATAAAACACGAGCCCAGTGTAAGAGTAGCGCAGGGGGCATCCTCATCCTTTATAAAATGGAAAAAAATAACAATTTCAAAACTATAAATCCTCAAATGTAGTGTCTACGGCCATGTCACAGTAGGAGGCCATGACCATGTCACAGTAGGGGCCATCTGAACCGAAAACTCAATTCTCACGCAATAAGGTGCACCGAAAGAGGTTTGCTTCAGTACATGGACTATTGCAATGTGATACGTAGGGACTTTTAAGCCTTTGAGTATGGGTCATCTTCCATTTTCCGATGATCGAAACCGTTCATATACAAGTTTCACATTATGTGGTGGAAATTCAACAGGTAAAAGCACTCAATTGGATAATTTCCACCCTTCGATTATTTCACTCCTTTGCTTTAAATATAAAGGGTCAAACTAACCTTTGAACGATCAAAGGATTGAAACGTGGAATTTGAGAATTTTTATGGAATCCCACATCCTAGGACCTCCCTATAAAATAAACGGTTTAGATCATTTTAAAATATCCAAATCCAACGGGTAGAGCCCCGACTTATCTTGTTGCAAAACGTCGGGATTCGAACAAACTCACACGAGAAAATCTCAATTGCAGCTTTTCATCGAGTCCGGAGAAATCATATCTGATAATTCTCTCTTTTGATTGTAATTTACTATATTTATTGTCTGTCATTAAAAAGCACATCTTCTGTCCGTTGCTTGGCCAATTCCGGATGGGGCCCACGTAGTTGCATTGGATGGATGATCTGGACCATCCATTGTACGGTGTCCCTACGTCAGATTGGCCAGATATATATATATATATATATATATATATATATATATATATATATATATATATATATGCTTCATGGCTCTTAGAGCACTAGAGGTTGGAGTAATCCTGGTTGCATCAAGATACTTAGACAAATCCATTAATCTAGACTGTTCATTAGGTCCAACGCTCATTTTAAGGGCTACCATATAAACCCCACACGGATCCGACAATCTAAACCATCTGATCAATAGAATTAATATTAACGGTTGGGAGATTTTTTGCAAAAAATAGCTCCAATCAACAATTTAATCCATTTATTTGTTAGGGCCAAACACAGATTGCTTATGTTTGCAAAGGATCACTTTTGTTAGGCAATCCAAGCCATCCAATCCATGGCTTAGAGAAAGGATGGTTACAAAAAAAAGGCCAAATCAAGGATGGATTGGATTATGCAACCATTGCTGTTTTAGCATCCCAGGCACTGAAATGTATGCTGGATCTAGTGGACGGTTCAGATTGATTGATTGGACTGTCAAATGGCCCAATGCAACTATAAACACCATAACTTTGGTACACTTAGATTACTGGGGCATTTCTCGTGCATATAACATGGTTTGGATAAATCCAGGCATAATGGAAAATCAGAATCGTTGAATGGTGATGATCTTTGGTTAGCCCTTCATCATCAGCAGGCCATACAGACGGACGATCTAGATCATTTAACCATGTATCCATTTGAGCCCATCATAGATGGGCCACCAATGTACAAATTAAAGTAAACTGCCATTTAAACATAACTTTTTATAGCCGTCCATTTGTTCTGTATGATGTGGCCCACCTGAGGTGTGAAATTGCCTGATTTGTAGGCTGGAGAATCTAAACAGTGTAGCTATTTAGTCGAAATATCTGATGTCACACGTGTTCTACATTGGCACGTGAGACTGCGTTTGGGTGGGCAGCGCTCCCGTACGCATGCGGAATTACGTAGCTTTCCCACTTTGACTGCACTTATTTGATACTTTTGGTAATAAAACAGCACAAATCATTTTTGTTGCTCTGACGGAGTATGCTGCTTCATACACATGCGAAAAATGCACATGTGCAATATATATGTACCTCAAACTAAACCATGTGTAACTCATGGGCCCCACTACAGATGGATCATAACCAAAAACAATTACAATGAATATATGATTTTAACCGCATGATCGATTAGAATGCAAATAATCAAGGGTCTAGATTCAACAAACATGTGTCCATTAATTAAGGGTTCAAGATCTTTTAAATCCATCTGTTTTGGGGACTATGTTACATCCACAGTAGGATACCACTATTTCAACTATTCGTGTGTTTGCAAATAGCTGTGCATGAGTATGGAGTATCACAGTATACCAGAGCATCAAATGCTCTTCCTTTGTTTTAATGAATCTTATTATGGGTAGAATGCAGCACTTCATAAAAAAGAATAAGGGTGTATTATACAAAAATGAGGGGTGTAAATATCAGTTTCTCAAAACTTTTTTTAAATTATTTTTTTATTTTTTATAAAGAGAATTTGGTAAAAGAAGGAATGAAAAAAAAGAAAAGAAAAGAAAAGAAAAGAAAAGCTAATAACTGTATATAATAAGGAAGGGAAAGAAAACAGTGCAGAAAGGAAACCCATGAAGTGGAAATAAAA
>JAJHSJ010000015.1:61220936-61273993 GCA_021015155.1 Magnolia officinalis
GGCAATGGATGAAGTCGTGTGTGGAATCAGCTCACTTCTCGATTCTTAATGGCTCACCGAAAGGCTTCTTCCCCTGTTCGAAAGGTCTCCGCCAAGGGGACCCGCTATCCCCCCTCCTCTTTCTGATCATAGGTGAAGCCCTCTCACAGATGCTCTGCAAGGGTCAAGCTGCTGGTCTCTCCAGTGGGATCTCTATGCCGGGTGTTTCGGCTCCTATCTCTCACGTCCAGTTTGCGGACGACACACTCATCATGGTGGAAGCGGAGGCCGAAGCAATCACTAACCTTCACATGACTCTCAGGTGCTTCAAAGCTGTTTCCGGTTTGAGAATAAATGTCTAAATCCAAGATTTTCAGGGTTCATCTCTCGGATGGTGAGCTTTCTTATTTTGTTGATGCCCTGGGTTGTTCCTCCGCTCAGTTTCCGACGTCGTTTGTGGGTTTACCGCTTGCCATTGGTTCCCCTCCAACTTCAATGTGGAATAAAGTGGTGGTCAAATTTCAGAAGATGCTGGCAAGATGGAAATGTCGTTACTTGTTTATGGGAGGCAGGATTACCCTCATTAAAGCCGCCTTATCCAACATCCCCATCTATTTCATGTCCCTTCTTCACTGCCCATCTCCAGTGCTTCATCGGATTGACAAGCTGCGAAGAGATTTTCTGTGGTGCGGCAAAGACAATCAAAAGAAATTTAATCTTCTCAACTGGTAAGATGTTTGTAGTCATTTTCAGGATGGGGGAGCGAGCATCAAGAAGTTGAAGACAATGAACCGGGCCCTTCTTGGTAAGTGGTCCTGGAGGATGGGCACGGAACCGAATGCTCTTTGGTGCCTAATCGTTAAAGGAAAATACGGATCCTCCCCGAGGGGGTGGTGGACGAAGGATTCTTCTGCCTACAGAGCATCCCCCATCTGGAAAGGTATCCTACGGTCCAAAAAATTTGTCGTTGACAATTGAGGGTTCCAATTGGGAAGAGGATTCGCGATCTGTTTCTGGGATGATTTTTGGATGGGGGAGTCTAACCTGAGGGTCAGATTTCCTGCTATCTACCGCATCGCAGTCAACAAAGATAGCCCTGTCGCATGCTTCTATACCACTTCCGCTTCAGGCACTGTCTGGACCATTCCCTGTAGCAGAAACCTGCACGATTGGGAGATTGGTGAATACTCTGACCTCCTTGAATGCCTAAATGTTGTGTTCCCGATTCAGATGGAACCTGATAAAATCACCTAGCTTCGAGATAAATTGTCCCGCTTTTCGATGAAATCTTTATATTCGGTCCTGGATTCCGGTCCATCCCCTGCTCCTTTGGCTTCTCCTTTTATTTGGAAATACGCTGCACCCCCAAAGTTTATCTGTTTTGCTTGGCTCACTTCTAGGAATCGGATCCTCGCGATCGACAATCTAAAAAAGAAAGGAATGCAGCTCCCTAATATCTGTCTTTGTTGCATGGGCAGTGAGGAATTTGTTGATCACTTGTTGCTTCACAGCCCCTTTATCTACTCCATTTATGCAAACTTCTTCATCAGATTTCAAATCAGTGGCTGTATTCCGGGTACTGCTCATCAGTTTTTGGCTTATTGGCATGGGTTTAAATTGAGCAAATTCAAATCCAGGATTTGGAAAATGGCTATTATTGCTATCTGGTGGGCGATCTAGAAGGAGAGGAACAACAGATGTTTTAACAATTCTCAATCCTCTGCTCAAGCTATCGGTTCGGTGGCTAAGAAGTTTCTTATTGCCGACTTCGATTTCCTGTTTTTAGGATTTTAGTTTTCTTTCTTTTTTCTGTTCGTTTCCTGCCATCTCGGCAGCCCCACTTGTATCCTTTTGCTTTTTTAATATATTCCCCTTACTTCTATAAAAATAAATAAAAAATAAAAATGCATGGCATCATATGACTACTCCATAATTTACTTTCTTTACATTGATAAAATCTATATATACAGTTTTCTTCCTTCATTTAGCAAAAAGCCGTCGAATAGAGAGTTGGATTCTTCTATCTTGTTACATTTTCATTACTGTTATAAAAGATTTGTTCTACCTTATAAAAGATGTGTTCGTTGAAATTATACAAAGCTTCATCTTTTATACAAAGCTAAATCATAAGAACAATTTCATTGCCTTTTGTTCTGAAGAACTGTTCTGCAAAGTTAAGATTCATCTGGTTCTTAAGCTTTGCTGCTTCTCCGGCTCTCTTGGCTTGAAGATTCAGGAAGTTCAAAGCTCTGGCGACTTCTTCTTCTGTTGTAAGCTCGAAGTCTGTCTGGTTTTCTATTTCTTCTCGAGATATAAGTCTTCCTCTTCTTCCTCTTCCTCTAGTGCTCTGGTTACTCATTTTGATAGCTCTGCATTTTACTGAATGGAGCTCATCAAAATTTATAGATCTCTAATCATTATATTCTTTAGAAAAGATAATATCTCTGGAGAGAATATCTGGGAGGATATTTGTATTTCCTTTGATATGACATACCTCGAACTCGTAGTCTGCTAGGTACTCATACCATCCCATCAACCGTCTGATCCGCAGACCACTCTTTCCAGCTGTCCAGAAGTTCTTTACGAACATTGAGTCGGTTTCAACGATGAAGGGTTTAGTTCTAAGAAAGATTTCAAATCTTTATTCCTCTAACTGCAGCAAGAAGTTCCTTCTCATGAGTTGTATAGTTGATCTTTGTTGGCTTAAATGTTCCTGACTTGTATCCACAGAGCTAGCGTTCTTAGTTAGGATCATTTTGCCTTATTGCATAGTAAACAACTCCCCATTGTTTATTTGAAGCATCGCTTTGGACAATGAATGTATCACTGCCTTTGGTAAGTCTAATGGTGGGATAGACTTGACCATTTCTCTGATCTCTGAAACTATCTTTTCATCGTATTTTGTCCAAACGAAAGGATTGGTTTGCTCTGTCTTTCTAAGCTTGGCGTTTAAGCCACTTTTCCATGTGGCTATTCCTTTAAGGTAATCGTCGGCGCAGTTAAGTATCCCTAGATAGCTTTGTAGCTGTTTTCGGGAGGCGATCTTAGTTGGGAATTCTAAGATTTTCTTAACAATATGCTCTTAAGGCTTGATTTTACCGTAGTTAATGGTTAGACCAAGGAACTCGGTTTCTTTTTGTGCAAGCTTCATCTTGCTCTCTAATGTTACTATTCCGTGAATAGCGAATTCTTCTAGAACTTTAGATACGTGATCTAAATATTCTTACTCTCATTTAGATGCTATAAGAACGTCGTCTATGCAGACTAAACAACATTCCTGGTGCTTTCGGAATATATTGTCCATTCTTCTCTGGAATACTTGTGGGGCATTCTTTAAACCGAACGACATTACTAACCACTCGTATTTGCCTTGTGGCACACTGAATGCAGTCCAAGGAATGGATTTTTCTTCCATTTTGACCAGCCAAAATCCTGATTTGCAATTAAATTTGCTAAACCATGTTCTGTCTTCTATGAGTTGGATAAGATTATCTTTGTTTGGAATCTTATACATGTCTGAGCGGAACTCAAAGGTATGAATCTAATTAGAGATTCACAATAGCCCAGCTTTCTTCGTAAATAACCATGCTGAGCATATCAAAGTAAAAATGAGAATGGCAATCGATTATCGAAAATTGAATCACAATACGAACGTCGTCTATGTATATACACGTTCATTGAAATTATACAAAGCTTTTACCTTATAAAAGATGTGTTCTTATAGGAAATTATATAAAACTGTCACGGCCCATATCATAACAATAACAAACCACCATTATTGTTATGGAATAACTTGGTCTTGGCAAGGATCTTGTAAACTCCCCCAACCAAACTTATCGCCTATCGGTCAATGATCCTTGATGTTGGAAGCATCCTCAATTTTGTGTATCAAGGATATTAAAGTGATATTAAGGCAATTACTCAAGATAGCCCGATCATAAATTCACTTGTAAAGCACATGAGAGGTCCTTGGTAACCTCCTGCCATTCTTGGAAAAAAGCAAAGGAAAAGCCATGCATCCCAGGGGCCTTATCTCTATACAAACTCCACACCACCTTCTAAATCTCCTCCTTAGGAAAGTCCCTCTTAAGCCGAATGACTTCTGAATCCAAAACTTGCCGGAAAGGATGGCCCTCCAAGATCCAACAACTTAGGCCTCGAGAAAATTTCTTTTGAATAAATCCAACTATAAAAGCCCATAAGAGCATCTCTCACACAATGAGTTGGACATAGTAGTCTAGCTAGACACATCATTTACTAATGTGGGGAGAGGTTATTTCTATTGCTAACAAGTTAGCGGTGGCCTTGGTTGACACAGGGGCCACCCACAACTTTGTAGCTTAAAGGATGGTAAAGAGGCTGGGCCTCGAACTCCGAACGGGATGCGAGCCAGCAATCAAATCAGTCATGTCAGCTTGCAGCTTTCCGATCTGAGTTCTAAGGCTCTTTTTTTTCTTTCTCTACAATCTATCTGTTCAAACTTCAAACATTGCAACTAACCACTCGGCCCTGTGTGTTAGCAATTCTGTCCCATCAGCTTAAAGTTTTTGCTTTATAGTATTTTCATTTTCTTCTCCAAAAAAATGAAAAGAAAGCTTCATCAATTGATATGAAAACCTTCATCAACTACACCCATCACATGTGATGAAAGAAGCTTTACTTCCATATATCTTTTAAGACCCCAACTTACCTCACTACAGCTTCCACGCCCCAATATCACCGTGATTAGTGAAGCATAAAGGATATGGCATCTTCTTCAATAACAGCATGTCAGCTACAAGGATGTACCACAAGTTTCCCTTCTCAGACATCATTGTCTCAACAAGTGGAGACAACAAAGACAGAGCAATCTAATGACCTGTCGTTACATAAATGGCATCGTACTAATAAGCATGCACTTTACATAAATGACATCGTACTATTAAGCATGTACTATGTATTGTTGACTTGTTGTATGTACGGGGGATTAACTGTGACGCTCCGGTCACTGCTTCAATGTGGGCGGGCGCAATGTGGAAGGGGCCTAAGGGCCTGGGTGAACTACCGTGCTAGGCGAGCTACTGTTGCAGATGACTATAGCATACATTATCCCACATCGGAAAAGTTGTCTGAAGTTGTGGTGATTATATGTGGAGTTGTCACTATATACTATATGAGGCCTTTGGGGGGAAACCCCGAGAACAAAACCGCGCGGGTTGTGCCCAGAGCGAACAATATTATATAGTGTGGGCGTGGGTTGTTACAAATGGTATCAGAGCCAAGGACGGCTCTGCCCTCGGTGGGGGATAACGTGACGCCCCGATCACTGCTTCAATGTAGGCGGGCGCGATGTGGGCGGGGCCTGAGGGCCTGGGCGAGCTACTGTTGCAATTGACTGTAGCGTAACTTGTCCCACATCGAAAGAGTTGTCTGAAGTTTAAAGTGGTTATATGTGGAGTTGTCACCCTGTACTGTATGAGGCTTTTTGGGGGAAACCCCGAGAACAAAACCGTGCGAGTTGTGCCCAGAGCAGACAATATCATACAGTGTGGGCGTGGGCTGTTACATTAACACTATTTCCTACTGGTATGTATACACAATGCACCAATACTAGTGTAGACTACAGATAATTTCGTGACTAGGATAGACAAGGTTTGACGAAGATACCCATGATGACTTATTCACAAGCTAGACTATGTCATAAAGCTCCAATTATGTCAATTAACACGACCGACATCCTATAAGGATGCATGCATCGAAATTTTGACGCAGGATAAGTAACGACTTCCACATTTTCCACATTATGGAAAACAATGGAAACATTGAGTTTCCATGGAAAATTATGGAAAAGGAGCACGTAAGGAGAACACAGAGAGCACACATCTTAACTCCTTATATGCCGCTAACCCATTCTTTACAGATATCAAGAAACTAGCCCTAAAATTAGATTTCCCAAATATGGTTTGCTATCAAAATCGCATCAAGAGACAAGACCTCCCATTAACCATACTCAAGACCCTGAATCCTCTCTACACATAAAAAGGCTAATGATCCTAACCAATCAAGTAAAAAAAAGAATAAGTTCATGGTCCGCTTCCAAATTTAGGCCTTTGAAATCTTCTAAGTATTGAACCCAAATGACAAAATTTCTGTAAAAGTTCTTGAGTGCTGTGCATTCAGGAAAGCATATTTGCAAGAAAGATACCTTCTCAGCAGAAACAGAATCGAACACGTAGACCTCGCCCTGAAATGAGAGTGTCAGCTGGCTAGCAGTCCTCGATATCATGGCTCCATGCTGGTGTTGCTGCTGCTGCTCAGGGGGGGCTTCCGTTTCCATGCCCTCGCTGCCATCGCCACCGTCATGATCACCGTCGCCATGTTCCTGCATGTAATGCACTTGGACCGGCTGCAAGCCCACGACCTGGATTGGCTGTGGATTACTTCCGCTGCCCGCCTGATCATCGATCTGGCCAGGGAGGCTCATGGCGGCTGCAGCCGCCAACATGTGGACGTGATCGCCGCTCCCAGCGTTGCCATGGCCCTCTTGAACCTTCACATCAACGTTGCTATTGTTTTCCCCCATCTCTCGCTCTGAATCGAAAGCCGGACGGTAGATCGGACGGATGAGATCGATGATGAAGACGAATAAATAAAGAAATTGGTAAAAAAACGCGGGCCCTCAGAGATTTCAAATCGGAGAGCACCAATTGGAATCTGAAGACATTGCGATTGCCGAAGGGATAAAGAGAAACGAAACCCTAGGTCTCTGGAAGAGAGATCATGGCCCGGGATGTGATGGGGGCCCTAGATCTACGGTGAGATTGGATGGAGAGGGATTTCTGGGGAACGGACGGTCGGGATTTTTTTTCTAGGGTTTTGAAAGGTAGGGGTTTTGGGGGTTTGAAGGAGGGTGTGAGGAGAAGAGAGTCCGCGAGCGAGAGTTCCTTTTCGGGCTTTTATAGGAGGCGAGAGAAATCAGGAACGGATTAGCTACGCCCACTCGCACGCTCTTCACACGCATCTTCTCGCGCCGCACACGTGCCACCCTGGTACGCCCGTGGGAAGCCCGAGGCGTGGAAAGGGTAGGTACCACCGTCCATCTGGCCTGTCCAAAACGTATGCCGAACGCTTGATAATGTGGCCCACACGTATGTTGAATGTGGACCGTGGGAAGGTTTTCTTAGGCCATCCTTGCTTTCATACCGTTGAAGCTCGTGTCACTAGTGGACGGGCCCGATTTGAGCGATAGTTCAGCTGCACGGTGGGCCCCACCTTACGCACGTGCCTTCATCTCGCGTGGAGATTTGGCACGTGTGATGCGTGTCAAGGAGAGTGTTATAGAGTTGGTACGGACTTTCGAACTTGAGACTTATAGTACGTTTTCTGGTGTCAGCGAAAATTACATGTGCGTTTGTAACAACTCATTGTTGGTGGGCCTTGTGGTTAACCATCCCTCGGGAACGGATTGGCTACTCCCCCTGACACCAGCCAATGGCTGGTGGTCGGTGCTACGTGGGCCACACCATGATGTGTGTGTTTCATCCATGTCATCCAACTGTTTTTACAGATCATTTTACGGTGTAAGTATAAAAACGAGTTATATCCAAATCTCAAGTGGACCACATTACAGGAAACAGTGTTGAATGAGGGTTGACCATTAAAAACATTTCGGGGGCCATAAAAGTTTTGGATCAAGATGATATTTGTTTTTTCTCTTCATCTGGGCCTGTATGACCTAATCAACAGATTGGATGTCAAATAAACATTATAGTGGGCCATAGGAGGATTTTAATGGTTGATATCCAATCACTATTGTTTTCATGTGGTGTGGTCAACCTGGGATTTATATCCCCCTAATTTTTGGGAGCAAGCAATAGAATGATCTTTAAAATTGGATGAACGGAATGTATGAATCACATACATCATGGTGGAGCCCACAGAGTACTAAACACCAGCCATGGAGCTCGTGTCGGAGTAGCAGCCAATCCGTTTCCCCGGTAAGCGGATTTCTTCTCATGGAGTTACTGCGCAGGATTATGTGTGGGGCTACCATCATGTTTGTAGGAAATATAATCCGTTCATCCGTAATATAATTCGTTCATCCGTTTGGAGAGCTCATTTTAGGACAAGCGACCAAAAATGAGGTAGATCCAAAACTCGAATGGGCCACATCATAGGAAACAGTGAGGATTCAGTGAGAACTGTTGAAACATTTTAATGACCATAAAAGTTTTTTTTTTCAGGTTAAATTTTTTATATTTTCATTTCATCCGTGTGGTAATGACCGTGTAAACGGATTGGATGGTATATAAACAGCAAGGTGGATCTCAGGAAAGTTTCAACGGTAAGTATTTCTTTTCCCAGATTTTCCTCCGGTGTGGCCCAATTGAGTTTTGGATCCACCTCATCTTTGGTAGCTTGTCCTAAAATGAGCTCTCCAAAAGGATGAACGGAATATATTTCTTACTAACATGGTGGTGGGCCCACCCATCATCCTTGCGCAGGAACTTCCTGCGTAAGGCTTTCGCAGGAAATCCGCGTCCCCTTGCATGTGGCATGTAAAGTCAGATCTGAACCGTTAAAACTTTGATCTACGTCTGGATAGGGCATGCCCCCAGAATCATACACAACGGAGCATGCCAACCGTCGAATAGTCGCCTATCGCTCCGACGGATAAAAGAGATGTTCAGTAGTCCAATATCAGCCGAAAAATTCAGGCGTGTGTTAAATGCAGCGTACCATCAATCGGTCTTGATTGTGTACATATTGCCACGTGTATGGTTGCTTGGTTGCCACAGATAAGTGGTGCGTTACAAACGCACATTGTAGTATGCCACGTTTCTCCAAACAGTCTAATAATAGGAAAGAAAGATACTGACACAGCTACAGAGTGTAATTACGAAAGTAACCTCAGCCTTTTGGATTTTGAAATGGGGGGCAGATTACTTGCCACCCGGACTCACCAAAGACGGTGTGACCCTCACAGTGGGGCCCACCTTGATGTATGTATTCTATATCCACACCATCCATCCGATTTCCATGTTATTTTATGTCATGAGACAAAAAAATGAAGCAGTTCCAGTTTCAGGTAGACCATACCATAGGAAGGAGTGGTGATTAACCATTAATGGGCCACATGGGTTTTGGATAAAGACGATATTTGTTTTTTCCATTGGTCTAAGTTTACATGACTTTTATCAATATCTTAGATGGTAAATAAACATTATGACATGCCTTATTAAGTTTTTAATGCACGAGCTTTTGGTCACTACTATTCTAATCTTGTTGTTTACATGAGATTGTTAATGACAAATGGATGGCATGAATACATGGGGCATGGAGAGAGACATGCTTACTTATGCACCAACACACATGTGCACCTTTCCACATGTGTCATGGGTGTTTAATTCAAACGGTCCATGTGATGCAGAAGTCCATGAAACCCTGATGGGTATATCTTCACCCTGATCTAAAATTCTGATGGCCATAAGAAAGAGAAATGCAAATCAAGGGAGGAAATTGTTTTCATTTTTCATAACCCACCAAAGTTTTAGATCAAAGTAAAAAATTAGACCTGAGGGATTTCATGAGGTGCTGCTTCACATGGACTATTCAGATTTTGGAGTCACATTACGTATGATGGGTGCTCAAATAAGTTCGCAAGAGTTCCCATCATTCGGGGTGTGTGTGTGTGTGCGTGTGTGTGTATATACACACATACCCCGAATGTTCGGGAACTCTGGCGAACTTTTATATATATATATATATATATATATATATATATATATATATATATTGGAGCCGGTCTCCTAAACCGTACCGTACATTATTATATGCGAGCCTTCATGTACACCGTAAGATGAGGAAAGCGGTCGAGATTCCATTTCGTTGAGAGAGAGAGATATATATATATATGTACTACACATTATTTATGTGTGAGCCTTCATGTACACCGTAGGATAAGGAGAGCAGCTGAGATTCCACTTCGTTGATATATATATATATATCGTGAGAAGTGCTGCTCTATCTTAGGTAATTCTGCACCTAATCGGCTGCCTTTGAAAAATAAATTAGCTAATGCTTGATAAGCAAAAATAAAACACATGGCATATATGAACTCTACTTTAAACTATCCATATTGTTAAACTATATGTCCATGCTATTTGAATGACAACCTCTCATTTACCTACACTTGGATTACGAAATAGTATCATTTTAGATTTATTTTTTTTATTATTTCAATATTGTAATAATCAAATAAGTGTGATTTTTTTAATACATTTAATATGGAACAATGTTTTGTATGGTTTATGGTTGAATTTGAGTTACCAATGCTCCATGTGCATGGCTCTTAGTTTCGGTTGATCGGTTGTACTTTTTAAAAAGTCTTGAATTGTTTTTATTTCAAAATTTTCCACCATGACCTTTTCTCCATAAATTTGAACATTGTTATTTCGTCTTACCTTTATTAGTCCCATGTTAGGATTTCTAAATAATTTATAAGAATGTTTTGCAAATAACCATAATTAGTAAAGTGTAGAGGATAAAAAAAATATGAAAAAGAAGTAGAATCGAAAAGAAGTAAAAGAGTTACAAAATAAATTAACTTTCAAAATAGATTATACACTTTCTTAATTTTAAAACAAAAGCTTCTTATGGAAGACTTTTAAAAATTTCTCTTTCAAAACTGTAAGTTGCAATTTAAGCATTCTTCCACCCTAAAATTTGCTTCGATTCTCTCAATCTATAAAACTATTCAATGAGAGATTATGGCAGGTGAATGGATTATAAAAGAATGTTCATTTATTGTATTTTTACTATCACTAGAATTCAAATAAAAGAGACAAAAAATATATACATTTGTCACATTTGTGTTACTATGAATTTTAAGAACTCCACTTTTAAAAATTTTGAATCTCTTCTCAAACTGATAAAAGCATGTTCTTGCCCCTTAATAATTGATAATTTATTTTTCACTTAAAATGAAATTAATCGTTTCTTTTGGATTTCTTCCCATATTAAGATGATGCTTATAGTGCAATGTTATGAGATGAGGCTAGTATCCTTTTGTTTCATCGTCTTCTTTTCTTTAAGGCTTGTTGTGATGTGTAGATAACATGTTAATATGTAATGCTGTGGGATGGGAGTTGCTATGTAATTTTTTTCAATTTTTCTTATTTTTAGGGTGGCATGATGTGGTGTATGCATGGCGTATATGCAACATGTGCTTCTTCTGAGGTGTTTGGGTAGTTGTGCATTATTTTATATGACGTGGTCCACTGTGGTGTGTATATGTTATGGATTTAACATATGTAATCCATCATATGGGCCACCACTGCAATGATGGCTTTTTTTCTTGCTTCTTAGAAAGTTGTTAATGTGATAATGTTTTTATTTAGTTTATATATATGGATTGGCTTTGGATAAATGATAATTAATAACTTGTTTAAACATATTTTTAATTAATAAATAAATAAAATTTATAGCCATTTTTATATTTTTATTTCCTTCTTATAATTTATCATACGTTTATATTTTAAAATTGAAAATTGTAAGTATTGTGTAGCCTGCACGCTATGTGACATGCTAAAACTATTTAAAACACTACTTACCTTATGTAACCTGTTAAAAATAAGTCATCAACGAACTGGAATCAATAGCATATAATAAAAAAATATGTATATAATACTTGATTGGTGGTAATGACATGTACTGAATTACCATGCTCTCTCATAATAAGAAGATTTTAACGTGCGTCATTCAATCGTGTAGATCCAGTGTGATACCTATAAGACTATAATTCTCTTATGGGGGTGATATTGTACTAAATGAATGAGTAAACCATAAACAAATTGTTCTAATCAAGCCACTTGTTCTAGACCTTTGGTCTAATCACAATCAATTGAGTAAATTTTATTTATTTTTATTTTTTTAACACATGCATACATACCTCCACACACTCACGTTGTAGTGGAATTTCACCACCCATGAGTACTCGAACCCTTGACCAGGTGTTGAAACTCTTGAGTCTACCACCGGAGCAAGAGTGAGGACCCAATCAATTGAGTAAGTTTGATTCCACTTATGCATGCATAAAAATTACAATGCTCTAATTGTGATGCACAATTATCTATTTTTTTAGATCGAATTTGTTTTATCTTCGTAAACTTAATTGATCAAAATGAGAATATGAATTTGTAATTTTTTATTTTCTATTGATTATCAATTGCAAGATTTTGAGCCAATAAAATGGCTGGTGTCATTGGAAATATAATCTAAAACAAGGGGTTAAAATTAGACAAGCTTCATTGTTGAAGTCAATCCATAACCAAGGGTATAACTCAACCTATGTGTGGTCACCTGATGAGTAGATTGTTCCCATTTTTGCTCATGGCGATCTTCGTAGTGCGGTCCACCCTTTGCATTGATCAGGCTTCCATTAAAGTGACTAATAGACAGAGATGAAAAACTATATATTACGTAAAGCAATGATACGAACACACATTATTTAACATCTAATGTAACCCAAAATCCTTAGCAACGAGTCTTGTAATAAAAGAAAATGTATCAGCTCACCACGATGTCCATGTAAAATCCATACAATTGAACATATCATTTTAGGACACGAGCTTAAAAATCCTAAGTGGGTCACACTACACGGTGCAACAAAGTTGTGGATCATGATCTAATTTTGGATTTTCCTTCAACCTAGTGGGACTTACCTTATGAATGAATTCGATTCGATATAAAGCTAGTGACGTCTCAATGGTGGGCATCACTTTTCAAACCAATCCCTCACTTGGCCCGCTTGAGTTTTGGATGGGCCTAAATGTTTGGCTTTATGACCTAACATGAAAAGGATAGACCGACAGATGAATGAATTTTACAAAGACATCATAGGAGATCCTGTTGCATAATTTTGTTTTCACTGCACACACCATGAAAGTATTTCACTCGCATTAAGTCTATTAGGACACACGTTACATTACCGTTGAATACCCCCCACTTAATCGTGGTACTCGTGTTAAGTTAGCATGCACATGATCATTCTCTCACCCAAAGAATATGCTTAGATAACAGGCTAGAGCAGGCCTACATCCGCATGCCAAAGTGGGCCAATGTTACCCATATGGCCCAAGTACTGATCAATATGGGCTCAAGTCGGGGTCACTCGTTACTCAGCCCGATTTGAACAGGGCCCGGTCAAAGACATGATACTTGACGGTACCAATGCATGCACGTAGAATCGGATGTCAGGCTATCACAGGCCCAATAAACTTTTAATTAAGTTGTGATGGGCTCGGGCTTAAAATATTCTCTGTCTACTTAAGGTTTGAAAAGCACACCAACACTCTGCACAACTAAGGGCAACAATGGGCGGGGTCTGGGCAAGGTCAGGTTAGGCCCGGACCCTATTGCACAATTTTATTTTTGTTGCACACACCATGGAAATATTTCGCTCACATTAAATGTATTAGGACACATGACACATTACTGTTGAATCCCCTCAGCTTAATCGTGGTACTCGTATTAAGTTAGCACACAAGTGATCATTTCTCACCCAAAGAATATGCTCAGATAACGGGCTATAATGGGCTTACATTCTTGGGCCAAGTAGACCAATGTTACCCCTATAACCCAAGTAGTAATCAAGATGGGCTCAAGTCAGGGTTACTCATTACTCGGTCTGATTTGAGCAAGGCCCGATTGAAGCCATGATGCTTGATGGTACTAGTGCATGCATGTAGAATTGGATGTCAGGATATCACAGGCCCAATAAAGCTATAATTAAGCCGCGATGGGCTCAGGCTTAAAATATTCTCTGTCTACTTAAGGTTTGAAAGGCACACCAGTAACCCGCACGGTTAAGGGCAACAATGGGCGGGGTCTGGGCAAGGTCAGGTTAGGCCCGGACCCTATTGCACAATTTTTTATTTTTGTTGCACACACCATGAAAGTATTTCGCTCGCATTAAATGTATTGGGACACGTGCCACTTTTTTGTCGAATCCCCTCTACTTAATCGCGGTACTCGTGTTAAGTTAGCATGTAAATGATCATTTCTCACCCAAATAATATACTTAGATAATGGGCTATAGTGGGCCTACATCCTCAGGCCAAGTGGACCAATGTTACCCCTATAACCCAAGTAGTAATTAAGATGGGCTCGAGTAAGGCTTACTCATTACCCGACCCGATTTGAGCAAGGCCCGGTCGAAGCCATGATACTTGATGGTACTAATGCATGCATGTAGAATTGAATGTCAGGCTATCACAGGCCTAATAAACTTTTAATTAATCCGTGATGGGCTCGGGCTTAAAATACTTTCTGTTTACTTAAGATTTGAAAGGCACACCAGCACCTTGCACAGCTAAGGGCAGCAATGGGCAGAGTTTGGGCAAGATCAGGTTCGGCCTGGACCCTATTGCATAATTTTATTTTTGTTGTACACCCCATGGAAGTATTTCACTCGCATTAAATGTATTAGGAGACATGACACATTACTGTTGAATCCCCTTTACTTAATTGTGGTACTCGTGTTAAGTTAGCATGCACATGATCATTTCTCACCCAAAGAATATGCTCAGACAATGGGCTATAGTAGGCCTACATCCTCGGGCCAAGTGGACCAATGTTACCCCTATAACCCAAGTAGTAATCAAGAGGGGCTCAAGTCAAGGTTACTCATTACTTGACCCGATTTGAGCAAGGCCCGGTTGAAGCCATGATACTTGATGGTACCAATGCATGCATGTAGAATTGGATGTCAGGCTTTCACAGGCCCAATAAAGTTATAATTAAGCCGTGATGGGCTTAGGCTTAAAATATTCTTTGTCTACTTAAGGTTTGAAAGGCACACCAATAACCTACACAGTTAAGGGCAGCAATGGGCGGGGTCTGGGCAAGGTCAAGTTAGGCTTGGACCATATTGCATAAATTTATTTTTGTTGCACACACCATTGAAGTATTTCACTCGCATTAAATGCATTAGGACACATTCCACATTGAAGTCAAATCCCCTCTACTAATCGTGGTACTCATGTTAAATTAGCATGCATGTGATCATTTCTCACCTAAAGAACATGCTTAGATAACGGGCTAGACTGGGCCTACATCCACAGGCCAAGTGGGCCAATGTTACCCCTATAACCCAAGTACTAATCAAGAAGGGCTCAAGTCAGGGTTACTCATTACTTGGCTTGATTTGAGCAGGGCCCGATCAAACCCATAATACTTGATGGTACCAATGCATGCATGTAGAATTGGATGTCAGGCTGGCTTGAAAGGCACACCAGCACCTGCACTGCTAAGGACCACAATGGGCAGGGTCTAGGCTAGGTCAGTGCCCATCATAGCCCTAGATAGCATATTCAAGCCCGCTTGGTTTTTATTTTTGTTTTTGTGAGGGCTGGACCTGGCTTGAAAATTGATAAAATTTCTATTTCTAACTTAAAATTTTCTAATCCATTTGTTTATCAAGTGGGCCACACATGCACAAAAACAAATAAATATTTTGGAGGACTCACATTTAAAATAGATAGTTGCCTGACTTAGGATTAGAATAACATATTTATAAAATATAACAAGTGCTCTGCTGGGTTGAGTTGGGCTAAAATGACTCGAGTCTAAGTTGACAGTTGCGGGCCTTGCATGTGAGTTCCAGTCCAGCTCTCCCCGTGGGCCAAAGCTAGTACGTCCAAGCCCAACCCAAAGCCAGGTTCGACAGACTTGCATGTGAGTTCCAGTCCAGCTCTGCCCATGGGCCAAAGCTAGTACGTCCAAGCCTAACTCGAAGCCAGGTTCAACGGGCTACCCGTGCACAGCCACCTGCTACGTGTGTACCATCCACACGTGGCAAAAAAAAGGCTTTTGGACCATCTGGTAGGCCACCAATTTATAGCAACGGTGGACGGCCCAGTAAAAAAGTTGCAGGCTCTTACAATGGTCTTGATTTTCCGCTCGAGGTACATAGTGGGTCCCACATGATAGACGGTTCGGATGTCTAGTGGGTCCCACAGGATAGACGATTTGAATGTCCTGGATGTGCGCTAGATTGGAAGGTGTGGTGTGGAGGTGCATGCAGAGAGGTGTGTAGCCGGATTGGGACAGTGGATTGATGGTCCCCACCTTAGATGGATCATCCTCCAATTATCTATCAGATGAGAAGATCCTAGCCGTTCATATTCGGACATGTGCCTATGTTTCTTTTCCCCCAACCAACCCACCAATAGGAAGGGCTAGGATCTTCTAAAATAGTCAATTCGTGCACATCTGTCCATGTCGGGGCCCACTAATACTGCATTGCAGATCATGACTTGTGAGACCCACTTGTATAAATGTAACGTCCCGTCCAACCAGTACAGTGGCCTGTGGCGTCCACGTAGGATTTGCCGCAGGACCATTCGTTTAAACTACTCGTTGTGGGGTACCGCAAGTAAATTAATCTACGTTAAGCCTAATTGAGTAGACCAGACGGATCATGATCGGACCTAGTGTGGGCCGCCAAGCCAGATGATCGTTTACACTTAACAACAGCCCGTGCGGGCTATACCGCGACGCGGGGAGGTCATAAATTTATAAAAATTTAGGGAAGCATAGATCTTACTGGGCTTGTGGTCCATCGCGGACCACGGACCCAGTAAATGTCCAGAAGTCAATTATCCACGCCATCCCAGCGGCATTTGTAAAGTGTGGCTCACCCCAGCCCACTAGTCTCAGAATCTGACGCTCTTAATTGAAACTGAAATATAAGACATTTCAGCCGTCGGATTGTTTCTAAATTTAAGGTGAAGGTCTAATGTATTTTTCTACGCCCGTCCACAAAATCTTGGACCCGATCGTGGCACGGTGACCGTTGATCGCAAATCGGACCTGTACGATCAAACCCCATATCCGATCGTTCCTAAATTTTGCATGGCCCTTCATCGGGCCATGAATCACCTATTCTGTAAGTTTCATAGCCAAAGGGCCACCAGAACCGCTCCAATCACCAGAATGGACCCCATAGGGCCATTTAAAGATCGGAATCGTATGATCAAACCCCATACTAATTTATCCGTTTGTTCCCAAACTTTGCATGACCCCTCATCAGGTCATGAGACACCTGCACACCAAATTCGGTGGCCAGAAGGGTATTGGGGCCACCCCAACACCAATAGGGAGTCCTATAGGGCTATTTTGGGAATTTGTGGAAACTTAAAGTCAAAAGACCCAAGCTTAGGAACTAAACCCTAGCTTCTCTCATAACTCTCTCTTTGCTACAACCACCAAAGAGAGAAAAAGGGGGGAGCAAGAGAGAAAGGAGAGAAGAAAGAGAGAGTGAAAGAGAGCAAGGTAGACCCTAGATCGAGGTGGGGCCCAAGGAAATCAAACCCCACAACTTCTTACCTCATCTCCAAGAAGAAAACCCTCCACCACGACTACTCATTCGTCCCGTTAATCACTTAGGTAAATCCCTCATCTATTCTTCTTGAAACCCATGTGTTGAGAGGGGTTTGACATGGATCTCTAACATGCAAGTGCTTGCTTTAGGGATTCCGACCGATCGACCTTAAAGCCCTCATTCCTAAGTCGTTTTCCAAGTCTCCAACGATCCATATGTGCGGACTATTACCCTTAGGTGGCCTAGCACCAATTATAGTATGAGCTTAATGATTTTGTATGTTTGGGATGTTGTATTGAATAATCTAGAGGAAACCTAGGAATTGTATGTTTGTCTGAATTGTATAGAATTGCATGATTTGTTCTCATTTGATGATTAACCTTGCCCCTCACATGATTTGGTACATGAATGATTACACGCTCATATTTTGTTTGATTTCTCTCATATGGTGTTATTTCATAACATGTATGATTCATTTCTCTTGTGTGATTGATTCTTTAAGATGTAGAAATTGCTTGTCTTCCCCACAAACCCACACAACACACTTGCACTTGTCTTATGATAATGTTAGCATTGATTGTTAGGAGTATCCGATTCGTATGTTGAGATGCATGAGAACATGATATCGTTATGTTAGTTGATAACTTGGATACTTGGCATGTTATGAATCATCACCCAACCCTTGGGTTGGTCAGGAATACGATGAGAGCGAAGGCGGTCCCGTTAGTAGGACTATCCTAAGGCTAAACTAATGGATTTGGGCGAGTGCGTGTGGGCGACAGTAGTTAGACTACATGAGTCGCTTGTACCCGATGTCGTTCCACCACGTGCTTGCTTGAACTCATGCGGTCTAGCTTACTGGCTGACCAACCTCGTTTGTTAACCATGTTTCCTCACATATGTATGGAACCTGGAACACCCTATACCATTGTAGCCCATCATTTGCCAGATTGAATTCGATCCACCGCCTCGTGAACCTAGCATGGTGGAATGGGACATTGTGTCCGAACTGTTGGCCTATGCTGGGGTGACGCGTCTCCCCGTAGTGGCTGCGAGCGATCCCACATTTCAGCACTCCTCGTGTGCTTGAAGTCAGGGATGGAGAATCCGACGGGATCACGGATAGCGGGGTCTTGGCCTCACACGTTGGGGGGTCTTGGCCTCACAACCAGTTTAAGGTATTAATATGTGGGGTGTATCAGATTCCCCAACTTACTGTATGAATGGACTTAACTAAGAACTCGGCTACACGATCACATTGCATCGCACTCGTTAGGGTGGCGACTTGGCAGTCGAGGTCGCTCTGAGAGAGTGTTGGTCATGCGCGATCGTTAGATGGAGTCGCTCGAGGGAGTGTTGTGGCGAGGGCATGCATCATATCATCCATCATACATTCGCATTAATAAGTTTAGTTATGTGTTTATGGTTGATTGTTTTTCATTAAATCCATATTATAACTGATGCTTGTTACAACTTAAGACTAATAGCACCCACTGAGTTGATCACTCACTCCCACTCTGGGATAGTGTTTTAAAACACCAACCACACTCTTCTGTAGCTGCAGGTGATGAGGAGTACGAGGAGCCCGTCGACGCGAGCCTAGACGAGGAGGACGAGCTGTCCTACTTTCAGTTGATGGGCGGCTCTCCATCGGCTTGACAGGTGACATTTGAATCATTAAGTTGTGGACTCAACCTTATTTTTTAGACATAACATTAATTCTTTTTGTGATTTTGTTGGGCGGCACCTTATGCGCCCGTTTATATTCTTTTGGACTTGTATATATGCATCCCTTTCATTATAGTAGACTAGTTGTAGTTGTGTTTCATGCTCCAAGAAATTCCATGCTACGCATTTAAACTCGATTAAACACACATTAACAAAAATCGGCTATAAGTGACACCAGGGAACTTGGGAGTCCGGTGTATGCATGACCCCCGATTTTCAGGGCGTTACAAGTTAGTATCAAAGCAATTGTTTGGAATTTATTGGGCTATGGGTCATGAACCCACTAACGAGTCCGCTGACTTGAGAAGAAGCGCAATAGAAAACACGAAAATATTAAGAACCATCTCAGTCCCTGAGCTGACGCTCCTAGATGGAAGGTGAACTTCCAACGAGTTAGAATCGGGGAGCAAGAGGGAATAACGTCGCTAGGAACTAGGTCCGAGAGTTTTAAAGTATATCGGTTTAGGATCGAGCAGGGAATTGAAGAATTCGACAGTTGAAGTCAACATCCACGTATAAAGGAGCTGGTTCTGGGCGAAAACTTGATAGTCCCGACCCATTCGGGGATAGAGACTTAAGGGTGAACGCGGGTTTATCGAAAATGGTGAAACAGTAGAAGGAAGTTGATTTTGGCTCCTATCTGGGAGAAATCTCGCGAAGCCACCAAGCCCATTGCGTAGATCAGTCTCTTCTACCCCAAATTCATATATGGTACTTTTCCGGAGGCCTCAGCGGCGCCAGGGAAATCAGAAAACAAGGAGTCCCGATCCCAGGAACCCGGTGTCACGATGCCCAGCCGGCGTCCCCACGCCCACCTGTCTAGCCCGTTGGCGTCGCCACGCCCACCGGGTGTCCCCACGCCCAAACTTACAATAGGGCCCGACGTCGCCACGCCCATCCGGCGTTCCCCACACCAAAACCTCCAGTGGCTCGGCGTCGCCACGCCTGGGCGGGCGTCCCCACGCCCCACCAGTCCAGCGAGCCGGCGTCGCCACGCCCAACCCCAATACGTGGGTTTCCTCTCTCTCTTCCATGTATGCATGAGTGGGGCCCACTTTTGGTGCATTTTAAGGACCCAAACACACCATTCCTCACCCCACACAGCCTCCATTCTCTCCAACCTCTAAGGAAAAACCTATCTCCTTCTTAAAACTATTTTCAAACCCATTATTTCCCCTCTTCCATCCTCAACACCCATCTCAAATTTTCACTTCCTCAAACCCATCCCAACAATACATCCTCCCACTCCTTTCACTCATTCACCTCACACCTTCTCCTCAAATCCCTTGCCAAACCCTCTCAAAAGTTTCCCCCACTAAACCCATCTTCTTTTTCTCTACAAAACCATTCCATCTCAACACCCAAAACCCACTCCACTCCCTTCTCAAATCCAAAATCCTCTACTCATTTTCAACTTCATCTTACTCAACACCACCTCAAACCCATTCCCACATTTCATTCTTCAACCCATCATATTCCACAACCCACGTTCAATCCTTTCTAAGCTCTCATCCCCCAACTCCTTCCACAAACCCAAAATTCAAACCCACTCACAAATCCTTCCCTCCAACAAAACTCCCAAGTCTTCTTTCTCACTTCCAACCCAAATCCATTTTTCTTTTCCCAAGTCCCATTTCTCCTAAACAACTCTCAAGTCTATCCACAACACCCATTCATCAACCCCATGAGAAAGAAGAGATCAACCCCCGCCGAGTTGGGACCGAGCCAAGAAAGGCGAAGCAAGCAAAAGGCCGACTCAAAGGGGAAGGCGGTCGCGGAAGTCTGATCCAAGCGTTGCAACGATTCCCAAAGGAGGTGCGAAACCCTAGCCTCCCAACCGCCTGTAGAAGATATGAGGAATTTTCTAATGCGCGTGGAGGAGCATCTGTTCGACGAATTCCCCATACTCGATCGGCTTATGAAGAAGGACCGGGGTCCGATGTTCTGTGGAAATTACCCGGCGGATGTAGAACAAGCTAGGACTTTCTACGTGCGGATTAGAGACCCTCAATTTAAGCCTTTGGGCTTCGATGTTATATCCGGGAGCGAGACACTCCACTTCAGGGTGGTGGACGTAGCTGATGTGCTTGGCGTGCCATGTGGTGAGGTACAGATCGAGGAGGGGAACTTGGATACAAGTCGAGCCCGCGATGAGCAGACCCGCTTTTTGTGTGGGCAGGTCGCCTAGTGGAAGCGAGGGGAGCAAGGGCAGGGTCTGAGCTCGGCCAAACTTAACCCAGAGTACCGGGTACTTCACCGTATTTGCACCCATAATGTGTACTTGAGGCTGGGAAACCGCTCTGAGTGCTCCCACTATATGGTGGAGTTCTTGTATCAAGTGGAAAAGGGAGCAGATGTATGTCTCCCTAGCGTGGTACTTCACCAGATTGTGCGGGCTGCAAGGAACAC
Source organism: Magnolia officinalis (assembly GCA_021015155.1). Classification (NCBI taxonomy): domain Eukaryota; kingdom Viridiplantae; phylum Streptophyta; class Magnoliopsida; order Magnoliales; family Magnoliaceae; genus Magnolia; species Magnolia officinalis. The sequence goes on from JAJHSJ010000015.1 coordinate 61,242,415, forward strand.
GAGGAAGAGTGCATGCCTTTCGTTTGGTCGCTTGGTCTGTCAGCTGGCTCAGCAGTATGGAGTGGGCAGATCGAACGAGAATCTTGTGCTAACGGAGCTGTTGGGTGACGATGTGCTAAACAAGATGAAGATCAGCCCCAAGCAGCGACAGGCCCACATTGACCAGTACGGGGATGCCGACGAAGGGGGAGAAGAGAGCAATGAGAGTGACGAGGACGAGGATGAGAATGAAAATGAAGATGAGGGTGACGCTGAAGAACCCGAACAAGCTGAGGAGATTGAAGAAGTCAGTAGGGAGCCCCTTACCATCCCGGATATAAGCGAGTGCTTGGATGCGCTGAAGGTCGAAGTAGCGGAGGTCCGGGAAAGCCAAGCCAGGTACCAAGCAAAGCAGGACAAATGGAACAAGAAGATATACCTGATCATAAAGGCCCTGATCTGCTGCAACAAGGGGGAAGAAGCACCCCTACTTTCACCCAACTCAGACGAGTAACACCACTATGATACTGATGACCAGTAGTTGCTTTAGTGCGGTTAGGCCAATTTGCATATAATGAATGATGTTTAGGACCTTTGTTTAATTAATTGTATTTTTCTTTCGTCTAGCATGTTTAGTAATGCTTGTAATCCATGCTGTAACATGTAACTAGCCATGTAATGACATTTTGAAATCAATGTGGATGTATGGATTGCCGTGAAATATTTTCTTGTTGTAAATCGCATCATGTGAATGGTTGCTTATTGTTGAGACTCAAATATTGTATAATTTTTCCCATTTATATTTTGATTTTATGAACATAAATCCGCTTAATATTCTATTTTACTCATGTATATGTTGCAAGGTGAATTTAAGTGTTTGGATTGAAAAATGGTGTTAAAAGCATAATTTTGATGCTTAAGAATTACCAAGGCAAAAGATGGATCTTAGGAGACCAAGATTGAAGAATTCACATGCCAAAGATCCAAGAAAACCAAGTGAAGAATGAAGAAAATTGAAGATTTGAAGTGAAGAATGCTGAAATCGTCCTGAAAAAGTGTATTTTGAAGCTGTAAAGTTTATTTTGGGAAACTGCGCAGCAGGAAGTCTGTTTTGAATGAACTATGCAGCGAGAAGTCTAATTTGAAAAAAATACGTATATTTGAGGCGATTTCTAGGGTTTTTCAACTTTATACGAAAATTGGAGTTCCCTACTTATAAATAGGGATTCCTAGGGCATTCTTAAATATTATTCAAGGCATTCAAGAGCAAAGTTTAGGGTTTTTTAGTGTTTTTAGTTTTATTAAGGCTTTATAAGTTATTTTTTTAAAGATTTTTTCTATTTGCATTTTCTTTCTTTATTTCTTGTTGTTTTTTATTTCTGCAATTTAATTATGTTTTTCTAAGTTCCTTCTAGCTCAATCTAGAAGGGAAGCACATGGGTTTAATGTTTCTTTAATATTATGATGATTGATTGTTTTAATGATGAGAAGAATGGTCTATGCATGTTATCTATTATTTAGGTTTTGTTTTTTATCATCTTGTAAGATCCATATGTTTCCATCATACGAGATCCACATTGATGGATAGGCTTACCCTAGATCAATCAGATTTTCTAGATAGGAGAGGTTCTCGACCTGTTATATTTCTTTGATATTCATTATCCATAGATATTGAATACTTAAAATCACTGACGCTTGAGAATATATGTCAATAGTGCAAATCCATAAATTTTTAATATTTTATACATTTATTAAAATATTTAAACTGTTTTTTTTCCAACTAGGCTGACCATAGTGCTCAGATCCTAGTTGTGTTATCCAAGTCATCATAATTTTGGAACATTAACCTATGTGTGGAACTTTGAAGCTTGGGTGTTATTTTATTCAGTTGAATTACATCTATTCAAAAATCCCAAAATCAAATCATCAGTTTTGTTTTTATTACTTAGTTTGTTTTGCATTTGATTTTTTTCCTTCTCACAATTCATCTCCCTATGGGATCGACCCTGTATTCACGGGATATTACTTACGAACCTCTGCACTTGGAGGCAAGCAATCACTTATAAGTATGGGTGGAACCCCTAGGTCTTGTATGTATGTATGTGGCTTATGTTTAAACGATGCTTTAACAATTAAACTCTAAGGACGTTATTCCAGGAAATGCCTCCGCGAGTGGAGGGTCGATATGTCTGCCTCCCTCATGGCGGCCTAGTTGATAGGGACCAGATCCCCGATGATCATCAAGGCTCCCAAGGGCGATTGGCTCCCAAAATACGGGTAGCATTACCCAGGAGGCGACCCCGAATGCACCGCCACTGCAAGCCACGGCACCCTTGCCCCCTCCTCCACAGGCCATGGATCAGATGGGTCAGATGTTGTTACTCATGTAACAACAACAACAAATGATGGCTACAAATATGCAACAACAACAACAAATGATGGCCACTATGATGAGAGCCTAGCTTGGCTCAGAATTTGGGCATGCAACAACCGAAAGTACCTAGCTTAGTCGCGCCCGTGACTAACATAAGCACCATGTTTGAGCGGTTCTAGCAGTATAGGCCGCCTACGTTTGCCGACACCCACCGCCCAGAAGAAGCGGATATTGGCTCAACCGGGTCACCAAACTACTACGACCTCTCCACTGCTCTGAAGCGGAGAACGTTGAGCTCCTCTCATACCTCTTTGAGAAAGAGGCGGATTTGTGGTGGGAAAGTGTTCTCCGGTCTATTCCCGAGGACCACGTATGGACATGGGAGGCGTTTGAAAGCCGCTTCAACGAGAAGTACCTCCCTCAGACGTACCAGCATGAGAGGGAAAACGAATTCCTCCACCTCCAGCAAGGGGGAATGACCGTAGTGCAATATGAAAATCGATTTATAGAATTATCGCGCTACGCTTCCGAGATGATCGCCGACGATGCGATTAAGATGAGGCGATTCACAGCGGGGTTGAGGAGCGGCATCCGCTCGAAGATGTGCTGTGTGAACATCCGGACATATGTAGAGCTCGTTGAGATGTCCATACGGGCAGAACATGATGAGGAGCGGGTCGCGCTGACCCGTTCACAGTTAGGGCCACGAAACAGGATGGAGGGACCATACTCTTCTTTTGCAGGAAAAAGGCCGCGCCCTAACTCTTCACCCCGACTAGCTGCCACACTGACCCCTTATGCACGGCCTGCCCAAATATGTAGTTACTGCAAGAGGACAGGTCACTTTGAGCCTTATTGCTTCACGAGGATGATGGATCTTGGCTTCACGCCACCTCAGCGCAACAACAGACCCCCTCAACAACCATTGCAGATTCCGCCCCTACGGACGATGGGGCCTAGTCAGCAGTTCCGTCGTCCCCCTCTACCACAAGTTAGGTCGCCACAATGGCTTATGCAACGACTGAACCTTCCATAGCAGGCCCGAGTACATGCCTTAGTGGCCGAGGGCCATGATACAGTCACCCCCACCCCCATGGTCTTCGAGGTGACAACCCACATACAAGGTACTCCCATCTTTCTTTTGGTAGACACTGGATTATTACTTCTCTCATATCGCATGCAACCGTCAAGCGCCTAGGGCTACGCCTCACTCCTATTGTAGGAGTGAAAATCATTGCCACCGCCGGGACTTTTTTTGAAGCAACGAGGATGTGTTGCGACTGCCCCATAGACTTGGGGAGCAAGGTGGTGCTCGTGGATCTGATCGCAACTAAGATTTTCCGTTATGACGTCATCCTGGGCATGGACTGGTTGACGGTGACGAAGGCAGAAATCGATTTTGGAATAATGACAGTGAATATATATATACGAGGGCAACGACGTTCCCTTCACATTCCCAGTCTAGCTCAGCCACGAACGAAAGATTTTGTGTTATGCTTCATTGTATGAGGGTTACGACAGACCTTCACTCACATGCACTCCCGTAGTCCAAGATTTTGTCGACGTATTTAAAGTCATACCTGGACTTCTTTCTCGACGTGAAATAGACTTCACGATCGATCTGACTCCGGGTGCCAAGCCCATCTCCTTGCCTATTTATCGCATGCCCCCATGTGAGATGGAAGAACTAAGGTCCCAAATTGACAAATAGTTAAAGTCAAGTTTTATTTCGACCCAGTGTATCGCCATGGGGAGCCCCGATTTTATTTGTGAAGAAGAAGGACGACTCATTGCGTTTATGTGTAGATTACAGGAGATTGAACCAAGCAACGGTTCGGAACAAATACCCTTTGCCCAGAATTGATGACTTCTTTAACTAGCTGAGGGGTTCCCAATACTTCTCCAAGATCGATCTACAATCAGGATACCATCAGTTGTGAGTCAGGGACGAGGATATATAGAAAACGGTCTTCAGAACCTGTTTTGGCCATTATGAGTTCCTAGTTATGTTGTTCGGGCTCACCAATGCTCCAGCGGTATTCATGGACCTCATGAACAGAGTCTTTAGGCCGTTCTTATACAGATTCGTCATCGTGTTCATCGACGACATATTGATTTATTCAAAGAGCCGTGAAGAGCATGAAGGGCATCTAAGGGCTGTCTTCGAAACACTTAAGAAAAATTAATTGTTTGACAATTCAAAAAATGTGACTTCTGGAAGGAGGAGGTCAAATTTCTGGGACATGTAGTGTCCAAAGAAGGAATATCAGTAGATCTCACCAAGGTGGCGGCCGTGCAAGATTGGAAGCAACCGAAGTCAATCACGGAAGTGAGAAGCTTTCTCGGTCTTGCCGGTTATTATCGAAGATTCATCAGAGACTTCTCAAAAATAGCTCGGCCGCTATCCCAGCTGATAAGAAAGGACCTCAAATTCGCTTGGAATGAGAAGGCGGAGGCGGCTTTCCAAGTGTTGAAGGATAAACTGACGTCGACACCTATGCTTGTGCTACCTGAGCAGGGGTTAAGTACACTGTTTATACGGACGCCTCTCGAGTGGGCTTGGGTTGTGTACTCATGCAAAAGGATGGGGCAATTGCTTATGCGTCTCGGCAGTTAAGAAAACACGAAGAGAACTACCCTACACATGACCTCGAGCTTGCGGCGGTAGTTTTCGCATTGAAAATATGGAGACATTATCTCTACGGTGAAGAGTTTGAGCTCTTCTGCGATTATAAGAGCCTCAAATACATCTTCACTCAGAAGGATATGAATATGAGACGGCGTCGCTGGATGAAGACATTGAAGGACTTCAAGTTCGATGTCACGTATCATCCTGGTAAGGCCAATTTGGTGGCGGACGCCTTGAGTTGCAACAAGATGATCGAATTTGCGACTCCGCTAATGGTGAGAGAGTGGGACATGGTGGAGTTTGTGCGAGACTTCGACATGAAGCTAATGGTGGAGGAACCATATGAGGTCGTAGCCCACATTCAGGGCCGGCCAATGATTAACAGTAAAATTATTGAAACCCAGGAGGGCGATGAGTTATTAAAGAAGATGAGAGAAAGGGCAAGAAATTATATAGGGTCCGAGTGGAGGATCGATACCGATGGGGGGTTGCGGTATCGAGGCCGCCTTTATGTTCTAAATCTTCAGGAACTACGAGAAGAGGTTCTAAATGCCGCTCACAACTCTAAGTTGGCGATGCACCGTGGCAATACAAAGATGTACCAGGATTTGAGGCAGAACTATTGGTGGGACAACATGAAGTAGGAAATAGCGGAGTATGTGTCTCTATGCCTCACTTGCCAACAAGTCAAGGCTGAACACCGCCGGCCACCGGGCCTTTTGTAACCAATGCCCATAGCAGAATGGAAATGAGACTTCATATCCATGGACTTTATTTTCGGTTTACCTAATACTAGGAAGGGGCATGACTCGATATGGGTGATTGTGGACCGGCTAACCAAGTCAGCCCATTTCCTACCAATAAAGACTTCTAGCTTCGCCGATGATTTGGCCAAGCTGTATATCAAAGAAATTGTGCGGCTCCATAGTGTCCCATTGGAAATTGTGTTGGACCGGGATACTTGATTCACGTCGATCTTCTGGACCCGCATTCAAGAAGCCATGGGAATGAAGTTGAAGTTTAGCACTGCCTTCCACCCGCAGACGGATGGGCAAACCGAGTGCGTGAACCAGATATTGGAAGACATGTTACGAGCTTGTGTACTGAATTTTCAGGAGAGTTGGGACGATTGTCTCCCATATGCCGAATTCGCCTATAATAATAGCTTCCAGACTAGCATCGGCATGACACCTTACGAGGCTTTGTATGGGCATCCGTGCCGAGCCCCGCATTGTTGGGAAGAAATTGGTGAGAAAAGCTTGTTAGGACCGGATTTGGTGCGGATTACGATCGAGAAGATTGGAATTATCCGGCGCCGCCTCTTGACGACTCAAAGTAGACAGAAAAGCTATGCCGACACGAGGTGAAGAGACTTGAAATTTGAAGCTGAGGACCACATATTTCTCAAAATTTCTCCAATGAATGGTGTTTTACGCTTCGACAAGAGGGGAAAGCTCACGCCACGATTCATTGGACCCTTCCGAATTTTGGACCGCGTAGGCGCAGTTGCCTATCGTTTAGCCCTACTTACGTCGCTTGCTGGAGTGCACAACGTCTTCTATGTATCCATGTTGAAGAAGTACGTTCCCAATCCTTCACATATCATCAAGTGGAAACATGTGGAACTCAAGAAAAATGCCACATACATCCTCCGACCCACTCGAATATTGGATAGGAAGGAGCAAGTCCTGCGCAACAAGGTCATCCCATTGGTCAAGGTACTATGCACCCATCACGATGAAGAAGAGGCCACTTAGGAGATGGAAGAAGAGGTCCGCAAGCATTACCCAAGTCTTCTTCAGCATTACGAACATGTACAAATTTCGAGGACGAAATTTATTTATAAGGGGGGTAAATTGTAACGTCCCGTCCAACCAGTACAGTGTCCTGTGGCGTCCACGTAGGATTTACCGTAGGACCATTCGTTTAAACTACTCGTGGTGGGGTACCGCAGGTAAATTAATCTAGATTAAGCCAATTGAGTAGACTAGACGGGTCATGATAAGACCTAGTGCGGGCCGCTAAGCCAGATGACCGTTTACACTTAACAACAGCCCGTGCGGGCTATACTGCAACGCAGGGAGGTCAGAAATTTATAAAAATTTAGGGAAGCATAGATCTCACTGGGCTTGTGGTCCAACGCGGATCACGGACCCAGTAAATGTCCAGAAGTCAATTATCCACGCCGTCCCAGCGTCACTTGTAAAGTGTGGCTCACCCTAGCTCACTAGTCTCAGAATCTGGCATTCTTAATTGAAACTAAAATATAAGACATTTCAGCCATCGGATTGCTTTTAAATTTTCGGTGAAGGTCTAATATATTTTCCTACGCCCGTCCACAAAATCTGGGACCCGATCGTGGCACGGTGACTGTTGATCGCAAATCGGACCCGTACGACTAAACCCCATATCCGATCGTTCCCAAATTTTACATGGCTCTTCATCGGGCCATGGATCACCTATCCTATAAGTTTCATGGCCAAATGGTCACTAGAACCGCTCCAATCACCGAAATGGACCCCATAGGGCCATTTAAAGATCAGAACCGTATGATCAAACCCCATACTTGTTTATCCATTTGTTCCCAAACTTTGCATGACCCCTCATCGGGCCATGAGACACCTGCACACCGAATTTGGTGGCCAGATGGGTGTTGGGGCCGCCCCAACACCAATAGGGAGTCCTAGTGGGCTATTTTGGGAATTTGTGAAAACTTAAGGCCAAAAGACCCAAGTCTAGGAAATGAACTCTAGCTTCTCTCATAACTCCCTCTTTACTACAACCACCAAAGAGAGAAAAAGGAGGGAGCAAGAGAGAAAGGAGAGAAGAAAGAGAGAGTGAAGGAGAAGAAGGTGGACCTTAAATCGAGGTGGGGCCCAAGGAAATCAAACCCCACAACTTCCTACCTCGTCTCTAAGAAGAAAATCCTCCACCATGACCACTCATTCGTTCCGTTGATTGCTTAGGTAAATCTCTTATTCATTCTTCTTGAAACCCATGTGTTGAGAAGGGTTTGACATGGATCTCTAACATGCAAATGCTTGCTTTAGGGATTCCGGCCGATCGACCTCAAAGTCCTCATTCTTAGGTCGTTTTCCAAGTCTCCAACGATCCATAGGTGCAGACTATTATCCTTAGGTGGCCTAGCACCAATTATAGTATGAGCTTAATGATTTTGTATGTTTGAGATATTGTATTGAAAAATCTAGAGGAAACCTAGGAATTGTATAGAATTGCATGATTTGTTCTCATTTGATGATTGACCTTGCCCCTTACATGATTTGGTACATGAATAATTACATGCTCATATTTTGTTTGATTGCTCTCATATGGTGTTATTTCATAACATGTACGATTCGTTTCTCTTATGTGATTGATTCTTTGAAATGTAGAAATTGCATATCTTCCCCACAAACCCACATAACACACTTGCACTTGTCTCATGATAATGTTAACATTGATTGTTAGGAGTATCCGATTCGTATGTTGAGATGCATGAGAACATGATATCGTTATATTAGTTGATAACTTGGATACTTGACATGTTATGAATCATCACCCAACCCTTGGGTTGGTCAGGAATATGAGGAGAGTGAAGGCAGTCTCGTTGGTAGGACTGTCCTAAGGCTAAACCCATGGATTTGGGTGAGTGCGTGTGGGGGACAGTAGTTAGACTACATGGGTCACTTGTACCCGATGTCGTTCCACCACGTGCTTGCCTGAACTCATGCGGTCTAGCCTACTGGCTGACCAACCTTGTTTGTTAACCCTGTTTGCTCACATATGTATGAAACTTAGAACACCCTACAACCATTGTAGCCCATCATTAGCCAGATTGAATTTGATCCACCGCTTCGTGAGCCGGCATGGTGGAATGAGACACTGTGTTCGAGCTATCGGCCTACGCTGGGGTGACCGGCCTCCCCGTAGTGACCGTGAGCGATCTCACATTTCAGCACTCCTCGTGTGCTTGAAGTCAGGGACGGGGAACGCGACGGGATCACGGATCACGGGGTCTTGGCCTCACACGTTGGGGGGTCTTGGCCTCGCAACCAGTTCTGAGTATTAATACGTGGAGTGTATCAGATTTCCCAACCCGCTGTATGAATGGACTTAACTTAAGAATTCGGCTAACACGATCATATTGCATCGCACTAGTTAGGGTAGTGACTTGGCAGTTGAGGTCGCTCTGAGGGAGTGTTGGTCATGCCCGATTGTTAGATGGAGTCGATCGAGGGAGTGTTGTGGCGAGGGCATGCATCATATCATCCATCATGCATTCGCATTAATAAGATTAATTATGTATTTATGATTGATTTCTTTTCATTAAATCCATATTATAACTAATGCTTGTTACAACTTAAGACTAATAGCACCCACTGATTTGATCACTCACTCCCATTCTGGGATGGTGTTTTAAAACACCAATCAGACTCTTTTGTAGCTGCAGGTGATGAGGAGTACGAGGAGCCCGTCGACGCAAGCCTAGACGAGGAAGATGAGCTGTCCTACTTTCAGTTGATGGGCGACTCTCCATCGGCTTGACGGGTGGCATTTGGATCGCTGAGTTGTGGACTCAACCTTATTTTTGGGACATGACATTAATTCTTTTTGTGATTTTGTTGGGTGGCACCTTGTGCGCCCGTTTATATTCTTTTGGACCTGTATATATGCATTCCTTTCATTTCAGTAGACTAGTTGTGGTTGTATTTCATGCTCCAAGAAATTCCGTGTTGCTCATTTAAACTCGATTAAACGTAAATTAACAAAAATCGACTATAAATGACATCCGGGAACTAGGGAGTCGAGTGTATGCACGACCCCGATTTCTAGGGCGTTACAATAAACATCAGGCATGAAGGCAGCATGTCCTTACACCAAGGATTACAAGATTCCTTGATAGGTAAAATGGAAATGACGTGGCAAGGCGGACAGTGAATCAGGACCATCCATTTAGTGACCTCTATCATGTATAGCTCACAATAAAAATCACACCAACAAACAATCCTAACCGTCAGTACTATTAGCTAGGGCTGGCAACAGCTCGAGATTGGGCCGAGTAAATGACATGTTTTGAATGGGCCTGATCAGATGGCCCAACTCATGTAGTTTAACCTTTCTAGGCCCAATGATGATCGGATGGCGAGGATCATTTTATCAACTTGGGTCTTTCGTTGCGAACCATTTAGCACACGAACCGTTATGGACAGTCAAATCACCATCCCCCAATTGCCGCACAAGATGGAAGGTTGGTTGAATCGTAGCCATTTAATTCCCCCAACTGCAAAGATCCATGCTTGGAACGTGCGTGACAGATCCATGCCATTCATCACGTCCACACCAAATGTACACATGTGCCCCACCTACTGATCAACCTAATAACTTGCATGCGGGACCCACATTTTGGTGTACTTAACCGTTCAACGGCTATATGGTGGATGCAAGTTACCAGATAATTTACGGTTACCATGATGGGCCTGTCCACTGGATGGTATGGATCATCTGTAGATGCCTCCATCTGGGCTGTAAATGGTCCTGGCTCGGCCCATTAAATTCTGAGAAGGCCCATCCCGCACAGCTAAAATAGTTCAAAATCTCGGCCGGAGTCGGGCCTTGATAACCAGGTCTGGTATTTAGGTCAGTAGAGGTGTACACGAATTGAGCTAGCTCGGCTCGACTCGAAAGCTCTATTCGAGTTGTTTGAAGCTGAGTTCAAGCCGAGTCGAGCTGATTTTTTGAGCTTGAAAATGAGTTCAAGCTGGCCCAGCTTGACTAGACTTGGATTGAGCCCAGCTCAAATTGAACTTGGATCGAACCAGTTTGGTGACTCGGTTACTTTGATATTGATGTTGCTCACCAAGTGTTTGAGAAAATGACTCAAAGAAGTGTGGCTGGTGGCAAGGAAGGTATGCATATGAAACCAACAACCTTTTTTTTTTAAATTTTTATGTTGCTTAGAAGGTGTTTGATGAAATGCCTGTAAAATCATTGCCGCTGTCTCAAATAGGTGCAGTTTAGTTTCGTGAAAATGCTGTAATGGCGAACTCGTCTCGATCTTAGCTTGAACTCTGGTTGAATTGGCCCGAGCTACTTAGCGAACAAAGCCGAGTTGGCTAGTCAGGCTCAAGGACTGAGCCAAGCTGAGTTCGAGCTGACGTCAGCTAGTTGCCGAGCCTAGTCAAGTTTTTGTGATCTATCAAAATGGAGAGCAAATCATCCGAAGATGGGTCCAATTGGGCTGTTGATGGGCTCAACCAGCCCAAGAAAAATCAAAATTTTAAACAGGCCCAGCCCGGCCCAGATCTTTTGTACTTTTTATTCTTTTCTCATGGTTGGTCACTTAAGAATGATGGAAATGATCTGGGTTGTAGAAGTTGCAAATTGGACTTTTTCATTGCTTTTTAATCAATCCTCATTCTAATAGGTTGCAAATGGGCCTGATTTCCTCGCATGTTGATTTGTAGGACAGAACTTTCACGATGAACGTTCTTGCATGGTGCTTTGTACAAAGATTACTTTGTTAGTTTTGTACCATTTTTAAAATGGTAGTGGTTCGTCCTCCACACGTGCTGTTAATTTATGGTTATGAAAACCATCAAAATAGGGGTCCAATCATGGATGGAGAAAATATCCTAACCGTTCATTTCCACGGGCTGTCATCGATGGTTAAAAGTATCAAGTGAGTGGTTCAAATATCGAATGGCTCATTAATTCTATGTCGGGGTAGTTTTTTGGTCATTCTCCATTGGTTGGGCAGCGATTTGGACGGTCTGGATTACCATGCAACTATGCCATGTGTGCAGTTTAATAGTCACCACTGTTTTGTAAACGGTGCAATACTAACTCTACTTATCATGCACCACGTGCTACACTACATGGACGAATAGAATAAGCGGCCGGAGCGAGTCGATCCATGCCTGGGACCCGGATTGCCCAGGATCCTCGACTGCAGTAAGTTGGGGCCACTGTGATATTTATGAGAAATCCATCCCGTCCATCCATTTTGCCAGCTCATTTTAATATTTGAGCAAAAAAAGAAAAAAGAACAAATGCAGATGCAGATGCAGAACTGATCAAGTGAGCAGGCCACAAGAAACAATGGGAATTGAACACTTACCATTAAAACATTCATGGGTCACAATCAATCTTAAGTTAAAATAATATTTTGTGTTTTCACTTAATCTATGATGGCATTTAGACATTGGACTTGGGAAGGTTTTAATAATAGCCATTTCTATTCCCATCTTTTCATCGTCATATAACATACTTGAGTTTTGTATCTAGGTTGTTTTTTTTTTTTTTTTTTTCACTTCATAGGCTAAAAGGGATAAAGGATCAGTGGCCTATGGCCAAAAGGGTGGAGGCTTCAATGTTGTGATGCATGGGGTTCTTCATCGCAAGCTGTCTTGCTTCCTCATTGAGTAGGATTGGAAGGACGTTGTCTCTTCTTATCAACGTTCTCATTTGCAAGGATCTGGACTTTGATCAGCTCGTATTCCAGCTTCAGTCTAGCCATAAGATGGATGACTTTGTCTTGTTCCATTTGAGTGGCAAGCATGTCATGTGCGCGACATGTGCATAGTGGAAGTGGTTGGTATGATTCAAGCTTGGCCCAATACGACATCTTTTGATTATAGAAGGCATTTATGCTCGACGTTTCCCTATCTAGCTGAGGACGCAATTTTGACAACCTATCAAGTGGCTTAGTCTGATTGTAAGTTCCATATGTTGGAATCCTACATAAAACAGACATGCAGATGGTTCAAACTTTGCCTTCCGGTTTCTTCTCTTTTCCTCCTAGAGGAATATAGAGGTCCTTCTGATACAGATAATCCTCCATCTGCATCTACCAGAAGGCAAAGTTTGAACCATCAAACTTCTCAATTCTAGTTTTCTCATCTTCTGCCATCGCTCCCAATAGAACTAAACCAATAGCTTTGATACCAGTTGTTGCGCAGCACGCCAACAACACAGTGAGCCTAGATCCAATCTAAGGCCTCACCCACAAACGATAGACATGAAGTAATATAAACTAGAAGTAAATCAAAGCAATCCAAAACAAACCATAAGACAAGATATACGTGAAAAAACCCCAAACTAGGGTAAAAAACCACGGATGCAAAATTTCACTATGAAGAGAAACGAAGATTACAAGGCAATATACTAACCTCTCTCTTGGAAGTACAGAGAAAATCCCTTGCCCACACCTTAGAATAATTTCTTAGAATTCACCTTAACCTAGAATAGCCCTAGGGACCCCAATTTATAGTTTTGGCAACTTCCCTTTCCGCATCCCAGTTGCGAAAGGACTTGCGACACGAAATCCGCGAAACTCCTTTCGCATCCCAGTTGCGAAAGGACTTGCGACACGAAATCCGCGCAACCTCGACTGGTCGTGGGCGGCCCCAGATGTGGCTCCACTTCTCAACACACCAATCATGAGCAGGCTGCAAAAGAGCTTGTTTAAGAGCTGTTAGAATCGCCAAGGCCTTGAAATTGAAAATGCTTTTCGAGCACCCTCTTGTGAATTTCTTACAAACATCATAAAGGGCCTCATCTAGTTATTGAATTTCTTACAAACATCATAATGGGCCTCATCTAGCTTCGCATTGGATGAGTTGAGGATGGGCAGGGCTGTACATGAACTGAGTTAGCTCGGTTAGCTTGCTCGACTCGATTCGAAAAAACTCGATTCGAAATTGAGTTTGAGCTTAGTCAATCTGATTTTTTGAGCTCGAAAATTTTTTTGAACCGAGTTCGAGCTTGCTCGAGCTCTTACTGCATAGGCAAACTCAACTCGATCTTGACTCGAACTGGCCCGAGCTACTGACCGAGCCGAGTTTGAGCTGTGCCAAGCTCGACTCAGTTCGACTCATGTACACCTCTATGGATGGGGTTGCAGGCAATCCGAGTCTCATAAAGCGGGGTGGTCGGAACTTACAACAAATGGAAGCTGGCTAGGTGGGCTCACGATGATGTTTGTAAAAAAATCATTTTGTTCATCTATTTTGCTAGCTTATGTCAAGATCTAAGCCAAAAAATGAGATAGTTCTAAAACTCAAGTAGGTTGCACAATAGAAAACAGTAAAGATAGAATGTCCGCCACCGAAACATTTAGAGGCCACAAAGTATTGTAATAAGTTAATATTTTTGTGATTTCAGTTAGTAGGAATGGCCTTATGAATGATATGAATGGCATATAAATATCAATATGGTCTTCAAAGAGATTTCAATAGTAGCCATCTACTTATCTAATTTTTTTTTTCTTACAAACATCACAACTCTCTGTTGCATGATGTTACTACAAAGGGAGGGTTGCAATTCATTTCCTAGTACTATTTCATCTAACCGCCTTCAAATATATTTTGGGTGGCTCATTTTGTTTAGCGGCACATGGCTCAATCAATCTCACTGTTATTGAGCCTTATAAGTTTGGTGAAGCCTGTAGGTTGACCAGACATATTACAAACATCATGTCGGTCCCAACTCAGATGAAACCCATGAAGATCGTAGAGTGGACCATGGATAGTAGCTGTGCCCATTGCCAGAAATCACGGCATCGGTGACTGCTGGTGGCAATCACCACCATAGAAACCGCTGATAGAGATCTTTATAGGTGGTCCAATGGGATGCGGCTTCGGTGGTCCACTTTAGTGTATGTACATTACATCCATGCCGTCCATCTGCTTTTACAGATCAGTTTAGGGATTGATCCAAAAAAGGAAGCAGATCCAAATCTAATGTGAACCACTCCAACGAGAAACAATGGTGATTGATTGCACACCATTAAAAAATTCTTTGATGCCACTGGAATGTTTATTTTCCATCTAACCTGTTGATAAGGTCATAAATATATACCTGGATAAAGGGACCAGACAAAGATTTTCTTGATACAAAACTTTTGTGGCCCACAAGAAGCTTTTTTTATATGGTCACCATTTTTTCCTGTGGTCTGATCCACTTTAGATTTGGATCTGCTTCTTTTTTAGGGATCATGCAGTATAATGATCTATCAAAACGGATGAACAGTGTGGATGTAAGCTGCATACATCATGGTGGGCCCCACAGTCAGGGAGCCACCGAAGTCACGTCCGGTCCAATAAGCCCTATTGCCAATTTTGAGCATTGGCCTAGGCAAGAGATGGCCTACGAATTGGACGGTCTGGATTGATCGAATATATCCACCAACCTTATAAACTCGAGCTATTTGATAGATGGTACTGATCAGGCCGCTTTTGCACACATGTGATTATGTGATGCCGATCCACTACGGAAGCAACACTATGTGTGGGGCCCACCGTGATGTGCACGAAATCCTTTCCATCCATGTGGCCAATCCAAAATTAAGGTGGACCATACCCTGTATCCTTGAAACCTCTAGATCATGTGTTGTTTTTTGTTGACCTTTCACGCACACTACGCTATCTCTACCAACTTATCTAATGAGTGAGAGATAACCGTAGAAAATAGTTGGAGAACATATATGGTGTTTATATGCAATCCAATTCACTGATATGCAATCCAATAATGATATATATCACACACACTGATATTATTATTTAGATTCGAGATTTTTAGGGTTACGGTTATTTTTTTTTATATATAATAATTACAAAATTCCTTATTTGTCTTGTGAATATATTTGCTAATTTTAACCAACTATTCCTATGTTTGGTTTGAATGACCATGACATTGCATGAATAGGTACGTAACTGTGCAACCTTGCCCACGTACATACTGCTAATTAAACACCATGTGAATGAAGCTTTAATGAGATCCATGATGTACTCACATAAATATGCCACATGTAGAATTGGTTATTTTTTATTGGGAATTGAATCTCGACCAGTCACACACACTACCTTATCTCTATCAACTTATCTAATGTGAATGAAGCTTTAATGAGATCCGTGACATACTCACATAAATATGCCACATCATCACAATTGGTTATTTTTTATTTTCATTTTCCAAAAGGTAAAACTATTGGAAATTGAATCTCGACCGGTCACACACACTACCTTATCTCTATCAACTTATCTAACGAGTGAGAGGTAATCGTAGAAATTAGTTGGAGAACATGGTGTTTATATGCAATCCAATAATAATATCACACACTGATATTATTACTTGGATTTGAGATTTTTAGAGTTATGGCAAAAAAATATATAATAATTACAATTTTTTTTTACTTGTCTTGTGAATATATTTGCTTTTAACCAACTATTCCTATGTCGGTTTGAATGACCTCATGACATTGCATGAATAGGTACGTAGCTGCAACCTCACCCACGTACCTACTGCTCTAATTAAACGCAAAGTGAATGAAGCTTTAATGAGATTCATGCCGTACTCACATAAATACACCAAGCATCATCACAATTGGTTGTTTTTTATTGTCATTTTCTAAAAGGTAACACTATTGAGAATTGATTCTGGACCATTCACACACAATGCATTATCTCTAACCAACTTATCTAATGAGTGAGAAATAGTAGTAGAAAATATTTGAAGAACAGGGTGTTTATATGCCATCAAATCCATTCATTTGGTCTGCCTCATCAAGATTAAAGGATTACCCAAAATTTACAATAATGAAAAACTAAGGTGAGCCATGCCATGAGAATTTAGTCATTTTTGTATAATTTTAAACCGGGTCGATATTAAATCAGATATACTTTTAGGATCAACAACAAACAAGAGGTCGTTAACCTAACGGATGGTGTGGATTTTGTTAACCTAAGGGGGCGTTTAGCGCATGATATTAGATGTGATTATGAGGGATGGAATTGCATTTGGTTAAGTGCTAATTCCATCCGGCGTTGGGGAGGATGGGAAGAGTTGTGACTAGTAGGGATGAAATTACATTTGATCTCACGAGGGATTTTTATGGTTTTAAAAAACATGCAGATATGTTTTAAATCCTGAATTCCTGGTGAGGATTTTTTTTTTTTAATTTATTTTTTTAAATTATTACTTAACACACGCACACACACCCCACACACCCATGCTAGTGGAATTTCACCACCTATGGATACTCAAAACCTTGACTGGGTGTTGAAACTCCTTAGAGTCTACCACGCAAGCAAGAGTAAGAATCCACTAGTGGTGTTGATTATGTTAGCAAGTTTTGTGGGTCCCACTATGATGTATGGGCTATATCCACACCATTTATCCATTTTTCGAGATTATTTTAGGGCATGGTCACAAAAATCAGTAGTAGATCTAAAGCTCAAGTTGGCCACACCACATAAATTAATGGGGATTGAAGGCCAACCATTATAAACTTCTTGATGGCTAGAGAAGTTTTGGATCAAGCTAATACTTGTGTTTTCCCTTCGTCCCACCAGGTCCGTGTGACCTCATGAACAAGTTGGATGACAAATAAATATCACAGGTCTTAACAAGGTTTCAACGGTGGGCGTCACTGTCCCCATTGCTTTCCATGGCATGGTCCATGTAAGCTTTGGATGTGCCTTATTTTAGGGCCCACGCCATAAAATGACTTTGCAAAACAAATGGATGGTACATATACATCACAGTGGGGTCAACACAACACTAAAAACATCGTATGTGTGTAATTTCTCTAAACAGTGTATTTTCTCAGGTGGTGAGTTTTCATTGCTTACGCGGCTCAATCCAAACATGTCACACAATGGAATACGATATCCTTTGAAATCAGGTATTTCAAGACAATTTCTGACTGGGGTTAATCACTGTGCTAAAGCAATTATATCCCAATCCCATGGGCCAAACAAGCCCTAATAATTTCGCAAAGCTAGAGAAAGTAATCCTTGCCCGTCTACCTATAGTCAGAGACAATAGAATATGGTAGCACAAAATCTGCAGAGTACAAGTCACATGATAGTGAGTCAATCCGGTACATGCATCAGATGGTCCTTACTTTGGCTATGGTCGCTCACATATATTAAAATATTTTATTAGTCTCTCTATTTATAAGATGGCTTTCAAATCCAACCAGCATTAATGGCCTAATTGGATTACCAATTATCAAATAATGTAAATAAAAAATATCTTCGGTATGAATTTTTATTTATTTATTTATTTTTAATCACCACCTGTTCCAATTGTATGTCAGCTAATGTTTTTGGGAGATGAAAAAGAGATTTTATAATCATTATAATTTTTAAAATTTTTAGTCCAGACAACATCATTTGATATTTGATGTACAGGAAATAAAAATATATTTTTACCACTCATAAATCAAGTATAGATGGTAAAATTCGAGAGTGAGGTAAAAGAATTTATAATCATTATACTTTATCTTAAATTCTGAAAGAATAATTAAATATATCTAATGAATACTTAAATGATTCCTCTATCATCTACTGGATGAGAATAGCCCTACAATGCCTCTTGGAGCCTACCATGATATATGTGCTTTGTCTATATTGTTCAGCTGGTTTGTCAAACCTTTTGTAGCAGGAGCCCAAAAGAGGGCAGATACAAAACTCAAGTGATCGTACTTTAGGAAATGGTGGGGATTGAATGCCTGCCATGAAAAACTTAGTGGGGGCTACATAAGTTTTGAATGAAGCTGATATTTGTGTTTTTCATTCCTTCAGTTCTGAGTGACCTTGTGAATAGGTTAGATGTCAAATAAACATGATGGTGGGGTTAAGGAAATTTCAATGATAGGCATTCAATTCTTACTGTTTCCTGTGGTGTGGTCTATGTGAGCTTTGATTTTGTCTCATTTTCGGGTTAATGCCCTAAAATGAGCTGAAAAAACAGATGGACGGTGTTGATAAATCACATTAATCATGGTGGGCCCCAAACAGTCAGGTTACCCGACCTGGTGTCCAGCAATACGCGTCGCGTCGTATTTAATATATATCTGCATGCGTCGTACCACATGTAAAGGATCTTTCGGCTTCAGCTGCAGATCAAAGGACTTTCGAGGATTACATACGAATAGTCATGGAAATGTCCAACCAACGGTCGACGTTCAATGGGAAAGAAGTATAATCGATGGGTAGGATCATCTTGACTGTTGTGATTTTTGGGTGCATGGTCTATCCAGGGTAGGGCACAATAGATGCACGGTCCTGATATCATGCACGTGCGCCACGCAGGCTGAAGTTGAGTGCTCGGTAACTGATTCAATTATAAACATTTATAATAGGTGGGCCCCACCATCCACTGCAAAATGATGCGTGTTTATGATGGAGTATCTGGTTTCTGGTTAGCTAGATTTATAGTACGGTCTCATACCAAGCATCCCATGTTGATGGCAGCGGATTGGGTGGGGACCCCGACACCACGTGGCGTTGGGGGCTATGGCCTATGGGGCCCACTGTGATGCTTGTGTTTTATATCTACACCGTTCATCTGTTTTGCCAGATTATTTTAAGGTATAAGTCCAAAAAATTGAAGCAGATCTGATGCTTAAGCGGACCACACCATACAAATAGTGAGGATAATGACGACCATCGTTGAAACCTTAGATCTGAAGCTTAAGTGGACCACATCATACAAATAGTGAGGATAATGACAACCATCGTTGAAACCTTTCTATGGCCACTATAATATTTATTTGCTATTTAACCTGTTGTTAAGCTCAAAGAGACCTAGATGAAGGGAAAACATAAATTTCAGCTTTCGTCTAAAAGTTTAATGGTGGGCATTCAATTACCATTGTTTTTCAGATTGCTCTTTCTCGGCGGTAGACTTCTAGGAGTTTCAACACTCGGTCAAGGATTCGAATATCTATAGGTGGTGAAATCCCACTACAATGTGAGTGTGTGGGGTGTGTGTGCGTGTGTAAAAAAAAATAAAATCAATGGTAAAAGTCATTTGTGGCTGACCATGATGTTGTGTGAAATTCAATTGGTCCATCACATGGCTTGTTTTTGCTAAGGAATGAAACAAAAGATCGGCCTATCCAAGACTTAAGTGGGCCACACAACTAAGAGCGATAGAGATAAGACTTACACAATTGAAGCCTTCTCGGCACCCATTCAAATTTTAAATCAGGCCATCTTTTGTTTTTTGCTTCATATTCATTGCACTCACCTTTTTAATAGGTTAGATATTATAAAAATATCATGATGAGCTTCGAAAATGTTATAACAGTGTCATCCCATTCCCTCTATTACTTTATAGTCTAGTCGAGTTTTGACTACGAAGATTTATGTTGGTAGTGAGTTTGAATTTTTTGCCAGGAATTTTTGCAAGGAAAAGTGCTTCCTGCTTCATAGGGGTTAATGTGATATTCATCTGAAATCTATATTTTTTATTATTTTTATCAACTCATGCTAGGATGTGTGCTTAAAATTCAAATGCAAAATAATGACAATATTAAATATATAGATGGTTACCATTGAAATATTGTTAAGCTTGCTAAAGCTTTGGTTGAGTTTTTACTTCATCTAATGGGAACAATTAATGAATGGATGACATCAGGTATGAAAGATGTGAATCGCTTCTTTGCCCCAACTAGGATGGACTTGGTATGGGCAGGAGCTTTGTGAGGCCCACTATAGTGTATGTGCTTTATTCATGTTGTCCATCCATTTTTTCAGATTATTTTAAGGGATGGGCATAAGTATACGGCAGATCAGCTCAAGTTAGCTGCAATACAGGAAAAAACGGAGATAATGATGTTTAACTTTGAAACCTTCTCATGCCCTTTGGAATGTTTATTTACCATTGAGCTTATTGATAATGTTAATGACTTGAATGAAGGGAAAACACAAATATCAACTTGATGCAAAACTTCTAAGGTATCCTGGAAGTTTTTAATGGTGGGTGTTCAATCCCCACTATGTGGTCCCCTTGAGCCTTGGATCTATTTCATTTTTGAGTTCTTGCCTTAAAATGATCCGTCAAAATAGATGGACATTGTGGATAAAATCCGTACATCTTGGTGGACCCCACAGAGCCCCCTGCCTAGGGATGCAATTTACCTACACATATAAAACATAATGATGGCTCTTCGCCCAGTTGAATTTAGACCCCAATTTTTAGGATCATGTCCTGAAATGAGAGAAAAAAAATGATGGATTGCATTAACTTTACACATACATTACAGTGGGTCCCACACCAAATTTATTTTTGTTGCAGGTGTACCTGCAAAGCACTCCATTGGGGAGGCCGGTTTCTGTGGGTCCCATGAAGGCTTCTATGGTGGGCATTTTCCACTGTTACTCATGACTCACTTGAATTTTGGATCCCATTTTTAGTATCATGTCCTAAAATGAGATAGAGAAATTGATGGATTGCATTAACTTTACACATACATTATGTGGGCCCCACACCATATTCATTTTTGTTGCATGTGTGCCGCAGGCAAAGAACTCCATTGGGCAGGTAGACTGCATCCTTCCCTGCTTGGACAGACTCGGTCTGGGCAGGGTTGAGTGGGGCCACTATATGTATGTGTTTTATCCATGCCGTTAAATCATTTTGACAGCAGATCCAAAGCTCAAGTGGATCGTACGTGCCCGAGCTCAACCCAATGTGGGTTGGTTGGTTGAAACTGCCTGACTTTTACCCTATTGGTAAGCCTTTTTCTTTCACTAATTACTCAATTAACATAAAGAAAAAGTATCATCATTACATGTAGTTGCTGTCAAATGCAGATGCATTTAGGGGAGGTAAATAAATTGCAATCGAAAATCTTGAATCCTAATGATAATAAAACACATTTCATCATCACAATTTTACTACTAATAACCCAAACATAAGAATTAACGCTTAAGAGGGTCTTTGCTTTTCAATTCCCTCATATAAGTATATGTAAATAAATAATCATTAATTATCAATGTAATTTCTACTTCTTTTTC
The DNA here is from genome assembly GCA_021015155.1 of Magnolia officinalis. NCBI lineage: Eukaryota > Viridiplantae > Streptophyta > Magnoliopsida > Magnoliales > Magnoliaceae > Magnolia > Magnolia officinalis. The sequence continues at coordinate 61,264,205 of JAJHSJ010000015.1, forward strand.
TATACTGACAATGATAATTTATTTGTTTAACATTAAAATCAATGATGGTGTAAATTTCATAAGGGGTCCACTGTGATACATGTGGCTTATCGACATTGTCCATCTATTTCGCGGGATGATTTTAGGACATTAATCCAAAATTGAGGTAGATCCAAAGCTCAAGTGGACTACACCACACGAAACAATGAGTTGAATGCCTACAGATAAAAACCTTTTACGACCATGATTTCTAATTGTGTAGGTCACTTGAGCTTTGGATCTGTCTCATTTTTGGGCTCATGCCCTAAAATATTAAGGTAAAACGGATGGACAGCATGGATGTCATGTATATTATGATAGGCCCCACAAATTTAAATCAAGTTTTTTAAGATCAAGTTTTAAGGTGAAAATATTCCTAAAAATTAAATAGACGCAAATAACAGTAATGAAATATTTATAACTATTTATTAGTATTTACTGAGGTTTCTGATAAAAAGCAAGCATAGTCTACTTTATCAAAAGTGTCAAACGATCTTCTCGAAGAGGTTATTGGCAAATAGAGCTAGGTACAGTAATTTGTAATTACTATATCACTTGCTAATTGGAAAAATTCCCTCCTTTCGGTAACAATATTGCTGCCTTTTGAACTGTCTGGATTACAGTACATTTTGGCAACCAAAAGAATCATCCCTTTTTAAATGGGAAAAAAACTAACATAGGAATCCAGCCTCACCCAAGAAAGTTCAGGCCTTGCAGTAAAGGCACCTTTCCCTGGTTCCCCATCAAGCTAAGCTATTATACTCAGTGACAGGAGCTTCTGCACAAATGTCACATCATTGATATTAAAAGAGGCATTGAAGTGCCTGTAAAACCATTGTACTTGGTACCGTTTTCCAATGCCAATTGCTAAATGCTACTCACATGGGCTAGTGAATTAAGGGCCCGTTTGGCCAGGTGGATTGAAAGGGAGTGAACGGTATTAGGGTGGATGGCGTGGATTTCTAAGTAATGATGGTGTTGTCAGCGGATTGTCTTGAGATCCATGGGATTGCTATATCCCTGGATTGATACATCCCGTCCGTTTGGCACGCCGGGCCAATCCAGAGATTAAAGCGTCCGATCCCTTCCAATCCAACTAACCAAACACGTTGTAGGCTAATTTGAACGGATTAGGATGGATTGGATGGGATTTAAAGGTAATGTTGGTGTTGTCAGTGGATTGTCTGAGGATCCATCGGATTTGGATCAGATCACCTACACTGTTTGGCACGCCCAGCCATTCCCGGGATTTACCATCCAATCCCTTCCACTACCATCTAATCCCTTCCAATCCAACCGGCCAAACGGGCCCAAGTTTACCAGGTGTGCCCACTTTCCCTCATGGCGCAAGTTGAATGCACCAGTTGTTTTAAGCTGTTGATTTCTCATAAGCATGCTATCTTGTTCATGACTCGATTGGCCTGATTTTGCCTATCAACAGCCAAATAGTTGAAGCATCCACCAACCAATAAGGTGATCATCCCAATTAAGAGATTGACGCAGGAAGGACGTGAGGTTGAGCACAATCTTCCTCGGGGGGATAACACTTCCGGATCCACTGAACTTCTCTGGACTAAACCTCGAATCTACAGGTAGAAGAAAATAGAAATAATTTTAAGAAATTCGAAATAATTTGATTGATGATTAAAAGCAAGATTACACCCATTTAAATAGAGATACTAAGCTATGGAAGAAGTTTCGGAATCAAACTATAACTAAAACTTACTATTTATAGACGTCATGATTCCTATTAGTGCGCATGGTTTTCGGCCAAAAATAGTGTCTTATTTAGCTCCACCATGCTGTTCTCCTAATTATTCTAAGCACTTTTCATATTGTGCGCAATTCCTAAAGCTCAACAGATGAAGAATTATACTCAAACTAAAACTTACTATAAATAGTAAAAATGAAATTAAAATATTAATTCGACTGTCGATTTGATGGTATTTTGCAAATTCGGTGTGGGCAACCCGGCATAGCAGAGTTGGGTGGCTAAAGTAGCTCATCCTACCCCAAAATCATATATGGTACGTCCGATAGCCCATTCCGATTTGCAAGATACGTCTGTTTTAAGTTCTGACGGCCGGAGCTTTTCTGGTCCATCTTGGCCATGAAACTGTTCGTGACCCGCTCTACATCAAAGATATGGTATGAAAAATCATCCCATCTTAGTTATATAAGTTTTTGGTTGTAGGTGATCGTCCTAATTAAGAGATATGATATGAAAAATCATCCCATCTTAGTTATATAAGTTTTTGGTTGTAGGTGATCATCCCTAATTAAGAGATATGGTATGAAAAACCATCCCATCTTAGTTATATAAGTTTTTGGTTATATGCCATTTAGGTCACCACATTGATGCAGGATTGAATAAGACCGAGTCGAGATGAGTTATATGAGTTCTGGTTATTTAGGGCCTATTTGGAATGTGTAATTAAATGGTATTGAATTGCAATAAGTGAAATTAACATTATTATTGCACAATGATTATAAGTTTAGAAATATTATGGTATTTTGATAATCCAATTGGGATAAAAAACTTCCTTTAGCAAAAGTAATGTATTTGGTGGACTATAAAATTATATATAATCAATAAATCATATTTCACAACGATGTGGGTCACTTGTATATATATAGAACTCGATTGTAACGTGTAAAAGAGGCATATGGATGGCTGCAGCAGATAAAACATATGCATCAACATGGATCCCACCTATATAAGGGCTTGTTTGGCCGACGGATCCCATGGGATTAGGAGGGATGAGATAGATTTTAAGCTAATGATGGTGGTGTCAGTGGATTGGTTTAAGATCAATGGGATTGCTATCTCCCGAGACAAGTTCACCGAGTCTTGTTTGGCACGCCCGGCATATCCCGGGATTTTACCTTCCAATCCGTCCAACCAAACACGCCCCCAGGCACAATTGAATGGGATTAGGAGGGATGGGATCAATTTTAAGGTAAGGATGGTGATGTCAATGGATTGGTTTAAGATCCACAGGTTTGCTATATCCCAGGACAAGTTCATCCGTGTGTTTGGCGCATTTGGCATATCCCGAGATTTTACCATCCCATCCCTCCTAATCCCTCTTAATTCGCCCGGCCAAACAGGCCCTAATAGATTTCAAAATCCACTAGAAATCCCAAAATATTCTCCCACTAGGACTAGACAACATAATACCTGAATTAATGCAATCCTTTACAACTCTTTCAAATGTGAGATGAAATTTATATTGGACCAAATGGAATTTTATACCACTCAATCCTAAGTTCCAAACAGGTGAGTTGCACCTTGAAACCACTACTTAAATCCATGGTTAGGCCTCCCTATTCCAAAGGAGTAACAACATCAGGCTTAGAATAAGTTGATCAAATCAAATATCAAGAATCATGGTTTGAGTTGTATCACTTCCATATGATCAAGACCTCTGATTTGATTTGTATCACTTCCATATGGAAACAATATGAGTCATCACATTGATATAGGATCAAGTCAAACTGAGTCAGGGTGAGTTGTGCTGGTTTTGGTCCCTAGATGAGGACTCTAAAACCAGAGGACACACTGTTTGAGAGGGAAGCTGATTGTGTCTTACTCGAGTCTGAATGATAATCAATCTAGAGAGGGGCTCTATAGGGCCACCACAATGTATGGGTTTTATCCATGCAGTTCATCCAAAAATTCAGATCATTTTAGAGCATGAGAAAAAAAAAAAGCAGATCCAAAGCCCAAGTAGACCACACCATAGGAAGCATAGGTAATAATGCCACCCACCACTGAAACCTTCCTAGTGGTCATTGTCATGTTTGTTTACCATCCAAGTTATTCATAAGGTCATATAAACATGGATGAAGGGAAAATACACATATAAGCTTTATCCAAAGCTTATGCAACTCTTAAGAAGTTTTTAATGGTGGGTGTTGAATCCCCACCATGTGGTCTACTTGAGCATTGGATTTGCTTCATTTTTGAGTTCACATCATAAAATGTTGTGAAAAATTGAGTAGATGACATGGGTAAAACCCATATATTATAGTGAGCCCCACGGTGTTAATGTTCGACACACATCATGGTACGGCCCACACAACTCGACCTCGCGGAAAGTTCTCATGAGGTTGACCTCATAGTACCATTTTCTATATATATATATATATATATATATATATATATATATATTATATATATATATATTATATATATATATAAAATTTTTTATTTGAATTCGAGCCGTATGAATTGATGGATTTTTTGACTCGTCATTGATCGGTCGTGAGCCTCGTTCAACCGGTTGAAGGCTGTGGTCGACTAGTTGTGGAAGACGAGTCGTGGCACGACTCAAAGTCCAGCGACTGTGGACTATTTTTCTACGGGGTGCTCTACCAGTCGACTGAGGTGCTCTCCTGTCGAAGGTGTGTTACTTTGGGTGGAGCATTGTATTTTGTTATTTTATAGATGATGCATCTAGGAGGGTTTGGGTTTATGCTTTGAAATCCAAAGATGAGGTCTTTGGTGTGTTTAAATTGTTTCATGCTATGGTCGAGAGAGAGACAAGTAGATCATTGAAGTGTATCCACATTGATAATGGTAGTGAATACATTGACGACTTTCATGAGTACTGCAGGTCCTTGGGTATACGGCATGAACAGACGGTTCCCAAGACCCCCCAGCATAATGATGTAGCTGAGCGAATGAATCGCACAATTGTTGAGAGAATCAGATGCATGTTATCTCATGCGAAATTACCCAAGACGTTCTGGGGAGAAGCAATGCACACGGCGGTGTATTTGATAAACACGTCTCCATCAGCCCCGTTGAATGGAGAAGTGCTTGAGAAGCTGTGGAATGGACATGATCCATCGTACAGTCATCTCAGGGTGTTTGGATGTAGGACATCCGTTCACGTACCAAAGGACGAGAGGTCCAAGCTCGGTATGAAGATCAGACAGTGTGTGTTCTTCAGGTACGGTGATGAAAAATTCAGTTACAGATTGTGGGATCCGACCGAGAGGAAGCTCGTCAGGAGCAGAGATGTGGTTTTCTTTGAAGATCAGTGTATAGAAGACATTGGTAAGTCAGAGAAGAACCAACCTAGTTTAGGTGAGCTAGAGGACATGAATCCAGTTATTTCTCCCGTGGTGCCTGATGACGGGGGAGTACAACAAGGTGCAGAGGACAAGGGAGTTCCTTCAGAAGATGGACCAGGGGAGCAACCCCCACTTGATCTACCTGTTGAGCCACAGGTAAGGAGGTCATCTAGGGACAGACAACCGTTCAAGAGGTACTCACCACATGAGTATATTATGCTGACTGATGGGGGAGAGTCAAAAGATTATTCTGAGGCCCTAGCCGACGAGCATAAGGGGGAGTGGTTGAAAGCTATGCAAGAGGAGATGAAATCCTTGCATAAGAACCACACCTATGATATGGTGAAATTGCCCAAGGGCAAGAAAGCTTTGAGCAACAAGTGGGTGTTCAGAAAGAAGATTGAGCAGAAGAATTCACATACGAGGTTCAAGGCCAGACTTGTGGTGAAATGGTTTGGTCAGAGGAAAGACATAGACTTCGAGGAGATATTCTCACCAGTGGTGAAGATGACATCCATACGGGTGTTGCTTGGGTTGGCGGCTAGCATGGATCTGAAGATAGACAGTTAGATGTTAAAACTGCATTTCTCCATGATACCTGGAAGAAGAGATCTACATGCACCAACCAGAGGAGTTCGAAGTCAAGGGCAATGAGCATATGGTGTGTAGGCTGAGGAAGAGCTTGTATGGGCTGAAACAAGCTCCACGACAATGGTACAAGAAGTTCGACTCGTTTATGTTGAAACATGGGTATGACAGAACGGAGTCGGACCACTGTGTGTTCACGCGCAAGTTCTCAGATGGTGATTTCTTAGTTCTGCTCTTATACGTTGATGACATGCTCATCATGGGAAAAGACATCAAGAAGATCGACAAGCTGAAACAGGAGTTGGGCAAGTCTTTTGCGATGAAAGACTTGGGCCCGGCTAGACAGATCCTAGGAATGGAGATAACCCATGACAGAAGAAGCAAGAAGCTCTGGCTGTCACAAGAGCGGTATATTGAGAAAGTCCTAGAGTGGTTTAATATGAATGCAGCGAAGTTGGTCAGTACTCTACTAGATAGTCACTTCAGATTGAGCGACAGACAGTGTCCCAAGACAAAGGCAGAGGTGAAAAAGATGCAGAAGATACCCTACGCGTTAGCGGTAGGAAGTTTGATGTATACTATGGTGTGTACACGCCTAGATATAGCATATGTGGTTGGTGTTGTCAGTCGGTATCTTGCCAATCCTGGCAAAGAGCATTGAGCAAAGGTGAAGTGAATACTGCGGTATCTAAGAGGCTCATCCAGGTTGAGCCTATGCTATGGTGACGGTAAACCTGTGTTAGAGGGCTACACAGATGCAGATATAGCAGGTGACATAGACTCTAGGAAGTCTACATCGGGGTTCATGTTCACGTTTGTAGGGAGCGGTCTCCTAGCAGAGCAAGCTACAGAAGGTCGTAGCATTATCGACGACAGAGGCCAAGTACATTACAGTCACAGAGGCATGTAAAGAGATGCTTTGGATGAAGAGGTTCCTACAGGAACTTAGCCTGAAGCAGGAGGAGCACGTGGTCTATTGCGATAGTCAGAGTGCTCTACACTTGGCAAGAATCCAAGTCAGCATTCCAAGTCAAAGCACATAGAGATTCGGTATCACTGGATCAGGGATACTTTGGAACAGAAGGTGTTACAGCTTGAGAAGGTCCACACGGACGATAATGGGTCAGACATGATGACCAAGGCTTTGCTCAAGGGCAAGTTTGAGGTTCGTAGAAACCTGACTGGCTTGAAGAAGGTGGATCCCTCCTGGGTCAAAAAGGGGGAGATTTGATGGATTTTTTGACCCGTCGTCGACCGGTCGTGAGCCTCGCTCGACCGGTCGAAGGCTGTGGTCGACCAGTCGTGGCACGACTCAAAGTCCAGCGACTGTGAACTGTTTTTCTCCGGGGTGCTCGACCAATCGACTGAGGTGCTCGACCCGTCGAAGGTGGCTCTCGACTGGTCGTAAACTCGGTTCGACCAGTCGAGGTTACGCAGATTCGTTCCGTGATTTTGCGCGGATTTCGTGTCGTAAGTCCTTTCGCAACTGGGATGCGGAAGAGAGTTTCCTAAAACTATAAATATGAGTTCCTGGGGTTTCTAGGGGACGACAAGAGGTTTCCTAAAGCTTTACAAGGGATTTGCTAAAGGGTTTAGGCTATCAAAGGTGAGAGAGAGAAGAAAAGAGAGAGATGAAGCTTATAGAAGGGAGGTTCTGCTCGTGAAGGTCATCTACTGTGCAATCTATATCTCAGCGCTTTTATGTCCTCATAATCGGTGAGATCTCTCCGTTTTCTTTGTTTCTCTCATTGTTTATCCACTCCTGCGTGAGTGAAGAAGTTTGTAACGTTCTACTTCATAGTGGATTGTTGATCTGGACGAGGTCCTGTGGTTTTTACCTCTTTGAGGGTTTTCCAAGTAAAAATCTCTTGTGTGGTGTGTGATTGATGCATTGATTATTTTTATTGCTTTATTATCCATAATTCTAATTTGTTCTGGAGGGCTAGATCCTAAGGTTTTGTGCAAGGCCCCCAACATGAATTTCAGTCATTTTGTCGAGATAGATTACCACAATGATACAAGATTGAGACGTACTGAGTCGAGGCGAGCTAAACTAACACTCGGAAATTGCCTACTTAAATCCATGATTAGGATACACTATCTGAGAGGTTGTGCTTTTGTCATTAAGCACCTTTGAGGGCATGATCCATCCACCATGGCTCCATAAGGCTAATAATCTGGACCATTGAATCGTGGGTCACTAAGGCAGGGATTGGTCATTGTCATCAATTGGTCGAAAATTCGTAAGATAAGAGTATGAGGAATGTAAGGATTTTATAGAGAGAGAGAGAGAGAGAGAGAGAGAGAGAGAGAGAGAGAGAGAGAGAGAGAGAGAGAACTGCATACAGGTACAAGTGGGCCCATGGCCCTGTAATCAAAACCGGTCAATAAATTCTGACCGTAGATGGAAAATGACCCCAAAAAAAATCCAAAACAGGAAGGTTGCAATGACTGACATCAGGACCTTTGGAGAGATGATTGGAGATGCTACGTATTGAAAGGTTAAGATTGTCCTCTCAAGGTATTTATTTTTTGAGGCATAGGCCATCAGGATGGGACAAAGATAGACCAGTGGTCTGGATTATTAGACCATGGACCCCATTTTCTAGAATTCGAAGGCTCCCAATATAATGAAATTGACTCACCATTTGATACCACTGGTCTGTTAGGGCCTATGATTCGGTAATCCAGACCGTTGATATGGGTGGGGCATTGGAGAATCCCAGAGATCAGTGGTAAGACTTCTTAATTTCTTCAGTTGATTGTGGATAGTTGTTGCATTTCCCTTATGAACCGTCCATCCATAGGCTGAAAATGAAAAGATTTAGATGGTCCCATCACAGAGATTTCTAGAAGCGGTTGATTTGCAGCTAGGCAAAACAGACCAACCGTCAGGATCACCTAAAAATGGGCCTCATTGGTTACAATAATATAGCAGTGTTCTTAACAAAAACACTCCTCTCAATCCAAAAACACAGACGTGGGACACAAGGATGTGATCCGAACCGTTCATCAGGTGGACTATACCGTGAATGGTCCCACAGGTAAAAACCTCATACATCGGACAACATTAACCATCTGTTGCGTAGGGTTTTCACCTATGGAATTGGGAGATGTGCATGCTTGCCTTTAGACCACAAAAAGTAGCCAGCAACAGTTATGACCGTGTGGTAAATCTGAATTGGGTGGTGCCCACTTAAAACTCATCAGAATATGACACGTGTATGATTTGAATAAGGGTAGCTACCACAGTACTTGAATTCCATACATTCAAGGTTAGCTAGTTCAATTGAATTTCAGAACAGCTCAAAGCCCTCCGTACTCTCCCAAATTAATTCGAGAGTTATTTGATGTACTCTGGAATAGAATGCACTTGATACACAGGCACTACAGATCGTACTCCTTCAAAACTGTTTCCATTGGCATGGTCCACTTAAATCATGTATGGCCCTGCATTTTAGGCATTAGGCTATAATTTGGTGTGGCATATAATGGATGGAATGGATTTTACATGCTCATCACTTTGAGCCTGGTAACAATCAAGGGTGGACGTCTCTCTTAATTATTTCCATTGATATGGCCCACTTGAATCAGATATCAGTCTGATTTTTTTTCCTTTGAGCCCTATATGAAATTACACACCCAATGATCGAAGTGGATCTAACGGTAAACATCACGATTGACCCAGTACAAAATATAGGTCGGGCATTGCTATGGCGGTTAGTTCTCATAAATGTGGGACCTTACGTGTTACCCAAAAATGACAAATAGTGGGGCGCTTTCCAGACTGTACAGCACACCTTCATGTATGAGTTGTATATCCACGCCATTTATCAGTTTTTACAGATCGTTTTAGTGTATAGTTAAAAAAATGAAGCAAATGTATATCTCAGGTGGACCCACCACAAGAAATAATAGACATTGAGAGCTTGCCATAAAAAAAAAAAACTTCACGATGACCATCATGATGATTTTTACTAGCCACCTTGTCGATAAGGTTAGAGATACAAGGATAAAGGGAAAATACAAACATTGGCTTGATCCAAAACTTTTGTAGCCCCTATGAGGTTTTTAATGATTAATCACCCATGTTTCCAGTGG